>OX337241.1:2041743-2641743 GCA_946965045.2 Epithemia pelagica | reverse complement strand
CCAGCGCCTCCGCCTGCTCCATGCCCTCCAGCACCTCCTCCTGCGCCGCCAGGTACTCCTGCTGCGGCGCCTCCGCCTGCCATTCCTCCTCCTGCGCCGGCAGCAACACCAGCGCCTCCCATTCCCGCAGCGCCAGCTCCTGCGCCACCTCCTGGTGCACCTCCAGTTGCACCTGCATCAGGAGCCATGCCTCCACCCACGGCCGCACCGGCCGCTGTCCCGGCGCCAGTCCCCATGGTAGTAGCTCCTGGCGTCCCTCCTCCGGCATGAGTGCCGGCTCCAGCTCCCGTACTCGCGCCATGGCGTGAAGTACGATCCCTGCCAGTTTCCGAGGCTCCTGTGCTTCCGCTTCCACTTCCGCTTCCGCTTCCACTTCCGCTTCCTCCACTACCGCCCTGAGTCCCAGTTGCGGTAGCAGCCGTTTTCGTGTTAGAACGCGTTGAAGTAACCATCTCTCTCTCTTTCTTACCCTTACCAGACGGTGGGTCTGATAAACTGTCTTATTCTACTTGATAGAATCCACTCCAAGGAAAGATTAAGATGAAGAATTACGCTACATTCAACGCATGAAACCAGTAAAACGGTAAACGGTAATGACCGTTGTATTTCTGACGTATGTGTCTCGTATCGGGTCAGAATTCGTGTATCAGCCGGAATGAGACACTTGGGGGGACTCCAAAAGATCGCGCGTTTCAATTTACTCCCTCCTCTACTCGTATATCCCAAAATTTCCAAAATCCTTTGTTTTTGACACACAACAACAACAACAACAACAACAACAACAACAACAACAACAACAACAACAACAACAACAACAACAACAACAACAACAACAACAACAACAAACTACAACATCTGCAAACCGACGGCTGCTGCTGTAGAGGTTCTCTCGTCTCTATTGATCGACAAGGGCAAGGACGACGATGAAGAGGATCCTGGTAGTACCAAGTTGCCACACCAAGGACACAGGTGGGAGGACGGCCGGGGAAATGAAGCAAGGCGGTCCAGTTCCAGACAGCAGCGCACCATCACCATCATCACTACTATCACGACGGCAGCATCAACAACAAGAAGACGAACGAAGATGGAACTGGCATTGTCAAGCCGTGGTTTGGTATCTCGTGTGTGGTATAGTGCATGAAGTTTCGCATGCGGTCGTGGCCCTGTGGTGGATCAATCATCACAGAAATGGTGCTGATTGGATCGCCTTCTTGTCGTCGTCGTCGTTGTTCCAATCCATCGAATTTTGGTATTCCTTGCTCGTGGGTCGTCAATTGATTCTGCCCGTCGAATTCCTCCTGCAACTTCAGTCCACAACAACTACGAATAGCAACGAACCACAACTCGTGGAGAATGCCATTCCTTGGATTCGACATGTAGGATGGATGTTCAGTCTCTTGCTCGCAATGGCACTGGAATATCGGAACCGTTGTCGTCGTCCACAACATCAACATTGGACGGCGAGCGGCCAACACTGTGGGTCCTTGTCGTCCGTGTCCTTGGATCGGCGAGTGTCGCCCTTGCACTGGGCGGCATGGGTGACGGCCGCCGAAGCCGTGTGGACCGATTTGTTGCACGGACCTCAAGTGGCGGGTCTCGTGTCGTCGTCCACTACTAGCAGCCAACAATTTGTTTGTTTTGCCTGTGGCAATTTTGGCATGATTTTGTTGCATCATGCCTGGTTTTCTCAAGATACCGGTGGCACGCAAGCGTCCTTGTCCATTTTGGAAAAATTGATTCAAGTCACCATGATGCGCGGCGCGCAAGCGGGTGGCGTCGTGTGTTTTCATCCTACCACTACTACCAATACGACGACGACCAATTGCCTTGCTGGATGCAACTATCCGCCACCACAAGCACCTTCCAATCCAGCCACGACGAGCAGCACTGTCAATCCCAATTCAACAAGCAATGACCACAACAACCACGAAACAGAGGAAGCCATGCTGCGCACCATTCCAAATGGAGAGGAACAAGGGGGAGGAGGAACAGCCAAACCACAACAACCACAAGAACAAGAATCAACGAGCAAAACTCAAGACCCTGCGGATCATGGTCTGGTCCAATTGCGGGGCATTCGAACACGCATTGTCAATCAAAAACGATCCGATCTCAGTGTCTTGTTGCGTCAAACCATGGCCCGTGACAATCACTTTACTACTACGACGGCAACAACAACCTGCTGTTCCCCCAACCACCACCAAAAGTTGTTGTTTCCACCCTCGTTTGTCCCCGTCTTGTTTGGTCATACACGCTTTGCCACTTCGAGCAAGGCCACCATTCCGGATACCCATCCGCATCGATGGTCCCCACCCGCACCTCGACGGGTCTTTTGCCTCTCCCGCATGCGACACCAAACAACTCACCACCATCACAACAACAACAATCATCAGCAGCAGTCACAAAGAGGCGGTGGTGGTGCCTTGACGACCGAGTCCAGCACCGGGTCCTCGTCCGATTCCACCTCCTCCACCTCGCATACTAATACGGCTCGTGCGACCACTCCATCCTCGTGTTGGGAACCTCCCCAAGTGCTCCTCGTGGAGAATTATGTCACACACAATGGCGATTTTGATTTTTATCGCGTCAATGGCAACTCGTACGAACTGGGGCAAGTCCAAAAATGGTTGGAACGCGTCTTGGATGCACCCTTACCGGCCCAAGTGGATTCCTGTGCCATTGCCGGTGTCATGGATGTGTTGCGGACCCAAGGATGTTTTGGCCTCAGTGCCCGCTATGCCATTTGTTTGGGATTGGCCTCGTCCTTACCCAGTTCACTCTTTGAGTTTATCTTGGCCTGTGAGCCGGCGTCGTCAAAGAACAAGACAAGGAACAGCAAGGCGACATCCACACGAACCTTTCCACCCTACAGTCATTTTGAAGCCATTGGTATGGTCTTTGAAGAAGCCTTGGAGGAAATGCTCAAAACTACCACACTCAGTGCACTCGAAAAAACTCCCGGTCTTCGCAAGGCCTTTACGTGGAGAGTCGTTTCAAAACTCAAGAATCGACGAGCCGAATTCTTTTCCTTTCAATCCGGTTTGGACAAGTTTATCACCGATGATGAAGGAGGAGCCTCCCTCCAGGCCTTTTGCATGACCACCATTCGGGCCTTTTTTGACAATGACCTCATGTCGGCCACACAAATGTTTATGGCCAATGCGGCCGGATCCTTTGGCATTGCCGTGACATCATCGTTGGATGCGCACCGGCAATTGTGCTTGGCCGCGCGGGGACAAAGCATCAGTTTGGCCTTTTACCCCCGCAAGGGTATGATCCTCTATGGGTCCGATCAAGGAGCGGTCAAGGCTGGACTGGGTGTTCCCTTTCCCGGCAATGCGGCCCACGATTTGGATCATAGTACCTTGGACGTAGACAATGATTCCCTCCGGTTAGACCTGGATGGTACGTTGAGTTTGCGTCTGTCCTGTCATGTTTTCTCGTTGTGTTGTTCTCACAATTGTGGCGGCGGGTATTCGTTATAGATCTTGGTGGTGAAATTCTTCTCTTGGACTTTGACCGAAACCACATACCAGGAAGTTCTCCCGTCTCGTATCCCAATCGAACCTTGACTCACCACAAACTCATGAATGGGGCACTCACAGCGGTGATTTTTCATGAATCCAAAGTGGGTACGGTACATGCGGATGACAAGCAAATCTATCATCGCATGGTACGACTGTCCCGCAATCGGAAAGTCAAACCCTTGCCGGAAGATGATGGATGTCGAGATTTGATTTTGAGGGACATTGAGGATATTCCTCGAGTTTGTGCGAATATTCAAGAGGATTGGCATTCCAATCGGGCGGCCACCAGTATGAATCGTCTGACGGCTCACACATTATCGCGAGCGCTACGGCGGTTGCTAGATGCCCGTGTCTAAGGGAAGCGGAGCAGTCAAGCGGTCGATATTCTCATGACGGGATGTGAAGTGTCCCTTTGGTTGGCCGAACAATTTGCCAGTGATATTCAAAACTCATTCCCCAAACTCGTTACCAAGGCAATCAGCAGCAACAAACTACTTGGTCTGTTTGGTCAAGACGTTCCGGTGCCAGCCTTTGGCTTTCCGGAGTCGGCCAAAACGCTGGACCTTACGGATACTGTGGTCATTATTGTCAGCCACAGTGGTGCATCGTTTGCCGCTCTAGCCTGCAGCAATCTGTTGCAAAGTTCGACAAAAGAAATCTTTACGGTCACGTCCGAATGGGATACAAACATTGGAAACCAGCTCCGGGCCATGGATGCTACAGAGAAAAACGCGGATGCCTCCATGGAACGACTGTTCCGCAGTCGGATATTCACGACCGAAGTTGGTTTCCGTCCAGCCGAACCCTGCTCTGTAAGACAACCCTATGATTTCATTTTTTCTTGTGTTGCATTGGAACTTACACCGAATTATGTTGGTATTTGCAGATATCAGTGGTTGCTACTCATCAACTGTTGACCAACCTTTTTGAGTATATTTCTGTTTTGATCATCAGCGATATGCGCTATCGGCAAACTACCGGTGCGACAATATCGGAGCAGGACTTGCAAATCTTGGAGCGCTGTAACAGAGACAACCTGGAAGCTCTCAGTGAAATTGTTGGAGTTAGCCACCACGGCTTGAGGATCGAGCACAAAGACATTGTCGAATCGGAATTACGGAAAGCTGGCGACGTTTGGGCCGACCATGTTCTGGAAAATGCAAGAGCGTACATGATGACCTTCGTCTACATCTTTGTGACTGTAATATCCGGTTTCCCTCTTGCATATGCCATTGCCCATGCCGCCGGGCTAGATGACTCGAATGACTGGATTTACGCAATACGCACG
The DNA here is from genome assembly GCA_946965045.2 of Epithemia pelagica. Taxonomy (NCBI): domain Eukaryota; phylum Bacillariophyta; class Bacillariophyceae; order Surirellales; family Surirellaceae; genus Epithemia; species Epithemia pelagica. The sequence goes on along the minus strand of OX337241.1, from coordinate 2,636,928 downwards.
ATCGACGCAGCGCTGTATTTTTGGATGCCACAAATCAATATTATGCTGCTGCGTATTCTCCAACGCCGAAATCTCCGTCACCGCATGGTGGGAAGAACAGTCGTGATTGGTGACATTCCTTGGGTAGCTCAATGTGCCGAAGCCTTTCTGTCCAAGATATTTGCCGTGTCGTACAGTATTGCAGGATTGAACGTGTTGAGTGGGAATCCTTCGGATCATTTGGTGCATCGACACACTCATCGAGTGACAAGGGGAACGTTGCTAGTTTGTGGAGGCCAGATGGACAACTATCAGCATTGACGACTGCGGAGGCTTCGGTTTGTCTCTCTGTGAACCAAGCGTCCTCTATCCAGTCGTATGGAGGAACCTGCGAGAGTATCACAATAGGAGTGAGTGGTGTTGAAATCTTTGTTCCTATGGCAATACGATCAAATGGGCATAACTCTCGTGTATTCTTGGTGCAGCACAACCCGTTCAAGCTTCCGCTAAGTAAGCACGGAATTTTTCTCAAACGGAAACGCCCTTTGTTTCTTTCGGAACGTGTCTTACTTGAGTCGGATTTTGCTAAAGATGGCACTTCCAGTTCGAATGTGGCCCAACATGTGGATCCATTTGCCTTAAGTCGGCATCGTGAATCAAGTATTCATCTCAAGCATCCACCAGAGCGTTCGAGGAGAGTGGTAAGAATGGTGGTACAGGAAATCCAAGTCAGCAGACTGGTCGATTGAAATGATAATGACTTCCGCCATCGAAGAAAAGAAATGGTCAGACGAAACTCGGAATCTTTTTGAAATCCTGGATTTGGACAAAGATGGCCTAGTGTCCGAAGAAGAATATATCAATGGATGGGGACTTCTTTAAACTGGTAGCGAATACACAATTGAAGAGCTTCGTCATCTATTCAACATTGCAGACGTAGATAACAGCGGGGCGTTGGATTATGAAGAGTTTCACACTCTGTTGCTCCAAAATCCGGACATGTCATCCGGATTCAAGATTCCACCAAGTATGAGAGATATACGAGGCAACATTCAAATTGAACCGTCTCGTGAGAAGTATTTTGGTGAGACACTGCGCAAATACAACTCGGGTAAATCTGGGCGCTCTCTAGACTTTTCTGTCGCACGTCGCCAGCACCATGCAATGGAATTGTATGAAAGCCGCATTGGGAGTGTGCAGCGGTTTGTCTCCATGGCGGTCATGTTTCACCAAATGGGGCGTCGTGTTGAAACATTCTTTGAAAGAATCTCGTTTGGACTGTTACGATACCGCATGGATCGAACCCACTCCATTATGCGCGTGGCAACAACAGCTTCTCCAGTTAGTGGAGCCAACATCCGTGATCAAATGTGGCAGTTAAGATTGTTGAAAAAGGTCGAGCTTTCAGTGGAAGTCATCTCCAATGCATGGCTTCGTTACAAGGAAGCGAAAGCTGTTCACGAAGTGGCTCGGCGCCTTTCGTCGTCGATTGGTAGCCTCGACCACTCCAACTCCAGCAGAAGAAGTGTTTTTTCGAGAAACAGGAAAGAGTCCGAGAACTCTACGGGCATGCTGAGCCAGCTCTCGGGGACAGTATCGAAGAGCAAAATTGAAGAAGAGTATGCGTCCTCCGGACAAGACGACGAAGACAAAGAAAAAAATGATCAGGAAGAAGAAGGAACTCCAGGAACAAGATTGCAAACAGAAAGCACGAAGGATGACGCTACATCAGATCAAGGGATAGAAACTACCCTCCGAGCTGAAACGAGCGAAAAAGATGCAACCGTGGAACTAGCGACAGAAGAGTGATCGAATTCTAATGAACCAAGGATCTACAGCATTCAAGTTGTCGTTTATCTCTATATGGAGCTCAAGCTTTGTATCCTTTCCTATCAAAACCCCTTAGAGCCAACTTTTTTGCTAGCGGTTTGGAGTTTAGGCCACACGGCGCAATAATCTGCTATAGAAATCTTTCGGCTTCACCGCTTGATGTTGGGAAGGTGGATAAAGAGGCGGCGGCAGCCGCACCAAGATATTCGGCAAATAATCTGGACGGCCCACTGATGATGTGACATAATTGTCTCAAAACATCGGGCCTCATGCTGGTGGGAAAGTTTTCTGTTTGAATTTCATGCACTGCGTTCAGAATACAAAGGCGTCTTCGTTTCTTGTCGTGGTAGGTTTCTTTGGCCAACAATTTTTCAATTCCAATAACATTGATACAGTTGTGATAGTTCACTTCCATGCCAATCAAGGACGAATCTTGTTCCAATGACATGACGTCATTGGTGGTGGAGGAGGAATCCTTGAACTTTTCGTAGGCCTTTCGAATAGACCCTACGGCTCGATTCTTGCTTTGTCGGCATTGTCGAATTACTTGACGAGCATCTTCAATGCACGTTCTTCGAAAGTTGATGTAGTCGGCTTGGTGAAACCACATGGTCATTGGATCGACGTCGTGTACTTGACACGAGCATTGCCAGTAATCACTCGGTGAATCTTCAAACCTTACCCGTAGACCGGGTGATCTTGGTCGAATGGTTGGGCTCACACATCTTGTTTTGTCTTGGCTTTGCTTGGGCAAAAGGGGTGTGGGTTCCACTTGCTTGAGGGCCGGGTCGAACAGCATCATCGTCATTTTTTGTTTCTCGTCATCGCCATTGGCCACCATCAGTGGCGGGCAGTTCTGGGAGGATCCAAACAAAACCATTGCGGAATTCTCGTGATTCTGTTTTATGGTTCTTCGTTTTTATGGCAAAGATGCCATGGCTGTGAATTGGGAGAGCGAATTTACAGCTTTGGATAGATCCGTTGGTGCTTCAGATTTGTGGGAGCAGTTGCAAACGGATCCACACACTCATGACTCAACCCTGGTAATAGAGTACCTCCTGTACTCTGCGACTGACTTCCCATAAGATTTCCAAGAAGAGGTTCCATCCTCAGATTTTAGCGGAGTAGACCGAAGAGGACAGTCCGGACTCCGGACACTGCCCGTTAGTACCGCTATCGATTTCACAGGTTTTCAATTCCCTTGTACAGACATCAAGCAATAATAATTAACACTCTTACTACACCAACATAATATTCTTCATAGTATTGCCCACTGCCCCCAAGTCGCCTCTCCGATTCGATAATCTCGTGGGAGAGCTCCCCCACAAACAGACGGGACTGGATACGCAACAATGCCGAAAGCATCCCTTGCATCTGTGGCCAACTAACCTTTGTACTCTCCTACCTAGCTACCGTAGCCATGGAGAAGATTCCTGTGCGACTCGGTCTTGTCGAAAGTGAACCGAGTTTCCATCGAGAACAGCAATGTTTGCCTGTTCCACTGGCTGCGATCCATTTGTCCTCATCTTTGTGTGTGAAGTGTGAACCCGGTTCGTCGAAAAGAGAAACTGGCACAAGGCTGGACAGATGTTCCGAATGTATGACAGTCCGTGCAGTTCAAAGCAAAGGAAATACGGTTCCTTTCGAGACGATCATGAAAGTGATTTGGCTCGGCTTGTACATAGCTGTGTACTCCTAATACTTCTTGTAATTCCCAAGATTTCAGACGAGCTTTCTGTCTTTATGGAGTGATTGCTCTTGACCGTTTCTGACAAAGTAACAGACGTTAGATACAGTCTTTTCTTTTTTCACGGCTTCTACTTACTATCAACCTTTGTTTCATACATGGTGCGCAGGATGCATGAATGCTGCCAAGTCGTCTATCTTCTCAACAAAACACTAGGAGTAGGAGTATAGAGGTCTTCTCAACTACTCCTACTCCTAAACACTACCATAGGGTGCATAGCATTTGGATACGACATTGTAAGAGGTAGCAAGACGGCGCTCTGTAAGCGGTCTAAGCGCGACTATTCAAATGCTGACATGACACAAAACAGAGAACTCCGCTGCCAACAACAAACACGGCTGGAAAGAACATGGCATTGAATTATTATTTTCTGTTCTGGATTGGGTGACACCCCTTGCAATCTCACCCTTCTCTCGTTGGCGAGACGCCGGAGGAGCGTGCAAACGGACCATTCTGCGGTTTCTTGGTCTGTGTCATTGCTGTGAACTTTCTTCCAAAGCTGGAGGATTTCTTGCTCTTTGCTTGCTCCTTTCTTACCCCAGCAACGAATCCATTCAGCTTCGCAAGAACTAAAGAAACAAGAGAATCAAGGACTGTACCGAACCAAGTCTCAAGGGGTTCGATTGATCGTTGGATGCTTATTTGCAAGGACCTGCAGAAGAGTTGTAGTGTTCTCCATTTGTTGGTTCCATATCATAGTGAGGGAAGGAGTAAGCAAGTCGATCATCTTCCTTTGAGAAAGGAAGGATTTAAAAGTTTCTGCTACCATTGTTTGACATTCTGAAGTGGTGCGTTTGGGGGTGCTGATTGGCCTTCTGAACCAAGGCTCCTCCTTCTTCCAATTTCGTTGCACGCTCAGTGAGAAAAGGTGCATTGAGCCATCACCCATCACACATTCGATTTCACAATCATGAATCCTCAAACCACTGACTTGGTATGGGAGCGAAACATTCAAATTCCTGGAAGTTTTGTCATTTTGCAAGGAATTCCAGGAGATGGTCTCTTGAATACCATCAATGTGGCACCCGACTTTCAGCACCTATCGCAAGACGGTGAAGCACCTTTGATTCAAGAAGAAGAGACGAGTCCAATCCGAGCAAGAACGAGATTGCTTCCACCACCAAGTTTGGCGTCGTTGTCTCCCTTTCCACAAACGTTTTTGGGACAAGGCATACCCTCTCGATACTTGAGAACAACAACGACGACCTCCTCTTCCTCACGGTCGGCTAATACTACCGGCAGTTCGATAATGGTTCCGTCTTCGGCTACAGCAGCACCACTGCAACCGTTCCGATCACGGAGTGTCAGTCGCGCAGAGGCTCCCCCTCCCACTGAAGATTCCTATGTGTTGGTGGAGGAAGAACAAGCGTACGACGAACTCGAAACGGAATCCGGAACCACCGATGCTATCAATGCTCAGGAGCAACGACAAGACTGGATGGTCCAACAAGCCATTACCATATGGAAGGAAGAGAGAGTCACCTGGTCGACGCGGATGGCTGTCGAGTGGCTCGCTGCTGCTCGGCAGCATCAAGAAACATGTTCGTCACGGAACGCAAGGGCTCCCAAAATTCCCATTTTGCTCAGCTTGACGAAACCACAGGGGCGACCACCCCACCGTTGGTGGCTCTGTCCTCGTACCGCTCAATTGCGGGTGTTTTCGACCCGGCCCTGTCCGCGCCCTTCTTCACACGAAGAAAAGGACATGGATCCACCGAGCTTGCCACCGGGAACCACAGTGGTTGCTCTGGCGCTTCATACTTTTGAACTGGAAACCACCCCAGGTGATCACAGTTTCAAATATATTGGCCAATGTACCTACTTTGATGGAAACGAACGCATTGTTCCAGAACATTGTCCTCGGCCAGGTCGGATTCAGTATTTGCACACTGAATCACCCCTTGAAGGATACATTCTCTTTAGTGTGGATGGATATTCGGTCTTGTCACCTGGATTGCCCACGTCTTCTCTTTTTACTGGTATGGAGCAGCCGCAGAGAAAAGAACATCAATTGGGTAGAAGATATGCTGAACAGCATTCGAACCAAGAGAGAGCCTCGTGTTGCTGGTGGTGGAAAGTCACCTATCATGACGGTGCAATTGTTCGTCAAGGACTGGATCTCAACACCAGTCAGTTGTGCATTCTTCCCTTTGGCACTCAGGTTCAAGTGTTGCGCAAAGTCGTCAATGCCGTTGGATTGTCACGCCTCCTGGTGCGTGCCAGTATAGTGACCCATGATGCTTCCGACTCGCCCCAACAAATCGAAGGATGGTGCTCCCAGTTTCTGAATCCCATGGCAGGTCAACGAGGAGCCATTTTGCAACCGGTCCCCATGGCAGTACCAGTCTGGTTTCAGATTCGACAGCCGTGTACGGTCCGGAAGGAAATAGAACTCTCCAGTGCTGTAGTTCGAACATTTGGGATTGTCGGTGCTACCGTACCCGTATTGGCACGAAACTTTACCGAGTTCCCTGCACGGAATTGTCTCCCTCGTCTGCAACTTGCACCACATGCCTTTGCCAGTCTGCATATCAATGGACCCGTCAACATTCACACGGACATGGCACAAAGTAGTGGACGGACGAGTAAACGCACATTGTCCTGGTTGCCTCGAAGTACTGAGAGCCTTTCTCCTGCGTCGTTTATTTTGGAACCTACCGGAGAAATTGATGCAACCTTCGATCCAGCAACACCTGGTCTCTACCACTGGCAAAACCATTTGAAATGGACCAGACCTATCCCTCCAGCGTCTTTGTCCTTCTCATCTGTTCCTCTCGTTGCTGATTTACATGTTGCCGAGGATCCAACCCCACCAGCGTTGTCCAGCACAGCAACAACGCCCGAAATTAGCCACTCTCCCCTTCATACTGCACCTACGGCAACTACTACATCGGCTTCTACAACCGAAATCTCCTCGGTCGGAGGGGAGTCAATCTCATCTTCATCCTCGGCCTCATCAGAGTCGGTGGACACCGCTACCAACACTCACCAACCAGTATCGTCGATGCCGCAAACTGCGCGATTGTGCATGTGCTGTGAAGACAAGGTGGCCAATGCCACCATGATTCATGGTCAAACAGGGCATATCTGTTGCTGTTTGGAATGTGCTCGCATCATACAAGCACAGAAATTGGGGTGTCCGATCTGTCGACTCGAAATTGACAATGTGATTCTTCATTTTTATTCCTAGTCACTGCAAATCTTCTGACAGTCGATGTTTCAATGGACTGGTGATATTTTCAAGGTTGGCTTTCCACGCGTGGCGTTGGTTTGCCAATGATGAAGTCCCCACTCCGTGTCATGAGGATCGCAGCACAACCATTTCTACAATCCAGGAACCAGACCTTTGGTTTTGGTTTCTATATAAAGTTGGCAGCGTAGAGGTTTGGCTATGATTGATAATGGCTAGAGAGAATAGTGGACACGGAATATAAGTGTTCAAGTTCTGACTTTTATATGGGACAAAATTTACGACCCCGGAAAATTCCCAGTCGAGAGATGAACAGTCAAAATGGTCAAGAAGAGTGTTTGTGGAGTCACCTGTGACTCAAACTTAATGGCAAAAGAGAGGAAGACTCATTCCCCTTGCAGCGGCAATGGCTCGAATTCGAATTCGTTGGCGTCATATGATGTGCTTGAACAAGTTTCAAAAATCGCATTCGGGCTTTGAGTTCGACTTTCGGAACTTGAGTGCTGGAAACCAGTTGTTCCTGATGCGACAGGCAGGGTCACAGAAGAAATGTTGCTGAAACCAGTAGTATTTCTTGGTTCATCTTCATTTTCTTTTGTATGGTGGACAGAAGGCGGCTTGGCATCTGTTTCTGGATTATTCGACTCCTCTTGGCTCATTTCGGCATAGTCAGAATAGTCCCTTGTTCCTGATTCAGCCTCTACTCTAGGATCAATGGCGGAATGGCCTTCCATGTTAGAAGCATCTTCTAAAGCTTGTGATACCTGGTGCCTGTACTGGGTCATTTCTAGGTCGTATCGTTGTCGATCCATGGACGCCATGGATTAAAACACTTTTCGTTCTTCAAGTGTCGTCTGTCTCCAGCGCAGTGATATGGTACGAGCCATTTCTGCAAAGCCAATCTTTCCATGAGAATGCTTGGGCTTCTTTTTGGGATTGGGAACCGGGAGAGTTCGCAAGAGTTTTTTCTCGCTCCGACTTGAAAAAGAAGTTGTACGCAGTAAGGTTGCGTTTTGGCTTGATCAATGATGGTTTTGACTGAGACGCTTGTTTTGCGACATTCGATCCTTGAGATTCATCGTTCCCAGATGGAATGCTACTTGCTGTAGTTGGTGGTACGTCTATCGTTCTTGTAGGATGTGCGGTTTGTGAGAAAGACAACGAGGAGGCAACTGTAGATAACATAGTTTGCTCATTGCCAGTAAAGACTTCATTCGATTCGTTTAAATGCGAGACAGAAAACTCATTTCTGGAATCCATGTCTGATGGATGGGGAAATGGATCAGAAGCTCGAGCGATTGCTCCCTTTCTCAAGTTCGTCTTCTCATCATCGAAAAGGATGAACGATTCGTCGTTGCCCAGTATTTCTTCCAAAAACCGATCAAACGAGTCTTCTTCATCCTTTTTCGTACAAGAGCACGAGCACTCGTTCTGAGTGGAGAGATGGTCATGGTGAAAGCGCACAAAGGAGTTCATCTTGCACATTACCAGTAGTATGATCGTTTCAGCGAAAAGTTGTGGTGGGTCCGAAAAATGAAGGGTGCGGAATGTTGAATGTTCTCTCGCATGGCGGTTTCGCGATGATGCTGGATTTTGGCTTATGGAGCTACGAATATTCAGAATACGGAACGTGAATGCCTTATTCAGCTCACCAGTTTAATGTTCAGGAAGAATTGCATCTCAACTTGAACAAACGACATCAACTCAGAACCCCTGTCACATTAAAAGGCCTCAATCCTTAACTTTGGGCGTAGGACGCAACAATTTAGAGGTTGGACCCGCGAGCTCAAATCGATGCGGGTAGGTTAACCGCGCATCCCAGCCTTTGCGGTTCCAACTACCCGCGTGTTCCGCAGTTCCGCGCTATTATGGGATTTTATGTACTCTTGACAAATTTTACGTACGGGCGGTCAGACCTAGAATGGACCAAATCGCTGCACCCCGCCTTTACTGTGCGAAGGTGCGAGTAGTGCGGATCGGACCCGCCAGTCTTTTTCGCTGCGGTGCGAGGGATCAGCACCGCGAATCCGCGGGTCCGATCCGCAGCACCGCGGTGCGGGTCCAACCTCTAGCAACAATGGATATCTAGTACACGTATATAACATGCGTACAATTCAAAGTCCATTTAGAAATTTGAAATTTCAAAAAATACTCCTAAGTAAGTCGACAGTCGACGTGTCATTTAAAGTGAACTTTGAATATCCAAATTGATGCTGATTTTTACAATCTAATGGTCGCTGTGTCGGAGGAACTATCATAGGGAATCGGGAATCAGGACAGCCCAGTTTCCAGTTTCCATATCAATGAAGCCGGAAGATGCTGATCGAAGATATTGAAAAGCGAAACCCCAACAAGTTATCTTTTGGACTGTTCGCATTGCTTATTGCTCACGATTACGAGTACGAGTATCGGCTTTCTTTTACCAGCGATCAGCGATCAGCCATACTTGCTCACCCAACTCAAAGAGCACGACCTTGTTGTCATTCCGACGGACAAAACAAACTCGTTCACCATGATGTCCACCAACGAGTACCGCAAAGAAATCAACAAACACCTTGAAAAGAGTGCCGTCCCTATCCCCCGCTCCAAATTGACAGAAATCGTCGACAACTGCAACTCCTTCATCCAAGAACTCGATCCCTTTATCTCCAAGGACGAAAGAGAATTCCTCAAAGAAAAAGTGCAATCCAAAGCAATCCCAAACCCAAAAATCCTTGTAAAAGACCACAAAAAACCGGACCAAGACGGCAACTACCCGACTCGTCTAGTTGTGCCTGCCACCAACTTCACCGCCGGTTTCCCCAAAATTGGGTACTTGGGAATCAAGAACCTCTTCAAAGAGTACGAGATCGACTACGGCCTCCGCAACATAGTCCAAGCTTCGGACCTCAAAGAGAAACTAGAAGCCATGTCCTTCGACTCGTCCAACGCGACAATCGTCTCAGTGGACGCAGAAGCAATGTATCCTTCAATCAAGTTTCAATTGATCTACGACGCAGTCCTATACTACGCAGACGCCCTCCCCCCAGAAACACACCGCACAATCAACCTCTGTCTAGATCTCATTTTCTTTGGCATGACAAACACCCTCATTGCCTTCCAAGATGAGTACTATCTCTACGACGGAGACTTGAAACCGGCCGAACGCGGGCTCACCATCGGGGGATACGAATCGGCATGGCTGGCCGATCTCGTAATGTCCTACCTCCTTGAAGCAACCTACGATTCGCTCTTCGATCCGATGCACCTTTTTGGAATGTACCGAGACGACGGCCTAGCCGTCTTCAAAGGCAAACTGTCAACGAAAGAAATCAAGGACTGGTTAGAATCCTTCCAAACCGACGTCAACGAAATCGCAGGTAACAACTTTCTAAAGTTTACAGCTGTGATTTGGGACCCTTTCTCAGAACACAACACCTCCACAATTGACAACAAAAACATCTCCATCGCACAATCAAACACATTTCCCTTCCTGGACATGGAAATGTACTGGGGCGACAACAAAGTCCTCAAGTACAAGGTCCACGTCAAGAAGAATCAACAACTTAAGTATTTGAACAAAGGAAGTTCTCATACTCGAGGCTGTTTTAAAGCGATCCCCAGTGGAGTTATCAAAAGATTGACAAAACTCACCACAGTCGACGATGAGAACGCTGACAAAGTACTGGCGGAAATCTACCCAGTCCACTTCGACACTCTAACCAAAGCAAACCTAATCAAACAAGAATCCATCCCGACCCTTGGAATGTCAAACAAGCAAATGGAAAAAGAGAAGAACGACACCGCCTCGCAAGCCCTAAAGAAACGCAGGGAACGCGATCGCAAACGAGCAGTCTATTTCAAAATAGGCTACTCAGACTTTTGGCGCAAACCAATACACAAAATCATCAAAGAGATCAAAGGGAAATTCCCATCCCTGGCTTGGCTGAGGGTATCTATGTCATACCACAGATTCAACAATGTCCGGGAACTGTTCCAAGGCGACCTAAACGCCAAACTCGCCGACGGACTAAGATCCCTTGATTTCGAAGATCTCGATTGCAACTGTCGCAACAGAGAGGCCTGCCCCTATGGAGGCCGTTGCAGACGCTCTATCGTTGTGTATAAAGCCACCTGTCTCCAATCTGGCAAACAATATATCGGGAATATGCAACAACACGTCAAGAAGCGCCTCCAGCAGTACGTCCAAGACGTGAAAGCGCTAGTATTACACAACAAACAATCCGACTCGTTCGCCAGCCATTTCACCTGTTTCGTCCCACGCGACATACCAAGAAAGGAGATGAAGAACCATGTCAAGCTCAAGGTAGAAATTTTTCGGCAGGGAAAACCTTTGTCCACCGTCAAAACCTTCGGCACCCGCTCTTGCAAACTCTGCGCAAAAGAAAGGCTCGAAATTTAAAAGTTCACCAGGAAATCTCCAAAGATGGCCATCAACAAATGCAACGAGGTCTATGGCGCCTGTCGCCATAAACCTAGATTCCACCGGTTTCCTAAAAACAACAACAACGCCAGCACTGATGAGTCGGTTGACGACGAAAGGGTCGTCATCTGCCGCCCGGTGTCAACCACATCTGTGGACTCCAAATCGTCGATTTTCACTTGGGAATCAACCTCCCCCTCCAACGCATCCGCCGCCAACAATGCTTCAAATGATGAAACAGACACGGGCACGGACATGAGGGGAGACAGTATTCTAAACGAGGTCCCCCAAATGTCTTATCACGAACGAAGAAGCTGTGGCCTCCAAGCTAGATTCACCTTCAGCACTCCAAAGGATACCCCTCCAGTTGTGGTATTCAAAGAAGGTGAACTAGAGGAGCTACCGCTAGTTTCAGCCCGGTCTACCACTGATGAAGCTGACTACGGCGACCAGATGCGAGTGGAGATAGATTAGGCCGGCCGACGACCAGCCAGCCCGCGCGTCAGCGAGCGAGAAGTAGAACACTTCCCAGTCTTAGACCGAAACTCCTAAAATAGTCTTCACACTCTTTGCTGTTTCTATTCTCTGACCTTATACCGGGGCTCACTCGGTAAGCGGACGCGCAGCTCCAGCGCTGGAGAAGCTCCAGCAGAGATCTTCTGTTGCTGGAAAGGTAAGCAGGTAAGCGCTACATTATTGGTCACCGTTCTCTGTGACTATTGCATGTCATTCATTTGCTCCGCACTGGTCATTACTGAACCTGTGTCATTCATTTGCTCTACACTGCCTTACACAGTGTCTGATTGCAATGATAATGATGACTCCTCAAGGGTGGAAGAGCTTGATATGGATGGCACTCCGAAGGATACCCAGAAAAAGAAGGTCCCAACATTTCTTGCATTGCCTGCGACTGCTGCCTCTTCTGAAGGGGCGTTCAGTATTGCAGGACTGATCATATGTGCAAAACGAGTATCACTGGACCCTTCCACCGTTACAGATTTAAATTTTTTACGTGAGAATTCTCACCATAAGATAGATTCACTAGCTTCTAGCTAAGTATTTTCTTCCTGGTAGCACAGGTAGTCTTTTCTCCAGCGGACACGCATACCTAGCTCCAGCAGAGACGTCTCCAGCGCTTACCTAGCTACCTAGCTCCAGCAGAGATGAGCCACCTCTACTTATACCTCATACCTCTTGAGCCTTGAGACGATATTATCAAAGTCGCGTATTTTTAGTTTTTAGATGATAATAGGACTTTGGAACTTAAAGTATGATGTTGTAATCATAATATTATCTATCATACGAGTACCAAGTACCAAGTACGAACCAAGGTTTTTGAACAATATTCTAACTATATCGCGCTGAAGCTGAAATAAGAAGGACATTATATTTTTATTAATACTCGTACTCGTATTCAGAAAGACCTGTAAGTATTATGTATATTATCGTTTTATTATTTCTATTGTCCTCCTGGATGGATGCAAGTGATAATACACTGAGTCGTGGGTCTCCAGTTTCGCTGTTACCAAATACCAAACCCCAAACCCCAACTACCAACTACCAAGTTAAACCAATTAGGAGTACCAATTACCCAGTCCCCAGCACCCAGCCCTCAATAATCAAGATTGGAGAAACAATAGTTCGTAAATGGGAGATGGGAGAGTTACGATTTGAGACTTCAAGACATGAGATTATTTTTTATTGACCAGATTCGGCTCAATTACTGAAAGCAAAGAGAAAGAAGGAGGAGTTGTAAGTTGTAAGGTACAACGAGGTACAATGAGGTACAAGGTACCCTTGTCGGTTTACAAGTGGCTAAAAAGGAAAGTACATCATATTCAACGATATTGATCACCTACTAGGGGAGTTCAGAATTCAGAAAATGGAAAACTACGAAAAATTGATTGGTACTTGGTTGTTGTACTTGTTGCTTTTGGGTCACCGTTCTCCTACCGTCGCAGCAAGTGACAGATGAGAATACGACAGGCCCGATGATAGCAATACCATCTCTATAGCGAACCCGATCTATGTCTGCAAGAGGATCCCACTCAGATATGTCTTTTGCACCAGCACCCACAGTTTCCCATACATCATTTTTCATGTCCAAGGCTTTATCTACTTTTCTTTGATGCATGAAATGAGACGTATTACTTCGATTAGAAGCTACCATAGAACTACGTACTCCTTGGAACAACTGTCCCGTGGAGCTCAGAAATAGCAGACCGTTTTGTTGTTGTCGTCGTCATGGTGAACGAATGTCTCCGGACTTTGGATGGTGGCGTTTTGGTTCAAGTGGAACTAAGCTGTTGCTACTATAGATATATGAACAACCGTCCCGTGGACCGTGGAGCTCAAAATATGGCTATGATAGTGGCCGGAATTTGGGCGATCTAGCTAGCAATCGGCGAGCTCTAGCCCCTCGCCAGTCGCTCATATCGTTGGCAGATAAAGTAGCCACTTCTTTGATTTGGACGATTTTTCATCCAGTATCGGTGTCGTAATTTGGTTTATCAGACCCAAGTCTCTGAGCGTTCACCATGAGTTGAGGCCTGGGAAGGTCGAAATATCCAGCCTGGGAAGGTCGCGAGAATATCTGGATGAGTCCTCATGGAAGGTTCATTCGCCCAAGAACTCCTCAGTCGTAATACTGGTCCTACAGCGGGGGATGAGTGGTGAGGAGGAATGTGTGGTCTGCTGTTGCGCACATATTCGGGCAACCCGTTGGGAGGTATGGAATATGAAAGAGTGCCCACTGTTAGAATTCTCACCGTCTATGGTGGTTAGATTCTACATCTCATCGATTCCCCATGTCACATAGCCTCGTGCTATCGCATCATGCCATCTAGCTTCGAGCTATGTTCCCTAGCTTCGCGCTATATCGACCTATATTTCTTCGCAAATCATGAAAAGTGAGAATAGATTGACGAACTCACTCTCAAGACTAAACTGGGTCGTGCGGTATTACAACGGACGTAAATTTGGCCGTTGCTTGGACATTATACTAACGCCCTAAGCGTACGCGCCCGAAATCATCAAGCACGCCCAAGCGACATCCGAGCGCTGTCGGCATCTATCCGACCAACGGTCTAAGTATCCCAAGCACGACACACGATCACGCGAGACCATATTTCCATTCCCACAATCTCCAAATTGTCAACAAGCTGCGCGCCATGAAAACAACTATGCCAATCCAAAGCAAGAGCTGTTGACCCTGTATATGTTATCCGTCCACATATACATGTCATATACATCACATGAATCGACTCCAACTATTCCAAACCTGTTGCCGCCAAGAACCTATGACACATGACCCTTGGCAGGACCGAACATTTCACGTAGACCTATCGTAGTAATCAACACACAATCTAACAATATCACCATTTATCACATCCTCTTTTGTGTCCCGACTATCCTTTTGATAGACTACGACTTGCTTTCCTCTCTTACCCGTGGAGAGGTTTGTATCGGTTGGTGACTACCTGATTGTCTGCTCTACCGAGCATCAACGCCACTGCAATTCCATGAGAATTGTAACAGATTAACAGTCTCAACGCTTATTTCCTTGTGGTTTCATGGATACTAACGAGCTTATCACTCCTGTACGACAGTTTTATCGAGCCAACCTGCATTCCGGGCAGCCCGATACCCTGGTGCAGCAGGAACTTGTGCCGACGCCGAAGGCAGCCAACACATCGGTCAACATCTCCGTCGACAGTTCCAACAGCAACCCATTCGAGACTCCAACCCAGCCTCACGCTCCGATCCCTGCGCCGTTGCTTCGGCCCCCGAGTCCGCCTCGTCGGCTCGTCCCTTCTCGATCCCGTCGTACCACCCGGTTGATTGCTGATCATATCAAGTACTTCCGTCAACCAACTTCTTCGACCTTTGATCCCGAGATCATCCGTGGGGAGACCCAGATCGAACGCCAGTTCCAATTGGTGACCCACAATGTCGACCAAGAAGACATTGAACGTCTGAACGACCAACTTCATCGCTCTCCGAGGCGTCGCCTCATCTTGGCCGCCCTCTCGGGCAACCCCATCCGTACTGTCCACCTCCGCTTCCTAACCTTCGAGCGCCCAACTGGATACTACAATGCCATCTACGTCGTGAACACGACGACTTGCCCACTGCCTCCTAACGTTGTTCGCCTAGATAACTACGTTGCCTACATCCACGAGGTCCATACCATCGAGGACCATCGTGCAACTATCTTCCCTTTGCGTGCCGAGGCCGAGAACCACTTGGCTAAAGGTGATACCCCTTCTTCTGTTGCTTGTGCTGCCCCATCTGAGCCTGGAAACGACTCTGATTATTCGGAAGAGAGTGGAGATTCGGAAACCGAAGCTTAATTACTCATAGTTAACTCCCGTCCTCTCAAAACCTTTCCAAGACTTAAACTCAACGCACATCCGGGTACCCTTGGTCGCACAACACGCCACACATTCCCGTCAAATCGCGAAAATTCGGCGAAAATTTGTTGAAGCTCGGCGAAAATTTGTCGGAATCAACGGAAATTTCCAGGAGTCGCACATTACAACACACATCCGGGTATCACATACGTGGTACGTACGTGGCACACGTGGTACATCCGGGTTCACATCACATCACACATTAAATAAACCACATCACACCGCACATTAAATAAACATCGAACCAACCAAATAACACCATGGATCCTCAATCACCCAAGACACCTACGACTCCTAAGGGAGAAGATAACCAAGACAATGTCTCGAACACAGACCTATTCGACCACATCATATTTACTGTCTGCCAATTCTTTACCAAGGAAAGGGCCGACTACTTAACGAAGTGGATGAAATACCATGGTTTTAATACCGAGGAATCCATGAACGAACTGACACAATACAAGGTCAACAAACAGACACATGATCTACAAGGCCCCACAAGACAGCAGATCAAGCTCTTGGCTTATTGGGCCATATACAAGACCAATGAAATTCAAGACGAGCTATCCAATAGCGACTGGATGAACCTAACGAGGAAAGAGTTCAACACTTGGAGGATCAACACAGATTTCTCTAAGGGACCACCTAGCCAAGTTCCAGTCTCGCCAATGAAGTCACCGTCATCTGTGAAATCTGTCAGCACAGTTACTGCCGCATCCCAATCTCAACAAGACCTTACAGCATTCAGAAAGGGAACTAAGCGCGACGCAACTGCGTATGAGGTATTCAAGGATGAACAATACTACGATTCATTCTGGCGTGTAGTCAAGACTACAGCTAAGGCTCAAGGCCAACGTTCTGAATTTCAAATACACACCACCCCATGATGATGAGTATGCCAAAGAACTTTTTCAAGAGCAACAAATATTTCTTTACTCCGTTCTTGTCCGTATCATTCAGACTGACCAGGGTCGAGCCTATGTACGTGAACATGAACATGATGAAGATGCGCGTGCTGTATTGCAGAAGTTACACTCTTTGCATACCGAATCCGACCTAGCAAAACGAGAAGTCCTCCGTTTAACCAACTACATTTCCAATCTACGTCTTGACGACACATGGCGCGGAACAACACGTCAATTTCTTCTACACTTTCAAGAGCAGCTACGTTTGCTAGACAATCTAGTGACATTGTCTGATCGCATCCCTGATCATACCAGGATGACCTTCCTCATGCAAGCTGTAGAAAAGGTACCTGATCTGCGCCGAGTCAAGATCTTGGATAATGTGGTGAACACCAAATCCGGTGCAAAATCCCTTTGCTATCAATCATACTTCCGTCTCCTTCTAGACGCAGCTTATGACCATGATCAAGCAACCCAGTCATCTGTTCATAGTCACCGTCGACATGTCAAACAGCATGAATCACTATATGGCCAAGATACAGATGCTGACATAACCTCACAAGATGATATGGAGTATCATGTCCACAACACCAAAGTGACATCTGAATCTCCATCCTCTTCGTCCAAGGTTAGTCTACCGCGTGACCTATGGTTCAAACTTTCAGAAGAAGATCGCAAGTTGATCATTGAGTATAACAAGATGATTCAAGCACCTTCATCAACAACACCGAGGAAAGTGCAAACATATGCCCTCGACATTGATCCGGAACCTGATCCTGAACCCCACCAAGTTGCATCTGATGACGACTCACCTGGCGCAGTCCCTGAGCATCCAGATGATTCAGATCCGGTTACACAATTTATCAACCAAGCCATGACGACTGATATCAATCACTCGGCCACTGACCTGACTAGTGTTCTTTCTAACGCCAAGTCCAAGACGAGCAAGAAGGTTACTTTCAAAGCCAACATGCATAAACAAGCAGGACATGTTCCACGCTATTTGTTTTCGAGGAAATCTACTTTACCAGGAAATCAATTGATTGACCGTGGTGCTAATGGAGGCCTTGCCGGTTCTGACATGCGCATCCTTTCTAAGACTGGCCGCCATATCACTATTGTGGGTATTGATAACCATGAACTTACTGGACTTCCTGTCGTCACCTGTGCCGCAAAGTTTGAGACCAATGATGGACCTATTGTCAACATCTTCAATGAATATGCTTATTATGGAAAGGGCTTATCTATCCATGCTCCTGGTCAATTCGAGCATTTCGGACTTGCTGTTGATGAACGATCTGTTAAAGTTGATGGTAAACAACGCATCACTACACTTGATGGTCGTGCTATACCCCTTCACATCAAGGATGGGTTAGCCTACATCCACTCCTTGGGTATCCCCAGCGACGATGACATGAATACCTTACCTCAGATCATCTTCACGTCACCCGACACATGGGATCCTGGTGTTCTGGACCATTCGTATTCTCCCACACCCTCTGACAATGATCCTGATTGGAAACACGTCAAGACTAATGGTAGTATGTCGAACCATCCATATGACAACTATGGGGAGTACACTGATCGTGTTGTTTGTAACCTCAATCTCCTTTTGGACCTCCCATACGATCATGGATCTGACGACGCACCCTTCTTTTCTATCTATGCTGACGCAGAAGGTAATGATCCTACACTTCATGCCTCTGTCCACCGTCGTTACCAGGAAGCGTATGACTGGAAGAAGTTCCGTCCATTCTTCGGTTGGCAATCTGAAGATGTTATTGCCGATACGTTCAAGCACACTACACGTAATGGTAGCATTACTTTTGACCACAACACCCTCAAGAAACATTTCAAGGCTCGCAATCCGGTCCTTAATATACCTCGACGTCATGAACCCGTTGCTACTGACTCGGTTTTCTCCGACACCCCTGCTGTTGACCATGGCGGTAAAGTCGCACAAATCTTTGTTGGTCGAGATACTCTGGTTACTGATATCTATGGGATCAAGTCGACCAAACAGTTTGTCAATACTCTTCAGGACAACATCCGGTTTCGTGGTGCCATGGAGACTCTTATCAGTGATGGTGGTTCATCTCTCATCTCTCAAAAGGTCAAAGACATTCTTCGCACTTTGCTTATTGGGGAGTATCGATCCGAACCTTATCATCAACACCAGAATAAGGCTGAAAACCGTTACCAGACCGTCAAACGTATGACCAACGCTCTCATGAATGCCACTGGTTGCCCTGCCAACACCTGGCTTCTTTGCCTTGAGTATGTCTGTGACTTATTGAACCATACATCATCACCCACCCATTCCGGTTGCACTCCTCTTGAGGCTCTCTCCGGACGTCCACCCGACATTACTCATCTCTTGTTCTTTCCTTTCTGGGATGAGGTTTACTACAGTGTCGACCCCGCTGAACCCAATTCTGGTTCATATCCATCTTCTTCTGATGAGAAACTTGGCCACTGGGTTGGTTTTGCTCACAACGTTGATTCTTTTACTTGGAAGATTCTCACCCAGGATAACCAGATAATCTACCGTTCTGCCGTTCGCCGTGTTGAATCCACTACACCTAACCTACGTGTGGATCGACCTTCAGGGGAGGATTCGTCTGAGAAGGATGACAATGATAAGCAAGCTGACACTGTCTTCATTCGCAGTGATAGTGAAGATCCATCCAAACCAATGCCCACGATCGATTTTGACGACATGATAGGACGCACATTCCTATGCGACACAGAAGAAAATGGGGAGCGACACCGTGCACGTGTCATCAAACGAGTCATTGATCTTAATGAAGAAGCAACGAAACAGGAAGAACGTGTCAAGTACATCTACCGAAAGACAAATTCTGATGTTGATGAGATGATATCCTATAATCAACTCATGGAGTATATCAAACGAGATAACCAAGCTCAAACCTCTGGAGATCATCTTTTCAGGCTCAGGGACGTCATTGCCCATCAAGACCCACTGAACACAACTGATCCAGATTACAAGGGGAGCAAATATAATTTGCTTGTTGATTGGGAAGCTGGGGAGACTACCTATGAACCTTTATCACTCATCGCCAATGATGATCCGATCACTGTAGCAATTTATGGAAAGAAACATGGTTTACTCAACAAACCTGGATGGAAGCATTTGAAACGTTATGTCAAAACAAGCAAACGTCTCATTCGAGCAGCCAAACAGTCAAGGATTAAACAAGTTCACCATTCCGTCAAGTATAAGTTTGGATTCCAAGTACCACGCAATTATGAGGAAGCTGTCGCTCTTGATAAACAACATGGCAACACAAAGTGGCAGGATGCAACAGAATTAGAATTGTCACAGATCCAGTCCTACAAGACATTCAAGGATTTTGGGAAAGCCATCTTCATTAAAGGGAAAGTATCCAATGCACCTGAAGGATATCATAAGATACGTGTACATCTTGTCTTTGACGTAAAACATGATGGACGACATAAAGCAAGACTTGTCGCAGATGGACATCTCACAAAAGAACCTGTTGAGACAATCTATTCAGGTGTTGTTTCCATTCGCAACCTCCGCATTGCCTTATTCCTGGGTACTTTGAATGACTTGGAAATATGGGGAGCAGATATTGGAAACGCATATCTGGAAGCCTTGACAGGGGAGAAAATCTTCATTGTCGCAGGACCTGAATTCAAGGAATTAGAAGGTCACATCCTGATTATAGACAAGGCACTTTATGGATTGAAGTCATCAGGCGCACGCTGGCATGATGTCTTATTTGATGTTTTGACAGACATGGGATTTTCACCAAGCAAAGCAGATCCGGATATCTGGATGAGGAAAGCACCTGGAGAAGACTGTTACGAATACATTGCCGTAGCCATTATTTCTACTGATCCTGGGAATATCTGCAAGATCCTGAAGGAGAAATACAACTTCAAACTCAAAGGAGATGGACCTTTTGATTTCCACTTGGGATGTTGTTACACCAAGGATTCTGATGGAACATTAGTAGCAGATCCAAGACGCTACATTGGTAAGATGATGGACACTTTCGAACGAATCTTCAAAAAGAAACCCAAGAAAGCCAAAACACCTCTTATTGGTAGAGACCATCCTGAATTGGATGATTCTGAGCTCCTTGATGAAGAAGGTACTAGCCATTTCCAAACTCTGATTGGACAACTCCAATGGGTGATCACTATTGGTCGTTTCGACGTCTTCACCGCTACAATGACGCTATCACGCTTTCGTGCAGCTCCGAGGAAAGGACATCTTGATAGAGCCAAGCGTATCTATGGATACCTTGCACATCTCCCAGAAGGCGCAATCAGATTTAGGATTGGAGAGCCTGATTATTCAAGTCTTCCTACCCAAGAATTCGATTGGACTCGCACTGTCTATTCAAATGCAAGTGAACGTATTCCTGAAGACTGCCCAACACCTCTTGGCCGCTATGTTACCACAACTCATTATGTTGATGCCAATCTCATGCATGACATAGTCACTGGTAAATCCGTCACTGCTGTTCTACATTTGTTGAACGGAACACCTATTGACTGGTACAGCAAGAGACAGAGCACGGTGGAAACTGCTACCTATGGATCCGAGTTTGTGGCTGCAAGGACAGCAATAGATCAGATTACAGAATTACAACATTCTCTCCGCTACCTTGGAGTACCTATCCGAGAGCGAAGTTACATGTACGGAGATAACAGATCTGTTGTGCTCAATGCAACCGTTCCTCATTCCATACTATCCAAGAGACACCATCTTCTGTCATACCACCGAGTTTGTGAAGCCATCGCAGCAAAGTATGTCGCATTCTACTGGAAAGATGGAAAGACCAACCCTGCCGATATCCTTAGCAAACATTGGGATTTCGTATCTATTTGGCCCATGCTCAAGCCATGGTTGTTTTGGAAAGGAGAAGTTCAAGACCTCAACAAATCCAATGATGACAAGGCTGAAACGACGAGTTGTGGGGAGTGTAAGAATTCTCACCGTCTATGGTGGTTAGATTCTACATCTCATCGATTCCCCATGTCACATAGCCTCGTGCTATCGCATCATGCCATCTAGCTTCGAGCTATGTTCCCTAGCTTCGCGCTATATCGACCTATATTTCTTCGCAAATCATGAAAAGTGAGAATAGATTGACGAACTCACTCTCAAGACTAAACTGGGTCGTGCGGTATTACAACGGACGTAAATTTGGCCGTTGCTTGGACATTATACTAACGCCCTAAGCGTACGCGCCCGAAATCATCAAGCACGCCCAAGCGACATCCGAGCGCTGTCGGCATCTATCCGACCAACGGTCTAAGTATCCCAAGCACGACACACGATCACGCGAGACCATATTTCCATTCCCACAATCTCCAAATTGTCAACAAGCTGCGCGCCATGAAAACAACTATGCCAATCCAAAGCAAGAGCTGTTGACCCTGTATATGTTATCCGTCCACATATACATGTCATATACATCACATGAATCGACTCCAACTATTCCAAACCTGTTGCCGCCAAGAACCTATGACACATGACCCTTGGCAGGACCGAACATTTCACGTAGACCTATCGTAGTAATCAACACACAATCTAACAATATCACCATTTATCACATCCTCTTTTGTGTCCCGACTATCCTTTTGATAGACTACGACTTGCTTTCCTCTCTTACCCGTGGAGAGGTTTGTATCGGTTGGTGACTACCTGATTGTCTGCTCTACCGAGCATCAACACCACTGCAATTCCATGAGAATTGTAACACCCACTGCGGATGCGTTCGGTTGCTAATCGACGTACGCCGTTTTTCTACATTGTTGGAGTTCCAAGTTGAACATGCCGCATGTAGATCACTCGACAGACGGTGCTTCATTGCGAGCCCGTTGCTCAACTCGATGAGGATTCGGACATACACACCAGAAGTCACAAAGAAAGTTTGGTGCTGACGAAGGAAGTCGCACACTGCGAAAGTGCAGAAGAGGATGCACTATAGAGGTACGAAATTGGACAGTAAGCAAATGTCTGTCGACGACAGGGGACTCTGTGTCTCCTTTCGTAAGTGAGCCCCTTTTGTGGGCTGAGCATGGATGATTTACTCCATGATTGCTTGTGCGGTGCAAGCAGAGAGCGCATTGTGCTTGTACTGCAATCGATTGTTGAATCTTGAGGACACGCAGTGTTCTGGGTTTGATGGTGCCATGGATGGCAATTCCCATATAATTTGTCTTATCTGTGGATTGGGTGCATTTGTGATGCACTGTCTACGAGATAAACAGACAACAAGAGTTGAAGATAAGATTCTGCTCGTTCGGCAGTTGGTGTGCTGAGTATGAGATCATGAATTGATCTGTTGTTTTTGTGGCGTTGATAATGCCCTTTTCTCATGCCATGGACTTTTGGCATTGTTCCGAAAGGAAAGAAGCAGTCAAGCTTAATATTTGGCATATCTTATGCCTGTTGCTGAGTACAACAGCCGTCAAATTATGATGGCGGCATGATTGGTCTATTTTGTGCTGGTGGTATCCATGAGGTTTGGTTTACCATCAATATTTTGGCGACGTGGTGTTGTCATGTGTTATGGCAGTCGTTGGGATGAACTTTTGTCATCCATTGTGGAGCAGGGTGAACCCCGAGAGTAACCCTTCCATTGACTCTGTCCTTGTCTTCGTCAAGAATGATTGCTATGGGACGAGTCGGTGACTTGCTCTATGAATGTCTTGTTCTTTTCTCTGTGAGGTCGCGATGAGGCCCTGTTGAGTGCTGAGGGAAGTATCAGCATCATTGGGCTGAGTATTGTTGATTGTT
Organism: Epithemia pelagica; assembly: GCA_946965045.2. Lineage (NCBI taxonomy): Eukaryota > Bacillariophyta > Bacillariophyceae > Surirellales > Surirellaceae > Epithemia > Epithemia pelagica. Next base: position 2,613,640 of record OX337241.1, on the reverse strand, counting down.
TTTGCTATGGGTTACGAATCCTAAGTGGTTCGTTGAGTCCATATGATTTGGGCTATCTCTCAAGGATCCTCTGCATTGGATTATCATAAGTTGAATATGTTGATGGTCCGAGAACATGCAGTGTTGTTATGCTGTCAGCTCTTAACCACTTATCATTGTCAACGACTGGGTTTGCTTGATTGATGACATGAGAGAGTGACCTGTACCAGACTGGTGGGTGTCGTTTAAGGAAAATTATGATTGTTGTGCCTCTGTCTGTTTTGCCCAAACATGGCAGCAGAGGTCAAGCAGTCAAGGTTGTTGGAGTCGGCCTTGTTTGTCATTTAAGTTGCTGTTCGTACGGCATTTGCTTGGTGCTATGTTCTATGGAAATTCAAGCAAGAGGATGATGCTTGATGATCAAGCCTTTTGTTGTTGGGTCTCGTTCTGTCTTCACAGAACATCCATCGTTGACAGGGGACTCATCCTATGGCCCCTGGGCCATGAGTGAATGGCATGGTAAATGAGGAAGAAGAAGCATTGCATGGTTGATTGTTGTTGTACCCCAGTACAATTCCCATTCAGTCCTTGTCGCATGAGAACTGTGTCTTGTTGGTCGAGATGTTGTGAAGGACCCTTGAAAGGGGACTGATGATGTGTTTTATGCATTTGCCTTCTCGCGGTGTGCGGTTGTTGGTATGTCTATCATGCTATGCTTTGCGTACCGACATTGCTTCTTGCTATCAGTCGTTGGTTTCCCACTGTGTTGGCGAAGTCAAATGACTTCCCCTTTGATTACACAAGTCACTCGAGTTTGCCTTGTGGAACTCTGTCTATGGTTGACAGATTCGCCCTATGGGTTGAGCCTTTTGCACGAACACTGATTTTGTGTTCATATTAGTGCGTATCATGGTTTTGCTTGAGCCCGCGCTTTGAAGTGCTAGCTGTTGTCGTGAATGCTCGACAAATGGTGGAAGGGTTGTCATGGCCAAGAATGTTTTGAGGACTATGTTCCTTGCCATCATTGCTATGGCCTATGGTCATTGCTCGAGTGTATGTCTCACCCGATTCATGGGAAGACTTGAGACTTTACAAGGCTTCTGTTTGGAAGCAAATCTGTTGGGCTTTGGAGAAGCAAGAATGAACGGAAGATGACGGAGCTAGAAGACCACGACACATGGAATGCTCCAAAAGACAGAGTTTGAGTCCTAGAACGTGTTGTCATCCATCCCCATGGCTGCTAAGCATCCTTGATGTTTGGAATAAGAAGAAAAGATCAACAAGCGTGGGCCTTTGGAATTTGGTTCAGTTGATTCTTTGTTGCATCTTGATTTTGCTTGCGATGGCCGCAAAATGGAGAATGACAAGTTGCTGGTGGTCGTAGTGACACTTGCATGAATGCAAATCTGCTGGGGCCAGTGATGTTTGATATTTCTCTAGCCGGTCGTAATTGGACATTCTGTCGCGTTGAGCAGAGCTGATTCTGAAAAGGAAGGCGACGACAGCTTAAAGTCTTCTGCCGTGAGGACACAGCTATTGTCGAGGCTCTGTAGGCATCGGTGGCTTCACACTATTGTGTCTTCATCGCCTAAGCTGGTCTCGTTGAAAATACATGTACTTCATTCTTTGGTACAAGCTGATGCAGAAAAGGAAATCCTCTGATCAATTGTGTTGAGGACTCGTGTCCTGCCATGTTGGATTTCTTCCCTTTGTTCCTCAAGGTTTGCATATTGCTCTTGACCTGATGGCCGTGAAAATCCCTTGATTTTGGCTTTTGTTGAGATTTTGTCAAGGCTTGGAATTTTCTGAACACACGATTTCAAGCAACGACTTCTGGCCACTCTACTTTTCGTCAGATATGGCCATCATTCATGGAAATTGTTGCCATTATGCGCAAAGATAAAGGCTGTCTTTGCTTTCAAGTATTCGCATTTCAGCAAGAGGATGATCGAAGTGCACGAAAATTGCAATGTTCGTGTCAAAATGAGGGAGAAATTGTTCCGAATTTGGATCCGTGAAGCACAATGCAGAAGAAATGACCTTGATTTTGCATAGTGGTTGTTTTGTGAGTCAAAGGGCCCAAATGGTCCTTTTTGCCCCTATTTCTTGTGATTTGCATGAATTTGGCTCCAAAATGGGGTCGAAAGGTAAATGGAACTGCGGAGTAAGCAGCAGAATGGTCTTGCCGAACCACAGAGAGATTGAGATGGTTTTTCTATGTTGTTTTCCATCAGGAGAGATGCAGATTGTGGACTAGACCGTTGGATTGGTTGAACCACAAAGTCAGATACAGTGTTGTGTTGGTGGATGTACGTGTGGAACGGAACCACCAAAGAGAATGAAGTTTGATTGGTGGATGTACGCATGGAGTGGAACCACCAAGGGTATGAAATGAAGTTTAGTGCAACGACCAGAAGTATGAAATATGTCATGGTAGATGGAAGAACATGATGGTCTGAGTCATGGTCTCGTCCTAAATCATGCAGTTGCGTGTGCAAGATCCATTTGGACTCGGCTCATGTCTTGGATTGTTGGCTCTGGCGATGCATTGCATGCTTCCGCATGTACTTTGTGAGTTGTTTGATCACGATGCGATGACAAAGATGGTTTATTTGGTACATGAGAAGGGAAACTAGAGGCACGATCACCTCATCAGTGGACACTGGAATCGTGAGGGGACCAAAATATGGCTATGATAGTGGCCGGAATTTGGGCGATCTAGCTAGCAATCGGCGAGCTCTAGCCCCTCGCCAGTCGCTCATATCGTTGGCAGATAAAGTAGCCACTTCTTTGATTTGGACGATTTTTCATCCAGTATCGGTGTTGTAATTTGAGCTCAAAAAAAGGGATGGCAGTGGCAGACCGTTCACCGTTTTGTGTTTTGTTTTTTTGTGGGCATGGTTTGCTTCAATCCGTGATCGCCTACACAAACTAAATCTTTATTGTAGTCTAGTCTTCCTTCAAGTGAGATTCTGAGATTCTTCTTTTTCACTACGTCTAAGGGCAGCGTCACGCGCCCCCAAAACGCGCACCCCATACGCGCCGTCGGCATGCGCCATTTTTCGTACCCGGTTTTTTTATACGGATTTACACCATTTTGACTAATCCCCCCCCCCACCACCACGCACATACAACATCATACACATTCACGGCGACCCTAGCTTCCACGCACGCACACTCCCATCTTCCACGCACAGAGAACTTACCTTCTAAGCACACTGACCTTGCCCTTCACGTCCAAAACACTCTGAACACAAAGTACCAACCTCATCGGAACAAGGCATCTATACACCCTCTCCACAGGTGCAATAACACAAGGGCAAACCCCCAATCTCTCCTATCCCATTCTCCAATGACACCAGCCGAAGCCACTCACCTTTTGCATCCCATGCTCCGAAAGCACCAGCGGAAGCCACACACCATTAGCATCCCATGCTCCGAAAGCACTGGCAGAAGCCACCCACCTTTTGCATCTCAGGCACCGAAAGCACCGACAGAAGCCACCCACCTTTTGCATCTCAGGCTCCAAAAGCACCAGCAGAAGCCACACACTTATGGTAACTCATTTCACAACACAATCGATACCATCCACAGAAGAATGTGAAAACATGCACAGAAGCTAACGAAGAGATACTATTTAAAAAAACCAGAGTCCGTGCTTCCTCCGCTTTTTCTGCTGCGGTTGATCTTGATCAGCACTGTCCACATATCCCATCCTCTCCCGATGTTTCTTAAGAATCTCCATGAACACATTTTGTCTCTGAAACAGTCCATCAACTGATACATATTCTCGATCATCCCTCACCTTCTGCTGCAATTCATCAAGACGATCAAGGCCAATATCACTCATACCACGTCCCTTTTTGTTTGCACAACCTGAATACTTGTATTGTTCTACTCCATCTGTATCAATGTCTTCATTAATTTGGTGCGCTTGACACCAAGCAGGGTCTTCTTTGTACAACTTTTGTTTGAACTCTTGTCTGCTCCTCAGAGCCCATGCATCCCATGAATCTTCAAGAGCTAAGAGAATGAATGCTTCATCACTTGTAGTAAACTTACTCATCGCTTCCTTCCATATTGCTTGCTTTTGTGCTTCTGGTGTATTAGCTGTAATATCTTGATTAATGATATCTCTCACCATTCCATCTCCATAAACCGACCCCCCAAATACTTCAAACATGAAAACATAAGCATCATTGTCTCCATTCACTCCTCTCATTTGCATCATCTCTTCAAGACTTGGCATAGGACCTAGATTTTCATCGTCAACCAATAACTTAGGGAATTGTCGCTGAACAATTCCACCACCATGTGTTCTCCATAGATTCAACGAGAAATGTTCTGCCAGGCAGGAAGGCTCATGTTAGAGCAAAACTTTCCACAAGAATGAGAACAAGATAGCACCAAGACAGTACCGACTTACTCATGAACCTGAACCTTAGCGATTGTAGAACATTTGATCTCTTCTTGCCTCTGAATTCTTTCCTCAAATGGGGGAAATACCTTTCCCACCACTTTGCCTTAGCCACATCACCAATAATCTTTTCTCGTTCGAAATACGCCTTGAAGTGATCCTTCCCCAAATGCCATAATCCATTATCATCTGCATCACAATCATCGGCAAGTGAGAAATACTTCACGTACCTCCAAGCAACATCAGGCACAAAAGTCTGGAACTCATCCGTACGACAAGCTAAGGGTAGATCCTTTTATTTTCTCCTGCTCTTTCTTTGCTGTTCTCTCTTTCTTTCCCTCTTGTCTTCTCTCCTTCTTTCCCTCTCACCAGCCGTTGCATTAGCCCCAGAACTCTGACCATCACTAGTACCATAGATAGATGATGCAACCATTGAGCTATCGCCTCCAACTTCCATGGCTACAAGAGATGATGACGACCAAGAGAGATCAGAAAGTGAGGAAACATCATCCATCCAGAAGTCCACATCTTTTTCGATTGTACATTTCCAAACCCACATCAACCCAGATTTAGAGTTCCACTCTAACCAGTCAATACCGATAAGGCACAAACAAAACAAAGGAAGTACACCTTACTTACAAACGCGACTGACTCCTCCACCACCACCACCACCACCACCACCCATAACCTCTTCCATAATATTTTCAACATCTTGGTGCGACATTACAGTCACACCACCATTGTCATTAGCTGCGCACTCAATATTATTTGTATCCATATGGTGCATCTGTGTTTGCTGTGGTTGGTGAACACCAGCGCCTCCTTGCATCAGAACGCCCCCATTGGGTGAGTATGGGACAGACATCATCTGCTGTTGTGGGTATCCTTGATGCACCATAATACCAGTTCCTTGTTGTTGATAAATCGTAGATGATGAGGCCGCCGGGAAATGATGATGTTGTTGCCCCCCAACAGGAGCTTGGGAATAATTGAACTGTGTATGGACCTGATGTTGTTGTTGCCCTTGAGGAAGAAATGACAACACCGATGGATTTGGTTGCTGGTGAGGATAAGGATGGGTATGATTCGGATATGGAGCAACTCCATTCGCATTATAAGGAACTCGTTGACCATGGTCGACTCCATTCATAACAGCAGTATTGTGTTCGGATTCCATAGGTGCTCCTGTATTAGTAACACCACGGGTTCTTATACAGCTCATGGTACTACCTTGGTCCTGGGATTCGTTGGATGAAGCTCCCCGTCCTCCTCTTTCCTGAAATATTACCTGACTCTTTTCAGATACGGATCCTGAATCCTCTTGGTTACGGTCATCATTGCTATTCTTGTTGTTGACATCTCTGATCGTTATTTCTTCGTCGTCTGTTTCATCATCGGTACTGCTTTCTCCAGCATCTTTGCCACCAGATAAACCATGGAACGCTGAATTCTTACTGCTTTGGTTGTCCTTTTTATCTTGCTTTGGATCACCACAGTGTTGGCTTCCTTGTTTTCTATTCTTGGTCCCCTGGTTTGTTTCAGAATGGGGCGACATGACAAGAAGAGTATACCTGATATAAGAAGTGTTGACAATGCAATGAGTTTTGGATGCAACAAGAGGAGAATGTTATGCCAATCCGTTTTCATTGAGGTCTTACCTTTCGACTATCAACTTTCAAAAGTCGAGCCGTTTGTTCCGAGTACACCCGGTTTTCTTTGAAATGAACCAAATCGACAGGCGACAATTATACATTCAAACGTCCAATGCCACATGGGCATTTGTGTTCGTTCCGATCCCATGTACTGATAGACTCATAGTTTATGTGGCATAGTATGGGGGATGGGGGGGGGGGGGGGGGGGTAAACCATATCCATCCACAACCAATGAGAAAGCGAGCCGGGCGACCATAAAATCGAAACCATTCGTGTCAGTCGTCACACTAGCAATGATTCTCATTCCACAAAGACTAAGGACCACAAAACCAATACCATGGGCCGTCCTTGTAAACCAAGGTATTTGAGAAATAAACCTTCCGTCATCAAAGATCAATGGGTGGGCGAAGATCCAAATGCAAGTACAGGTGGTTCCATTCTTCCATGTCGTAAATGTAGAAATTGTCATGTATTATTCCACGTCTCCGGTATCTTCCAACATGAAAGGGTTTGTAATACCAAGAGAGAAAACGGCACTTTGGTCTCACATGCATTGGAGCACGAATCGTCCATGATATGCCACGAAACTGCTGGAGTCGAGAACAATACCTCTCATGATAAAGATCAGGGAAATCTTTTAGAAAATGGAGGAACCGATGATAGTGCTGTAGGGATTTCAGAGAAAATGGAGGAACCGATGATAGTGCTGTAGGGATACCCTGGGCGGACGATCGAGAAGATGAGGAAAGAGAGGATCTGCAACCCACTACACAAAAACAACCCATCGTGAGAAAGCCATGTCAGAATAGTACAAATATTGCTCATTCCTTGCTGTCGTCTGAGAATGAGGAAGAATCAGATGATGACCAAGAAGAGGGACCACCAGCAGATCATGATGATGGGCTCCAACAAACTGTCGATGACAATGAGGATGTCCAAGGCAAAGGTTCATCCAGTGATGACCATGTTATCGATGGAAACTCAAAAGACAATCCTTTGGAATTTCCAGTGTATCTTGAACAAAATGGTCTCCGATTTTCCGAAGATGACAAGGCTTTATTGAGGTTGGCCATACTCCTCCGGAATGCTGGGTGTCCGAAGTTCATGTTCGATGCCATTTTGGCATGGATTGATTCTACTAACGAGTGTTGTGGCTCACGTTTTTTCAATAAAAAACATCCACGGCGAAAGGGATTCATGGCGAAATTCGAAAAAAGAGGTTTCGATTTCCCCAAACCAAAGATTGTCACCGTCCCAATGGAAGTTACAACCAAAAAGGATATAATCGTTCCAGACAGCGAGAAGTCCGTTGATACCGTTATATTTGATTTTGTGCATCAACTTCGAGGTGTCTTGCAAGATCCTGAAGCCACTTCCAAGGATAAAACAATATTATGTGATGATGACCCGTATCGCCCTTATATACCAAATAAATGTCTCGAAAACATACAAGATGGCCATGTTTTCCAACGTACCGTACGGAAATACAGACATGACAACGATACTTTCGTTGTTGGTTTATTGTCTTATATGGATAAGACACACGCGACGGGGGATGGTCGATTTAATGCGGAACCAGTTGTTATGGTACCTTCATTTTTGACGATGTCTGAAATGCGAAAACCGAATAGACAAATCATCTTAGGGTTGATCACAGATATGGAACGGAAGTCATCTGGGGCCAAATACATCTTGGATAGGGGGTCCCCCTGTCGGAATTATCATGCACAGCTCTCGCGAATACACCAAGCTCTTTTGAAGATACAGAATCGAGGTGGATTGTGGATGCGATTACGGATCCATGGGATCGAGAAGGTGGTGAGATAAGTATTACCCGTGATCATGATAAAGGGAGATGCGAAGTCACAAGATAACATCGCAGGAAGATATGCATCTCATCATCAAAGTGTTGGCCGGCTTGTTTGGCAGTGTGATTGCACACCTCGGGAGTCTAGATACCCATGGTCCACATGCAACTACCTCTTCAAAAACCCTATCCATTTCAGAAGCCTCCGTGTGCTTGGTTTAGAAAAACCATCAGGAAACCCAGTAGTTATCGATTCTGGACAACCCGGTATAGATGATCCAAGAGAGGATCCTTGGAGAGAACCTGTGAACAATTCCAAGAAAATTTTACATCAGATTGGACAATACCCAGTGAACAACATCTACAACCATTTGTATTTGGGTGAGGGTGTTAATAAAACACATGGGATTTTTACCGCGGCATGTTGTGATGTATTACATACTTTGAAATCGGGGATCATGAAATATATCATGACTGATTTCTTTGCTCTGATGACAATGAGAGAAAAAGCCATGTTTGATTTCTTGTACATCTCTTTCTTCCGAGCCAACCGGCAGTCGGTATTCTCTTATTCTTCTAGTTGGGGGTACCCCAGAACATCCTTCTCTGCAGGTATCAGTAATGTTACAAAGGTAACAGCCAATGAATGGGTTGGTATCATGTTTGTCTCAGCCGCTTTGTGTGTTTCTGTTCGTGGTCATCTTATTTTCGCTTCGACTATGGCGGAGAAATGGAAAAAAGTAGTTGCAGAGTGGAAACAATGGTGCAAAGAAGAAGAAGAGAGACGAAAGAAAAAGGAAGAAGAGAAAGAACAGAAGAGAAAGAAAAAACAATGAGAAAAAAAGAGAAAAAACCACAACGAATGGGCGCTGGACAAAACAACGTATCCTCTACCAACAATAAACGTCAACGACAATCGAAAAAGAAACGGGTTGTACACCACAGTATCGCTGATGATTCATCCGATTCGGATGAGAATGACTCATCTGTGGATGATAGGAACGAAGAAATAACCACAAATATCAACGACAATCTGCCCGGTCATGTACAGGAAAATGAAGATTACCAATATTGTGAACCTCACATTGAGGTACAGGTTACGAGCGAAACAGTATTCAACGATGACCCTGTGGCATATGCATCGATCTGGGATGAAGGTGAGCGGGAACCATATCTGGATTTCCTCTTCCTGTTTGAGACAATACTCTGTTTCAACAACTGGACAAGGATGGATAGATTTTGGGATAGCGACCCACGTTCTCCTGCCGCGAAGGAAACAGCGCGACGATCAGTTGAATCTGTCAAGATAATGATGGATGGTATACGGCGGTATGCACCAATCAGCAATCCAACAGGGTCTTGGTCGATGGAAATGGAGGGGTGAAGGAAATGGGTGCACCAACTTGGTGTCTAGGCCCTTGTTCCAATCAAGAAGGAGTAGCAACACAGCAATCCAACGGGGTCTTGGTCGATGGAAATGGAGGGGTGAAGGAAATGGGTGCACCAACTTGGTGTCTAGGCCCTTGTTCCAATCAAGAAGGAGTAGCAACACAGCAATCCAACAGGGTCTTGGTCGATGGAAATGGAGGGGTGAAGGAAGTGGGTGCACCAACTTGGTGTCTCGGCCCTTGTTCCAATTGAGAAGGAGTAGCAACACAGCAATCCAACAGGGTCTTGGTCGATGGAAATGGAGGGGTGAAGGAAGTGGGTGCACCAACTTGGTGTCTCGGCCCTTGTTCCAATTGAGAAGGAGTAGCAACACAGCAATCCAACAGGGTCTTGGTCGATGGAAATGGAGGGGTGAAGGAAATGGGTGCACCAACTTGGTGTCTAGGCCCTCGTTCCAATCAAGAAGGAGTAGCAACACAGCAATCCAACAGGGTCTTGGTCGATGGAGATGGAGGGGTGAAGGAAGTGGGTGCACCAACTTGGTGTCTTTTGCCCTTTGTTCAATAGAATCCTCACCAATCCGACCGTTCAGATTGTTGAAAATGGTCTTATGGGATAATAGGAGGGAAGAAGTAGCGGCAATCCAGCAATCCAACCAGTTTTGGTCGATGGAAATTGATGGGAGAATGAAATGGGTGCACCAACTTGGTGTCTTCGCCCTTTTTCAAACAGAACCACCAATCCAGTCGTTCAGAGCGTTGAAAATTGTCTTGTGGGATGATAGGAGGGAAGAAATAGTTGCCAAACAGCGATCACATGGTTGGGTTTTCATGGAAACAGAAGAAAATGATTAGTGGGCATATAGGAAAACGACAAAATGAACTCTCACTGTTGTCTTGTCGACTTGGCTTACCTAGCACCTTTCCAATTTGAAAAAGGAAATGATTCTCTTTGTGTTCGCCTGTTTGTTGTAGCTGTTGTTGTTGTTGTTGCTGTTGTGTTGTTGTTGTTGTTGTTGTTGTTGTTGTTGTTGTTGTTGTTGTTGTTGTTGTTGTTGTTGTTGTTGTTGTTGTTGTTGTTGTTGTTGTTGCTGTTGTGTTGTTGTTGTTGTTGTTGCTGCTGCTGCTGTGTGTTTTTTGGGGCGTTGGGGGTTGGTGTGAGTTGGATGAGGCACTCTATGACTCTATCGTCAAAAAGTGATCACAAAAGTGGGAGAGTATATCTTTCGTGTGGTTGTTGTGTGAGGAAAATCTAATTTTCAGCGTTCTTCTGTGATTTTGTGTCCATTGTTCTTCGTATGTCACTGTGACGTGATTTGGTGGTGGAGGAGAAATTTGTGGGTCGCTTTTGGAGTTTACGTGCGACTGGAATACTAGGTGCTATATGTGTAGCTAGTAGTTAGGTATCTAGGCAAAGGCTAGGCTCTGTGCACGCGTTTCCACATACAATAAACATGCTCACGCGGGTGTCAACACGTTTCACGCGTTGTCTACACGTTTCACGCGCATTCACGCGCAATCTGGAGCGCCACGCGCTTCGTACGCGCCAAATGCGCTTGATCCATGTTCTGGGGGTGCTGCACGCGCCTATTGGGCGTGTGTCACGCGCCTGTTGGTGGAATTCCAGTCACTTATCTTCAAAAAACCTCCTTAGACGTACTTTTTCGTCCGGCTTTATTCTGTTAAGTGGATCTCAAATCTCAAATCTGCAAAAAAATCTGAGAACTATTTTTTTTTACTTTTTGTGATCATACGCTACACCCCAAGCGGAAGAGTGATCCCTTCCACTTCTATCCCTTCCCTCTCATCACACCTTTTTATGTACGAACGCACAAAAAGAGGCAGTCACGAAATCTCATGACTCAAATTTTCGCTAGGAAGTAAGTCAAACACCATGTCTGAGTGAACAAAAGATACGACATGTCATGTAGTTTATGTGCGATACAGTGGTCTGTGTGTCGGACGACAGACACCATGTTGACCTCCCATTCCCACATGAGCGTCGCTCAGCAAAGAAATTGAGTAAACCATGACCACGACATTGAAAGAACAAGCATGGCAGTCGGGCCTTGTCCTTTTGGACGAGACACCAGAGTGGAATCAAAATGACTGGCCTCCTCTTGAGGGTGGTGGACGACGTCATCGTCATGCTTCAGTCATCCGGATAAAGACAATAACAGCAACAACAAGAGACAAACGGTCGTCGTGATGGGAGGTTGGTGCCGAGATTCCGTTCTTGCATTGAATCTAGCAGATCCAAACATGCAGTGGCGAGAACGACCGCCCATGAACAAGACACGTTGGGGACATGGTGCTGTTGTATGCAACGGAGGTGTCTACGTTGTGGGAGGAAGAGATCTAGTTGTAGAATGGGATTGTATCGAACGAATCGATGTCAATGATTTGCTACAATCATCTTTAACAACAAGCCCCACACATGCGAGTAATTGGACGACATTGAATTGCCGCTTATCAACGGAACGAAGTGCATGTTGTGCTGTCGCGGTTCTCAATCGATACATCGTTGTAATGGGTGGCTACAGCCATTGTTATTTGTCGTCGGTGGATATTATTGATACAGACAATCACATTGTCACTACTGGACCATCCATGATTGTTCCTCGATCATTTTGTGTCAGTGCAGTCATTGGTCACCGCATCTTTGTCATTGGAGGCGAAAACGCGGACGGCAATCTTGATTCGGTGGAGTATTTGGACTTTGCAGAGGAGAGAAACGACGACACTTTGTCTACTGTCATTTCCTTCTCGTCCGCTTGGACCACTCATTCTGATTTGGTGCTTTCCGACCCACGGTATTCTTGTGGAGTGGTTGCCGTGGGATCCTGTTTGGTTGTGGCAGGAGGAAGCCGTCAAACCGTCGAAGTATTGGATACGCACCACAACCGCGTGTGGAATCTCCCACCACTCGGAGAAGGCCGTCTTGGCTGCAGTATGGTGACTGTTGCCAATCAAGTTGCCGTGATTAGTGAAGAGGAGGATCTGTCCTGCACGACATTACCACTTATGGATAGGAATTCGTGGTGTTTTCATCGACTCTTTGAGCAGCAATTGAACGGATGGTATCATTCTCTTGAATGTAAGGGTATCCGAGATGTTGATATCTCACCCTTCTCCATCTGGACACCAGCTCGTAAACGGGCAAGGCCCAATACGCGCCAGAATGATAAAGGGAATGATGAAACCTAGCCGTTTAGTTCTCGAGTGGTTGACTTGTTTCCTACGTTCAATTGCAATAGTAAGTGCTCACTCCAAAGTACAAAGAACAAGGTGCAAGATAGAACATACTTGTTTGTTGTCAAGGCGTGGAGGGAATGACCCGGCTTCTGTGTCTCTACAAGTGGTAGATTCTGGTGCTTTGGGGTGGTATCATGGCACTTTACATCGTCGTCCATGGATTGGTACCTGTGACAGCTAGGGCAGGAACCGATGACAGTGGTCCATTCCGAAAAGGAAGAGTTTGGTCCAGCTTCTCGATTTGGCTTTGGTTCACAAAAGGACGAAACAGGTGGATCCATATGTCCGATGATAAGAGGAGCATGAGCAGAGGCACGACAAGGCAAAACCTTGTTGGACCTAATGTGGTCCGCTTCTTATGGTTCTTCCTCAAATTTCGCAATGAGTCGACTTTGGATGGAAGTAAGGAGGGAGGAACGTGTCATGTCCAATTCCAATATGATGACCAAGAACAGTTTGTCCTTTCGGAGGAGTCAACGTGCTCCGGAATGGCCCAATGAAGATGACGACGCAAATGACAAATCCACAATGTCGGCTGTCCAACCACCAGCCACGGAGGAGACGGCCGAGGATGGCAATGTCGCCTCATCGTTGGAAGTGGTAGGATTCTTGGTGGGGATTTTGCCGATTCATATGGCCTGTCAAGCCCATTCGACCGAATGTGTTCGATTCTTGACCATCAAGCTTCCTGCTCCCATGGCGGAACCCAATGACCAGGGACGTACGCCTTCCAAGTCGAAACGCCCACGATACAAACCCCTACAACATTGTCATCGTCGTGGTGGTCTCCTCCCAATGAGATTTCGTCTCGTGAGGAGGACCGTCGCAACAAGGACAGCGAAGTCCCTCCAGAACATGTCCAAGAGGAACCCATGAAATCGGATCGGTCGTGCCTGTTGTCGAAATGGACCAGAACGACAACAAGGAATCGAGTCTCGTCCCGAACTACCAACGCAACCACAAAAGAAGAAGAAGGCCGTCATCTTTCCTCCTCCTGACATACCTCAAATGGACGAAACTGATGGTGTCATTGCCGTGGATCCGACTGTATTAAATTCCGTCTTGAAAGTTGGACTTTCTGGGCTTTCCCGTGGCATTGACGACGACGACGACGAGTCAGGAAACGTTCACCACCACTTCTTCCTGTCTCAGTATTCTTGCTCGTTCGATTGTCCATGCCTGGAAACAAGTTGCTCCCCATTGCGATGCTTTGACCCTCAATGCCAGTTCCACCGAAATCTTGTTGCACGATTACAACACTGTCGAACAGCAGTGTTTTAGACCTCGACCACTACAACTTTGTGTCTCGTACCGAACAAGGCAGCACCAACAACAAAACCACGACCACGAATGGTGCCGATCATGTAGTGGCTGTCGTCTAATACAACTTATTGTCGTTTTCTTCTTCTTCTTCGTTGGATTCTGGTTGGTGCTGCTGTCTTGGCGTTCCACACCAACATCCAGCTTGAATCTTCGTCTGTCTAGACTTGAAAGGGCGATGGCTAAGTCTTTCGTAGAAGCTGCAATGTCAAAAGGTCGCATTCAACATAATCTAGCTAAAGATAGAGGTAAGAGAAGGAGGATAGCGGCACAGGCTAACCCGTGCTCTGGCATCGTGAATCGTGCGGAATCGTGATCGCTCGTGTCTCGCGCAGGGCGATTCAAAATTCGGAAGCGTACTCATTCTCTTCTCTTCTTGATTGTATACCAGAAAAAGTAGCACTGTATCACAAAATGTACAAGGAGAGAACGTGTGAGACACAAAATCAGAAGTCCAATATCATCGTTCTCTGGCAACTTGAGCAACATTATCTTCGTTGATCCTTGACAATCCGAACCAGCAGACCGAAAACCTCGAACCATGATTTTCACAAACAAACAACAAGGAAATAAAAAACCAACAAGACAATCAGAATTTTGATATCGACGAGGGAACAACCCGACTACAACACTTCAATTAATTTCATGGGAAGTTGTTTACCATCTTCAGTTGAATACGATCCGGCGCGACGAGGAACCATCCAAACCACGTGGTGGCTTCGATTTTGGAAATTTCCATGGCGTCGACACCGACTACGACGACGGAATACCTTTCCCTTTGGTTCTCAAAAGGAGTATGATACTGCAGGGCAGGGGTATGATGACCACAGCAAGAGAAAGGTGACCGGAGTGCCCTTCTTCCAACGATCAAGCTATTCGTTCTCCACCACAAGGCACAAGTGGTTCCAGCCATCGATTATTCGTTCCGGTCGGTGCTACGAGTCGCGAAAACACAGCGATGGACTCCTTCGGATGGGCAAAGGCACTCCGGCGTGGATCATTATGGAAACGGCTCAGTAATAATATTCTATACATGCTGCATGGCAGCTTCTGCTAAAGCAAGAACATGAAATAAAATCGTCAATCCTCATATCAATTTGTTCAAAAAGAAGGCAGCTTTTGGACGATGGTCTATTATTGAGTTCTGTGAGGTCATTCCTCTTCGTTTTGTCACAGTTCTCCCGTTTCCACAGCTGCCTCCAGGTCCAACAGGTTGACAACCATGGCTTGATTGGAGCGTAGTTCTCATGTCATTTACCCAGCGACCATAGGTTTTCCATCGTCAACTCCATGTACACGTTGAACCCTGACTGTCGCATGGATCGAAGCGACAATTTGTAGATAGTTGTCAGTCGCGACATCATGAATCATGAAGAAGAAAACAACCTCACGTCTGGACGTCTGGACGTCTGGACATCACGTCTGGATCATCGTTCCCCCGAGTTTGTGACATATTTCTTCATACGCCCTTCCCCCGAAGTATTCTAGTGATTTCCTGTTGGGAAATATGCTCCTCTTATACGCACGTCTGGATAAGCCAAGAGCCAAGCACCAAGCTGGTGAACTTGGTCCGGGAAACATGGACTATGGACGAGCAGGAAACAACATGGACTTATGCATAGATCGTTCCTGGTTGTTCACTAGAAGCTCGATGCTCCATCGATAGCCTTGCTCATTTTGTGTCGTTAAAAGTCGACAATTGACGCTTACTGGTTTTCTTGTTCACTTTTCAGATGGAGTAAGAAGACGGAGGATTTGATAGGAGTCCGCAATTCAATGGCGATAAGTCTGGCCGGACATCGATGGCCCCGATACATTCTTCTGGTAGATGCCAGGCAGCATCAAAATTTGGATGCCGATACGCTGCTGTTAATTTCTCGAAGACAATTCGAGAGAAAGATGGAGTCATACCATACTTCCTCGATCCTCGTAGGGATCCCTGTGGAACAATCTCCACGCCAGTTCAGTGACCGTGGTCCGTGCCCTTGTGTTCCTTGTTCCCTTGTCTTGCGTTCCCCCTAAACTTTGTTCGAACTCGTTCGCAATTCGTCACTCTTGATACGAGCTGATACATGATTATCCCTTCTTGTGCACATTACCCTTGCAAGAGGTGAGGGTTTCGTGTCATGACAAATCGTCTCATTTCTCCAACTATAACCAGTGATATACTGAATGAAAGTATGAAAGAGATTGTAGCACTTATTGGTCGTCAAGAGGTCAAAGCCTTTTACCATATTAAGACTGTATCTAGTTGGTCATCCTTCTCCTTCTGCCCATAGACCATTATTTGAAGAAAAACAACAACTCCCTGAGGTCCGTACTCTATAACTTCGACTTTGTCTCATACTCGTGTACAAGACATAAGAATATGAGTAGAGGAAGAGAAGGGGAATTCCCAACCACTTTTCTACAGTCATGTTTTCTACAAGTACTGACGAGCAATACGAGTACCAGTTACCAGTGCTCGAAGCGAGGTAAGATCTCTCCGCTGTAAGAAACCAAAGCTGATTTCCTGCAGGGGAAGGGAGCTCGACTACGCAGTATGGAGACGAGCGGAAGAGTACCGGATTACTGATACTGATAGCTCATAGTCATAGCCTAATCCTCTTACATCTTGGGAGAAAAGAGTATCTCCCTTTCTGGCTGGGGTTGGGAGTTGGGAGTGATAGAAGCGGACGTGGACGAGGACATGGACATCTACCGGGATCACGAAACAAGCATATTTTGGGATCGGTAGGGCTCTGAATATCATATATTTTCTTTTCTGAAGCTCGAAATATATAAAAGACAGTACAAATTGGGGGAAAGAGAAGGACAAAAATATATTCATGTATCGATTTTCTGAAGTGCCCCATTTATTCATGTTTTAATCGGCTTCTGTTCTTCCTCTGATCATCGCAAACTTTTTGGGGATCAGTCTTATCGCAAACTTTTTCGATCACACAATCTCACAAGAATGATGGAGGTCCATAAGGAGAGTCATGATGAAGAGGATTCTTCCCTCGATCCCAACCATGATATTGATGACCCTGCAGATGAAACCTCTTCGAAAACTCCTTCCGTCACGGACTCGCGTCCGGATGAAGTAGGGGAGGTGAAGAAACTTATACAAGACGAGACTCGTGTGGTATTGGCTTGGCGTTTGGTTGTTATCGTTGCCATGCTTTTGGTGTCTACTGCTGTTACGACGGCTACCTACATGTTTGTGTCAGAGGAGGAAGACAGTGAATTCAAAACCTCAGTAAGTGTTTCGATCACCTCCTAGGTAGATCGCATCGACAATGCGTCTCTGTGGAAGGTAGACTACGTCGATACCACTATTGCTCATCCTTAGTGCACCGTTACCGCGTTCTGCAAACGATAACCTTTCTTCTACAGTTCAGCCAATTTGCTTCGACAATCGTCGATTTCACCTTCTATCAAACATCGTCGATCCGTTCCAGTTGCAGCGACTTTTCGGACCAGCTCACTGCAGCAAGTCTCGAACAAGGAGCAGAATGGCCTTTTTTCACGTTCGAATACTTTGATGTTCTCGCAAAGAATGTTCAGAAACAAACGGGAACCATCGGTGTGTGGATGCTCCCTCTGGTGACCGAAGAGCAAAAGGGAAACTGGACCGTATATTCGATCATGAATAAGGGATGGTTCAAGGGCTTGGAGTTTTCGCCCGTGATCTATTCTGCGGATCTGGCAACTGGTGAATTGTTGTTCGAATATCCCGGACCATATGGTCCAGTGTGGCAGATTGACCCTCTCCCAGCGAATAACATGATGAACTTTGATTTTATCTCAGATGCGGGAGCAGGGCAACCGTTGAAAGACTCCATTGATCATTCTGCGATCCTGGGAGAGGGTGTTTTCACTGCTAACTTTCCATACGAACTCATCACTCCGATCTGGCCGCAAGCAAGTGAAGTTGTCACGGATACTTCCGAGCCCTTTTCTGCCTACGTCCAGGCCATTTATGACAACTTCAACACGACCACCAGAAGACTTGTTGCCGCCGCACAGTTCACTATACCATGGGGTTCGTTTTTTACCAATGCAATGCCAGATAGTGTTCGAGGAATCCATCTTGTCCTGGATAGTACGTGTGATACGTCCATGACGTGGGAGTTTCAAGGAAGCAAGGCTGTTTTCATGGGAGTCGGGGATCTCCACGACCCCTCCTATGACTCTTTAAAGTACGAGGCTGAGCTTGACATTTACGGAAACAAAGAACTCGCCCGTTCCATGCAACTGTGTAGTCACACTCTGAGGCTTTATCCAACATCAAGTTTTGAAGAGAGCTATACATCAAATCGACCACTCATCTCGACCGTGGTTGTCGGTGCTGTCTTCATTCTCATCATATCAGCTTTCATAGCTTACGATAGTTTCCAAAGAAGGCGAAACACCAAGGTTATCTTGAATGCTGCGAATTCGAATGCCCTTGTCATGTCTCTCTTTCCAAGCAACATTCGAGATAGACTGCTCACACCCGTTGATGCCAAGGGCAAAAAGTCCACAGGGCTATCAACGTACAGAAATGACAAGAATAATTTGAAAAGTTTCCTTGACGCAGATCAGGATGCCGCCGATGCCCTTCAAACAGAAGGAGGTACACGACGGTCCATTGCTGACTTTTTCTTGGAGACTACCATCATGTTCGCTGACATCACGAACTTCACCGCTTGGTCATCTGTCCGAGAGCCTGCTGACGTCTTCACCTTGTTAGAAACTGTGTTTTCGGCGTTGGATCGCATCGCAAAAAGGCGAGGGGTCTATAAGGTGGAGACGGTTGGTGATTGCTACGTTGCCGTGGCTGGTCTTCCAATTCCTCGGAAAGATCATGCCATGGTAATGGCCAAATTTGCTCGCGACACATTGTTTACGGTTCAAGATTTGGTCAAGAAATTAGAATTGACTCTCGGTCCAGATACCGGTGAATTGGGAATCCGGATTGGTCTGCACAGTGGTCCAGGTACGTTTTCGTCTTCACTAGGATCTTGTGGGCAGAACTTTTGCTATGAAATACTGACATGTACTTGTTTTCCACCAATAGTCACGGCAGGGGTTTTGCGAGGTGAACGAGCTCGGTTTCAGCTATTTGGTGATACAATGAACACAGCGGTACGTTCTTATTACAACGGCGATTGATGTGCAAAAGGTGCGATCATATCATCCTCAACTGTTTGCATTGGTAACTCATCGTACCCCACAGGCACGAATGGAAAGTACAGGACAAAAAAACCGCATCCATGTCTCTGAGGAAACCGCTGAATTGCTTCGAAATGCTGGTAAGGGACATTGGGTCTATGCTCGGCAAGAGTTGGTCCAGGCAAAGGGAAAAGGCACCATGAGAACCTTCTGGATTGACACTTCTCGTGCAGGAGATTACGACGTCAACAAGCCCGGCGCTGGTAACTCGTCGACCACTGGTAGCTCGGTCCGTAATCAATCGGAAAACGGAGATGACAGAGAAAAGCTCAACGACTTGCTGGATGGCTCAGGAGCAGCGGCGAAAGCGGACAAACCCGGTCAGCCCATCAACGATTCTTTCACAGAAGAGCAGAACAAGACCAGACGTTTGATTGACTGGCAAGTTGATATGTTTGCAAGCTTGCTCAAGCAAATGGTTGCCCGCCGCGCAGCGACATCCGCAGCTCCCCGCAACAGCAAGCCGGTGCTAGCGGCCGACTATGAATTGAAGGCAAGTCGAGGAAAGATTTCCTTGGACGAAGTCAAGGAGATTATTCATCTGCCCGACTTTGATGCACGTGCCGCGGCCCGACAGAACGAAGACTTGTCGAAAGTCGACCTCGGGCCCAATGTTATTCGTCAACTTCGCACTTTCATTACGACTGTGGCAAGTATGTATCGGCCCAATCATTTTCACAACTTTGCCCATGCATGTCATGTAACCATGTCCGTCAAGAAGCTTCTCTCCCGTATCGTACTGGTCCCTCCTGAACTGCAGACAGAAAATGAAACGTCTGGACAGCGTACCAATGGGTCCAATAAGAAGGGTAATCTTGCCTCTTCTTTGCACGATAACACGTACGGTATTACATCGGATCCGTTGACGCAGTTTGCTCTTGTCTTTTCTGCCTTGATCCATGATGTGGATCACCGAGGAATTCCCAATGAAACCCTGATCAAAGAGGAGCGTGTCCTTGCCTTGATGTATCGCAACAAGAGTGTGGCCGAACAACATTCGATCGATGTTGCATGGGATTTGTTACAGGATGATGAGTTCAAAGAGCTTCGCGCCTGCATTTACTCCACTAAGGCTGAGTTTGATCATTTCCGCCAGTTGGTTGTACAGGTAAGCATCACACAAGGTTGCATCCTTGTGTTGCTGTGTATGCTTCCAGATTCTCACGCGTCACCCGCACTCGCGGTCGACCCACTTTTTTCTACTAGGCTGTTTTGGCAACGGACATTGTCGACAAGGAACTCAAAACCTTGCGCAATGCCCGATGGGAAAGCGCCTTTGCGGAAACCGAACGGGAAGAGAACCCTCGGGATACGATTCATCGCAAGGCTACCATTGTGATTGAACACTTGATTCAAGCTTCTGATGTCGCCCATACCATGCAGCATTGGTACGTCAGGACTATTGTCGGTTTCCTGTGTTCATGGCCAACACTCTCACATGTTTTTCATGTCTTGTGTGTGTGCTTTTGTTCCATTTCGTTGCGCTTGGTCCAACAACAGGCACGTGTACCGCAAGTGGAACGAAAACTTTTTCCGCGAATGTTACCAGGCCTTTCAGGAGGGTCGTGCCGAAAAGGACCCGTCCTCGTATTGGTACAAGGGCGAATTGGGCTTTTTTGACTTTTACATTATTCCCTTGGCCAAAAAGTTGAAAATTTGTGGTGTCTTTGGTGTGGCCAGTGACGAATATTTGAATTACGCACTCAAGAATCGTCAGGAATGGGAAGATCGTGGTCGTGAGGTGGTGGAGGAAATGCTCCATTCGATGCGTTCCAGCATGAGTCAGAACACTCCCAATAGTCCTTCTTCTCCGCCTTCCACCACCACGGCCAAACCCACCATGCTGGAGCAATCACCACAGCTTGGTGGTGCCCCAGGTTCCACGAGCGAGACTGTGGAAGACTCTGAGGATGAAAACATTGGTGGGAATTCGTCCAGTATGAAAGCTCCCGAAGTCTTTATGGATGAGGATACCGCGCAACCGACCAAGGGTAAGCATCTTGTCCTTTAGAAAGGCGCGCCACAAGGTCCAGTAAGGCTTTGGGAGTCATGTCAAAAAAACCGAAACAAAAATATTCCTGGGGGGCATTCCAAACAACAGGGGACAAGCATCACTGTATGCAAATATATATATCGTCAAGCAAAGCAACCTTACACAGCAGAAAAAACAACACTTCTTCATCCACTTGAATCAGGCACCATGGAACCGAATGACTGACTGTTGAAGATATAATATTACACAAGCGCGATACATATAAAAAGTAAATGTTAGGAACCAAAATGAGAAACTCGTGTCTCTTTCTAGAACAGAGCCGTGGAGTTTGCGCAGCATCTTACCGGTCGACCGAGTTGTTGGTGCTCGACGACGCAACGCTCCGACAAGGCAAACCAAAACGATGAACCCTTCTTCCCATGTCATGTCCATCCAATACTCCCAATTGCTTTTTCTCGTCACAAAAGACGACTAAATACATGTTGGTGCTGGCGCGGCTGCAATTGCTTCCTCTCGTCACGTTGTGTGTAGCTCGTTTGGGAAATTCCAACAAAAGCAAACGCCAAAGGAGGGTATACCATGGCGACAACTGTCTGTCATGACCACAAAGAATCAGTCATTAGACCCATTATCGATGCGTCTTCCAGACCATACAACACCGAGGATCGAGGATTTCTTCCAACAAGATGTCCAGTCCAGAATCCAGAAGTCTTCCAACTTCCAACCGTGAGGCGCATTGGCCATTGGCCCCCTGGGATTCAAAAAGTGAGACGGGCCAAAGGTGTTCCGTCCCATACTTTTTCCGTCATACAAACGCCAACCGACCACAATGATACGGATGGAGATCGTCACGCGCTGGAGGTGGTCATTCGTCGCAGTCGCGCAGTCATTGCCTCGTATCACTGTAGAACAAATAGTAGGTCCCGAACTATTCTTTCTTCGCCAATTTTGGGAAGCGGCAGGCGTGCCACGCTTCATGGATTTTAGGGCTCATAATTTTCGAACCACAAAAAACAAGACCTGCACCACATTTTGTGGTTGTAGCAAAGAACCCCGAGAGCGCTCTCTCTCGTTGGCGGTGGCATGCAACGTCTCTTTCTTCTTGTCTCTCTCTCTCTCTCTTATTAGTTGGAGTGGAAGCATCGCTGTCGAAATTTCGAAAAAAAATAAAGAGGCAACACGACAACAACGACTATATGAACTACCACCTTTAATGGCAAGCTGGTTGCATAGCGGAAAACCATGAAGCCCATTCGTCGACCAAGACGGCGACGACTGACGAGGCGAGATCACTTTACCGCCATGGTCAGTGACACGGATGAGAACGACGACGACGACCAGGAGAATCCAGTGAGCTGGAGGGGGGAGCAACAACAACAATCGCCAACCGACCCACTTCCAGCACACACCACTGCTTCCTTTTGTGCTGGGCCCTCCTGGCAGCCGTCTCCGTCGCGACAGTCCCAGTCCTCGTCTTGTTGTTCGTCGCCACTCAAGGACAAAAAGAGCAAGGCACATGCGTCTTCTGCTTCTTCTCCTTCATCGCCATCCATGTGGTGTGTCGATTCGTCGTTTCCTGCGGCTGCCACCAAGACCAGTCCTTGTGCCACAACAACAACCACCACACCCACCACCAGCTACTCGTCGTCGTCATCTTCGTTGCCGTCGCCTTCTCCCAGGACGGACCCTGTTTGGAGCACGAGACAAACAACCAACAGTCCTCCTTCTCGGGTTCATGCCACATCAGCACGACCACAACAACAACAGCGGCGGCGGTCCTCCTCAAACACTGCTCCACAAGTGCCCAACTGGTTGCTTGGAGTGGTTCCCTCCTCGGGACGCTTGTTTCGTTGGGAACGATGGTACCAGTATCATGACGCCTTGACGCAATTGCGACACCAACGACTGGTACACCAACGGCAGGTACAACAACAACAACAACAACAACAACAACAAGACTATGACTCGAGTTTGCGTCATCCTTCTCCATCCCTATTCGTAGACCCACCACTACTAGAACCGTCACCATCATCAGTGCCACCGCAAAACAATTCGTATGGACCCCATCAACACGATCAAGATACGACCACCAGTTCCATGACCATGCTCTATAGCGAGGAAGATTCCCCCACTCAACTGTGGAAAGCCCGAAAAAAGGGAACGGTCCGAGTCATGTCTCCCAAACATGACAAGAGTCGCAAACAAGAGTTTTGCTGGGAGGAAAAGAAACTCGACACTGTAGGAGACGATGAGGATGAGGAGGACGAGGATGACCAGGAATACCGATTCAATGATCAACAAGGTGCCTTCCCCACACTGGATGTCTCTCTGGTGGATGATCCTCCGGAAATCACCACCACCAACACAACAATCACCACCACGAAAGAGAAGGTGGAGGATCACCAAACGACAGCGGAACGTGACACACCGACGAAAAGCGTACCGGAGGAATGGTCCTCCAGTCGCGTCGTCGTGCCCATGGCAGTGGCAACCCTCCTGCGCCTGGGATGGATGGCAGCGGCGGAAGCAGCACAACCACCACCAGACATATCAACATCATGGATGAAGGAGGATCCAAAATCGGGACCCACCTCTCCCGATACCACCAATACCACAACATGCTCGTCCGCCAGTTTCACGCCGGCTCGGTCTCCACGTGGTTCTCCCAACAAGAAGAACAAGGACCAGTCCGCCGTGACGGCAACCAATGCACGAATGTCACCACCCATGATTGACCTAGTCTTGTTGCCCGAGGCATGTTTCAACACACTGTTTGTGGACAATATCAAGGACACGGAATGGTTCACATGGAACAATTTCGAACACGACATGATGCCACAGTCGGTAGACATGGTGGCTCTGTCGCAGGTTCCCGGTCACATTGTACAAGCCCTCTTGGATATCTCACGACAATCCTTGTCCGACTCTTTGGTCACCCGACAACAAGAACAAGATGGAGCCAGGGATTCCAACAATGTCAAAATGCCATCCCAAACTGAGTGTTCGTTTTTGCACACTTGCTCCAATATCGAATTTCGTGGTGCTCCGGGCCACGAGCACCGGGACACTGCGTTTGAGATTGCCCGTATCAATGGACGTCCCTATGATCCCAATCAAGAATACACAATACTCCTTCCCAAACAATGTTGTAGTCGGGACAGTAGTACCGGTTGCAGCAAGAACCATGAGTTGTACTATCCCCCGTTGGTCCAATGGCTGCAACGCAACCGTGACCCACACCCACTGTTGTATCCAGCTGACTTTGGACAAACGGAACCATTCCAACCGTCCATGGAATGCATCGATGCAGTCTCATCTCACTGGTTGTTGGCACAAGCGGTGGCACCCATTGTACCCTTTTTACCGGGTTCCTGTCTCGATCTACGGGTCCACAGTTTGGATGGTTGGCTGACCCGGACCCAAATTCAACAACTTGTTCCCCGGCCACCAATCCACTGTGGTTTCACCCCCATGCCACGATCCGTTCCACGAGGAGCTCCAGCCAATATTGTGGACACAGAAAACAGCACCATGAGGTTTCAATTGACGGACCAAATTTTGAGTTTGCTCTTTTCACGTCGACAAAACGACACGGAGGGAGTGGACGCCGACATGGTTATTGTGACACCAGTAGACGTGATGCTGGTGGACCCTATTGTTCAAGACTGTCTTGGTCACTTTTTTCAGTCACCCACTAGTATCAACACTAGTACTGAAGACTACAGGACGATGCATCCTTCGACACTGAACGACATGGGAATGGCGGAAAAAGAAATGATGGATCTCATTTTGCGAGATTGTTTGGACGATTTTGTGGGTGTTGACGATCACGGCGACCTGGTCGATCAATGGGTCAATGAATTTTTGGCCATTTCGATTCCACCTGCTACATCAGCAGACGAATACTCTGCTTCGGAGAGCGGTAGCATCTGCAACCACTCGACAGGTTGCAGACACCATTGTCACAACGAATCCACTCTGAACGATAGAAATGTTAACCCAGAAGACTCCTTCCTCTCATCGGAAATGTCCTACAGCATTGGTGGTGAACGAGATGATGAGATGAGGGAGTTGCATGCTCGTTTAATGCACCGTCTGACTCGTACAAAGACATGATTGCATAATGACGAATAGTCTCAGCTCCAAAAAGTCTTGGGAAGCCAATAGCCAAGGTGCATCTGGGCTCTTTGATTGGTCTTCTCGAAGCTCACGCCACCATGAAAACCCATTCAGCGATGGATTGATGTGGTCTGTGGCCGTGCTGTATCCTTCTCTGAACTCAGGAAGCTACAGAATAAAGGCGCACTATGGCATAGATAAAGGGCATGTGATGGTTTGGCGCCGTGGGAGGACGAGCTAGATTAATCGACATGAACTGCTCAAGTTCTTACAGGTACGAACTCTGATTTCCATTTGTCGACGATGCCGAAGACTGCACTTTTTACGAGTTTGTCGTATGGCTACGCTTCAGCTGCGCCAATATCGGCAATCTAGTAGGCCAAGCCCACTAACGGGTCATGGTAGTTGGATCCCTCATGAATGTTGATTGCCGAGGCGATCCGAAATAGAGAAAATTGTCGCTCTTCGGGTTTTTTGTTGTCAGTCCCTTCATCATTGGTCAAGCAACAACCTAGTGAAACAGGCGATCTTTTAGCTTTGAACTGTAAACTGAATGAGTCCGACATTTTTTGTCTTGTTGCGGTTTGATTGAGGTTGAAAGTGTACTTTGTAATTTGTCGTGTTGATGGCTGATCCCGGGCTCCAGCAAAGTGGGGTATCCACTCACAACGCAATATGGAATAAGTTGTAATTCCTGGCCTTACAGTGTGAAGTAATATCGTAGATTTTTATATTTTTTATGTGAAAAGATGATAGGGTTTGAAATATGAATTTACTACCTATCACGAATAGTTCATTCCACCCCACTATATCCAAGATCGTCCCAGATCCTTCATACAACAACGGGCGCCAGATATGAGCGCCACGGGAATGGCCATCACGTACCAAATAGCAACCCACAGCAATGCAGACAAAATTTCAATTCATCGATTCGTTGACAGGGTTAACGAAAAGCAGAAGTAACCGATCAACAAGACCACACGCATTATACGACAATGGTTAATGACGCAGCTTTATCTACGACGCCGTTGGTTTCGGAACAAGAAGAGCCACAAAGTCCCAAAGGTGTAGAAGAGCCACAAAGTCCCAAAGGTGTCATGGAATCAAAGCTTTTGGCCACCGATCATTCGACAAATTCACACTTGGCTCCTTATGCAGATACATTGGCAAAGTCGACGAGCTTGGCAACAAAGCTGCGAAGGATGAAGAGGCGTCTCTTGCTGGAGGCTGTGGGGATCGATTTCCCGAGATATCACGATGAACAAGAAGAAGAAAAGTTGAAGTCTATCATCCTGATTCATTATGCCAATCGGCCACAATAAAGCTTTCAACATGATCTGTATGTTGGTCAAACATCAGTTCAAGTTGAGAATTCGACGCTTTCATGATTGGAATAAGCCCAAATGCTACCCTATATACCTGTGTTGTATATTGCATAATCCCTAGCTATAAAGCCGATGAGAAAAGACACCATATTGTATCCATATCCAGCGTCCTAGGTCGTGTCCTGAATGAATTTATGGCGGGCAACCCAGGGATATCCCCGGTGAACGTGTACCAGTCATGATTCATTCTAGTAGTATCTAAGTGATCCCGGGTAGCTCGGAGGCGAAACAAGGCCTCATGAACGTTCTTGTACAGAAGTAGCGGGTTGCAAATGATGTCGACAAATTTCAACCGGTACATGGGCAGGGAAATCGGCACATTTCCACAAGCAACACATCACAGCGTATGATCTATTCGTCTAGTGTCACTTGAGTACCGTACCAACGAAGTACCTGACGCTTGTTACACTCAAGACTTTGGTAGGAATCTTGAGACAAAGACCAATTCGAACCATCAAATGCTGCTCTAGAGAGTTCGGCTTTTGCCATTGTCTTCCGACTTCCGACTTCTCTGCTCCATGACAGATACTCCCAAGCAGCGGTAAGGACGCAGATGAGTCGTGCAACTACGTTGCACATCTGTTGAAGGCACCGAAAAGTGCGACTGACCGGGTCGCAACTGCTTGGGGGTACATGACAGATGACAGCACTTCGGGTAGACGGCATGGATTTCACTTTCACTGGTTCGGCGGAAGCGGAAGGTCACTGCGCAGGCACAAGACAGACACCGGTTGACCATGGCGGATGGCGGCGGCTCGTGCTCGTACGCACGCGGGTACGGAGTTCGGAGAAGATTAGGAATTGTTCGGGTTTTTCCACTACCAAGCCGTACACACGAATTATTGAATAGATTAGATTGTACCTTTTAACGGACGTGTTGATGGATAAGGAGTATGCTCCGAGAGAACCAGCGACCGGCCGAGAGAAATGTCGTTCGCATTCGTTGATGGATGGGCGGTCTTCTCTCTCCATTCTTCAGACTCCGTAAAACTCTACGGGGAATATCTACCGGAAGGAGGTGATTGATTCGAGCCGTTGGGGTAAGTATAGCTCAAATAGTACGCCTCCAAATCCATCAAGAATCCCGCAATCATCCAACCAATCAACCATCGTCTTCACACACAACAAGTGAGCAAACAAAATCGCCGGAACAAAAACGAGAAAGGACGGCGAGAAAGAGCTCATTATTTTCCCTTGCGTCATTTATTATTGATTCCTAAGATCACCGTAAAGGTACACCTAACCAGTTTCAACAAACCATTTTGTCAGTATCATGTGCAAGGTTCCATCCAAAAGTTCTTCTCACAACATCACCACGGATCTTCCCCTGTGGCTCAAGATGGAAACCACCAAGGATCGAATCATGACAACCACTTTCACGAATGCACGAAAGGAAGACGATGGAAGTTTTGCCTCAAGGACGTTGATGAAAGGAGACCGTGACCACGAAAGCTCCACGTATTCGCCCTCAAGCTCATCCCCCTCCGTCTTGTTGGCTTCCCGTCCGACCACTGATACCACCTCCATCACAAGCACAAGATCACTTCCTGGTACTACTCCACCAAGCATGGCAACCAAGTTGCGACGCATGAAGCGACGATTGTTTCTCGAGGCTGTGGGCGTGACAGTCGTCCATGGCGGAAGCACGTCCTCTTGCTCCTCCTCGTCCACCTGTGAGGGCTGAAGCAGTCGAGAACACAAGTGTGATTGAATCACGACACCCATCCCACACGTATGGATTGATCAAAATTGAAGCCGACGATGTACACGAGAACCTGTTCATGGACTGTATTGCACAACACAACTGACTTTGCTTCGATTCCACCTGAACCTCAGCGCTGCTCTCTCATGGACTCGAACATTACCTCATACTTGTTGGGTTCATCATCGTTGTCATGCTCCCTTTCTACATTAATATTGCCGCGACATTAGATTTGAACTCCATGCTTGAATACGGCAGGTTCTGTGCACATGAACAACGTCTAGACGACTTTTCCATAGATATTCAGGCTCAATAGAATCAATTAACTCTTAGTTCGTCATCTACTCCTCTAGGTAGTTCGTTGTTTTGATTCAGCTATGTTATGTTCTGAGGCCTAAATATTTGTCTCAAATGACTACGTTCACAGACCAAACACAGCACATTATGGCGCTCCATTGAGAACTAAGACTTGCTCCATAAACAATCGTGTATGTGATAAACAGAGTTACGGAGGCAAAGGACTAAGAACAATGATGAAACTGTCCTTCTTGCAGAAACACCAATCCGAGCTTTGAATGACAACGAGCTTCACTTCCTTAATGATTATCGAAGACACAAGGATCAAGAAACAGGATGGGAGCACCGAATAGGCCATCGTCATCAAATGTGCCTGATTCACAGTAATGATCATCTGCTGGATCAAAGTGCAAATCGGCAATGCCTTCTTTCCAACAGTTCCATGCCATGAAGGACCCACGAACGAAAACCATTTCCGTGTTAGGATCACTACAGTCCATGGACGTAGACCGAATCAACTCCTGCTCGCACTCCTCATCCTCAGGTATATTGCACCCCAGAGGATGGCATGGGACACATTCGGGGAGACCGACGCATTGATGCGTATAGTCACTCTTGATTTGAACCGCCGGACTGCCAGGAACAGGCTGAATCGTCCAGGACTGACTCTTGTCACTTGCGTCA
Organism: Epithemia pelagica; assembly: GCA_946965045.2. Taxonomy (NCBI): domain Eukaryota; phylum Bacillariophyta; class Bacillariophyceae; order Surirellales; family Surirellaceae; genus Epithemia; species Epithemia pelagica. Next base: position 2,584,442 of record OX337241.1, on the reverse strand, counting down.
CAGGGAAGAATGAGGGGCGGTTCATCGTACACAGCCGACAAGCAAGAGCCAGCGCAGTACTGTGTTCCAAGGTTTAAACCAGAGTCAAAGCGGAATGAGATGTCACTGTTGCACTTCGAGGAACGGTCTCCCGTCTTTGCAACCTTCTTGTGACCCTTTTGTTTCTTGCCGCTCGAGTCGTCCTTGTCACTACTTGAGTCCTTCTCGCCCCTGTAATATGGGAGTTTGCGATGACGATTCACAAGAGGTTCGTAATATCCCTGTTCTTCAAGCTTGCGAAGCTCCGCATCAATCTAGGAAAAGTCAAGATCGGTAAGACTCCAGATGAACCATCTCGTCGTTCGGCAACTTCACTTGTTTCGAACATACCTCTTCCTTTAGACCCTCCTCGATAGGCAAGAAGTTTGCACGCGCCAGGGAAGAAAGCGTCGTAAAGATGAGAATGGAAGCAAACTTCATGGTGATGGCGTGGTCTGATTGTGCCTGTCAAAATCCTGGATTTCAAAAAATAATGAGACGAAGAAAGCGCGGGTGCGAAAGATTTCTGTGGATGTGGAGGAATTTCAAGCTCGTGTCTATTATTATTTCTTGGGAGCTTCGCATGCGGGTTCATTTATGAAATTTGACAGGACCAAAGAGCTCTATCATCTATTTTCTATATGCCAATTCCCTTTCTAAGATTGCTCTTGCATAAGCCTTGGCGGTTGAAATCCCCCAGCTCCCCCAACTATTGTTAAATGCTTAAAATCTGGGTGCGCCAAACAAATTCCAAAATCCACCAAAGTCGCAAAGGTTAAAGGGCGTCTGCCCAAACAGGAATGTGGTGAGTGTTAGGTTTTAGAGGCTGTACCAAAGCCTCAGCAGACAGAGAGCAAAGAGGACAATCAGGAGTCACCAACTACGTAGCCAGTTCCTCACGGGTCAAGGAAAAGGCCAACAACTACTAGGAGAGTAGGTAGGACACAAAGAGATGTGATGAATGGTGAGATTTTAGATTGTGAGCTTTATTCTAGATTTGAATGTCTTTCCCCATGGCTGTCTTTGCTGCCACATTAGGTTATTATCCCCAGTACTGGGTACAGAGATCCTACGTGCATTTCTTCCCAAATGTACTAAGGCTACGAGGATCTACTGGGTCATATCTCTAATGTACCTTGGCTACGTATCCTGTACGTATCCTTGGATGATTGTCCATTTCCCAATGACCACAGGTTCTCACATGTATCTTTGATTCTCATGTAAGCCAATGTTGGTAGTCCCGTCATGGTCAATGGCGCCAATCTCGTCTTCTATAGCATACCTAGAGAACTAGTTATGATAGTTCGAGTCTTGTCTACGTTGTGTTAAGTGAATCAACCACAAGAAGGTGTACTCCTTATCGAGACGACTCGATCGGATACCTTTAACTTGTGCGACTCCCCTTGATTCAGATTTACACACCAAATCAAACAAATTTCCAACAAATCTTGATTTCTCCCCAATTTCTCGTCCATAATGAACATTTGTCATTGAACGCATAGCTCGGCTAGTCATGCTAGCATTGACACAGAAAACCATAGGTCCCCTAGGACTTAGTTTTCTCCAACTCTTTAAATTTCTCCCCATATTGTCTCCCCATGGCATGCCAAATCTAAGTCCATCATTTCCTTTATGATAGATGTGTTTGCCTCCACATGCCTCTGATGAATTTGTCGTCACAAAAGGTAGTGATCGTCCTCTATGTTTCATCTTGTGGATGAAGAGGAGATTGATAATGTAGCCATTGCTGATTCCATCATGATCGTCTAGAAAAATGATTTCATGGCTAATATTATGTTCATCAAAATAATCCTCCATTCCTGAGTCTTCTCCATCAATAAAATCATCATCACAACGATGATATCCCTTCTGAGCTCCACTTCCATTGCCATCATAGTTTACTTCTCCCCATTCGACTCTATTTGGGTAGTCAACATAGTGCGAAGTAGCTCTCTGTCCGTGTTCATCCGGTTGGTCTTTTTCCAAACATATTGCCCCCCTTTCTGATGTTGGAAGGTCTTTTTCCAGAACTAGTGCTCCCCCATTTGCTGCTGAAGGGGAATTCTTTGGAACTGTCACCCCCTCTTTGCATTTTGGTTGCGAGATTGATCTAGATAGAACTAGCTTCTCTCCAAGCGATGCTAAATAGCTAGAACTAGTGTGATCGATCTTGACTCCAAGTTGATTGCCATCATAGCTAGCTTTAGGATTGTTCAAGGCTTCGTTGACTCCATTGCCAGCATAGCTAGATGAAAGGTTACCCATGATTTGTTCATGCTTGATATTACAAGAACCATCATCTTGGTTCATCTCTATTCCATCATTCTGAACTCTCACTTTAGGTCTAGCCAAGTGATCAGATAGATTTCCCAGCTCTGCCCCAATTGGGTTGCCATTGTCTCCCAGCTTTGCCCCAGTTGCGTTGCCATGATCATTGTCTTGGATACCTACTTGGGTTCCAGATACAGAGCCAGGCTTGATTCTCTATGTGCGTCCAAATGCTTTGCCACCATGATATTCGTGCTGTACTCCATGTGGGTATCCAAAGCGAGGATACCTAATATTAATGTGGTTGCGCAAGACAACATAGTTTTTAGTCTTGAGTGTAATCTTGAATCCGAATATGGTCCGTCTGTCAGCCGAAGATATCTGTTTCGCGATGATGTCACACGTGTGATCAGAATCATCTCGTAGGACTAGACTTGGAAGAGGTAGATCAGGATCTAGATACTGATGATTGACGGAAAATTGGTCACGCCAGTCAACAAACTCTTGGTAGCTACTCTCCCTCCGGCCTTTTTTTATCGCACGATCTATTTTTCGAAAAATCAGTCGCATAAACATCCGTCGTAGGACCTGGTACATTTCTACAGGAGGATGGCCGGCTCATTCGGAGTCGAATTTTAGAGATGAACATTCAATGTGACACGCACCACAACTTAACTATCCTTCTATCGCGTTACACTTTTAACCGCTTTTGTAACAGCAGTCGAAAAACACATAGGAATCGACCACGCGCGCGTGCGTTGGATGAAATTTCGGGGGAGTTAATTAAGTCCACCGCGTGCGAGTTGCTCTGCGCACTCTCATAGCCTACTTATGATGGATCGATGAACTCCAAAAATTTTGGCGACGAAAGACAAAACACCTCTGGCAAGGTGCCATTCAGATGGGGAAGGATAGATGAATGTCTATAGAACGTCCACAGTCATTAGCCGGCAAGTCTATGTACTTTACCCCCTCGCGGGCCTGGCTGGAGGGTGCCATCCCTTGGGTGCGCCTGGGGGGCCAGAACCGGTACGCCAAAGTTTGGATTGCGTTTTTAGCCTCTTTTAGTTCCATGTAGCTCTTCAGGATTGTGAGATGGAACATAAAAATTATACATGGAAATTTGAGTCTAGTAATAAGCTTTCGATCTATATAATTTTTAGCGCGAATGGGCTGACGCTCGAGACGTTATGTCATTTTTCTCAACTTCGTGCGATAAAAAAAGGCCGGAGGGAGTAAGATCTAGTAAGGCTATCTCCACCCGAGCGCCGCTATGCTGACGTATTGGGGCTTTCTGATTGGCCTCGCTATCCGGATAGCGGATTAGCGGAGCCAAAGGGAAATAAACTCCACGATCTCCGTTAAAAGAACGCCGCTATCTCGCGTTGCGCGTACGCATTGCGCATATGCCCTCTCTTGTTTCGGTTAAAAAGGGGTGCGACCGCGGAAGTTGCGGAATTCAAACAAGACAATCAACGAGAGCACAAAGCATAAACCAAAGATGGAGGACCCGTTGTTCTCCCTCTTCATTGTTGACTGTCATGGTGAATCATGTTGTTGTTCATGGCCAATGTAGATGTAGGTTGTAGGTTGTAGGTTGCAGTCCAATCTTCCTATTCCCTGTCCGATTTCCGACTGATTGTCTGATAATTGATAATCGAACTCATCAATAGTTTGAATGATGCATTTGTTTGATTGTTGCATTCCTTCCGATCCGTGATCCTCGAATCATCTTGCTGTGCATGGTTCTTGTCCCATTGTAGGAAGTAGGGAACACAACAATGGAAAAAGAGATGGTAAGCGATCGTCACAATCAATACGTGTCATTGCCATGTTTTCGACACGAGAGATTCAAAGTTTCACTGTTGGCAGCAGACGTTAATTAATTTATGCCGACGGTTATATTTTGCTCCGCTATCCGCTATTTTCCCCGCTATTCGGGGCCCTAAATAGCGGCAAAAATAGCGGATGGCGGAGCTGTTTAGCGGTTAGAGGAGATGGTGGAGTTCGATAGCGGTTTTGAGGCCTTTAGCGGGCCCGGGTGGAGATAGCCTAAGTCCGTGTCACTGATTATCTTTCTCGTGAAATGCATCTTGTCAATAGCCCACATAGCTAGGTCCTCTAGTGCATATTCCACTGTTTTGGGTAGCAAAATAGGTTCCGATGTAGTTGTAGCTAGGAATCCATTTGTACTGTCGAGACCAAGCTTGATGTCCATAGATAGAATCTCAACAACCTCAGAAAAAGAATCATAACCGTTGTACTCCATCCAGGCACAGAAAGGAACTAGGTATCGTGGACACTGGAATACAGTACAGAAGATGTGACCTAAACTTTCTAGATGAGTTTCCTCCAGTGCAAGATTCTCCCCAACACTCAGAGAGAAAGTCAGGTCAGCATTGCCTTGAGTCTCTGTCATACTTCTTGCTGTCTTATTCATAAACTAGTGAGATAAGATTGTCGTTCATTAACAGTCTCAACAGACTCTCTGAGTCAGGTTTGTGGTTGATTGTTGTTTGCCTTGCTTGCCCATGGCTGTCTTTGCTGCCACATTAGGTTATTATCCCCAGTACTGGGTACAGAGATCCTACGTGCATTTCTTCCCAAATGTACTAAGGCTACGAGGATCTACTGGGTCATATCTCTAATGTACCTTGGCTACGTATCCTGTACGTATCCTTGGATGATTGTCCATTTCCCAATGACCACAGGTTCTCTCATGTATCTTTGATTCTCACATGTAAGCCAATGTTGGTAGTCCCGTCATGGTCAATGGCGCCAATCTCGTCTTCTATAGCATACCTAGCTAGAGAACTAGTTATGATAGTTCGAGTCTTGTCTACGGTGTGTTAAGTGAATCAACCACAAGAAGGTGTACTCCTTATCGAGACGACTCGATCGGATACCTATAACTTGTGCGACAAAGGAGGGACCACCTCGGGCGTCGGATCGTTTACAATGGACAACCGACAAATCAACGGCTCATGGCATGCCCTTTTTTGGCTTCGCAAAACCAAAACCTGTAACAACACACGTGCTTTAGGTGCTCTGAAGAATCTTCCGGATCTGGGTGCAACTGGAAGCTGAACAAACAAGCACATGATACCAAAACCGGAAATGCGAACGACCATGAGGTCCTTCGACAATTACACACCGGGCAGAAGGACGGCCTTCAAGAATACGAAGCTGAGGAAGCCATCACATGTCCGGATTTGGGTGCAGTGGACAGCTGCTTCTTCCCTCTGGCCGAAAAAAAGCGAACGAGCATGCGGTCCACCATCCATCTCCCCTGTCAAAAAATCACAAAATCCGAACCGCGGCATGCATGATGCGCCATTCACAAGTCGATGGATACGGACTGAAGATTCGAAGTTTTAATCGTCATACTAGAGAATACTGGAAGATTGCACTTGCACGTTGCTTTCAACTGGCTGGGATTGACCATCACACTGCCATGCTCCATGATGCCAAACTATTACAATACTCGTAGTGCCCCAAAAGTTTCCCGAAGGGAACAGCATGACGATAAACTTCCCAATCAAACATGGGAAGTACAATTCACATCTTTGTTGGGAAGACACTACGACATTTCGCCAAGATTAGAAGAAGAGTCAGCGTCATCATGGTATTGCTTTGACCGTGGTCAACAAAATGATTTTCAACTTTCAACCAGTGGGCTCGTAGTTGGTAATTGGCGTGATCGCCGCACACGTTTATCATTGTCATTCAAATCAACGCAAACCCAACGTACTCCACTTTGACCTTAAGTCATTCATCTGTCCATGAAGCTCCAAGGACACCCCAAAAGCCCCTGTACCCGTAGATGGCACTTGAGATAGTCACTGGTAGACGGCGAAGGCGACTCAGTCCTCCATCATGTTGTGTCGATTCCCCAGCAGAAGATCCCCAATCCAAAACACGCTTTCTATGAGAGTTTCGGCGATCGGCGTGTGATAAAGGCATATGGGACTATCTGTGCTACAGGCTGTTACCATTCAATACTCACGAGAAGTTTCATTAGGAGTAGTTTTCTATGCATCATTGGCTTCAGTTCTCCCAGAACCAATAGACCCTGATTTCCTCCTACTCTTGGTTGCTTAACCATTAACCACCTATGGAATTCCCTTCCATCTCGTACGTTTCCGTGGTCACGAGTCGATGATGATAACTTTGCGTGACAAAGAGTTCCACTTCCTTTAACGACTGTCCAGTACGCAAGGATCAAGAAACCTTAGGAGGCCGCCACCAAAACCATCGTCATCAAACATGCCCTGTCCACATTCTAGTTCACCAGAAGGATCAAAATACAAGTCTGCTCCACCTTGTCTCCAGCAGCTCCATGCCATGAAAAAGCCATAGATGAAGATCATTTCTGTGTCAGGATCATCACAGTCCAAGGCGGTGGATTCGACGAGGGGCCGTGCCGCATCGTCAACCGTTGAAAAGCCAGGATGACAGTCCGTTACACCGACGCACTGATGCGTGTAGTCGCTCTTGATTTGAACCGCCGGACTACCCGCTACGGGTTGAATTGTCCAAGACTGACGTTTGTCGCTTTTGTCACAAGTATGAGTTTCGCTTGGTCCATAAATACGGTAGACATGCACGAACCAGGACAATAGGCTGTCGCAATGGCCAAACGTGAGCCATATCGAAACGCAATGTTGCGGTTGCACTCCGAACGCTTCTGTTTGCCACTATTCTTGTCACTCTTTTGTTTCTTTCCACCCGAGTAATCTTTGCCCCTTGGAGGAAGTCGGCGGCTCGTAGCAAGGAGTCGGTCTTGTCCATCATGTTCAAGTTTTGCAAGCTGTGCATGAAACTGATCATAGAGGACGGTAAGACTCGGGATCAATGGAGTGCTGTGTTGAAATGTTTGCCCCTCGGGAAACGTACCCATTCCCTTAGATCGTCTTGAAGCAAAACAAAAGTCCCATGGCTAAGTGTACAAAGCGTCGCCAAGATAAGGGTACAAGAAGAACGTTTCATAATGCTGATGACCGTCAATCTTTTCGACAAGGCGAATAGGTTTTTGACTTCTTTTGGTTTGAAATAATGAGTTCACTGACTGAGTGTCCTCTGAGATCGTATGCATTTAGAGTTCCAGTGAATCGGATATCTCCATCTCCCGGCTCCCGGTGCTTGGATTTTGTTTCGTAATTTGTGAGGCGGCAGTCGCTGGTCGCCGTCGGCATTCGGCATCTCTACGAGTACTGGTACCATGGGCATATGTCATACGAGTATGTACCTACTCGTACTCACTAGCTAGAAGTACTATTGATATTGAGTCTATCCCAAGAAACATTGTAGACAAGAATTTGTAGGTTGTATGTGCATGCTCGATCTGGGGCTGGGGGCAATAAAAATGGCTATGCCAGCGTCTGACGCCGAATTTACCGCAAGCCGCATGAATAAGAATTCGCAAGGACCAATCCGAAAATAATGAGACGCTTTCCCCATTCCCCAAATCAATCGACAATGCGGTACTACGGACATTGGCCTCGCAAACGGCGTCATGCTGGACAGAAGTCGCAATATCAAGGTGCAGTTCTAGGTTCTAGGAGAAGAACTCTTGTCCAAAACACATGATCTGCCAGAAACGCGAATGTTTACTTGTAGATAGAAGAGAAGCGCGAATGTTTTCCTCCTGCGCCTGCGGAAAATATGGTGAGGCGATGTGAACAGCATTAAAGGACCATGTCCGTATTGTACGTTACATGTTATGTCATTCTTTCAATACGACACTCGCTCAAGTGTACTCCTTCAAGAGCCAGGGGAAAACAAATACTCCTACGTCATAATAGCTCACGAAAGCTACTGTCTCAGTGAGAAGACCCAACTATCTTTTGTTTCACCTGCTGAAGAAGTCGACTTGTTGAGTGTGACAATGTGCATTGACCACTACAAAACAGTCCCACCATTCATTTCCTTCATGCTTACCCGACAGGCCTGTAAGGTTAAATGGCGGCACCGAATATATATCCTAGGCAGCATCGACAGAAATATGCCGAAGACTAGAAACCGTCAAGATATCAGTCAAAACCAAAGTCCAAGGAAGTGATGGGTGCTTGAAAGAGAAAGCATTGCCTTTGGAACGTTTCAGCTGTCTGGCACTTTGGCGGTTCATAATTCATCTAGGAGTAGGAGAAGGTGTGTATTATGAAGAACAATTCTAATGGAGGTAGACCACATAGAAATAGCGGATGGACTTACACACGACCCATTAAGTACGAGCGTTTAAACATGTTTTAAATTAAACATATTTTAAGGAAGAAAAATATGCCTTCGCGATGAGATGTACGGGGAGCCTCAGACGCTCTTATAGGGTGTAAAATCTGAGCCAGAAACTACAACCTCAAAACAACCTTCGCTAGGGGGGAGGCGCATGTGGAAAAATCCGAGAGCGGGGCTTTTGTGTCGGGGAACGGCCCGTGTCAGAATGAGCAGGGTGTGACTGTGACAACACAAACACGAGGGGGGAATCCACAATAGCGATCAACATCAGCAAACCAAGCAAGCATGAAAGCAGAACACGACAGGACAAAAAGGAAGAAAATCAAAAGAGATCACAATCTCATTGCTGTGTCAACGTTTCGATCCCACTGAGTGACAGCAAGTCCTTCGTTTCCCCCCTCATTCTCCATCGCTGTCTTGTTGGAAGGGTATAGTTGCACCTCTGTTCGCCGTATTCAACCGAACCCGAACGAACCAGTTTCGTGTATCCATCCAAACACCTCGTACGGTTTTACGAAACCCACCTCTCTCTGCGACGACACACTTCACTCCATACAGTGGGCACGATTCCAACATCTCCTCCTCCTCCTTTATTGTTCTCATAAATCTTTACAACCGAATACCAACAAGAGACGTATCCCTTTCAAGACACCAGACACTTTCTTTCTAACATTCTTGTTCCGTCAACCATGATGCATTCTCCTTCTTCGGTCCGACGACCTTTCGCTGTCACACATGGCGGCAGTTCAAACGGCAGTCGCCGCATTCTGGCCACCATGACCCGAGTGGAGAAGAGCAACAGTACAGACTCGATGGTGACAACCGCAAGGACCAGTCCGCATGTCGCTACTACTAGCACGACAATGACCACCGGAAGAACAGTCACACCGCCTCCCACATTGGATCAGCATCCGTACTTGTCACCTTGGGCTAACCCAAACAAGAAACGAAAACTGTCCCTGTGTACTTTGACACCTACCCTGCCCGATTCCAAGATTGCTATGCACCACGACCAAACAGAGTTTGCTTTGCCTCGCATGCACATTATTACCACTTTGACTGCAACAACACCTGGTGCACCCTCCCACAGCGTCCGCCCGGAGCAACAAGACGTGCCATCACCACACTGTCAGGATCTGCCATATCTCCTGGAAGAAACAGAATCACATGGTTCTTCTCCTCGTCTGTCTTCTTCCTCTGTATCGGAATTCAGGACCCCTTCGACAGCAAGACCCCAGATGGCTTCTGGTTTTTGCAGCATCATTAATCCCCACCGACAATCGCATGACTCCAGTTCGAAAGCCCCCTGGGATGACATTCAGTACGACGACACTGTGGATTATGTCATGGAGGACGAAGCCAGCACAAATGTGCCATTCTCGTTCCAGTCACCGTGCACTCGTTCGGAACCAACACCACGAGCCACGACGAACCCAAATCTGCAACAACCGCAAGGACAAGCGAATCCTTTACCGCCGACGCTCACAACCAAGACTTCTCATTCCACACTGGTGGAACGACCCTCGAAACGTGGTCGAACCAAGGAGGACGACACCACCACATCCGCGATGCAGCAGTGGGAATGCCAAAGCCCCAAGAAATGGTCGCCGCCACCGTGCACCATCTATGGACCGGATGTGGGCTGGTATGGTTTGACAAACGGAGGAGAGAATGACGAGTGGTGGGAGTTGGACGAGGAGGAGGAAGAGTGTTCCTTTTGAAACGCAGCATGAAATGAACATGCGAATTTTGATGTGCGGTCAGTTTCCAAAACGACGTTTGTCGTTCTTCTACTAGAGAGTATACAGCTAATGCCAATGATAGAGTGGTCTTCCTTCAAAAGAGTTGGCTATGTTTTCCAATACTGGTGGTCATTTTAGGGTGTTTCGAGTTGGACGGTAGTATGGAGCTAGGTAAGGTAACGTGCGACCGAAGGTCTCCTTGGGCCGCGGGTTCTGCCCTATCTTTTCCGCCCCCCAAACACGCTCACCCGCAGGGGAGCAAAAAAAATTGACTTAGAGAAATGCTGTTTTACCCGGATATATGACGTAAACGTGACGCAAAATGCTGACGTGCACGCAATCTCGATTTGGTTTTGCGAGCTAAAGGATTGGCCTGAAGTACACCAAGACGCCGATTACAACTACATCCGAACTCGGAGCGTCCGAACATCTGTAACCGAACCCGCAAGATGACGGTCCCGCCCGGTTGGGCGGAAAGCGCGGACCCGCCATGGGCTTTTTCGGACTCTAACCCACACCCAATGGCATTCCCACGACCGATCCAGCCAAAAGCCAAGCCAGCACCCCCACTGGTCACGAAAAGGCACGACCCACGCACGGCGACGCCACCACTCGTCATGCAACCACTCCTTGGTCTCCGAAATCGCAATCCGCGAAGCCGAGACACAACCAAACACCACCATGGTCCACACCACACCCCCACAGCCAACAAGCCCAACCACGGAGGGCGGCCAGACCGACTCCAAGCCCAAAACAACAAAGGAAACATCAAGCCCACACCAATTTCGGCCAACAACCACCAAACAGTCATCCAGCCCAACGAAGGGACATACCACGTCGCCTCTGAACCGACCAAACAAAACTCTCCCCCTGACAACAACAAAAAGACACTAAAGCCAACCGCCACGAGAACCGTTGCAACGCAAACCGCCCACCCAAACGACAGAGATGGATACCACTCGAGACCCAGCCAACCACGTCAGGACACAACCCACGTCGTCGGACTCCGAACAAACCCAAAAGACCCCCCAAGAAACTATCCCATCGGCACACCCGTCCTCCTTCCCCTCACCATTTCTCGGGAATCCCAGAACTTGCCCAAAGCCTCCAGCAGAGACCCAAGCCGCCGCCAGAAAGACACCAAAACCATGCAGCTCCATTCGAAGCCAACCAACGGCAAGCAGCCTCCCCGCCGCACTGCCGCCACGTCCTCCGGCCCCGGAACCCCTAACCGAAACGACTTCCCCCCTCTGCAGCCTAGCCAGACCATCACCCCTGCCCGTGGCCACCGTCAGCCCAACACCAGCCAAGGCACCCATGCCTCCATCTCCAACCCAGGCACGTCCAGCCCCACCCAGCACCCAAGCGTCACCATCACACCCGTCCACCACCAGAACAACACCGAAAACACCCAGAAAAAGAACAAAAACCCAACCAAAAACCAGAAAAAACAGACCAACCACATCCTCCAAACCACCGAATCCAACCCCGACGACCACCATAACGCCCACCAGTGGGACACAGACCAGCATAACCACCATCCGAACGGAGCAGACACCAACGACAACACCAACGAGGAAGAAACCAAATGGACCGAACAGGAAAGCCACCAGGAACACACGGAAGAAGAAGAGGCCCCGAAAACGGAACCAACCACTCGGATGCTCAACCCCTACAGGTCGCCCAAACAAGCTAAAGCCACGACGACCAAAACCAAACCGAGACCAAAGAAGGAGGAACCGAACATCGTCATCCACCTCCATGTGGCGGTGGCCCATAACTCCAACCCCCAGGTGGAAGCATCGCTCCCCCGTTTAACGGAGACCGCCATCAAAGACCACCTCAACAACGTCTTCGCCCACCACAGCCGGCGACAAGGCGAAGACCCAATGCAGCTGCAAGTCCACCGAGTGGACTTCCTGGAGACCGAACAAGGACCAAGGACCCCGCAAAGGCAAAACAACAACGGCGAGCAACAGAACAGAGGCAGGGGCCACACCTCCTCGTTCCACGCCACACTCTCTCCCGCTCCGACCAACGACCAATTCGACAGCGAGGTATTCCATGAACAAGGCATTCGGTTCGTGACTCAACTCTGACACCGCCACCACCGTGACGATTACCAGTACAACGAACAAGGCGACCAGTGCGTCCTGCGCAACGGTACGCCACAATCAAACCCTACCGTCAACCCACGCTTCAATCAAGTGAGCATTTACCTCCCGGCATGCAACAACAGAGTGTGCGAGACCCAAGGCATCGTGGCCGGCATCCCGGCCGCCGCAATGAAACACCGTCGCAGTTTTCTCGACCTGGCGGAATCCATCCGGAAAACACTCCTCCCGCATCTCCCCGAGAAGCTCCGCAGCATAACAGACTTCCACGACCACATCGGCTTTCGGGCCGGCACGTTTAGCGGCAAACTCAAGACAAAACAACGCGGCCAAGTACCCGTTGTATACATTGCGGCATCATCCCGCCTCAATTTCGAAAACCTCATCCGGTCCTACAACGCCCAACAAACCGCCAACAGCAACAGAGCCGTCACCTGGTGCGAAAACAGAATCCAACTCCTACCCATGCCGAAGACCCAAACCACTCGGACAGCAACCTTGGAGGCGTTGAAGGATCTTGACCAGTTCCACAACTCCTGTGTCAAGATCCGACTCCGCCCCATCAACATCGAAGCGACCCACGGCGATTGGGACCGACTCGCCGCCATGGAAGAATTTGCCGTCCTCTTTCCCGAATACGCCCACGGAGACCCCGATCCCGAATCCTACACCGTCTACCTCAGACGCACCGCGGACACGCACCACCTAAACGCGTCCACGATCCGCCAACATCAAGGCTTCCCAGAGAACATCCTCCTACCAACCATGGCCGCAGTGGCGGCGAGCCCACCGCGCCCAAGCGGCAACAACAACAACAACAACAACAACCCTCCAACCAACAGCCACACCAACCGGCTGTTGGCTTTTGCCAACAGCATCTTGCACAGACGGCCGACGGCGGCAGAAACCGTCAACGAAGACGACCCCGACGATGAAAACCACTCCCACACCACCGGAGAAACCAGAAACCGAAACAGTCCCCCAGGAACACCACCCCCAAACAAACAACCGGCACAATCTTGGTCCGACAACGAGGACCCGTATGACGACGGAACCAACTGGCAACACGTCGTCGCGGCCTCCCCATACCTTCGGTCACCACCCACCGAACCAAACGACAACAGCGACGACAACGACAACGTGAAGCCCCCAGCCACGACAAACCAATTCGCCCCACTGGCCGACACCAACCAGGACCACAACCACACCGATGACAACGACTCCGACGACGCCATGGAAACAGAGGAAGAGGGAGAAACAACAGACGGGGGCTCGCAACCCCTCTTGGGAACCGACAGCGACAACCAACAATCGGGCGCCACGGCGGACGAAATGGAAACCATCGCAAACTACGTCCGGACCCACAACCCATCGCGACTGCCAGACATCCAGCGATACTTACACAACATTCGGTCCTTCAGTACCGACCAAGACGCGCAAGACGCGTGGGACTACGCCCAGTCGTTGCTTCAGGCGGGCCCTCCCACCGTCGCCGGCACCCGCACCGGCCATGTGGACCCGCATGAAAGAATGGGCCAAAGCGCCGAATGAGTCCACAACGGACTCACCCACCACGACACTGCCCGGTGCCCAACTGCACCTGGACAGTGCCGACGATAACCACCAGACCACATGCATCCTTGAAGGAGCATTTAATGACAAGCCACAAAGAAACAAAACCAAGCGACTATATGACGGAAGCCTACTGCACCAAACACGGATACCACCTCTGCTCCAGATGCGACACCACCGACACCATCTACACTTCCGCAGGACACCTGCAAAACCACATTACAACAAAACATAGTAGAAAAAACACCAACATCACTTTAGTGTTAAACGTTTTTCGACACGCTTCACCGGAAACACAAAACAACTGGAAAAGGAGTCTCGACTTCCTCCACAACCAACACCACGACCATTCCGCCGATCGATATGGCACCACCTCAAAGCACCCACAAGGAAGGAATACTTCCATACATACCACACCATTGCCAACTGGGCCATTGAGGCCACCCCACAGCTACACCCGTCTGTCCTCAAGGACGACAACCCTCCCCAATGGGACACCGAAGCAAGCCCCTTCTGGAAACTCCTCATCTTAGCCGAGCCACTCTTGCTCGCACCGATCAAAAACACGGTCCACCGATCTTACTCAGACGCCCTCAAATCAAGACTCGCCCTATTCAAAACAGGGAGAATACAAGAACTGTTCAGCGCAACCTGGCACCCACAACCACTCCCAGCAAAACACCACACCCAAGCCCGCAAGAAAGACAAACAAGCCCGGAAACGACAACAATGGGCTGCCCAAACGACAGACGAACCCCCAGCAGCAGCCATCAGAGCAGCACAACAAGCCGCCGACCTCGGCAATTACTCGTTAGCATATCAACGACTGACCGCGCATATGCCAACAGCCACACTAACACCAGAACGAATAGAACGAGTCAAACAGACCCTGTTCCCACCAAGGAGGGACCCACCGACAAACACCCGGCACCGCAAGGGCACCAAACCGACAGCAACACCGACGCTGCAACTCCAAGACGACACCTTCGAAGCGGCCCTCCACCAAATGACGCGTGGCACCGCGTCAGGCCCGTTCGCAACATGCACGGACGCTGTAACCGCAATGGCCCTCCACCGGACCACGGCCTCCGCCGACGCTACCAGACCGTATTTCCACACCATCAAAACAATCACGGAACACATCATCACCGGCCAAGTCCCACAGGCGGCCCAACAAACCTTATCAAGCAACTACTTCCTTGCCTTGCACAAGGATCCGAACAACCTCAAAAAACTGAGACCGATAGGAATCAGGACCGCTTTACGACGAGTAGCTGCCAAGGCCGCCCTCGTCCACACTTTGGACACCATCACGCCCTTATTGCTGCGTGGCGGACAATATGGGATCCAAGTCGCCGGAGGAGTCGACTTCGTGGCACAGACGACTGCAGCCGATGTCACCGAATACATCGACAGACAAACAACAAACGACGCCAACGAACACAACCCAGCACCACCAAGTCGAGCCCTGATAATGCTGGATTTACACAACATGTTCAACAATACTTCTCGAACAGCGGCCCGACAAATCTTAGCGGACAACAAAGCGACGGCCCCACTGCTGCCGCTCTACGATCTGCTAACCAAAACTTCCACCCACTCCTGGTACTTCGACGAAACCGACACGCCAAGGAAAATCGACCAAGAAGAGGGTTTCCCCCAGGGATGCCCCCTGAGCCCCCTATTCGCCTGTCTCGTCCTCCTCCATCTGACAACAAAACTCAACCGCGAGCAAAACCAAAGAGCAAACAAGCGGAAACAACAAGATCACAAACACAACGACAACCAAGGAGGACTGGCCCACACAGCCTCCATCATGGATGACACCTCCGTGTGTCTACCCCAAGAAGACTTGCCCTGGTTCATTGAACATTTCGCAGCGTTAGGAAAACCACTCGGGATCGACCTCAACTACGGGAAAACGAAAATACTGACCTCAACAAACGGCGGAACACCAATGGATGACCTCCATCCAACAGCAAGAGACAGCCTCTCGGCGGTACTCACAACCCTGTCCCCCTCCAATCCCGCCGACGCCGAAATCACCACAGGAGCAAGGTTTCTGGGCCAGCCCGTCGGCTCCCACACTTTTGCACAGACATTCATCCGTGACCGAACGGAGAAAATCCGCAAAGACACCAGTATCCTCCACAAACTGCACAACCTCCAAACCAGAAGTATTTTGTTCAAATACTCTGCGGTCCCCGCCATCCTTCACTTACTTCCGGCAGACATCACTCAAGCCCACCAAAACCCGACCAACGCACCAGTCTGTGGTCCAGCCCAACCACCGACGCGGTCGACCGGTTGATTGTTGATTTTGTAGCCCAACTCACCGCCACCCCACCCAACGCCATCCCCGCCATGTCAACCCTTCTAGCGGCAATCCCGCAAAGATTGGGAGGGCTGGGATACCACCACGCTGCAGCCTCCGCCTACCCAAGGTTGCTCACCCAAACCGCACGGGCGATCTCCCTGGCAACATCGAAACAGACCCCGATTCCCGCACCCCATCGCCGATGGTTCAACAACTGGCAACATAGTGAGGACCCACGTCTCACACAGTTCCGCCGAGGCCTGGCCCTACTCACCAAAGAACTTGCCGACGAGGCAATCGTCGCCCCCGACCGTTTTGACCGGACAACCCACCATCGACAAACAAACCATATTTTAAAGGAGCACGTCATCGGTACTCTCTTTGACATCACCCCTGCCGAGCACACAGCCATGCTCCCATCCCTCCTCTCTCCCATCACGAGCACCGCCCTTCACATGCCTCGCCCAGCCACCGAATTCCGCCTTGACAACCCGGTCTTTCGCACAGCCATCCGGCGCAAGCTACGAATTCCCCTTCTTCCACCCAACGCCATCAATACCACCACCACGACCACATGCCGTTGCCCTGCACGACGGAAACTGGACCCAGAAGGTGACCACTTGTTCCACTGCACGGCTGCCTCCAAGACAGCCCTGTCGAACGCCATTCGCGACACCCTCTACACGGTGCTCCGACATACCGCCCCCAAAGCCAAAACTGTCGACGGACCACACGACGTCCACGTCGAACCCCCAGGGCTCGCCCCCGAACATAACCGAAACATTCGCCCGGCCGACGTTGGACTCAAGCTGTCCCAACCACACAGCAACGATCCATTCCACTACATGGCCATTGATATTACGGTCCCTCCGCCACAACAACGAGATCCAACCCTTGCCCCGTCCGACCACCAAGCCATCGCTCAAGCAGCATCCAGGACGCATCAAGAGGCCGCACGATCCAAGTTTTGTTGGGACGTCGAGACCGCAGCACACCTCCACCGGAATGGAGTTTACCTCCTTCCGTTTACCGTCGACCACTTGGGGTCGCTGGGATCTTTTGCCCAGAACCTCCTTTTCCACCCGACCGCCACCCACATCCATTCTCCACCGCCGAGCCTCCGCCATGGCCCAACCCTCACTTCGGTAAATCGCCATCCCGCAGCGCCGCCCATGCCCCCGCATATGCTCTGTACCAACAACTTCCCCATGCTCCGAAACACATCTTCGACCGAATCCACGACAACCACAAGTTCCGATACCCCGAAGCCAACATTTTCTCCCTCTCGCAATTCGCCAGGGCATCCTTGTCGCATGCGATCATCTCCTCCTTGGCCATTCACGCCAATCAACAAATCAGTGCCCTCCAGGAACACGCATCCAAACAACGCACCCGATCCACACAACTGACCAATCTGGCAACCACACATTTCGCACCAGTAACCCCTATCTATTCCCCCCGGTCGCTCTCGGACTTCTTCCCTGACACCGACATCACCCCGCTCCTCTGCGTCCCCACCGCTTAGGAGTACCCACCCATAACATAGTAACGCACTACGTAGTAAAAAAAAAAGATCTTTTTGTTCACCAGTCACCAACAAAATTATCGGTTGTGACGACCATGAGCAATTGGGACGGACCCGGTGGTGTTGGTGGAGGATTCGTCACCTTCAAGTCCTTCAAGACAGTACAGGCCGAAACGGTACGTCCAACTACAAAAGCAAAAGGGCCATATAGCAGAACAATCATCATCATGTTCGAATACCTGATGCAGCAAACCCCTCCTTCAATCAAAAGCTCTGACACAGATGTTTTGCTGCTGCAATTATAGGTGTACCAATTCGTTCATGGCTGTATGTATGGTGCCGTATGGGGACTGGTAAGTGTTCGCATCTATTTTTATGGGTGATGTCGGTGCAAAAAGCGCAGAAAGCTTCACGATTGTTCGCCCGATGAAATACACGGGCTCTTTGGGATGCGATATTCATGCTCATTCGTTTTTCTTTTCCGATCACATATCTTTGCTGTATGTCTTTCCTGTACATCCTTTCTCTCAGGTGACGCCATTTGCTGCTCCTGGAACGGCTGAATCCAGAGGTACGTTTTACGAGAAGTTCCTCTTCTTGCTCAGTGTTACACAGCAGCTTCCAACACTTGGACCTCACACGTTGTGAATTGATTCTCCTGTTTTGGTTTTCTGTTATTGTCTTGAATGATCGCCTTGACTGGTACGACCACTGATTGGTGGCCAATCTGCGTCTACTGTTTCATCGACAACATGTTACTATTTCCTACAGCGGCCAATACGCGTGCCTTTGTTGGCGAAGTCTTTCGTCCTCTCCCACCCCTGGCTGGTTGGTGGTGGGCCGTTCCCAGCAATGCCTTGTACTTTGGTTCCATCTTGGCGGTCCAACGGGGTGCCGCCAAAACACTGGAATTGATAAGGCGTCGAGAGGACTTCTACAACGACTTGTTTGGTGTGGCTGTCTTGTATCCCTACTACCATCACATTCTGAACCATTCAGAAAAACGATTGGTTCGGCACAATCGAGTCCTCGGTACGAGCGTGCTTATTGCTTTCATATATGCCAACTTCTTCGCCTAACATCAAAACGTACCACGCACTCGGCGATCATATGAGACATACCTCAATTTGCCCGATAGACGTATTGCTTCGTCTTCCAGGCTTCGAGATGCCCTTTTGTGAACCTTTGGAGAAGGAAGATTCTGTTCTCGAAGGAGAACCAGGGGAAAATACACCCTGGTGGTACTTTATGTCGTGACGTGTGCAACTTATCGGAGGCATGTTGTTTCCGTTTTCTGTAGATTTCGGGGGATCTCAGACCTGTCTCTGTTTTGACCAACTCCTTTTGATTTCCTGCTTCGAACTGCTGAATGACACTTAAACAAAGTGAACGAATATTTCTGTATCACGTTCGTAGAACTGATATTTATTATTAGTCCTCGATCGTGTTGCATCCAATATAGAACACGCTTTCAATGAGAAATGAGAACGTCGAGCGATCGACGGGCAATACAGGCACAGAACATTTTTAACTGGACTACAGGCTGTTACCATTCGATACTCACGAGAAGTTTCATTTATTTTCTGCATGTAAAGGTATCAGTTCTCCTCGAACCAATAGACCCTGATTTCCTCCTACTCTTGGTTGCTCAACCAGTAACCCCCCAGGGAATTCTCCTTCCATCACGTACGTTTCCGTGGTCACAAGCCAGTGCTGATAACTGTGCGTGACAAAGAGTTCCAGTTTCTTTAATGACTGTCCAGTACGCAAGGATCAAGAAACATAAGGAGGCCACCACCAAACCCATCGTCATCAAACATGCCCTGTTCACATTCTAGTTCACCAGAAGGATCAAAATACAAGTCCGCTACACCTTGTTTCCAGCAGTTCCATGCCATGAAAAAGCCATTGATGAAGATCATTTCTGTGTCAGGATCATCACAGTCCAGGGCGGTGGATTCGACGAGGGGCCGTGTCTCATCATCAAACGTTGGAAAACCAGGACGACAGTCCGTTAGACCGACGCACTGATGCGTGTAATCGCTCTTGATTTGAACCGCCGGACTCCCCGCTACGGGTTGAATTGTCCAAGACTGACGTTTGTCGCTCGTGTCACAAGTATGAGTTTCGCTTGGTCCATCAAATACGGCAGACATGCAGGAACCAGGACAATAGACAGTCGCAAGGGCCAAACCCGAGCCATATCGAAACGAAATGTCACGACTGCACTCCGAACGGTTCATTTTGCCACCATTCTTGTCACCCTTTTGTTTCTTTCCACCCGAGTAATCTTTGCCCCTTGGAGGAAGTCGGCGGCTCGTAGCAAGGAGTCGGTCTTGTCAATCATGTTCAAGTTTTGCAAGCTGTGCATGAAACTGATCATAGAGGACGGTAAGACTCGGGATCAATGGAGTGCTGTGTTGAAATGTTTGCCCCTGGGGAAACGTACCTCTTCCTTTAGATCCTCTTGAAGCAAAACAAAAGTCCCATGGCTAAGTGTTCAAAGCGTCGCCAAGACAAGAGTACAAGAAGAAAGTTTCATGATGCTGATGACCGTCAATCTCTCCGAAAAGGTGACGAGGTTCTTGGTTTCCTTTGCTATGACGTAATGAGAAATGAATCCAGAGGCTGAGTGGCCTCTGAGATCGCTCCAGTTCCAGTGCATCGGATATCTCTATCTCCCGGTGCTTGGATTTTGAGAGTTAATTTGTGAGACAATTTTTTTTGTTTCTCCGTCGCAGTCGCAATCCATCGCATCTGAGGTCTGAGATCGTACTCGTATGCCTCTAATTGCAGTGAATCGGATGTGTTTGGATTTTGAGCTTTTCGCAATTATTTGTGAGACGTTGTCTTCAGGCTGGAGTCTGGACTCTGGACCTCGCACCGGGAGATAGAGATATCCGATTCACTGGAACTGGAGCCATCTCAGAGGCCACTCAGCCTCTGGTCTCATTTCTCATTACGTCATAGCAAAGGAAACCAAGAACCTCGTCACCTTTTCGGAGAGATTGACGGTCATCAGCATCATGAAACTTTCTTCTTGTACTCTTGTCTTGGCGACGCTTTGAACACTTAGCCATGGGACTTTTGTTTTGCTTCAAGAGGACCTAAAGGAAGAGGTACGTTTCCCAAGGGGCAACATTTCAATAGAACACTTCATTGATCCCGAGTCTTACCTTGTTTGATCAGTTTCGAGCTGTGGGGGGGGGGGGGGGGGGGGGGTTGAAATCCTACCGTTCCTACCCAAGGACGATCCAAAGTTTGTCGGAGACCGATCTCATCCGAGATGTTGATGAGAAATCCCTCTCGAGACGACGAGCCGAGCTCACCCTTTCACAGGAGTGTATCGATGGAACCAAACGAATGTGGCTCGAAGATATCAGATACAATACCACATATGCATCTGTCGCTTCTTCCTGCCCTGTTCGAAATACCAACCAGGATGGCACCGTTGCCTTTGTAGCTGACCGAAGGGATTGCGATCACTCCGCGTACCTCGCCTTTTGCGACGCCAACTATCAATCCGTCCAGTTTCCGAATGTCAAAGTGACATGCGCACCAAACCCCGCCGACATCGAACCCGCTCCGAGATTAATCTACACCTATGACTTTGTCCAGTGCGTGGACCCGTCGTGTCCTTCCGATTCCGAGTTGTCACCGGAAGATGTTTTGGAGTTTTTGTTTCTGCGTGGCGGCAATACCACGACCTGCGTCACGGAATTCTTGGAGGAGGGGGAAGAACCAACAGTTGACCTCGCGGACGCCATCGTTCCCGACAATCTCTCGGAAGAATGCATCGATCAGATCGACGCTCTCCCTACTTTGAGAGCCGCCGACGAGGAGTGGGTAAATATCACAAGTAGCGAACCCGAGTGCAGAAATGCGCCCAAGTTTCAATGGATGTCCGGCAATGATACTTTCATTGTGATGGATCTCGACATAATCTGCGATGAGGGGCAGGAGAATAATGCTAAGAGGAAAGCCTACTGCGAAACCCAGCCAAACTACCAATTCTTGGAGTTTGGTACCATGAAAGTCACATGCGTTGGACTTTCCAGTAGTGGAGCGGGAAACTTATTTGTCTACTACGCACAATTCCCTCAGTGCAAAGGCTTGTCGTGTCCTGCGAATCCAGCGGATTGGTCCATCTTGGACATAAAATACACCAATACCCCTGGCACCATCGAAAGTTGCGAATGGGAATTGATTGGGCTAGAAGATATTCCGGATCCTCCCGAAGATGACGCTACTGCTGCACCAGAGAATAAGAATCCCGCTTCATTGGATGGTGAGTCTTCGGCATCCGGCTTTGTTGCCGGCATGACTATTACCCTTCCCCTCGCCGCTGCTTTCTTTTTGCTGGCCTGATCGCCTGAAAGAATACTTTTAGTTTCGTAAGATGTTGGGTTGCAAGTCTAATGCTATCGTTTGCGGCCAACCACGGTAGCTATTATCGATCGATGGCAGCAACCGCCCGTGCAATGTATGTTTAAAGGGGTGTGAAAGATACACGGCCTTCACCGCCAGGCCTGCCCACGAGGCACAAAACAAAACAAAAATATATGTATTATAATTGAAAATGGAATGATTATTTAGATATTGTGTTCAGGTAAAATCCGATTTTCAAATGGTTATTGCAATCAACACCTTCGATCTCTTCAACCCTAGCAACGAATTCCCTGCAACAACTCAGATACGTTGATTTTGCACGCTAAATTCAAGACAACTTGAGGAGAGGGTGCTGCCGCTTGTTTGTCTTACAAACTTCTTGTACATAGAAACAACTAGAAGAAACTGTATTTGCAATCATCCTATCGAAGTGCATTATCAATTAGTACGGTAGTCGTTAAGTAATCCTCAGATGGCTGCGATTTCCACTGTTCTGCTTTATGATGTATTAAGAAAGCCATCGTAAATTTCGTGCGGAGCAACGCGAAATTGAATTTGAATACCACTCAGTTCCGAATAGAATACAATGACGGACCTGTCTCTTTTCGATTGTCTTCATGATGACGGCCTTTTTTGTGCCTAAGAGTCAACAGAAGCTTGGGGAAACATCAAGCAGCCAAGAAGAGCGAATGGCGTCGATGAGGCTCTTTCAACAGCCAGAAGATTTGTATGCGGCTGTCCATCACAAAGAATACGAGATGAGTGGCGTTCGAGCCCGACACAAAGTCTCTACCGATCTCGTCCGAATGGCCTTGTATAGTACACCCAAGAAACCGCGATCAACTATGCAAATTTTTTCGCTTAACATCAAAACGCGGCGATCATATGAGACAAGCGTCAATTTGCCCGATAGACGTATTGCTTCATCTTCCAGGCTTCGAGATGCCTTTATGCGAACCTTTGAAACGGAAGATTCTGTTTTTGAAGGAGGACCAGGGGAAAAGAGACCCCTGGTGGTACTTTATATAGTGACGTGTGCAACATATCGGAGTCATGATATCGGGAAATCTTAGACCTGTCTCTGTTTTGACCAAGTCCTTTTGATTTCCTGCTTCGAACTCAATGACACTTGAAACATATCGAACGAATAACTCAATAACGGGTTGAATTCAACTCCGCATCACGTAAGATTTTGTATCACACCGACAGCACAAGTCGTAGACCTGATGTTTATGACTGTCGACGGCGATCTTTCTCTGCCATCCAAGCTCCGTGTACTTGTCGATTCACATCGTACAGAAAGGATGCCGTAGTGGTAGATCGCTTGTCGTCCTGACTGGACTCGTCGGGCACACGACGGTCTTGCTGTTGCTGCTGCTCACGTCTCTGGTGTCGGTCTTGAGCATGGGCCTGCATGTCTGCCAGTGCTTGTTCACGTTCTTCTCGTGTCCGGTAGGATCGATTCGTCTTTTGCGCATACCGCTGTGCACGTTCGGCATGACGGGCTTCTCGTTTACGTTCCAACAAGGTTCGATCCGGACCGAGATAGCCATCGTGTCCTGTGCTATTAGTCTTTTTCTCTCCTTGCAAGCCATATCCAGCAAGTTTGGGTGGGGCTCCCTTGTCTTCTGGCACTTGAGGTTTGGATTGGTACTTGTGAGAATTTTCACTCTTTCGATCTTGAGTCACATCCTCTTGTGGGGCCGTCTTTCGCAATCGACCATATTCATCATAGTTATTCGCTCGCTCTGGATTACCCCGATTCGGATCCTTCTTCTGTCGCGACATACTTGGTTCCTCGTCTGATCGAGGTCTTTTCCTATTGACAGGAGGAGAATGACTACGGTCCCTCCGGTGGCCATCTCGTCTAGAATACCTGCCATCCTTGTGATGATCGAATCGCTCTGGACGATTATTGTGAAAGTCAGCGTCTCCCCGATGATGAGAATGTCGATGCATTGTATGAGCGTGCCCATGTCGATCTTGCTCGTGATTACGGCGAGGAGCATCCTGATCTTTGCCACGAGCTTTTCGATACTCATCCTCATGCTCAGGGCCCCTTGTCGTCCTACGACGATGGTCTTGGTCATCGCCCCTCACCTTCTCATATTCTCTAGAATAACTCCTTCTTCGGTCATTGCGTTCTTGAGAATAGCTGCGCCCGTGACGTGACCTGGAGTAGCTGCGTTCACGATGATTGCGTTCCTGGGAAAAGCTACGGTCACGACGATTGCGTTCTTGGGAATAGTTTCGGTCTCGTTCGTATTGCTGACGCTCTGAAGAATATCTGTTTGGGTGGTCACGACGACCTTGCGAGGGGCTCCTACTCCTTCTTCGGTCCTCTTTTGGTGAACGACTCCTCGTTCTCCGCCGTCTGTGACGGCCTTCTTCCGAATCACTTCGAGTCCTTCTAGCACGATCCTCTTGTGAGCGACTCCTCCCTCGTCTTGGATGACGACGTTCCTCGTTTCCTCTCTCTGGTTCCTTGTCCGTTTTCCGCCAGTTCCGCACATCCGAGTGCCTTTGTTCGGAACGTTGGTAATTTCGGGCGCGATCTGAATGTGGCTTGCTGTCTCCTTCCTGAACACTTGGAGATCGTGGTCGTTTCCTTGGTGGTGGTTCTTCGTTTTCATCATCCTTGTCTCGTCGTCCATGTCGTCTGGATCGACGATCATACTCGCTGTCTTCTTCTTCACTCGAATAGCTTTGGCTACTCCTGCTGCTACCACGACTGTCCTCGTCGTCATCCTCACGATCATGCCGTCTTCGTCCATGACGACGATGATGCTTCTTCCGTTTCTTCTTTTTCTTTTGCTTCTTCTTGTCTCGTTTCCGACTTCGCTCCCGACGCCGACGATCGTCTTGTTCGTTTTCCTGGGTATCGGATTTCGGGGTGTCATTCGTGTCGTTTTTGTGGTCCGTGCGCGGCACAACTTGAACGTGTTGACCCGTGACACGTTCCAACAATTGTCGTTTGGCCGTGTGTTCCTTGTGTTGTTGATGCGCCGCTTGGGCGACGGCAAACATGGGATCTTCATGACGCAGAAAAAAGTCTCGATTTTGAGCCTCGACAGATGTCATCATGGGAGGGTCCAATGATGGTACCGAGGCTTGTGGTGGTGGTGGTTCGTTGGGGCTGGCGGCTGGTTTGCCATCCTCCTGGTCCGCCATTGTGGTGGTGGTTGTCGTCGTCGTAGTGGCAGCCCAGGACGGTGTGGTGGTTGCGGCGGCCGCTTGAACAAAATCCCCCACGGGCGGTGCATCGGCGGCCGCCGTGGTCGTTGTATGAGACGGTATATATTCCTTGCCCAACAAGTATTCTTCTTGGGCGGCCGCTTCTTGGGCGGCTGCTTGGTCCGAACTACCACCACCGCCCTGTTGATCCTGATACATCCAATCAATTCCTCGATCCATGGCCGACGACGCCTTGCCGGCAATTTGATTCAATTCTTCTTGTTCTCGTTCTTGTTGAATTTGTTTGGCCAATTCGGCCGCCTTGGCCGCTTCTTGAGCCTGTCGTTGTTCGGCCAACCATACCTTTTCTTGATTGGCAATGTTCTTGACATGCCACGACTAACAATAGCATAGTAGGATGTACAATCGTAGGAGACGTTGTCCCAAAACCAGAAGATCCACCATGCCACCCAAAAGAGACGTCATGCGCAAGAGAGAAAGAGAGGGAAACGAAACCTTGTGAGAGCGTGTGTGCAGGTTTGTTTGTTTGGCCGTGAAACTCTTCTTCCCCAAAACCACAGTTTGGAGAGCAAACCGTCACTACAAGAGAACCAGAACCACATTCTCTCTACACACCACAAGCTCCAGGGACACATACCTTTTTGGAGAGAAAGCCAAGTCCTTGTACCATTTTGATGAAACCACAAACGAAAAAAAAGCGTCGTTCTCCTTCCAAAAGTTTTCTCGGGGTGTGACACACCATGGTCGCTCTTCCCGGTTCACTGACCGAAAAATATGTCAGTCACTTGTCGGTATAAATAAAATGTCTGTCACTTTGTCAGTAAACTGTCGGTACCGAATTCGAACGTGGCCCGCCAATCGGAAAAATCGGATGGAATGACATCATCACCACAACGCAACCATCACCGAACCAACTCATCACGACGCAGAGAGACACCCATCGAACGAGAACAACAGAGCCATGGCAGGTTGTGACTAACCAAATCTGCATCATCGTATCAAGTCCCTCGTCATCACCACCCTGATCATCATCACCCTACGTATCCAACTCTTGCTACAAAAACGAGGAACAGCTTTGTGTTTCGACAAGCAATAACAACCACCACAATATCGATCTTGACAGAAAAGAATTGAAAAATGAGAACACAACGTTCCGTCGGTCTCTTGTGGGGATTGGTGGTGAGTGGCACCCATGCCTGGGCCCCCTTGGTGTCGGTGCCTCCCCATCGGTCGACTCGTAGTACGTTTTTAGCGTCCTCCATTTCGGAACCTCCGCAACAACCACAACAAGACGAAACAACAACAACCACTTCCTCGGCCGCCCTTACGGTAGATGTGATTTCCAAATTAACCTTTCGGGAATTGCAAGCCGAATTGCAACACTTGCAATTGTCCACGGCCGGTACGACGGGTCAATTGCGAAGTCGTCTCAAACAAGCTGTGGACGCCGACGACGAATGTCTGGTACCACCATCGGACGACGACATGGACAATGACTGTCTCCCGAACGACAACGACGAATTGAATCGGATACGGGTTCAGTTTGTCGATGAATCCGATCCCGACTTTGAAGCCAAACAGTTGTTGAACGAATTGGACGACAAGGTGCAAAAGGGACATTGGAAGGCGGCCTTGCGCAAATTGAAACGCTATTCGCGACTCGTGCCCGTCGTGGAGGAATCCACCATTGCCTGTGTCTTGCAAGTGTGCATGGATCATCGACTGCAAGGAGCACGGGCCAGTGAACCCGTGCGCAAATTGTTGGAATTGCTCGTGGAACAGGGCTACGGCATTTCCGAAACGGCTGGCAACTATTGCATTCGCAATTGTTTGGGCTACGAGGGACCGCAAAGTACGCATCAAGGATTTGGTGGATTGGATACCGCCTTGGCCATGTTGGCCGCCCTCCGACAAGCCAAGACGCCCATTCAATTGGAAACCTACGACAAACTCGTCACCGCTTTGGCCAAGGAAGGATCCTTGACGGCGGCCGTTTCCTTGTTGCGGACCGTTGTCAATGACGAATCGGAAACTCCGGCCTTGGCCACCTTTGCCGCCACGGCACAAGCGGCCGTCAGCACCACCACCACACGCACGCAGGACGATGACACTACGACGACGACTACCTACGCCGATCAAGTTCCGGCCATTTTGGGATTGGCCAAAGCCTCGGGATACGATCTCGATACGGTAGCCTCCATTGACGATGGACGACACTTGTTGGCGTGCGGTATCATTGCCTCGGAACAAATGGACAATGTCGGATTGGGACTCCGCTTGTTGACGGCGGCCGGAAAAGTGTCGGTTACCAAACCCTACCACCAAAATGACGAAGATGAGGACGAGGACGTTGAGGAGGAGGAACCGACAGTTTCCAAGGGCGATGTGTTGGTGGCCTCGTACAGTTCCATGGCACAACGAGCCTCGACCTTGATTCACAAACGGGCGATTAACCGGGCGGTCCAAGATAAGCAATGGAAATTGGCCGTCAAGGTATTGGAGCTCATGTTGGAACGATCCTTGAAACCATCCCCCTGGATTTGGCGCAATGTCGTCACCTGCTGTGCCAAGGCCGAAAAGAGCAAAAAGGCGTCCAGCCTCTTGTTGCAATGGGTGGCCGCCTACGAACAAAGATCGGCCGACATGCCGCCCCTGTCCGTCTTTAACACGGTCATGAACGCGTGTGAAATTTGCAATGAAGAAGACTTGACCTTACAAGTTTTGGATGCCATGAAAAAGACACACAATGTCGAAGGAAACATTATCACCTTCAACATTGCCCTCAAACGATTGGCCAAACAGGGCAATATGGCCGCGTGTGAAGGTATCATCTTGTCCATGTTGTCGGAAGGAGTCGAACCCACTGTGGTTTCCTACACGACCGCGATTGCCGCCTGTGTCGTGGGAACCGAGGGACAAAAACAACCCGACATGGCCTACGAATGGTTGAAACGGATGCGATCCCGATTGGTCTTTCCCAATGTGTTGACCTACAATACCGTCTTGGCTGCCTGTGAAGATGGGACCTTGGCCAGTGCCGTCTTGGGTAGCCGCGTGGCCTCGGAAATGTTGGTCGATGCCGAACAGCAATTGAAGCAGCAAATTCTCCCCAACGACAACGACACCAACACGGCCAATGCCATGGACAGTGGGTTGACCAATGTGATTCCCAATTCCAGTACCAAGTTTTTGGCCCGCCGGTTATTGAAACAAATGGAAGATGCCGTGAGTCGCGGGGAAATGGATGGCCGTGTCGCACAAGAAACTGTGCAACCATCCTTGACCGCCCTGGTGGAATATGTCAATTGTGCCACGGACGAATGCTTTTTGGAAAAGACTGCCGTGGGACGGCAACAACAACAAGAGCAACAGTCGGAATCCAGCACGGACGAGGCAGAGGCCGCAAGCGATGACGACGACGATGGTGGTGATATGGAAGAAGATGAAATTGGAGTCACGAGTCGTGACGAAATGGAATTGGAGTACACCGCTGTTTCGGACATGCATCGCATTGCCGAAGTGTAACGCGCTCCCCTGGAACTCTCTCGGCTTTCTTCTCGCATAGAAATATGATACTCGCGTGCCGCTTCCGACAACGACATTATCCATTCGATTCGCACACGCCACCTGTTGCATGCTAACAACGTTAGGTATACTACTTTTCTTCTTAATCTTTATAGCCATTTTACAAGAACAGTGCACCCCAGTGGATCCTCACGTGGAAATCATTTTCTCCAGTGAAGGTTCCATTTTCATTACTATACTCTCTTCTACAGCGAAACCAACAAGAACAGTTACCAACCACCTTGCATGGGCATGCTCAGGGCGAGCCTCTTGGCTACTAATAGGGCTCTCTGGTAGTAAGAAAGAGCCCAGCTCTACAGTACCTACCTAGCAGAGGAAAGGGAGAGCGATCAAGCTGAATGTACGATTGCCACAATCCACAATACGCAGAGTACAGGTTTCTTTCGAAGGCTCTGTTTCGGATCAACATTACTTGGGCTCTTACTTTCCGTCCAACTTCATGGGACATTTCATTTGCCAAACTTTCCGGCTCCCGCACACAGTTTTGGAACTTGCCCATCTCTCAGCAATCTGTCGTCATTACAGGTACAGTGGCAGGTAATTAAAGAAGTTAAGTATCGATTATAACTTGCACCTAAACTACACAAGGTACAAAAGGGATAGAGGCATTATGATTGTCACGGTAGATGCATGCAATGACGGTACGAATCCGTGGCTTCGTTTGTATTTGTACTCGTTTCTTCCTACATCTCCCCTACATCCACTTTCTGTCTCCCGGTTTCTTTGGTGAGTTTTTGGATTGTCTCGTCGTCGCGAACAAGTTGAATGATTGGATATAGCTGTTGCCAGGCATAGCACTTCTCACGCCGGTCTGCTTCCATCATTGTGACATGGGCCAAACTTGTAGTGTCAATACCGTCTGTGAACCGTTTGTTGGTCGCAAACACAACTGAAATCTTGTCCTCCGGTCGATTGTTCTTCACCCAAGTATTGGTCAACCATCGCCCGCTCCGGTATTGTTGGTACTGCCGGGAGTCTTGTGGGAATCCAGACTTGGCAGGTTCCGGACTAGTCAATTTACCCTCTTTACAAACAACGAGTCCCATCTTGGCGAGCTCGGCTTGTGGAGTAACGTCGGCAGTATCATTCGTTGTCAGATTGCACTGAACGAGTATGTGATCCACCGGAAAAGCCCCAACACCTGGAGAATCAGCGATTCCTTTCGCAAGGGCGCTGACAGCAGTGGGAAGCACATTATCCTTTGGGACATGTGCAACAATGAGGTCACTGTAAGGTGCTTGGGTACCATTGATGACACATTTCTCGTCAATGGAAATCCTTGGATGATACAAGAGGTGGTCGTCTTCATCAGTTCCACTGTAGGGAACAGCTTGATCCAAGCGACGGACATGAAAGATTCTGTTCGTCTGTGCGTATCGCATTACCACCATCAACGTTGCAACCAATGCTTCAAAGTGATGTGCTGCATTCGATATCCCTCCAATCCATGGTAGAATGGATGAAACACATATCAGTGTCAATGCGGGAGACATTTGAAATTCATAGGGACCATCCACTTTCACCTTGTCCTTCTTCTTGTTGGATAGTTGCTCATCTGGCAGGATCGCCCGCTCCACTAATCCTACCTCAATCACTTGTTTGGATAGCCACGCGAGGCTCCCTTTCGCAGGATTCTTGTCCACTCCCTCATTGGCTGGAATGACAGTTTGTGATACCACCAAAGCTAAGGACTCCAGCATGAGAGTCTGGCATTCGCTTTGCGGTTTGTTTCTCAATCCGCCATTCGCGCGATACTTGCATGCTACCATGGATACAAGGGAGGCACTGTGTCCAACGCCCCAGCCATCGGGCAACGACTCCATGGGTGTTTCACCACCCAACAACTCCGTGAGCACGAGCGCCGAAAAGTAGGCGCACCGATGATTGGACATGAGGTCCAACAGGACTGGCATTTGGTCCAAGAGTTGTGCCCCCAACGAAGTGATCTTGGGCTGCAGTCGACCAAGATGGTGTTGAAGAAGCGACGGCATATTTGCTTCGTCTACTGGCTTCATCCGAATGTTCCAAACTTCTGACCCTCCAGTAGGTTGCCTCAAGACCTCCTGGGAAAAGGCTGTGGAACCGACCAGCAGCACAACTCTGTGAAATTGCAGAAATTGCTCCAGTTGACCCGGGAGAGCGTTATAGGTTTTGTGATCCAATCCACTTTGGACTTCATCGAGTACCAGAACCAATGTCGTGGCCTTCCGTTGAGTAACCAAGTCGCCAAACCCGAGGGTATTGGAAGTACCAGCCTGAATCGCCTTGTCCAAATATACTCTGAGCTAGTCAGAGACATAGCTATAAAGATCCTCTGGTACATTGCACGAAAGATAAAACTTGAGGCACATTGTTGGAAGCACCCGTTCCATTTCCAGTTGACGAACAGTCCACAGCATGGTGCTGGTCTTGCCGGAACCAGAAGCCCCCGAAAATGCAGTGTAGGAGGGAGTCTTTGGGTTTCCACCTCGTAGTTGCTCCGTTATCAGGGGGATTGGATTCCTGGACCATGCCGCCGCAGACTGGCAAAAACCTTGTTTCTTGAAGCGGGACAAGACCGATTCATTGCCATTCATTATGATTCCCTCACCCATCACTTCCTTCCAAATGGAGTCCTTGTCAAAATTAAAGCTTTGGACTTTCTGAGCTATTTTTATGGCTTCAATAGAGCTATCATCGAGCTTCCATTCGGATGCTGGCAAGATCTCCTTGAGAGCGTCAGGCATTCCCTCGCTTTTGCTTCCGAGGAGCTTGGCCAGTGCCGCATCATCTTGACGCAACGTTTCTAATAACATCTTCCCTTTGTTGTGTTCTGGCTCATCCATTGCAGTCATCTTGGTACGAACCTGCTCCAAGAAGATGCCATGGCGTTTGCGGGAGGAGTCTTGGGATGCCATGGCTGCAGCAGCAGGGTGCGAACCACGAGGTTTTGCCACTAAAGGAACAACGTTACCCAATCGAGGTAATAGCAACAAGTGATTTATCACGTTTTCTTCCTTTGGACCCTGAGACGGCAACGTGCTGTGGTGACTCCGCCATGGAGACACCACGCCGACACCTACTCCTACGGACTATATACGGAGACACCACGCTGACAGGACTGGACTCCCACGCTGCTGATCCAAACCATAGCACAACGTGGTTCACCGTGAGTGTGGATCTTGCATTCCCTCCGATAATACCTTGCGCGCATTTCATGTGTGTCATGGTCATTCGTTGCGTTCCAGGAGGGAGAGGTCACGCGATTCGCGACGCGCTGCGAGCTTGCGCGCCGGCGTGTACTCTTGAGCGCGAAATCCAGATATATGGTTATGTGAAGGTTCACTGACTGTAATCCTACCATTAGTGATAGGGAGTAACGGGTCGGGGACAAGGACACGTGGAAGTCCACCCCTCTCCAACCTTCAACGTGAAACCCCCAAAAGGAAAGGGGGTGCCAAGTGCCAAACTCTCTCCTCTGTTGCGACGCGATCTTCCGACTTCCGACACACCGAGCCGTGTCGATTGTCATCACGGTGATTACGCTCAAGAGAGAACGGCAATTCCCCGCCTTAGGAACCACAAGAGCAACTACCAAGAAACAAACAAACTTGGAGATACCACCATCATCATCATCGTCATCATCATGTCGTTGCTGGTATTACGATCCCAACCACATTCCATCCAATCCATGTGGTTGGTCGTTTTCCTTTTCCTCGTGGTTCAGTGCCTGTATAATGGTGTCCAGGGTTGGACTCTTTCCTTGTCCTCCACGATGACGACGACAAGGACGCTCTCCTCGGCTGTGGTGAGACCACACGCTCCCACCACGACGCGATTGGCATTGTCCGCCAAAGAAGAAGAAGATGAAGACGAATTGATTGCCCGACGCATTGTCGTGGAAGGTGATGTACAAGGGGGCTATTATCGATCCTGTGTCTTGAATGAGGTAGGTGGTGTTGTCCCCGTGATGGAACAACGTACACAAGAGAAAGAAAGCGAGAAAAAGACACTCAATATATTTTTGTTGTGCCTCGGTTTGCTTTGTCTTGTGTTTGGTGTGTAACCATGGAAATGGTTGCAACGGTGCTTGTCTCTTTGGTTTTCTCTACTGAAACCGCAATACTATTCTTTGTCTCTTGTGTGTGTGTGGTTGATTTGTGTTGCCACCAAATTATTTCCACACCTTCCGGTTCACTCGTTTTGGTTGTTGCCTCTCTCGATCTCTCGTTCTATCTTTATCTATATAGGCCGGTCGCTTTCGTCGATTGGTGGGAACCATGTCGGCACCGGACGATGCCAGTCGTCAAGCGGAAATCTATGTCGAAGGCAAACGCAAACTCGTCGATGGCTTTGTTCGATGGTGTCGTCGGGGCAAGGTGGGCTTGTCCCAGGTGACAACCGTCTTGGAGGTGATGGACGAAGAACCCACGGGCCTGTACGAAGATTTTTATGTCGATACACGATCCTCGTGAAACCATATACATGGGCAGCAAAACCAACAACAACCACAAACCAACAAATGAAACAAAAAAGACAAAAGAAACAAACCACAGTTTAGTAAAAAGACGTGCATTAGCGCGTGTTGAGCGAAAGGGGACTTTTCACAACCACAACAACGCTGGAAGAAAAAAACACGCATGGAATAATGAAACAAAAGAAAGGAGAAAGAGTCTCTCCTCCTCACGTCTGTTTGTTGTCATTCAACAAACAGATGTGCACACTGTATCCAATACACTTCGTCGAATATTCAGTAAAATTATGATAGGATTCGCTATGTTCAAAATACTCCTCTCTCTCTCTCTCTCTACATAAATATGTTTCATTCCCTATGGTACTGCTGGTGGTCCGTCCTACGCAAGATCCTCATTTTCTTTGTCGTCGTCTTCCACCATGTCTTTGGTTTGTTCCGTGTCGTTGTGGTGGCCCGGATAAAGCTCCACACCCTCGGCTTGATTCCAGGGAATGACGGTGGAGTCAATCGGTGCCATCCACGTCACTTGACCCGTCCGGGTGTGTTGATAATAAAAATAGTCTCCCTCTTGGGTTTCGTATTGAATCCACACAGTACCGGAATCATCTTCGTCATCTCCGTCGTCGCCGTTATTGTCCTCCTCCGGTTCTGGGTGGTTGGCAGACGAGCGACACAGCCATGCTTCGACCGTGACCCATACGATATAGATCAAGGGATATCCCACCATGCAGAGCAAAACATGCCACGGAACTCCTACCGTCCATTCTCCCAGAGAATTAGTATCGCCATGGTGATTGTCATCCCACACAATGGTAACGTGGTGGTGAGATTGTGGGGCCCCCACCACAATGGGAATGTCAAGTCGTGCCACGTGACAGTCGGAAGCATCATTGGAAGTCATGGACGACGGAACAGCAGGATCCGACGAGGTAGTATGGTTGTCACCGTTGTTGTCCTGCTGCTGTTGCAGAACGAGGGAGCAATTGCCTTGAAACAAGGCCAATTCCAGGATATCCGGACCCACAGTCGGACTGCTATAATGCAAAAAGGCCAGGACAGCGTCTACGTGTTGCGGTGCCACGGCCACTTGCATGCGACCCGATACTTCGATGCGTCGACCTCCCCGCCACAGGGGCCGTGTCCAATGCCATGCCTCGGCATTCCAAGTTACGTAGCCGTGCCCCGTAGATACTTCAAGTATCACCTCCTCATCCGAATCTCTCCACGACAGGGGTGTATCACTGTGGACCGTCAAGCCTTGGAAAAGGATGGCTCGATTCTGGCACGCCACGGCTCGTTGCTGCCACAGAGATGATAATGCCCATGCAGAAGATGACTCTTCTCGTTGTCGTGTGGTGGTACGGTTGAAAAAGCGACCTCCACTGCAGGGATCGAGCGAGGAAATAAGCGCGTTGGATTGCTGGACACGAAACAACTGTCTTGGTGGTGATGTGGTAGTTGCCTCGTCCGTCAATAATGACGAATCCAAGCGCCATTGGAGGGGTGCGGGTAAGCAATGCACGTGGACGTGTTGCACCACACGGTTCGAAACACTTTGAATGGCTCCCGTGGTAGCATCTCTCGCAACCGCTTTGGTACGGAACCGAATGACATGGTCTTGTTGATTGGCATTAGTACACAAGGTTGGGGATGGTTCCAAGGCAATTTGGACGTATCGTGTGGTACCATCAGTTTCCGATTTGACCAGCACCGTGGTCCCACCGTTCGAGATTGGTTGGCCCGTTTGTGGATCGACCAACACGCCTCCTTGATCGGGTGGTTCCACAAAGAGACCCAAACTCCGATTGTACCCCGAATCATCGTTGAGCGTCAGAACCAGTTCTTTCGGTGGAACTGAATCCTTGGAAGAAGAAGGAGAGGACGCTGCGGTATCAATGACGACAGTGTGATTACCATCATGGACCTGCAAGGCCGAGCGAATTTCAATGGGAACCGTTTTCTCCACCGACCAGCGTCCCGCCTTGTCGGCCACGCGAAAGGAAAATTGATCCGAATGTGTCTGTCGTAGTACGACGCCGCCCGTATATCGATAGCGGACGTAGACTGGATCTCGACCCCGGATCCGCCAATCCTCCAACTCCGACAAGAGTGTGCCATCCACGAGTCCGTCGCGTCGAAAGGTACTCACCGATAAAACCAGTTCTCCATGTTCGGGTGGCACTGTAATTTGGACACGTCGAATCGCATCTCCTTCATCGACATCGGACCCCGTCAAGAGAATTTTGGCATGTCGTTGATTCCGTCGTCGTCGTTGGTGGGGATTGTGCGTTGGAACACCTTCGTAGACCACCACGGCGGTTGCCGCCGCCGAGGAATCCTCCTCTTCCTCATTCAAGACAACAAAGTTGGGAATGGGTGGATCATTGACGGGTCGAACAATAATGGAGAGTGTGGCACGACGATTGGCACATTCTTGTGCATGCCACAAGGGGTGCAAAGAGGCACAATACTCCACTGTGACGAGGGGCAACAGCCATTGCTGGGTGTCATTTTGGAATTCTGCCAAAGAAGACGAAGACAGCAGATGCGAATGCGTAATGGGCGAATGTGCATTAGGAGGAGGGAGATAGACAAGCTTGTCTTGTGAGGGAATTTCCCACAAGAGTTCGTCCGTGTCATTGATGTCGTCGCCGTTGTCGTCATTGGTTGGTTCGAGGAGTAGTGGTTCGCCTCCTCCGGAACGTAGTCGATACAAGTTACCAACTTGGGGCAGTCGAGTAATGTATCGATGAACCGTGTCCTGGGGATTGGGTGGTAGGGTCTGGTGTTCTTGTGTTGTTTCGTGTGGTGACTCTTCCTCCATCCGGATGACGGACCAGGCTTGGGATTGGACCAATTCGATCGGCAACTCCAGGACAGGGATCGTGTCCATATCCATCCCAGCAAGAATATTATTGGTGGCACTGCTATACCATTCCGGTGGATGCGATTCGGCCACTGGTTCGGCATCTTCATTGATCGTCACAGAACTGTTGTGCACGAGGGGAGGAGCAGGGACCAACCCCTGATAAAACAAGTCCGACACCGACGCTTCTCCCGAGGTCAGGTCGAGTTGATACAAGGTACCCTTCCAGGGTGCAACAGAGGACGCGTCATTATCGTCGTCATTGTTGTCGTTGTTTGATTTCGGAACGCCCAGCAAGGACAGTCGACTTGCGGCATGCCAATGCGACAGAGCATTGTCAAAGGGTTCGTACGATTCTTGCTGCAATTGTCCATTCCAATACACTTGTTGCAAGCCATTGACCAAGGATAGGGCCACATGTTGCATCTTGTTGTTGTTGTTGTTGTTGTTGTTGTTGTTGTTGGCGCTTGTGGACGTGAGGCGCAATCGATGGCAGGCCGCAAAGACTGTTTCGGACGTTCGAAACCATACATCCAAGACCCATTGATTTTGGTCGTAATGGTGAATCAGTTGCAAATCCACCTGATTGACATCACAGGGTGTCAATCCCAAGGATGAGGACGATTCGGTTTGAGGTCGTTTCAGGGCCAAGAGGGATTGTGGTGCCTTGTCGTTGTCCTCCTTTGGAATGGGTGGTGGTTGAATCCACAAGGCCACTACAAGGCCGGCACTTCTCTGTTGTCGGTGATGCGGCCACAATTCCTCAAATGTGGAAACCGAGACCAAACCAGCAGCT
Organism: Epithemia pelagica; assembly: GCA_946965045.2. Classification (NCBI taxonomy): domain Eukaryota; phylum Bacillariophyta; class Bacillariophyceae; order Surirellales; family Surirellaceae; genus Epithemia; species Epithemia pelagica. Next base: position 2,547,368 of record OX337241.1, on the reverse strand, counting down.
TGAGTATCGTTGTTATCGATATTGGTTGTCGTTTGAATGCCCATGGAAGGCAAACAAACCAGTGGGGAAGAAGATGCTGATGACGTGTTTGTCGAATGGTTGGTGGTAGTACCTGTGGTCGTCCACGCCGTTGCCGTTGGTTGGCTGGAAAAGGTGACAGGGTCGTCATTCTCGTCGTCTTGGTGGTGATTGAACCGATGACAGGAGTCTTCCAAAAAGGCAAAGGTCAACCAGGACGATTCGTCCATGTCTGGTTGTTGGTCATGGAATGATTCTGCCAGTACGGAAGCAATGCTTGTTGTACCAGGAGTCCATGATGGGATGGTTGTGAGGAGGAAAAATGCCAGCAGGATCCTTTGCCGCATAATGCATGACATGATGATGATGATGATAAGCAGAGACTGTGCTTCTTTCCAGCAGTGGAGACTGATTGATTGCTCTCTCTCTCTCTCTCTCTCTCTCTCTCAACACACAGCACTGGCCCTTGCTCTGGTGTATCGAGTTTTTTGGTTTGTTTGTCTTGAGTTTGCTCCCTTTTTCTCATTCATTCGCACCTCCGAATCACCCAAACCACCACAAACCGTTCTCCAACCGTACTAGAGCCGAGAAACACATCTCTCGCCTCCACACAACTAACGGAGGTGCGTGCTTCCAACAAATCGAGCTTTCCTTTGGTTCGTATTACGTCGTTCTTTTCTCCCCACACACAACAAGACTTTCAGCTTCCCCTTCTTGCTCTCTTGTGACAGACCGTCACGTCACGCTCCTTCTTGGAAAAAAGAGGGATGGTTCCGGAAGAAGGACCGGTTTTCTGTGTGTTGGGTGTGTCCAAGACAAGACATGTTTCAGAGAGCTCTCTCTTCTTCCACACCATCCCCCAAACACACGACCCGAATCACTCCACAGTCAACAGTACGAACGTGAAGCAACCATACCAGTATCATCCTCATTTTCCTCAGTCTACGATTTGGGTCGATCTATGGTGTTTCCCTCGTAGAATATAAGTTGACTCGTTTCCCCTTCTCGTCATTACACTAGAGAGTCTCGAATCCGCCGCACCGCCATGACAGAGACTGTACAGTGGTCTCCTTGATTTCTTGCCACAAAAGCAAGAAACATGCTCCATGGCGGTGGTGGTGACGCTCGTTTCCACTTTGCACCATGGTGGGAGCAATTCGTAGTGCGTGCGTCTGTCCGGAGTCAGGAAAAGGTAAAACCTCAAGAGGCCCTACTGGGATTCGAACCCAGGTTGCAGGAATCAGAACCCTGAGTGATAACCACCTACACTATAGGGCCAGGTTACTCTTTGGTAGGGGAACTTGGCTATATAATCAATGTCATGCATGGATATGGCCTGCTATGCAGTCGATCATTAATCATCATCCACTGTCGACTCATTCAGGGCGGCCATGTGGATGTTTCCAACCTAGGAGTACATGTTCTTCTTCCTTTCGGACCTTACTCCTAGATATTCTATGGGTAGAGCGGAATGGAGTCCGTTTTGAGGCGTCGTCCTCGTTGGAAGGACACACCCATGACACTGGTTCCTTCGATCCATCGCGACGAAACGATCGACGAGAAATACGATCCTACCTAGACACGGCTCTAGCAGAAAAAGACCAGACTCTTGTGCTGTATCCGGACTTGCGTTCCGTGAATCACCGTACAAATAAGAAATAACCATAGTCTGTGAGAACTTTTGATTCTTTAGTGGTTCTCTCACAATTCCCTCGGAAAGTCTTTTCGAATAATTGGACAGGGCGGAAAATGGAACCTTGTGCCATGTGGCTTTGTGCAACGATTGCAATGGTCCGTGGTCCTCCTCTGTTTGTGTGCATGGCCTCGGTGGATGGCCATGCTGGATGGTGGTTGGCCTTTTTCGTCGCTCTGGACTCTGGATTTTTGGGGATTTTTGGAATCGGAGTTCGGAACGGACCGTGACCACGTGCCACTCTCTAAGTATTCCAGTTTCATTCGTAGATGCGACATGGGACCGTTGGATTCGGAACAGACGTTTTACAATAGCCTCTATAGCCAATCACGAAAGGCAACTCATTTCATGCTTCCGAGTTCATTAGTTACAATGGACAGCACGTGTATACTACTATAGCAGTTAAGGCGACGCCCCATAAACAAATCCAGTACCGGGAGGCCAATGCGAACGATCCGTTGGATCATCCTTTGGGTATGCCGCTGCACGCCAGCCAACCAACGGATCGATCCTTTGATCCGTTGCCATTGTACTTATGCCAAAAACCGACGGGCGACTGATCGTTGTGACTCCGGCGTGCCACGGTCGAGCACGGGAAGAAACAAAAACCAAAAAATATTGTCGTAGTGCGCACCGTCTCTCTCCATGGACGACGCCAAAGCTGCCGTGTCATCGTTCTTTTCTTTATTGCGCTCTCGCTTTCTCTCTCTTTGGTTGTTTGTTGCATACATTGTCATTCTCGATCTTGGCTGTAGCTGTGCTGCGCGTTGTTTCTGGAACGCACCACAATAAGAGACGCTTCCTGTGTTTTGAAGAGATTTCGTGTGTGACTCACCTTGGTTTGTCAAGTCGGAGAGCCAATACCGGAAACAAGACACAGCCCTGAAAACAAACAGACTTTTGGGTCCTCCAATCCACTCTACCGGTTGTTTGTTTCGGAACGATTCGTTCCACGAATTACTGTTGTATCCACCCCAGCACTTTGGAACGCAGTCTCGTTCCATAAACCTAGTTTCGATCGCTTTATAGTTGGAGAAAACAGGCTTGCTTGCTGGAGAGAAGCTCTCTCATTTCGAGGTACTCTGCCAAACTTTCAAGGTAGCAACAACGAGAACAAGTACAGTACCAACTGGCGCGTTCCCTTCTCTTTCTGGTTTCCATTGTGAATCTTCCTTCTTATAATTATGTCGTATGAGACGGACGATGCTACCAAACACGATGATGCGGCCGCATCGGAAAATGCACATTCCTCGGAAAGCAAGGAATCCAGTTCCTTGTATTTCATCTTGTTTGCTACCTTATTGTTTGCCGTCTTGGTCATGTCCAAGTATTTGCACGAAGCACCTCGTCTCAACAAGTACTTGAGTGAAGCCTCCTTAATTCTCATGGTGGGCTTGATTGTCAGCTTTTTGACGGAAACCTTTTTGCAATACGATGCCGCGCAAGCCTTGATGCGAGTGGAAGACGATGACGACTATTTTAGTTACTCGCAACAAAACAAAGATGACGATGAATCGGACGAAGACCTTGCCTTTAAACGACTGCTGAGTTTTTCACCCAATATTTTCTTCATGGCACTCCTTCCTCCCATTTTGTTCAATTCCGGGTATCAATTGCGTCGCGAATTGTTTTTGCGACACATTTATCCCATTGTCATGTTTGCCGTCATGGGGACCATTACCTCCTCGATTGTTTGTGCCATGATGTTGTGGGCCTTGCAACAATGGCACTTGTTTTCCACCTTTGATCCAACCTTGCTCGAACTCTTTGCCTTTGGCAGTCTGATTGCGGCAACCGATACCGTGTCGGTGATTGCGGTCTTGCAAGCCAAACGAGTCGATCCGCACTTGTTCTATGTTGTCTTTGGAGAATCGGCCTTGAACGATGCCGTCGCCTTGGTTTTGTACAATTCCTTTGCGGATTTGTTACGAGCCGATAAGGACTACAGTTACGAAGCCTTTGTGGCATTCTTTCCCGAATTTCTGGTCGATGCCGTGGGATCGCCGTTGCTGGGAATGGCCTTTGGATTTGGATTTGCCCTCTTGTTCAAGGCGGTCGATTTGCGACGCAAAAAGTATCGCATGCTCGAACTGTCCTTGTACCTCATGCTCATGTATGTGCCCTTTATGATTGCCGAATCAATGCACTTGAGTGGCATTGTGACCATTTTCTTTGCCGGTTTGTCGGTCCGTCGCTATGTGGCACCCAATGTGAGTCGCGTCACGGAAAAGGCGGGTGCCACCATTTTTCAACTCGTGGCCTTTTTGTCCGAGACTTGCATCTTTTTGGAATTGGGATTGTCCATCTTTGGCTTTTCGGGAAGTTTCAATTGGGATTTTATCATCTATTCCTTGATTTGTTGTTTGATTGCCCGTGGGGCCGCCATTTATCCCCTGGCGCTCTTGCACAATTATGCCGTGTCGAATGAAGAACAGCAGCAACAACAATTTCAACAACAACAGCAGCAGCAGCAACAACAAGGTCGTCGATCCAATCACACTACTCCCATGGCCTTGTCACCGTCCTCGTTGGAAGCGACTTCGCCAACCTCGCAGCATTCGGCCGATTTTGCCGCAGCGGCCTTGCAAAATTATTCCTATGTACCACCCACCCAAATCGAACCCACCACCTTTGGACAACCCAGTAGTAACGACAATAACAACAATGTGTCGTTGGATTCCAGCATTAACACGGATTCGACGACTCCCACCACCAATCCGTCTCCCGCTACTACCACCAATCGCTTGCAACCACCCGTATTGGATGCCGTTTGGGAAGAAGAAGGTGCCGAAAGCAGCGGTGGTAGTGGCAGTGGCGCCACTTCCACTGTCGCTCACACCACCAATCCTCCCACTGCTACTACTGCAGCAGCAGGAGCAGCCACTACAGCACTGGAACAACAACCGCAACAACCATTGACGAGTCCCGCCGCGGTTCCCACCGTACCATCGACAGTGTCCACCAATGTCATGAGTATGAGTAATCAACCCACACCGCATGCACACAACATGTCGTCGTCCTCCCATCAAGGAGGAGGACCCTTGGGAATGGTGGTACAACAACAACCCTTTCCACCACCAGGAGGAATGGTGCATCACCACCACCACCACCATCATCACCATTCCAACCAGGCCATGCAAGCTCATCATCGGAATGCTCGAAACAACTCGTTTGATACCGAAGATACTCGGGGATCGGTCACAACGGTGACGACTCATCAATCGCGCAAACGTCGAGAACGAAGAGGTCGTATGATGAACAATGTCAAGAAGGAACGAATCTCGTGGGAAATGATGCATATTTTGTGGTTTGCCGGGTTACGTGGTGCTGTGGCCTATGCTTGTGTCCGTGAATTTCCCAATGTCAACGGAAATGCCGATGAATTTACCGCTGCCACCATGTTTATCGTACTCTTTACCATTGTCATTATGGGAGGGCTAACGGAAACCATGTTGGGATGGTTGGGCATTGAAATGGGTGTCGATTTGGAAGAATATATGGATATCTTTCGACAGGAACAAGAAGAATCGGGAGCACTGCACGATTTTGGTACGTATTGTTCGTCCGCAACTCGAAGGAGACTCCGATCAGGAATGTAGTCCCCTCATCGTTTTGTGTTGTCACCTCGTTCCTTTCTTTCTTTATCCAGAACGGATGTATTTCTATGACTTTGCGACGCGTCGACCCGAGAAAAATCCCACTAGTACAGACTCCAATGTGTCTCCAACACCCTCGCAACAACCGCCCGTCTTTTTGGGTGTGGATTCCAATGCCTTTCGATCCATGCCAAGTTCGGCTGATCCCGAAATGTTACATTGGTCTGGGTTTGAAATGCAATGCTTCCCAGGATACGGTTATTATGCTACCGCCTATCAAGGAGCCTATCCGTCCACCACTGTTGCAACTGCCATTGCCAAGGTGAATCGAACCACCTTGCACCATCGTGTTGTGGCGGCTTGTGAGGAAGCACGAGCCACGAGTGGAGATGAACCAAGACAATATCCACCACATGCGTCTGCACGACCACCCGCATCTCAACCACCACCATCATCATCACAACAACCACAGCCTCCACCAAGTCGTCCTTTTCCTCCGCAACATGAATTGCCAAGCATTACCTAGAACGTATCATGCTGCTGGACACGCTGCTGCTGTTGCAAGGGCAGCGTAGTTCCAAACTAGTTGCTATTAATAGAAACCTATTCACAATGGTGAGAAAGACTTCATGAAGCGAATCCAAGGGGACCGACAAACAAAGAAGTCGACTCTTGTGTTTGTCGAACGTCCTTTTGATGGCGCTTTGCTTTCTCCTCATGTCCTTGTGACAAAGCGAATGATGATCCTCACGAAAGAGGAAGGAACTAATCAATCACAGAGGCAACACCATGTAAATTAATCTCCTTTTATAATAAACGGCCATTTTCAGTGTTGCCTACTCCTTATAGTTTGTCAACGGGATCCTCTTCTTCTCGCCCGTCACTCCTGTATGAGTCAAAAGGACCGTGGTAGAGGGAGTAAAGGGCGGAGGCACGCTGCCTTGTAAGACTGGCAGGGGTTCTTCGGCCAAGACCACCACAGCATTGGGACTGTCACACCCAATACGAATTTGTCGTCCTGCCAAGGCCGATGTAGGAGGGAAATAACACATGTCTGAATTTTGCACGCCCCATTGCAAGGCATGGAAGGATGCCACATCGCGCTGTTGTATAATGTTTATGTCGTACACCCCATAGTCCCCCGGCAAGATGTCCGGACCCGGGGTGGTGGGTTGGTCGTCGGTGGAGGGTGTGTCATCGTCCGTGGTAGTATTGTTATTAGTGTTGTTGTCTGGAGGGGTGGTGGTGGTCGTGTTGATTCCTCCTTCTCGTCCTGCTGCTTCACCACCACCACTCCCCCCTGCCACGACGACACCCACCACAACTCCAACGACAATGGCGACAACGACACCAACTAGCAACACAAGTCCCATCCACATTCCCAATCGTGTCTTTGATTCCTTATTCTTGTTCTTGGAAGGCAATGCCTGTTCTTCATCCACCGCATAATTGTTTTCATTGTGTACTTGCGAGTCTCGAATATGAACCATGCGCATGACTTCGGCGGTGGGAAGTGTGGCTGTTGGACGACGACGTTGTGTGGGCGGTTCCTGTTGTTGTTGGTGTTCTTCGTCAAAGACTTCACGGTCCTGTTCCGGAGGTGATGACCGTTCCTCATCCACCAAGTAGGCTTCGATCAATACATCATTGTTATTGTTGTTGTTCTCCGTATTATTGTCGTTGTTGGTGTTGTTGCCTGGTTCTTGTTGTGTCGACTCGGCAGTATTTTCTTCATTCTCCAAGAAATTGCTACTACTACTATCCTCTTCTTCCTCTTGCGGCCGACGGTTTCCTCCTTGTCGAAAGGCACCGGGTAAGGATTGGATTTGAGGCGATCGATCCAAATCCAAAGGAAAGGCCATGTCATGTGGATTGGTCCTCATGCTGCTCGATTCTTCTTCATGGTGCTGGTGTTGAGGCACGGTAGTTGTTGTATTGGAAAGTGAAGCGTACTGCATATTTGCATGATTGGGGGAAGCATCTTCGTTGGCAGGTTCCCTTTGTAAGTCATGCTGTTTGCTCGTTTGCTTTGTTTGGAGGGATTTCTTGCTTCTTTTCTTGTTGCGAATGATCTTCTTGTGCTTGTTTTCATCATGATTATCAACTCTCTCGTCGCCCTTGTCATTCACATCCTGGTCAACGACAGCCGTAGTCGTTCGGACTTTTTTGGATGCATCTCTGGACGAACCATTTGGTGGTTTTGTCGTTGTCCTTGTCCTTGCTTTGGGTTTGGGATTATTTGAACTGGTAGCACTAGTTTGATTGGTGAGCGGTTCCTCGTCCTCGTCCTTCTTCTTGGTGTTCTTGGTTGTCGTTTTGGAAGATTTTTTCTTTTTTAGTTTGGACCGAACAGAGGGCGAATCTTGTGTATGGGACGCCGTTGTCACGGTGTTGGGTGGTTCCTGAGCCTGGAGAGAATTGAGCGTCATGATGAGACTACTACTTGGGCTCTCGATTCCACAAGAGTGATCCAAGTTGGCCAACGTCTCTCAAGGTTCTACTCGAGAGGTTCCAAATAGATGGAGGAAGATGGTTTCGATTCGAAAAAAAGGCCAAAACTGCACTTTCTCTCTTCCTGCCCCTCAACACGCAATGGACTGGAAGGCTTCTTGCTCTACAATTGTTGCTGTCGTCTTGTAACTTTGTAGTTTCGAATCTCCCCCCTGTGGTTGCCGTTTGTGGTTCAAATTTATGGATTGGCCCAACGAAACCGGACAAAACGCCCAACAAGAATGCGAGGAATATCAACGGCGTCTTTTGTTTATTATTTCTGCTGTTCTGTGCAGTTATAACAGCGACCACAACACGGCAGCATCTTCTCGGCAAGAAACGCGACCTATAATCCATCCGTCTGTCTGTCCCTACGGATTACGGCTAGCAAAACCGCAAGAGAGAAAGCCAGGAGTAGTCTTGAACCTCTAGTAAGAGATCCGTATTGGAACGGTGGCAGCTTGAGGCGGACTGCACCAAAGGCCTCTGTGTGTCTGTTGGACCCAGTACTGCATGGTGGGGAGGGGGCCACAACAGGAGTCTGATGCTCCCGACGTGCCCTGTTCTTGTTCCAATTCATCTGCAATCAAACATGGTGACGGAGTGACCAGGGGAACCCCTCAAGTCGACCAGCTTGTCGCAATCTGGGACTGTTTACAACCCGTGCGTGAAGAAAACACTACGATATAAGGTCAAGGAAACTCGTTCCTATTTGTTGTGGTCCCTGGTTTGGGTACTGAAGACCGGAAAACGTACAGCATCTTTCTTTCCAAAGTCGATCCCAAGACCAAGGTCCTTCACAAGGTCGTATCCCGCAACACGTGGATCACGCAGCGAAATTTCGATTGGGGGGAATATCCAATAAAAGGGACAATTCCATAGAAATATCGTAGTACGAGCCAACCAGATTGTTGCGCAGCGTATCCAACCAAATGAGTCGAAGCTCCTGTTCTTGAGGAAGATCAATCACTGGAAATATACAACGCGGATGCAAAGGTCCATCTTGATGAAACATGGTCAAGCCATCCACAACAGGCAAGTCTTCCACGTCGATGTAGCAAAATGAATCCCCGGTACAATCCGCAAAAGTATCGTCAATAGTACAGACTTGGTCTGTTTCACAAATAGTATGAGCAAAGCAGACATGTTGTGTCTCTTCTCTTTGGTTCAATTCAATCGCTTCACTTCCTCCGAAACATTCCACTGGCAAGACTTCAAAGAAGGTATCGTCAGGCGACGCTTCTGGGTCTACCAAGAGATCTTGTGGGTCAATGAAACAAAACATGCTCATCGAGACCCATTGCAAAAGGTCTCCACGGAAGGATGCGGTGTGGATCGTGGTGGTGGTGGACACATCTTCATAGAGCTCGTCCACCATTTGGCCGCATTCCAGCTCGGGTGGTGACAAAGGAATGCCCGGGTCTGTCAACGGTGGTGCTACGATTCCGTCCTGATCCCATTCTTCCAATTTAGCATACATCATCAAGGCGGCATCATCTCCAAGCACACCACCACAACCCACCAAGAGATGATAGAGGGCGGTCAAGGGTTGGTCACCAAATTCACTATTCCATTGACAGACAATTTCGTTTGCCGCTTCCCGTTCACATTCCAAAGTCACATCTGATGGCGTCAAGAGGGATGAAGTGGAGGATGGTGGCACGCTGCCTGGTAAGACTGGCAAGGGTTCTTCGGCCAAGACGACCACAGCACTGGGACTATCGCATCCAATACGAATTTGTCGTCCTCCCAAGGCCGATGTAGGAGGGAAGTAACAGGATTCGGAATGTTGCACACCCCATTGCAAGGCATGAAAGGATGCCACATCGCGCTGTTGTAAAATGCCCGTTTCATAGACTCCAAAGTCCCCGGGCAAGATGTCTGGATCGGGGATGGTGGGTTGGTCGTCGGTAGAGGGCGTACCATCGTCCGTGTTGGTATTGCCATTAGTATTGTCAGGATTGGTGGTGGTGGTGGTGCTTCCTCCTCCTTCGCTACTGCCCCCTGCCACGAGGACACCCACAACGACTCCAACAACAATGGCGACAACGACACCCACTACCAACACGAGTCCCATCCACATACTTATTCGGGTCTTTGGATGGTTAGTCTCATTGTTGTTGTTATTGTCGAACGGCAATGGTTGCTCTTCATCCATCACATCATCTTTTTTATCATCATTCCGGACTTGCGAGTCTCGAATATGAACCATGCGCATGACTTCGGCGGTAGGAAGTGTGGTTGTAGGACGACGTTCGGCTTGTTCATGTTCTTCGTGAAAGACTTCCCGGTCTTGTTCCGGTGGTGATGACGGTTCGTCATCCACCAAGTAGGCTTCGATCAATACTTCATTATTAGTATTGGTGTTGTTGTTACTCTCTGTATCTCGGGTGTTGTTCACGGCATTGTGGGTAGGGTTGTTTGGTTCTTGTGGTGTCGACTCGAGAGTAGTTTCTTCATTCACCAAGAAATTGGTACTACTATTATCCTCATTTTCGTCTTGCGGACGACGGTTTCCTCCTTGGCGAAAGGCACCAGGTAAGGATTGGATTGGAGCCGATCGTGTCAAATCCAAAGGAAAGGCCATGTCTTGTGGATCGGTCCTGCTGATCGATTCGTCATCTCGGTCTCGGTGCTGGGGAACGGTGGCTGTCCGATTTGGCATGTTTCCAGTGTTGGGAGAAACATTTTTTCCGGAAGATTCCTTGGCCTTGCCATGTTTTTTGCTCCTTTGCTTTGTATCTAGGGATCGTTTGCTGCTACTTTTCTTGTCGCTTTTGATCTTGTTGTTCTTCTTGTCGTTGTTCTCGCCACCACCACCACTCGTAGTGTTACCATCGTCCTTCACGTCCTGGTGAACAATCGTTTGCACTTGTTTTTTGGATGTATCTCTCAAAGAACCTTGTGCTTGGAGTGCCTTCTTTGGAGTTGTGTGACCCTCCTTGTTGGGTTTCTTCTTTTTGTGGTTCCCTTGCTTGTCCAGAATTTTTCTGTCGCGTTGGGCGTTGTCCGCAGCAGTATCCTCCTCCTCCCTGGACCATGGTTCCTCCTCCTTTGGTTTCTTGGTTTTGGAGGATTTTTTCGTTTTGAGTTTGGACCGTTTGGTATCTTGCGTATTTGTCATGGTCGATGTATTCGTCGTTGTCGCAGTGTTGGGTGGTTCACGAGCCTGGGAAGAATTGAGGAGCGTCATGAAAACGAGACTGTTGGCTCTAGAAGACAAAAGAAGTGATTCCAGAGAGGAGCACTGTCGAGGGACTGTCCAGAGGTTCCAAGTAGACGGACGAGGATGGTTTCAATTCCAAAACAAGGTCACAAACTAAGGCACTCTCTCTCTCTTCCTGTCCCTCCAGAAACAATGGACGGAAAGGCTTCTGCTCTATCTTGGTGTGTGTTGTTGTATTGCAAATCTTTTTTTTTTTTCGACGCTCGGGCCAGTGATTGCGCGTTTTGTTGTTGCTGCTGGAATGGCCCAATGAGACCGGGCAAAACGCCCAACAAGAATTTAACGACAATCTATGGATTATGCCTTGATATTATTTATTAAGTATTATTGCTGTTCTGGGTTTTACACCGAGAAGCACAAAACCGCATGCCGCGATAACAGCGACCACAACCCGGCCACCAAGAAACGCGACCGACTCCGTCCGTCTGCCTGTCCACATGGATACGTGTAGATAGTAATACCTCTAAGGTATATACCTAGTTCTCACAACCTTTGTTGCAAGTGTTTGGGGTGTTGGGACGGCCTTGTTGTGTGGTGCAGCCGATCGTGGCGGACCTTACTGACTGTGCACCAATGCCCCTGTCTGGATCCTCGACACCCAGTACTGGGATACAAGGCACGGTGTGTGGGGAGAGTGCCACAAAACAGGTGTGCATAGGGTCGGATTCGGAGGCTCCTGCCATATGTCGTGTTCCCTTTTGTTACACGAGAAATTCTTGTTCCAATCGATCGGCAATCACGGATGGTGCCGCGGACACCAAGGGAAGCCACAATTGACGCAAGGCTTCCGAATTGTCTTCCAGCCACAATGTCTCCAATGGCAGACGAATGGGTTCATTCTCCTCCTTTGTATCCAAGTGACAGGCGGACAGGATCAAGGCTTGGAGACTGGGTGACACGTCGAGCAGGGTAACCCAATCTTGGACCGCCACGACCGATTCCAAGGGTTGCAGTGGACAGACATCTTGTCCGACACAATTCTCTTCTCCAGTGGGACGACATGCTACGGTTGTTTCACACGAGTCATGAGAAACACACACCACCAATCCATCCCGGTCCTCCGAAAAGGGCCGGCGTGTCAAGCCAGTGGCACATTGGACCATGGGTACCGAAGGATTCTGGGGAGCGTGTGTCAATAACAAGAGGGGAAAGTCCTCGGGTTCCACGACAATGCCGGAAGCACAAACTGGACTGAGCGTGACCCAATGCAACCAATCGCCACGATAGCGCGTCACTACATTGCCACCGCCACCACCACCGCTACCACTATTATTGGGCAGGGATGGTCCCACGGGTCGTCCACATAAGGGACCATCCATAGTGTTTGTCGGTGGATCCAAAGCATCCGTCCCTTCGAGCCAGGCTTCCAAGACGAGTGCGGAAAACATATCATCAATGGCCCCCACAAACGGAGGAGGTTCCGCCGGATCACTGCCCCCACAGGCTACCAAAAGGTAGACGGTTTGTTCCAATGCGGGTGGATCGCTAGTCCACTCACACGTGACTTGATGCGACGATTCTCGGGTACAGGCAATCCTCTCGTCGACGTTATTCGTAGTGTCGGCGGACGACCAGATATCCAACACGGCCAATGCGGCCGTGGAACTGTCACAGACCAAATGCAAGGGGGACCATTCCAACACTACTCCATTCGTAGTGTCTGTTGTAGCATCTTCGCATCCCATGGAATGGACACCCCAATGCACGACATGAAACATGATGCGATCTTGCGCCTCCAAGAGCGTTCGATCAAAGGCATCCAATGGTGGTGGTACTGGTTCGGAATCGTCCTCTTCCTCCCCATCGTCTTCTTCTTCATCTTGACTGCCCTCTTCGTCTTCGCCGGCCAAGTTGGTGGCAGTGTTGCTGCCACCTTGTGTCAGGACGACAACAATCACACTGACACCCACACTCACGACAATCAATACCGCAGCCACAATGGCCAGCAACAACCATCGTGTGGTCGTCGTCCTACTACGGTTGTGACTCTGTTTGGCCAGCGACGATGCATCCTCCTCCTCATTGGGCGTTGAAACATTTGGGGGTGGGGTTGGTTGCTCGACATCCTCCTCCTCCTCGTCTTGTCGTTGTTGTTCTTGGTTCGTTGGTTTGACCAGGCGAGTCACTTGAGCCGTCGGAATGGTAGTGTTGGTGCTAGTAGTATTGTTGTTCTGGTTCTGGTGGTCCTCCTCCTCCACCAAATAGGCCGTGACCAAAATTTCGTCATTCGGTGGTGGTTGTTGTGACGACATGGTTGCCTGCGATTCGGCATCCCTAGAAGAAGGAGTGGTGGCAGTAGAAGGAGGGTCCCTCTCCATCGTCTCCAATGGTGGTTGCTGCAATGACAAGGAGGACGACAACAAGCCGGGTTGCGCAAAGGCACCCGGTTGTGACAAAGCCCGTAGGGGAGCCGATCGGGTCAAGGACGCGACAGGAGCCACTGGCACATCCGTAGCAGTGACTTGTTCCCTGTCATTTTGTTGTGGTTGTTTTGTTCTAGTGTCTGTACTGTCGTTGTTGTTGGTTGGATCCGTGTTGTTGTTGTTGTTGTGGCGTTGTTGTCGTCGTTGCCGTTTGGAAGAAGGAGAAGAAGAAGAAGAAGAAGAAGAAGAAGAAGAAGAAGAAGAAGAAGAAGAAGAAGAAGAAGAAGAAGAAGAAGAAGAAGGAGACTTACTTTTCTCGATCGGTGTGGGCAAAGAGTCGTTGGTATTGTTGCTCTTGGTTGTAGTGGATGGCTCCAAAGGAGACTGGGAGGAGTGGCGTTTGGTTCGTCCTTGGTCTGCGGACCGTTTGTTTCGAGTGTGGTGGGACTCTCCTGCTTCCTCCTCCTCGTTATCCGACGCAGAACTCGTTTTGAGGTTGTGGGAGGAGGGTCCATTCGTGGCATCCTCAAAGGATAAGGACGACGACAAAGGATCCATCCTGCTGTGGTTGTTGTTGCTGTTTGGATCTGCCTTCTTGGTGGTGTCTGCAAGAGCCATATTTTTTAGAATGGTGACAAAACACGGATCAGAGGCACACCACCAATCGAGGTACTACTTATATTCCAACGGCGCAGTACGTGCTGTTGGTGTGTTGCGTGTTGTTGCGTAGTAGAGAGAGCCTTGGAAGGATCACCGATTCGAGGAGTGTCGCTCTCTCTAGATGCGAGAGAAAGAGAGAGACGGCGAGAGGAAATCGGGGAGAGCACACTAGAATGGGTCTCTCGCTGTTGCAAGAGAGAGACTCTATATTCTATATTTTGGTAGTTCCTTGTTCGCTGTGAGTCTCTCTTATGATGATGCTTTTGGGGGTTTGCCGTTGCGGTGCCTGTGCCTCGACTACTCGTGCTTTTCCCGAGTCTCGACTTCCGAAGATCGTACTTCTCAGCGGTCCAAAGGAGATAGTTGATGAAGGATTGTCCCCTTGATTCTCTCGTAGTGGCTCGTTCCCACCCCATACAGTAGTAGTCGCTGAAGTTTGTTCCACGTTTGGCAGGTGCGACAATTCGACACGATTGACGGGTGTCGTTTGCGACTTTTTTAGAACGTCCTTGGTTCGGACATGCCGACAGGCGCGTAAGGGGCGCATCCACAAACCATCCAGTCAAAGGGGGCAATAGTCGAAAAATGTGGGAGTTTTGGTGGGGACACTGGATTCGGAACTGGCATGGGGGACCGTCTGCGCTCTGCGCGTAAAAAGTCCCCAAGCGAACACACACGCATCATGCCATTGAACCACCAGCATCATACCATCATCCTCATTTCCAGTGTGGTTCCTCTTTTTCTTCATTGTCCTCGCATTCCAAAGAGAGTGTGTGTGTTGTTCCCCTGCCGCATGAAACCCGCACAACAACAGAAGCAACAACAACAATATTAACCAAAAATAATCTGGAGCGAGAGAGAGAGAGACGAAATCCGCATTCGTTGGTTCCGCAAATCATAATGGTCCTCTCCAATACCAAAAATGAGAAACGTAGAATGACACCAACCGACGAACAGTCGTCGTCGTCGTCGTCGTCGTCGTCACCCACACCAATCAAGACCACCAAACTCATCACCACCAATAAGAATAGCCTGCCAGACATTCCAAGAACAACAATAGCAACAGCAACGACTGCGACAACGGTTGATGGTGCGACCACCCCCACAAAACAGACCAAGACAAAGAAAAAGAAGACCAAGAAGCCATCGAAATCCAATCACCATTCCAAGAAACAACAACAACAACATGAACAAGAACATGAACACCACCATCAACAAGAACGAGAACAAGAACATGAACAGGATTGGTCCAAACCACCAAAAAAGGAGAAACGGAAACCGCATCACCATTCCAAGAAACAACAACAACAACAACAACATGGTATGTCCAAACCACAAAAAGAAGAAGACACTGGACAAGCCACTGTCGATGCGGCCGATATAGCCGTGCCTCTGGCTTCCTTGACCCGATCGTCGCCCTTGCGTGCAGTATCGCAACCCGGTGCCTTTGCAGAAGGAGGACCATCCCCAAGTAATATATCGTCTCATTCTCGTCGTCGTCATTCGGACCATGATCCAGAGACTCCAACCTTTCGATCCTCGTCGTCTACGGCCCGTACAGGTGGAACGGTTCGATCGTCCTCGTCCTTTCCCGAAAACGACCACGACGATGAGATTCTCGTGACAGCCTATTTGGTTCCAGACAATAACCACGAACCGAACCACAACAACCACAACCAGCACAACACTACAATCTCGCAGTCCTTCACCTCATCGTCGTCGTCGTCATCATCATCCTCGAATCACGACACGATTCCCACGGCGCACGTCACGCGCCTCCTCAAACCGCCGAATCCTACGAACCAAAATGACGTGGAAGAAGCATCCTCGTCGTCGTCCAAACACTCCCAAGAACAAGAACCACCACAACCAGCAGCACATCCTGCTTCCAAACGACATTGGAATTCGACCCAGTGGAGTTTGGTCGTGGCCCTGTTTCTACTAGTAGTCGTGGTGGTGAGTGTGGGCGTGAGTGTGTTAGTGGTCGTCGTCCTTCCGACTCGGACCAATCCAACCACAACCACCACAAGCGGCAGCGACACCACTACCAACACCCGGAGTGGACCCAACCACAATGACAACGTCAACGACGAACCATTCGACGACGAATGGTGGTACGAGTATACGGCGTACGATCGCGACATTCTGGTTGCCGATGAACCCCACGATGACAATAACGACCACCACAGCATGATCCGGACCACCTTTCATGTCGTGTCATGGGGTGTCCAATCGGTCGGATGTCACGAACCGGACTGGGGCAGCTTGTGGTTGATCTGTGACAGTGTTCATGCTCCAGCCGCCATGGTCGTCCTGGATGTCGTCGTCCTGCCATACAACAGCAACAACAATGATCCCAATGAGGACGACCATGACAATGTTGTTGTGTGTACACGAGAGACCTCCAACGAGATTGTATGTGACTGGAATGATATGGATCAGGAGGGCGCCGTGGTGGTGGAGCAACAACACGAAGCCCACCTCTTGGTGGCGTGTGCAGCCGCCGGACCAGAACATCACCACGGAGAAGAAGAAGAAGCTGCACTGGTGTTGGAGGCATGGATCGAAAACGACCATGATGACCATGGCGAATATGACAACGAAGAAGAAGAAAACGACGAAGAAGAGTGGCCCCTGTGTGACCGACTCCTCGAGGAGGATTCTCGTTTGTCCTCATTCCAGGAAGAGGAACCAATAAGCATTGCTCGATATCGTGGTGATTGGATGCATTGGGTGAGTTTGAGTCCGCTTTGTGTCAACACGGAGCGACCACCACAGGAGGAGGACTCTCCCGGGATGCTCTTGTGGACGGATGCTCACGACTCTCCGGGGATGGAATGTCTCGACGGCATGACTCGCAGACCATTTCCAGACGATACCAACCGGGTTGTTTGTGTCGCCCATTCGTTTTGCGAATCAACACTCGAGTGTCAAACCAACCCTTCTTTGGGGAGAGAAGAAGAAGAAGACCACGAGGAGGAGTGTATCGGAGAAGACTACTGTCATATCGATCCGCTGCTTTCTGTTTTGGCAGTGGAAGAATGGCACGACCTGTTGTCCATGGATGATGCCTGTATCTTGTATCATAATCAGGATGACACCAAAGGAGCAAGTAATGAAGTCCAAGAGCTCTTGGAGAATCTCTTGTGGGAGGACGATCCAATGACCTTGCGTCAACAGTGGCTCCCTTCCGTCCTATCGTCGTCGTCGTCATCCATTGGCACCCGCTTGCAAGACGAATTTATTCCAGTTTCCTAGCAAACAGAGCGCTACCACTTCAACTACCGGTCGTGTAGTGAGGAGAACCCTGTGGCATCTTCAACAGGTGGAAACACAGTCGCACCAATATAGTCACTCTACTTGCCTGCCTCTAGGAGTAG
Organism: Epithemia pelagica; assembly: GCA_946965045.2. Lineage (NCBI taxonomy): Eukaryota > Bacillariophyta > Bacillariophyceae > Surirellales > Surirellaceae > Epithemia > Epithemia pelagica. Next base: position 2,529,942 of record OX337241.1, on the reverse strand, counting down.
AGACCAAAGATATTGATTCATGGTAGAAGTAGTACCTAAGCTACCTGTTCCATTTTTCATTCATCAGCGAAGTTTGCAGAAGCAGAAGCACGAGGAAAGGACACATCATACACATGCATGAGCCTCTGCGTGTGACAATGCATACGTGTATCAGGATCTGCTTTCTCGCATGATTCGTATCTAAAAGTTCGCGTCGTTCCTGCAGAGCGCAGAGTGCGTGGGCTTGGTCATGGTCGGACTGACCCTTTATGATGTTGACACGTGAAAAAAAAGTCCGAAACCCCCGACCACTATTTGGAATTTGGAACCATGAACAGAACCACAAGAATCAGTGGCGTCTCGAAGTACTCATGAACTTCGAACGAGCACCTTGTTAACATTGACTATGTTGGCATGGACTTGTAGGAAAGAACATTTTTATTGTTAGTAAGCATCCTTACAGAAGAATAATTTACAAGCTTAGAAAGATGCGAAACACTTGGATGTATAAAAGTAATCTTTACAATGGACATGAAATGTGTAGTATCGGCGGACCCATTCGCCACCCCCTATTGTAGTATGCGATTTTGAATTTCGTTCTTGGTATTGGATGGTATATATGTTGTGACACACACGTTTGTCATTGGTCCTCAACAATCATGGAAACTTTAGTCCCGATTGTTGTCCTGCGTTATACTTTCATCCAGGTATTCAGTGTCAGAGTCTTCTGGTGGTATTGTTGGCGATTGATCTTGCCTTGATTGTATAAACTTTTGTACGGTCTTGACTATTTGGGCACCATCCACGTCACCCGCCACTTCTTCGGGTGGAGTGGCGGAGGGGGTCGTACCGGTTACGATTGCGCTGGCTGCATCCACAAACCACAGCCCTCGCCCAAGGGTGGAAAGAATGAGACGATCATCAACAGGTTCGTACTTCATGGCAGTAACCGGAACACCGGAAGGAAGTCCTGTGGTTAGTCTCACCCATGAAACACCTTCTCCTTCTTCTCCGGGGATAAAAACACCATTGGAGGTACCTACAGCAATGGTGTCGGCACCGTCGGTCTCATTACCAATGATGTACGCCAAGGCACCACCATTGTTGGCGGACTCGACCAAACTTCCGCTCACTGTGATATCCCTCCATGTGATTGCACCGTCGTCCGATCGGTAGATGCGAGTGTTGCTCAAACCAGCAAAATCTACGTTTTCACTTTTCGTCGCAACATAGACGACGTTGTTGTTGGTTGGATTGACAAGCATGCGGCCCACAGTTCCTTCAGGAATTGTCGATGAAGACGACGAACAAGTTAGTCCACCATCCGAGTTTGTGCATTGTAGTACACCTTGAGCACTATTAGAAACATAAAGCACGGCACCATCGTCACTCCATGCCATGGCCTCAATGTCGCCATCAGAGAAAACCAATGTGGTTTCCGTGAAAGACTCTCCACGGTCCACCGTCAAGGCAATACGATTGTTGGTTAATCCAATTGCAAATTGTGCCTCATTGGAAGGATTCATTGCCGTTACCGCAACAAAACCAGATTGTCCAGCAAAGTCAGACCCAATTTGTTGCACGCGGCTTGTTCCAAATATTTTGTCAATTGTTCGTCGAAAGAACAATTCCAAATTTTGCACGCCATAGTACATGAAGGTGAAATCTGGATCAGACGTTTCATCAATCATGCATGCATTTCCATCCGCAGTAAACAAAGAAGTGGCCGTCCCGATGGTACCTAGAGTTGAAAAGATTGTTCCCACATCTTGGTTACAGAAAAGGATTGTTTTGGAAACCGAATCATAGTCAAAGCCATGTACTTCAAATGTCTCCAAATTACCACATTTTCCAAACCAGTCTCCAGTTTTATCTTGAGGCGAGGTGCGGATCACAATGCCCCCGTCGTTCCCTTCTAGCAGTACATTGTCCGCTCGCAACATCATGGACCGAGAGTCTGCGTGAGGAGCCGAAAATCTGGCAGTACCGCCTCCTGGAATCTCATTGATATCGTCAGAATGGGTCATGTGCTCCCATTGGGGGGAGGGTGTATCTCCAGTGGCCTCGACTGAAGCATCTCCTCGGTAGAGGGCTCCATTAAAGTCGGTGGCACCTATGAAATTGGGTGTCAACGGAAAGAATCCATCATCGGATCTCTCTTGTCGATCTCCTCCAACATACACTTCATTATTGTTGTCGGGGTTTGCAAGTAGACTGAAATGGATTGCACCTCGGCTTCCGGGCTTTTCTCTGGGATTTAAACCATCATTGGCAGTGTCATTGCTACCGGGGATTCTTATTTGATCCATTAATGTCCAGTTGCCTCCGTTGTCATCGGAGTAGCTGATAGTAGCGTTTCTGCCGTTTTGCAACACCGCGGCCCATACCCTGGATCCATCGCTTGAGACACTGAGCTTGGCATTGTTTAGCTCAAACCCACTCGCCAAATGTTGAACGTTTTCGTCACTTGTGATTGTCCACGTGTCACCGCCATCATTCGATGTATAAACACCAAAGAACGACGCCTGACAAATGTCGTCGGCAATAACCGCATAAAACCGGTTCTCATCGTTCGGATCTGCTGCCAGTGCGCGGGACGTGCCCTCAAGCACCAAAAACCATGAAACACCCCGGTCACTGGACCTCCAGATACCCCGATCGCCACAACTGAAGGGGTTGGGAGTATTGTCATCATAAGCCGACGCAAGCATGAGGTCCCCCCTTACGTAGACGTCGTTGAACTTTATTCCATTGTTCCGAAAGGTCCCGCCATTATCTAAGAGGGTCCAAGTCGGCTGTGCGTCCAAGGCATTGGTAGTATAGAGTAGCCCCACACCCGGGCCACCACCCCGAAGAAAGGAACTTCGAGTACCCAATCCAACCAGAATGGTACTTAATAAAGGTGAAGCGTCCTCGTCGTACGCCATACCTCCGATCGACTGCACTTCCTCCTCATCGGTCAATGGTTCCCAAATGGGGAATGCATCCGTGCAACCAGTCGTTCTCCATACTCCTCCATTGGTTCCTCCGGCAAAGCAAATCGTTACATCCGTCGGATGAGTCAGAACGGATTGAATCGCTCCACAAACAGCATTGCTGCCTTCAAAGTTGGCAAGCGAAACACTAGTGGCAGGGTCTCCTTCTTGACCTAAATTGGCGGTCTGTCCGTCAAAGGCGGGAAAGGTGTTGGCCGACTGGAAGGTTGCCGTGAGTGGCGCTGGGGTAGGAGCATCTGCATTGGGTTCGCTGGGGGCATTGGAGGGTGAAAGATCTGTATTGGCGTCACTGGGGGCATTTGAGGGTGAAAGATCTGTATTGGCTTCACTAGGGGCATTGGAAGGTGAAAGATCTGTATTGGCTTCACTAGGGGCATTGGAAGGTGAAAGATCTGTATTGGCTTCACTAGGGGCATTGGACGGTGAAAGATCTGTATTGGCTTCACTGGGGGCATTGGAAGGTGAAAGATCTGTATTGGCTTCACTGGGGGCATTGGAAGGTGAAAGATCTGTATTGGCTTCACTGGGGGCATTGGAAGGTGAAAGATCTGTATTGGATGGAGTCGGAGTGAGTGTCGCGGAAGGACCAATTGTTCCGGATGGGTTGCCCGTAGGTGGGCTGGTCGTGGGCGACGGAGTGAGTGTCGCGGAAGGAAAGGTTGGAAAGGCCGTAGGCTGGGTGGTCGTGGGTATGCTGGTCGGAACGGTTGTTCTGGTGGGGTTGGCCGTAGGTGGGCTGGTCGGTGGGGGTGGCGAAGGTTCGGGCGTTTCCTCCGTGGACGGTGCCGGTGTGAAACTAGGTGCCGACGAATTGGTGGGTGACTGAGAAGGAGCGTCTTCATTGGGAGCCGGAGTATTAAAAAATGGAGAGACGGAGGGTTTGGCTGTCACAATCACTCCCTTGCCTTTGCCTTTTCCCATGCCTTTTCCTTTGCCCATGCCCATTCCTTTTCCCATTCCCATGCCTTTTTCTTTTCCCTTGCCTTTGGTCAAATCAAAATGGTAATCTCGAAAGTGTTTCTTGGAACTGTCTCCTGACGATGATGACGATGGCTTTTTTTGCTTCTTGCCCATTTTCCCCGTGAATTGAAAACTCACAGAGGAAAATCCCTTGCCCTTGCTGACAGGAAGGGGTGGATCGTGTGTGAAATTGCCAGTCATGTCATCATCCATTGTGAAATTCATGTCCAGTGGAGGCATGGTGGGCTTCCAAGTGTACACGGGAGCTCCTCCCTTGGATGAAAATAGAGACGGGGAGTTAATCTTTTTCTTTTTGCCCTTGCCAGAGCTGGACTTGTAATGATGATCATCATCATAGTAGTAATGATCATCATCGTACAGGTGATAGTAATCGTCATCGTCGTCCTGCAGTTTGTGATGATAGTAATCATCATAATCCTTGCTATGATAGTCGAAGTAATGATCGTCTACGTCATCGTCATCACCCTTGCTCTTGCCCTTGCCCTTGCCGTTGTTCATGTAGTAATAGTAATAGTTTTTCATCTCCTTGGTCTTTTTCTGACTATCTCCCGGTAAGTGTCTTTGTCGACTCAGTATTCGTCGCACCGTGGCTTGTACGGCATTCGTGTGTGGGTGTGGTCTGTTGTTGTTAATGTCCTTGTCGTTGGTAGTTGTTGCCTCATCCGGCACTGCGTCCACAAGGGGGAGACCATGTGATTGTGGATCTACGGCATGACTCCATGGAAGGAGAAGGAGCAAGGACCATACGAAAAGGCCTCCTTGCCAAGGCCTTGGTGCCGTCATGGTGGTGGTTTCTTTCATCTTGAGAGATGCGCGCAATGGGATTCTGCTTTCTACTAGTAGATATTCTGCTCGCTACTCCTATTTCGGTGTTGGGTGGTTCTTGTCATTCCCTCCAACACAAGACTCGGTCGTGCTTTAAGATAGGACCCAATCGAAAGCAAGCATTGATGAGGGAGGTATGCATCATTCATAGTAGAGGGTCGGAGCGTTGCAAGAACAAAATTAAAATTGTGAACAACGTTCTAAACAGTGGACCGTTGAGCTTCAAGGGCTATTGACGAATCCGACTATTGCCTAAGGAGAGATGATACAAGCTGGCTCGAGACGCAACCTGCATGAGATTATTAGAGTAAAAATACTGTACTGACACGCTAACGTGGCATTCCTACACAAAAATTTATAGTCACGACATAGGCCCCCTTCCTTTTGTGGAGACGACGACCATGGCCATGGCAAAACCCGATACAACGTCGAAAATGATGCCTTAATGGATCTATGGAGGGCCTCTTGTTCTTCCGACACGACAAGAGTTGTATCGGACCTAGGTCTTTCATCGCATCACCACTACCCGTACGAATAATACGAGCAGTAACTCGTTTCTCGAGGCATGCATACGATACCATTTGTGGCACGGAGAACTAACACCCGAAACCACCCAGTCACATGGTATCCTCTCCCTCGCACCATACAATCTAACAGCAGCAACAAGAAGAAGAAGAAGCAGAAGAAGTTTTTTGGGACGCTGCATCTCTACAAGAACAAGAACCAGAAGATACGATCCATCAACCAACCAACGTTCCGTGGAGCAAGTGGTGTCGGATGGAATGGACGGCTCATGGCATTGGCTTTGGACGACTCATGACATTGGCTTTGCGTCGCTCCTGGGTTATTTCATAGTCTTTGGATGGCAATGACAACAACTCAACTCTCAGCTACTGCTGCCGCTGCAAATGGCCTGCCACCACTACAGCACCTCTCCCAATTTGTGGGGTGTGGGATACTGGCAACACTGTTTATGCGTGGCATGACCACCAGTGTGTACTGGTTTTCTTCTCCCCGTGTCTACGATTGTGTCAAATTCCATCTACACAATAAACAACGACAACAAGAACCAGGTGGGTGGTATTCGCTCGTATACCGGTGGCATCCACGACATGTTCCACTGGTGAAAATGGTTGGCTTTCTGTGGGCAGATTCCTTGTTGGAGCGTACCTTCGAGGCATGGAATGCCGTTGTGTTTCATGGTCTGTTGGGTTCCCCCGCAACCAATCATGTTTTCACGATCTTATGATCGTGAAGCACTACTAGCTAGTAACTACTGGTATAGCTCGAGATGCAGGTCGTTTGAGCCGGCACCACCGTTCTGGTATTGTTATATTACACCTATACTAAAAGTCTGGGGGGTGGTGCCGCCTCAAACGGCCTACGACGGCCATCGTCATGGGAAGCGGTCACTAATCGTTATCGATATTTGCTTTTTGAATGAAATGCGTGACAAAATGTGAGGACAAGCTCGTAACCGAAAAACCGGAAGGCAAACCAGAACGCTAGGGTACTGTTGGCTAAAGTGTTGTCCTACTTTATTGTATGTTTTTCTTACACTATTTATGCCATGCAGGTAGCGTCTCGAGCCAGCTTGTAGTAGACCGGCGATCGTTTCGGGGGACTTGTTCTAACAAACGACACGAGACGTGTTGGCATTCTTGGGGGACACATTTGAAACGACCGACATGACATAAATGCTGGCAACGGCTGACGTTATCGTGGACTCCTCTCCGAATGAAGCACATGCGTCGGCGATGCCAAAATGACCGCGCCGACAACGAACGTGACAGTCAGTGCGACCATCCGTCGTTGTCGTTTGTCGTGTCCCACTCCCACATCCCACACAATACCAGCTAACGGTGTTAACGTCTTTCTGGGTACACGTGCCAAATCACCAATTTCTCGCGCTTGCCACTCTCACAAACCATGCCGGCGACCATAATCATAAAAATCAAGACTTTTCTACGACAAACTTTTTATGAATTAGGAAGTAGATTTTCTGTCGTATCATCATTCAGATTCGCCTCATTTTCTCAGCCATGAACCAACTCGGAACTCACCCACCGAGGCCAATACAGCACGTCGTCAATGACAAGAATGCGTCTAGGCATTCAAAGACGACCTTCATTGTCTTGATCCTTCGACCAACATCCTCTCACTGCCCAAGACGACAACAGCACCATGCCATCCATCCCTCCGCAGATCAATTCACCACCCCTCTACGTGAAAGCGATTGACGACAACCTTCGTGTGGGAAGTTTCGTTCGGATCATAATCGACAAGAACACCACGTCCATTGCAAGGATCCATTCTCGGATTGGACAAACAGGTCTAAAGTTCGTTGTATTCCCTCCTCTCTTCCCCAAGAATCCAACTACAACGCCCCCTCTCCCTAAAATACCGGAACACAATTTCCCACGCATCCTGATTTCGACAGGATGCAGAAACATCGAACTCTACCAGTCCAAGTTGCTTGTACAGAAGAAAGTTGATGGTGCTTCGATCATTCTTCACCCAGCATTCGTTTTTAATTACTCCGAGTTCAAAAAACCGAAGAATGCCTGGACACACGGCCTTAGCAATGTATATATTGCTCGTTTCCGTGTTACCTTGCAGAATCTCGAAGACCCATCAAGCCGCGAGAAGCTCGTCCAACTGGACGACCACGATTTACACTTATGCTTCCCCAACGAACACCTTCTACGACGCATATCCGACGGCGCCATTTGCCCCCCAAGATGCTTCCACCAGTCTGCCTTCGTAGGTTTATTTCTGATCTGGAAGGCCATTTTCAAATTGCTTAAGAAGTGTTCTGGTCAAGCCGAGGAAAGAGAAGTAGCCGGGGAAACCATTGGATTGATCCCTACAGAGACTTGGACATATGTAGTCCACCTTTGTCGACGCCACGGCATCAAAACTCACAACTCGATGGCCACTGCTTCCTATTTAGACGTGGATCCAAGCTTCACTCGTAAAAAAGTTCGGATGGAGTACCCTTCCTCCCTTATCCGATTCAAGACTCCAGAAGAATTAAAATTTCTCCGTGGCTTACTCGGATTTGGTTCTACCTATGGATTGACCGAGCGTAAGCCCACATTGAAGGATGGTGAAGAAGGTCTCCCCATTAAGCACGATCACTGTATCACCGTGGTCAATGGGCAAGCAGACGACGACGAAGACGGCCCTATCAAAAAACACTGCCGTGCTCAACGGGTTGATTTTTGCTGGTCTGATTTCTCTTTCCGAGTCGTTGTTTCTTACGAGCAGTTTCAATTTTCTGTTGGCAATGATGGTAAATTGCGTTCCCCCCCCTCCCAACGAAGCTCTTGCCAAGGTCCTCAAGGGTGATCTCTCCGACGAGTCACCAAACCATCCACCCCCTGATAATTCCAAGTCGTCTGATGAACCTTCCAACGAGTCGAATGGTAACCAGCAATCGTTGGTTCAGAAGAAAGCGTTAGCAGAACTCTCATTGAGAATTCAGAAGGGTAATAGGTAGTTGGGATAGGTAAAAGGCTCGCTGAGCCGACAATCGAATCACCAACCGATACAACAATCCTCCACGGGTCAGAGAAGAGTTGCAAGTCGAAGTCGGCCGTGGGTGGGGGCAGTCGGTCCACTGATAAGAGGTTAGTCTTAAGATGAGTGTTAAAATGGTGATATTATTGATTGTGAGATGATTACTAACTAAGGTGTTTGATGAAGCCGAAGTCCTGGCTCTTGTATACGGCCATGGATCTGGTGTGATAGGTCCTCAAATGGTTGGAGTAGACCTGCATTGTTGTATTGAAAGTATATGCGGTTTTATATCATATACCAATGCCAACAGCTCTTGCTTTGTTGTGATATAGGTAGTTTTCTTGGCGCGTTGTTGATTGCATTCTTGGAATTGTGGGAATGGAAATATGGTCTCGCGTGATCGTGATTCGTGCTTTGATTTCTTAGGTCGTTGAGGTAAGTCGTGGAGGTGCTCACTCGGATCTTGATTGCGCGCGCTTGAGAATATTGGGCGCGCACGTGATGGGCCATAGTCAATATCCGAGCGGTCGCCGATAGCGCGTGCATTGCGAGCATGCCTTGGCCAAAATTAAAGGTCCGCGAGCATGCCGTCATTCTTTTCTCACTTTTACACAAATGTCATCGGATGCCATAAAATACTAGCATCAGTCGATGTGTTGTAGATTCCACCACCACCTAGTTAAAGGTGAGAATCCTAACACTCCCCACAATTCGTCGAGTGAGGATTGTTATTTTCCTTGTCATGCCTCTGAACGTTTCCTCCCCAGAAGAATATGATCTTGAACGTGGTCCATACTTTCCAGAATTTCCAATGCTTACTGACAATGTATCCCGGACGCTCTCATAGAGATATCTCAGGCAATAAGTAATCAGTTCATCATTCTTCAGTTGGTAGGTCTTGTCGGTGCCCTTTGAGCTATGCTCCCCAGGTGCCTTCTTCATCCAAATATTGGGATCTGCTTTAGTTGGTGACAAATCCATATCAAGTGGGATGTCAAAGAAACAGTCACGCCGACATGCTCCTGAAGATTTTAATCCCTTTGAGGCCTTGTGCGTAATCAAGATGTGACCTGATTCCTTGAGTTCTTGTCTTGCAACTATCAAGATCTTCTCTCCAGATAAAGCTTCCAGGTCGTGTGCATTTCCAACTTTTGCTCCCCATATATCCATATCATTGAGAATCCCAAGACAGGTGGTTGTATGGAAGTTGTGAATGGAAGTAGTACACAGAAAGATTGCCTCAACCGGTTCTTTGGTAAAAGCCTCGTCTGTGATGAGAAGTGCTGGGCGACTATCATCATGTTTTACAAGATGGATTCGAATCTTGTTCTTGTGATACTCTTTTGGTGATGCATTTATCATTTCCCTTCTCTTGAACTGAGCTTGAACGCAATCCTTGACTTTTGTGAGGGATTGGATCTGTGAAGCCTGAAAGAGCTCAACTTCAGTAGTGTCGTGCCACTTTCTTTTACCATGTTGCTTGTCTAACAAAACAACTAATTCTTCATTTGTCATTGAAATTTGATAACCAAACTTGTACTTGATGGAACGACAGACTTGCTTGATTCTTGACTGCTGTTTGGCAGCTTGAACAAGGCATTTACTGGTCTTGACAAAACGCTTGAGATGTTTCCATCCAAGTTCATTTAATAGGTCATGTTTCTTGGCATAGGCATCATTTACCATGAGTGACGGAGGCTCATAGATCATCTCCCCAGTCTCCCAATCAACAAGTATATTACAGTGACTTCTTTTGTAGTCAGGATTGTTGCTAATACTTGACGGTTCTTGATCTGCAACAACGTCCCTGAACTGAAAAACGTCATCTTCAGTTTCCTGTGCTTGGTTGTCCTGTTTGATGTATTCCATATGTTGACGGTATGAAATTATCTTGTCAATGTCGGAAATGGATTTGCAGAAAGTGTACTTGATACAGTCTTCTTGCTTGAGAGCATCTTGTTCTAAATCAATGACGCATCTTATAAGACACGGTTGTGGTTGCTCCCCATTATACGGTTGTCGTTGCTCCCCATTTTCCTCTGGATCATAAACAAGGAAAGGTTGTCCAATAGTGTCATCATGTTTGATCGTTGGAATTTGCGTGGATGGATCTTCACCTTTGCTAGAAATGAGAACAATGTCAGCTTGCTTGCCGTTGGGTTCACTTGGAAGCGATTCCTCCCCTGAAGAGGTATCCACACAAAGGTTGCTGGGTGGCGTGGGTGCATCATGAAGAATGGCAGAGTAACAAAGGGGTTGAGTGTCCAGAGACAAAGTATCACCAATAGGAGGGGCAAAAACAAGCCAGTAGCCAAGTGTCGTGACAAAAGAGGGAGGGTAGGGACGGTAGGGACGGTGGGAGAGGGCATATGATTCGGTAAAGTAGGGGGCCTTGTCCCAGATAAGGAAGAAAAGAGGGTGGGTAATGCCGGGTGGGCGACCATTGAGGATCTCAAGAGGGATATGGCCCAAAACGGTCACGACGTATGTTGTCCTCTTAACGGTCTGATAACGGTTCTCAGCCATGTTCTGATCTTGGAGGTATGGTTTGGAACAGTATTCTCCAAGCAGGGGTGTGAAGAAGGAAGGCGTATCAGGTCCATGATCGTAAGGTAAATCCAAGAGAAGGTTGAGGTTACAGACAACACGATTGGTATACTTCCCAAAAGCATCATGCGGATTGTTGCCATCATTTTCAACAGTCCTTGAAGAAGGTGCCGTATCTTGCATGGGATCAAGATACCAATGATTATAGCCCGTCAATTGATTGTCACCGGAGAAAGAAGACATGCGAGAGAGCAGATTTCGAGATATCTCAACTTTCTGTTTACAGTTGTTGTTCTCGAGACAATCATTAGGGATGGATGTTGCCTTGATATTGGACACCAAATTAGCAAGATCAGATGTTGGATGATTGACATCAATATTGGTCACAACTTGTGGAACCAACCGGGTAATCAGATCAAAGAAATTATCTTGATGGTCTTGGGAATCATCTTGAATCATGTCGTCAATCCATGCACGACCAGGGTCGGGATCAGGTTCCGGATCAATGTCAAGAGTATGCGTCTGTTCCATGCATGCAGTTGTTGATGACGGATTCTGGGTAGACTTGTTGTACGCAATGATTACTTGACGACTATTGTCGTTGAGTTTACTCCACAGATCTCTTGGAAGACTGATCTTTGGACGAAGCGAAGATGATTCCTTGGTCTTCACGTTAGTTCTCTTAATCATGCGGTGTTTTTCTTTGGGTGATAGATCTTTGATATGAAAATCTTGATCATATTGAAAGTCGCATTGCTTGGTATGCTTAAGTCGGTTAGACTTTGGTGCTCGAGTTGCTTGGTCATGATCATATGCGGCATCAAGGAGAAGACGGAAATATGATTGATAACAAAGTGTCTTTGCACCAGACAAGATGTTGACTTGTCGTAAATCAGGTACCTTTTCAACGGCTTTCATCAGGAAGGTCATCCTAGTGGAGTGGCCAGGAATGTGATCAAACATTGATCCCAGATTGTCGAGAAGATGGAATTGGTGTTGAAAGTGGAGAAGAAACTGATAGGTTGTGCCGTGCCATGAATCATCGAGACGAAGATTGGAGATGTAGTTGTTAAGACGTAGCACCTCTCTTTTTGCTAAACGAAATGACGAAATGCAACCTTGGTTCAGACGGAGCTTGGTGAAGTCTGCATTGATTCTCCAATGATCATAATTGGCCTTGGTGAGGTTCAACCAGGTAGAGCGAGGTAAATCAGACTGCTGCAGGGTTGAGGTTTGTTCTCGTGACCAATGTGCTAGGATCTTCAGTTGATGCCTTGTAAATGTCTTCAGATCCATCGTCTTGTTCCCATACTTGTATTGTCCAAGGTCCTTGATATTCTTTTCTGGATTGACTGCAAGATAGTCGATGACATTCAGAATGTGTTCGAAACCACTATGTTTTATCCATTGATGAAGGGCTTGAGCTCGTTCTTCATCACATTCAAATAGATGCTGGGTGATATGATTGAACACTTGTGTATCTGATATGTCAGGCGGTACTGAGTCGTCAGAAGGAAGAGAAGGTGTCTTGGGGTATGTTGGATCCATGGTAGTATATGGTTGGTTCGTTGTTTATTTAATGTGTGGTGTGATCTGAACCCGGATGTACCACGTGTGTGCCACGTATGTCAGTACCCGGATGTGTGTTGTGCTGGGAACCCGGATGTGCGGAACTCGGTTTTGTCTCTGGTTTGTTGTGGAAACTACTTAAAGATACTTATCCTTGGTCACTTCCGGACTCGTTGCGGTGATCGAGTTGAACCAGGGAGTCAGGAATAATGGTAGCTTCCTCGTCTTGCTCGTAGTCCTCAGCAAAGTACTGGTCAGGTGAGTATTGGGAAGGTAGTTGCACGAAGTCCTGGTCCAGCTTGAGGTCCTGGAATAGGAGAGGGTTGATGACCCTAGCCTTAGCCAGGCTGGCCCTGTTGTTGGGTTGGGTAGCTTTGTCCTCTAACTCTTGTTTGTTGGTGTAGCTCAATCTGTACTCAATGTAGATGGGTAAGTATGATCTCCAATGCGACTGCAGGGCAATGAGCGATGAGACTGTTAATCTAGCAGAACTCTCATTGAGAATTCAGAAGGGTAATAGGTAGTTGGGATAGGTAAAAGGCTCGCTGAGCCGACAATCGAATCACCAACCGATACAACAATCCTCCACGGGTCAGAGAAGAGTTGCAAGTCGAAGTCGGCCGTGGGTGGGGGCAGTCGGTCCACTGATAAGAGGTTAGTCTTAAGATGAGTGTTAAAATGGTGATATTATTGATTGTGAGATGATTACTAACTAAGGTGTTTGATGAAGCCGAAGTCCTGGCTCTTGTATACGGCCATGGATCTGGTGTGATAGGTCCTCAAATGGTTGGAGTAGACCTGCATTGTTGTATTGAAAGTATATGCGGTTTTATATCATATACCAATGCCAACAGCTCTTGCTTTGTTGTGATATAGGTAGTTTTCTTGGCGCGTTGTTGATTGCATTCTTGGAATTGTGGGAATGGAAATATGGTCTCGCGTGATCGTGATTCGTGCTTTGATTTCTTAGGTCGTTGAGGTAAGTCGTGGAGGTGCTCACTCGGATCTTGATTGCGCGCGCTTGAGAATATTGGGCGCGCACGTGATGGGCCATAGTCAATATCCGAGCGGTCGCCGATAGCGCGTGCATTGCGAGCATGCCTTGGCCAAAATTAAAGGTCCGCGAGCATGCCGTCATTCTTTTCTCACTTTTACACAAATGTCATCGGATGCCATAAAATACTAGCATCAGTCGATGTGTTGTAGATTCCACCACCACCTAGTTAAAGGTGAGAATCATAACAAGCGTGTACCAAAGACACCCAATCTGTCCCCCGCCTTACCATTGGTCAACAATTCTCAGACTGGGACGAACAGAACGTTTTTGAGATTGTAACCATCCAAGATGGTGCCACTGGTCACTTTGTGCTTGCTCGGGTGATTGGCGGCATAGACTATGATCATGATCTTGCACCTGAACATCAGAAAACAGAGAAATGGGATGACATCGACAAAGTAGAAATGCTAGTTGGTAGCTTCAACTGATTGTTCCATTCAACAGCACAGTTCCACTCTTCAAGTGGTGATCGTTCCATTCGACAACAAAGTTCTATTCGTATAAGCCTTAGTAGTATATCTCGTGACAATAAAAACACAATTAGTTTGTATCTAAGTACTCCTCTTCTGTTTGTAATACCCTTAAGAGATCATCAACTCCAGGGCTTTCGTCGTCGTCGTCGTCGTTGTCATTGGTGGTATCCAACACGGTCACCCCATATTCCCAGTTCTCCTCAACAGGTCCCTGGAGATCCTCCAAGCACAATGGAGACTCGTCATTGATTGGTAAACCACACTCAATGGTTCCACCATTCTTTCTTACCCATCCATCGAATTTATCTAGTTCTTGTTCGGAAAAGTTGAGATGCTTGGCCTTGATTTGCTCCTCGGTAGTGCCCCATCCGGTGTTGAAGCCATCTTGCTAAAGAATGCATCCTACTCTTCGATCCCTTACCACCATTTCCTGCCCCACCACGTTGTGTTCTGGAGAAATAGTATGTTTTGAACAAACTATTGAAGGCTGCACAGCAATTCCGCCGTCTGTGAGTCAAAGATCATGGTTCATTCTTCGCAACAACAACATGGGAACTTACCTTCCCATCCTTGTTGGAAGTGGACCCAGAGATTTCTCCAGTGGAGAAGATACTCCATTATATGTCCACTCCCAAGCATGTGTGCGTAGTTGGTAATACCATCTTCTCCGTAGAGGGTACACCATTCAGCAAAGAAGTCGTCCATGTCACGCTGGAAAGAGATGATTTCTGGATCAGAGAGACCATGTCTGACATTGACCTTCTTCATGCCGGACCGGAAGCTACTGACAGCTTTCTTAAACTGCTGCTTCTTCAGTGGGTCTACTAGACAACAATCCACGAGCGCATCGAAGTTCTTGAGAACTTTGCGAATTCGGACGTTGTCCATTGTAATATCGCCGATCTTTTTGTCCGTTTTATCGAACGGAACCTTCCACTGAGTCGGTTGAGTCGTAGAACCGATGACCTCCGTGTTCATCACACCAGCCACTTTGTCCAAGAAGGCTTGTATTGTTACATCGGTGGCATTCTCTGCAGACTTGGCAATTGTCAAACCTGATTTGAGACACATCCCGAGAAACTTAATACCCATTCGGTTTTCCAAGTGCAACAAGCAAGGAATCGAATCCAACATCATAACCAAAGCATCCATCTTTTTCGAAGACTTCATGTCCTGAAGGCATTCATATGCCTTTATATATTCCCATTCTGCTAGTTGCTGCGACTTGAGGCGTTGTTGCCGTACCTCGAGCGATCCAAATAGCGGTAGTCGTCGAATGCGTAGGTCATTTGTTATTCGTTTGGAGTATTCACTTCTCTGTTCTGACGAAGCCACCGACAAATCAAAGTGGATGCAGGTGATGTTTGTTTTGTGTTCGTCTGTTGGATCCAATCTTGGGTGGTGATTGATAGACAACTGGGACTCTTTCCGTAAGGCTTTGATGTCCTTGGATATCTGCGGCATCGTACTCTCGCGAAAATCCTTTACTTCCTTCTTCAATTCCTTGACGTACTTCTCAGTGCACATTTTGGTATGTCGGCAGATCCATGTTGGGTCTTCACCCCTTCCCAATTGGATACAGAAGTCGCAATTCGCCGGTTTACCAGTTCTCTGGTGCAACTTGCCACTTTGGACTGTGCATTTAGAACAAGGAAACTTGTGCTGCTTCGCCGCACCTCCACGTCCCATAAGTTTCCAATCGCAGCTCATGTCACAGTTCGTGACGAGCACCAGTTCGACGTTCTCGAATGCGTTCGGAATCACCTTCTCCGTTGCCTCACGAATTTCCGCGAAAACCCGAGAGAATACTCCGTGGACCATAGACGTACTCTCGGGCAGAGCGATACACCCAACAGGAAATACAGAATCTCTTGATTGGGCGTAAGGGTTTGTAGGATCGTTGAACTTAATGCCTATAAGAGTATGCGAGAGGTTCTTGGTAAAAAGTGCCCCGTCAAGGCTTTGTACAAGACGAATTGCCCTCGTCATTGCCTCGCCGTCCAACACTTTGCCAGACTTCAAAAGACATATAATTACATCCGCTGCACGGAATGAGAACCCCTCAGTTCCGTCTTTCACGTTGCGTTTCATGATGAATGGGCAAACTCCCCGACCAAAACCTTCGACCATCGCAGCGTACTTTTGAAGGCAGTTCGATGACGGCAAAAGAGTTCTTTGGTTGGGCACACCCTCGGTTTCTACCATTCAAAGTAATTCAATACCTTTGTAGTTTAAAACTCCCCCTCTTTTGTCCATCAACTTAAGAATCTTGTGAGGGGTGAAGACATTGTCTCGTACGTTGCAAAAGACGGAGTAGGCACATTCTTTCAGTTGGCCGTTGTGTATATTCTCGTCAAGCAGCATTTCTGCGAGTTGGGTGAAAAAGAGTCTACTGGCGCGGCTTTCAGTGCTCCAAATGGTCTTTGTCTTGTCTCGTATGAACTGTTTTATGTAGTTAACGAGTTCTTTGGAGTCTTCGGGGAAGAAACAAGAAGCTGGTAGTTGGTCGGTCTTACATTTCTCGCAGACAATCTTTTCGTTTTTCTTCTTGGCATACCGGAGTTGCTCTTCAGTGTTCTTGAGAGTTCTTTCCAACGATTTGATTCTGTTCTTGGACTGTCAAAGTTGCTTCTTCAGGTCTTCAATCTCTTTCTTGTATTGATCAGCTGAATCATTGGTCTCAGGTGGAGTACTGTTTGAGGGAGGGGGACGTTCTACAGAGTTATCACTATTCGAATTACAATTAACATCATGACTGGCTTCCTCGTCGTCATCGTCATCGTCTTCAACGGTCTCTACGAAGGGTGTCGTAGAAGGAACAGGTGTTTGTTCCTCTACATCATCTTGGTTGTCCTCTTCTGGAGTGTTTGGTTGAGTCGGAGGTGCAGGGGAATCGCCTTCTTCTTCATCCTCGACGTCAGCGGGGTCTTCTTCTTCAATGTCGGAAAGATATTGGTGGTCAGCGATCAATATAGGGAGGAATCGACAAGAAGCACCACCATCTTCGGTTGTTTCGGCAGCTTGTTTCTTCTTTCTTCGTCTGGTACGTTTCTTCTTTTTCAGGTACCTTTTGGGAGCATGCTATGGATATCGACGGTCAGTGGGTCTTAGTATGTTGGTATGCTTGGCGATGCATGTGTAGGGCCCTTTTTCCTTCGTCGGTTGACCTTGAGCTCACCAAGTCGTTCGTCGTCGTCTGCAGCGTCACATTGGCTACAGAAGAAGTAATCCGAGAATTCGCCAATTTTGCGGTCGAGACCGAAAACAGAACACGGCTTGTATTTGGAATCGTGAAAGTCTATCTTCAGTGCTTCGATGCGCTGTTGCTCAAGGACAGAGTCTTCAATGGTGGTTTTTTCCTCTCGTCTCACACTCCTAGTTCTTTTGTTTGGGGATGGAAGCATGGAAGGGGGTGGTGCAGGTGTTGCTTTCCGTCGTTTATTGTGTCTCGTTCTGGGAGGGACAGGTCTCTTGTTCTTGTGATTGGCTCTTGTTCTTGGTGGTGGGGGCTTCTTGATATCCTTGCCTTGATCGTCGTCAGAAGTTTCGTCCGAAGACGGTTCGGAGAGAGTGGATGTTCTTTCGGATTGTTCCAGAACTCGTTTACTCTGTCTCGTCCTGGGAGGAACTGCCTTAGTCTTCTTCGCTTTCGATTTCGCCGATTGGTTTGGTGATATCTTGTCAGTCTCCTCGCTGTTCGAATTCAGAGATTCATTTGTGGAGGGGGGAGCTGCACATTGTTGTAGGATGGAGAGGGGAACGAAAGTATTGGGTAAGCAGCAGTCGTCGTCACATGATGATCCATGTTTGGCTCCAGCCATCGTCCTGCTCCGTGTCGTCGGCATGTTGGTTACTTCAAAGCAGTGCTAAACAACAATTCCACGTCAGCAGAGCTGTATCATGTCAATTGGGAGAGCAATCAACAAGGTTGCTCACGAGGGAGAAACTTGGGTCAGTTGGAGGGAGACTAAAGTGCGATAGGTAAAAAATTGTACTTTATGTAATAATAGTGTTCTGTCGCGTGTCGATCTTTTGTTGGTCTCATAATTTTTAGCAATGATTTTTTTGGAAAATTGAGGCAATTGTTGTTGGCAGTGAAATGTGGACCAACTTGGAGGTCGGACAGCGAGACCAAAGGCGGGGAGTCATTCTTGGATATGTATTGGATGTCTCCCGACCGTTGGTCTCGCTCTCACTACCATAATGCATCCGTTGAAACGGCTTGAAGTCGAAGGTCGCCTAAATTTGGGTGCGATTGGGGGGGTACCTTTGTTCGTCCGTCATCCGAATGGAAAAAAATTGTCTCGTATTTTTTCCCAAAGCGCCAGCCGGGTGATATCGCCAGCCTCTCTTCGATCGTTCGAAATCGACGCGCCGGTCACGCCTTGTATTGCTGGCACATGGGCCAAGAATCGTCTCACTTTTCGAGCAACACCACAAAAGACGACCATGAGCACTGAGCACACCAAAAACCAAAAGAAAACCACCCAGCCGGACGAACGACCAAAGTGACAACTTTATGGTCAAAACCATCCACCTAGATCACAAGTGAAGGTGGAATGCATCAAAGGAAGGATGACAACATGAAACATGACAATCAACCAGTGGAATGAACAATCAACCAGTGCACTGGTTGACAGCGTCATCATGGGGTATGTAAGCCCAGGAAGCAGGAAGCCTAAACTAGTAGTGGACTATGCTTTTATCTTTCCCATAGACAAAGTGCCAGGAGCTTGTTTTGATACTCCTCTAGAGGTGCATTGCACATTGCACCATGTGTGTGTATTTCATGGTATGGTGTGTGTGTGTTGTGTGTGTGTGATGATTCCGTGAAGCTAGATCCACTTGTGCGTAAAGAGTACTCGCTTCTGAAACAATAGACTATTGAGTAGACAAAATGGGCTGGTAGATTTCTTTGTCCATGTCTCGTCAAGTCTCACGGCTCACGCTCACTGTCATGCATGAGCGCAAGCGGCTACACAATAGGGCGAAGCCAGTTATTACAGTTGGCTTGGACGTTATAATAATGTGCTAAATCGAAAGAAATTTAACAGAAATAATTTTAACATTTTTTAGGAAAATTTGAGAATAACCGTATGGACAGCAGACGGGAGGTACCCCCGCAATCGGAGGGTTTTGTTGGCATGAAGTTTTATAATTAACAAAGGGGCTTCAAACTCTTTGGGTCATAGTAAAAATGTCGCTTTCTGAACCAGATGAGTTGCTCTCTGGAGATGCCGGCGTTGACGGTTAACACCGTTAGCTAGCTGTATTGGATGGAGTCGGAGTGAGTGTCGCGGAAGGACCAATTGTTCCGGATGGGTTGCCCGTAGGTGGGCTGGTCGTGGGCGACGGAGTGAGTGTCCCGGAAGGAAAGGTTGGGAAGGCCGTAGGCTGGGTGGTCGTGGGTATGCTGGTCGGAACGGTTGTTCTGGATGGGTTGGCCGTAGGTGGGCTGGTCGGTGGCGGTGGCGAAGGTTCGGGAGTTTGCTCCGTGGACGGTGCCGGTGTAAAACTGGGTGCCGACGAATTGGTGGGTGACTGAGAAGGAGCGTCTTCATTGGGAGCCGGAGTATTAAAAATTGGAGAGACGGAGGGTTTGGCTGTCACAATCACTCCCTTGCCTTTGCCCATGCCTTTTCCTTTGCCCATGCTCATACCTTTTCCCATGCCCATGCCTTTTCCCTTTCCCTTGCCTTTGGTCAAATCAAAATGGTAATCTCGAAAGTGTTTCTTGGAACTGTCTCCTGACGATGATGACGATGGCTTTTTTTGCTTTTTGCCCATTTTCCCCGTGAATTGAAAACTCACAGAGGAAAATCCCTTGCCCTTGCTGACAGGAAGGGGTGGATCGTGTGTGAAATTGCCAGTCATGTCATCATCCATTGTGAAATTCATGTCCAGTGGAGGCATGGTGGGCTTCCAAGTGTACACGGGAGCTCCTCCCTTGGACGAAAATAGAGACGGGGAGTTAATCTTTTTCTTTTTGCCCTTGCCAGAGCTGGACTTGTAATGATGATCATCATCATAGTAGTAATGATCATCATCGTACAGGTGATAGTAATCGTCATCGTCGTCCTGCAGTTTGTGATGATAGTAATCATCATAATCCTTGCTATGATAGTCGAAGTAATGATCGTCTACGTCATCGTCATCACCCTTGCTCTTGCCCTTGCCCTTGACGTTGTTCATGTAGTAATAGTAATAGTTTTTCATCTCCTTGGTCTTTTTCTGACTATCTCCCGGTAAGTGTCTTTGTCGACTCAGTATTCGTCGCACCGTGGCTTGTACGGCATTCGTGTGTGGGTGTGGTCTGTTGTTGTTAATGTCCTTGTCGTTGGTAGTTGTTGCCTCATCCGGCACTGCGTCCACAAGGGGGAGACCATGTGATTGTGGATCTACGGCATGACTCCATGGAAGGAGAAGGAGCAAGGACCATACGAAAAGGCTTCCTTGCCAAGGCCTTGGTGCCGTCATGGTGGTGGTTTCTTTCATCTTGAGAGATGCGCGCAATGGGATTCTGCTTTCTACTAGTAGATATTCTGCTCGCTACTCCTATTTCGGTGTTGGGTGGTTCTTGTCATTCCCTCCAACACAAGACTCGGTCGTGCTTTCCTGATATCAAGATAGGACCCAATCGAAAGCAAGCATTGATGAGGGAGGTATGCATCATTCATAGTAGAGGGTCGGAGCGTTGTAAGAACAAAATTGAAATTGTGAACAACGTTCTAAACAGTGGACCGTTGAGCTTCAAGGGCTATTGACGAATCCGACTATTGCCTTAGGAGAGATGATAGACCGGCGATCGTTTCGGGGGACTTTTGTGTTGGCATTCTTGGGGGACACATTTGAAACGACCGACATGACATAGATGCTGGCAACGGCTGACGTTATCGTGACTCCTCTCCGAATTAAGCACATGCGTCGGCGATGCCAAAATGACCGCGCCGACAACGAACGTGACAGTCAGTGCGACCATCCGTCGTTGTCGTTTGTCGTGTCCCACTCCCACATCCCACAATCCCACATCTCTCCCTCACATCTCACATAGCAAGTCCAAGCTACTCGCATAGGAGAGTATCTACTCCTAGCAAGCAACCCCCAACTCCAACTCCCCACAAAGGGTCTTCTATCTTCTATCAGAAAGAGAGAGGACTCGATCCGAACACAAAAAAGGCCTACAAATTGCAAAGCTGCTGGAATGATTGTCCCATTCAGATCATCTACCTAGGTACCTAGTTGGTTGCGAAGAGAAGGATTTCGATCCACAAAAGTGCAATGTTCTTCCGAGTAATGCCATTGAGAACGAAACAAAACACAACGCAGTATCTACAAAAGATTATCCTCTTTTCCAACACCGTCGCGTTTTTTGCCATGTGTCTGTGAGAGAGTGTGTGCGGATCTCCACTCTCTCTACCTAGTCGATCCATTCCTGAGGTGTTTTGAGAACGGCCATTAATTCTGCTTCGGGACTGCCGGGTTCCAGGACATGATTGTATTCAAAGGCCAAAACGGGGGGAGCCGACACCATGACACCTTCGACGCGTGGATTGGCATTGGCCAGTCCAAATCGAACGCCCCGATCGTACAAGAGATTGAATTCCAAATACCGTCCCCGTCGCAAGTATTGCCACTGACGGTGCTGGTCCGTGACTGGCGTTTCCTGACGGTCTCGCACCAAGGGAATCCACGAGGGCATCCAGGTCGTCACGACACCTTGACAAAAGGCCAAACTCGCCGAATCCAAGGCCATGTCGTCAAAAAAGATTCCCCCCGTACCACGATGTTCTTGACGGGCTGGTAAATAAAAGTATTCGTCGCAGGCTTTTTTCATGGACGCATAGGAATACAAGGACGAGGTGTTGTGGTTGTTCTCATCGTCGTCGTCCGTTGTGCTGCTGCTTGTCGCGGCACGTTTCCCCCAATGCGTGTCGCACAAGTCGGCATAGTGTTGATGAAAAAAGGCAATGTCCTCGGGAATTAAATAATAGGGCGTCAAATCCGCGCCTCCACCAAACCATGCCATGCTGGAGGAGGTACGATCGGACGAATCCTCCGTCTTCGCCGGTGGGTCGTCGCCATTGGTGCCGGTGGTGGTCTCGTCTTCTTGTGGTTGTTGTTGTCGTTGTTGTACCAAAAAGACTCGGATATCACTGCGAAAGGTGGGAACATGAGGCGATCGACTGTGCAAGACCATACTCAAGGCAGCGGCTGCATACCGATCCCCCTCTTGAATCTCAAATGCAGACGAAGACTGTTGTTGTTGGTGCTGTTGTTGTCGGGCTCGAATGGTTGCCGCCCGTTCCTTGGACAAAATACCTTGTCCAATCAGTGTAAAACTACAGGCACCCTTTTCAATCACTTGTCCCCCTTGAATGACACGAGTAATACCACCGACGGGTGGCTTGTCATCGGTGCTACTGGACGCTGACTTGTCGTCGTCGTCCTCCTCAAAAATGCCCCAGGTATCCCGACTAAAGACGGCAGGAGTGCAATTGGATGCTGCCGAATATTCCACTTCCAAGTCTTCCAAGGATTGGATAATTTCACTTTGTTGCGTCAACAAGAAGTCGACAAAGTCATCAAACAATTCTTGATCCTCCGTGACCGCCGGAGCATTGGAGGAGGCTTGAGCCGACAAGGGCAAGGATGGATTCCTGGAGCTGTGTGGTACTGTGGACCGGCGATTGGAACTCAACGAATGGTAGTGGCGACGGTGGTTTGGTGGCACCATCCATCCACGTGCGTGGACAATTTGCCATCCGACCAATCCAATCCACGAGGCGAATAGCACACCTTGGTTCCGCCGTCTAGTACCTCGCACTTGGCCGCCACTGATACGGTTTGTTTCGTTGGGCATGGTGGAATTGGGTGGAATTGGATATTATGTACCACCAATACGTCCTTTTCTCTCAAGATGTCGAGAGTGTCAAAAAGTTTCTCGTTGGATCGGCATGTAGAAGTTGAAAGATACGTCATGCCACCTCGGATTCAAAAGCGACTCAGTGCGACTATATTCTCTTTTCAGTCGCTCGAATAAAGCATCCCGACTGGAAAAGACACCTTACCAATTTACAGATTCCCCCATGTCAGATTGTGAGATGCTGTGGGGGATGGGGGCTATGAGTACGAGTATGGGCTTTGGGGGAAATGGGGGCTGTGGGCTACCAAACTGGTAGGGAAATGGTAGTACCTAGTCCTTTCCAGCTAGCTAGTTGGGCCTACAGGTTTCATGGTGTTTCTCTCATAAACTTCAAGCTCATGGATAATCATCCGGCCGCATTCGAGATGACTCCCCCTTTTCTCTTTTCTCTGGTTTTGTCATTTTTTGTGCCATCTTCTGAGATCTGAGATGTCGATTGGAGATTGGGGATTGGGGAGATAGGAGTACAAAAAATAATGACAGAGAGATACGAGTACAATGACAGGGGGCTTGCAGGGCTACGATTAACAGAATGATAGATGACCAGAATGAAGACTAGATTACGACCTTCAGTTTTTCTACAGCCTTAGAGCATGTCTACTTCAACCTTTTGGATAATCATGACAGTTCGATGACAGTTGGTTTTTGTCTTGATATCGGTGGATACGAGTAGGCGGCTTAAAGCTTGACCCTTGTGACTT
Organism: Epithemia pelagica; assembly: GCA_946965045.2. Classification (NCBI taxonomy): domain Eukaryota; phylum Bacillariophyta; class Bacillariophyceae; order Surirellales; family Surirellaceae; genus Epithemia; species Epithemia pelagica. The sequence goes on along the minus strand of OX337241.1, from coordinate 2,506,369 downwards.
ACGAGTATGACTTGTGGCCCTTGACCCTCTTGACGTAGTACGTAGTTAGTAGTACTAATCACTCTAATCATGATTTTTCGGAGTGTCTTCTCTACCAATATCAGTTCGATCAGGCTCGCCCCAGCCCAAGCCCTCCATCTTTTGAGTTTTGTTATCGAATTGTCTACCGCGACCTGATTTTAAACCAATATACGTCTCAGCGATAATCTGAATCTTATCTCTCAGGAAGTATACTGTGTTGGAATGGATATCGAGACACCCGTGTTTTTGAGGTTGTAATTTCGTTGAAACACCCCCATCTCTCTGGTAGAAAAAATAACCTGTTTCTAGTCGGCAGGCATATCTCATTCCATCCATCGCGATAACAACACGGACCTCGGTGTTGCACCTGTTGTTGTGCACCTATTTTGACACTTGGTACCTGTCGGGCGAGTCATAGGCCTCTAACCAATAGCGTAGGATACATCTGCATGGCCAAAATATGAAGGTTGAGTCTATTGTGGAGCTGGTTCACAGGCACCATGCCTCGTGGCACGGTCATACGGAAGCACCGCCTCACCATTTCGAACGAAGCATCTCAGAGGGATGTATGGCTCTTATCATTCATTGTTTCGACACATAATGGTACACAATATACATAACAGTAGTAACGGAGTGTATCGACAGCAGGACCTCTATTCCCATGTGTTTTTGGGGCCATCATGGTCTCGTGTCGTGCCATAAAGCTGGGCCACTATTTTCCTCCTTGCCTAGAGTGACCCTCATGCACTGTGCCGCTCACAATGCACTACCATGGTACTAATATGAATCACACGATGGTCGGATCATGATGGGGTGATCATAGGAGGTCACCAGCAACAACAAAGTTTGATTGTCGTGTTGTTATCTTGGTTGTGAAAATGAGATATGCCTGCCGACTAGACCGGACACGGGTGGCTACACGAAATGAAATTAAACCCTCTTAGCCACCCCCGCTAGGGGGTGGATATCGAGATGATGTGTCTTGTAGAAGAATTGATGGCCACAGTGACCATCCAGTACTAGTCTACGTATATGTACGTATGTAGGGAAATCTACCAGCGACGTATGTAGGGCACGGAATTTGGAATCTTACCTCCGAAATAGGAAGACTATGGCTTAGTTGAGAAAAACTACCCGTCGTCACAGAGGAAATTTCAAATTTTTGTGTGAAACAAATTACTCCATTGCTTAGGCTTGGTTCGATTTGGCTCAAAGACCAGTATTCCGATGGCGGCTATAAAGCCAACACGGCAAAGGTCGTGGAAACAATGAAAGGTCTACCGCTGATCACAGCCTCTGGTTTCCGTACTTTCGAGCTCTACAATAGCTACTGTTCACCTTCCGACACAATGGTGGAATCGTGGGATGACTCTTGTGTTTGTTTTGTTTTGCATTATCAATTATCTTTGCCTCCAAACCCCTGGGACCAAATCCATCATTTTACCACCCACTTTACCATTCCGTGGTGGCAATCCACATACTTTGAGTTCCGGGAGATCCTTGAACCAGACGAGAAACAAGATTGTTCTGGTAGCTATCGTATGAGAGGTATCAACCTCCTCTGCCTACTCCCAGTATAATGTATAGCTATAGTGTCTGCCTTGTTCTTGTTTATTTCCATTGGTTGCCAGTAGATGAATCCTCATCAATCAACATGGCTAGTTTAAAACCGACAGGGAAGCAAAGAGTCCGGCTAACCGTAGAACAGTTCTAAATTGGACTACACTGTTGTATCATTAGACACTCACCCCCTACCCCATACATCTCCATGGTTGGTTGTTGATCCACTGGTGACATGGGTGGTGCTGGCAAGGGATCCTGCCGGACATGCCTCTTTCCTGGGGCATCCTCAAGTCGACCTACATGGTATGGGCTCTGCTTTCATCCTTTCCCTTTTCTGTTCTACACAATGTAGTGACAACCACAAGAGAGACAGTCCGTATCATCTACGGCAAGCTACTCTATTGCCAGTAGCCTTTCGTATCTACTTCGATTGCATTGTTCTAGCTAGTAGGTACTCGCAGACACTACTCTAGATATGGTCTGTTGCAGTTAGAATGATTCCATTGTCGAATCTGGTCTGTACGTAGCTTACCTACCAGAAATTCTGATGGCCATTCGGCCAACATAACTTTTAAGACGCTGATCATTACCAATTACTACGGAGCTACCCAGGTCGACTATTTCTAGTCATCGCAAAATTGTCGATCAAATGGCCATCAGAAGGTGCGATTTTACCGCGACTTGGCCAACAAAACCGAGGTAATGTTCATCCCTCAAACTCCTGACAACGATGCGACCATCGAAATGGCGCCAGGGATTATTTCATTCCTGCGTGGACATCTGGGACTGACTGTCTGTTCTACAACCACTTCTTTGTCTTCTTTCCAATTTAGACGTCTTGTCAATATTCGTAGTGTGTAGTGTTTTGTCCTACCAAATATCCTTTCACTGGATCACTCGAGTTCGCTTTGATACCATCCTTCTTGAAGAACAGTCTCCATTCAAGCCTAAGCCGAATTGAGAAAGGCCCTACAAACTTTCAAGATACAAAGACTACAGCCCTTCAATGGGTAGTCTCCTTTTCCCTGTCTTGAATCTGTGTTTCGCCTTTTACCTTGTCCCATGTCTCACACTTTGGACAACATCTGTCAGGCAAGAGTTGTTGCAATACGCATGCGACTTTGGAACTTGCGCACGTTGTTTGGTTTGTTCTCTGGTGGCTCAGTGTCCGGCTGGTGGATTCGTCCCACAATTTGTCAAAGACACGGCCAATCAAGCCATCAAAAAATCTTAGATCACACTCCTCCCATAAAAACAAAAAGGGCAAGGTTTTTCAACCGAACATCAAAAATGTCAATGAGAAACGATTTGATCCAAGTCACACACGAAGAAGGCTTTTGCACTCTTCGAATGAAAAAGGTCCCTGTGAAAAAGGTGGAGATCAAGAGATCCCAAGACCACCAAGAAGAGGCCAATCATGAAGATGACGATCAAGACATTTTCCTCAAGCACAGAGTTGTTACCATCACTGACATGCAAGCCATTCGAAGTGCTCTGGTGGAACAAGCCAAGTCCAAGAAGGAGGCCGTTCAAGTATTGAATTTGTCGCAGTGCGACTTTGGTGAGCCTCGTGTCCTGGAAGAATTGGTCGATTTGATTGCCAACGATCGCCATTGTCCCAGCCACGTCAATTTGAGTGCGGCCAAGTTTTTTGCCAAGTCCGACTTTACCCAGCTCTTGGCTGCCTTTCACACCAACACGACCGTTGTGGACTTGAATGTGTCCAATTACTTGTGTTCCGACTATTTGGAAGCACACCAGACACCCTTGAAGCAACTCTTGACGGCCAATTCTACCCTCCAATCACTGGACTTGTCAGGCCATTGTCTCGATGCCACCATTGTTCAAGATTTGCTTCAAGGTCTTCAACACTCGGTATTGAAGGAACTCAAGTTGCACAGCTGTCTCTTGAGTCAAGAATCGGCCTCGCTCCTGTTGGAGCATGCCACACGCTTGCAAACATTGGATTTGAGTGCCAATGCCCACTTTTCCATGCACTTTCTCAATACCAGTGTCGCCCAAGTGTTGCAAAATCCCAAGAGTCAATTGCAATCGCTCACCTTGGATCATTCCAGTACCATGTTTGCCGCCGTGGCACATGCCTCTACCACCACCGAAACAGCCCAACACTTGCTGAGACCCTTCTTGTCGGCCTTGGCTCACAATACCCAATTGCAATCCTTGAGTTTGCGCTATTGTCGCTTGTCGCAAGCCATGGGCGAAGCCTTGTTGCGTGCCGTGGCGGCCAATCAAACCTTGACCTCCTTGAATTTGGAATTTTCCGGCTTTGGCTTGCGTGACGAGGGCAATCAAATCTTGCTTCGATACATTCCCCAATTCCAAGCCTTGCAAACCCTCAAGATTTTGACGCAATATCCGCCCGCCCTCGTCCCTCGACTTGTTCAGGCCTTGCAACAAAATGCCAGTTTGCAACACTTTACACCGCGCTTCACCTCCCGCCCCTTCCAGTATCAAGAACGGGTACAAGGCCTCTTGAAACGGAATCGTCGCTTGGCACAGGCCCAAACCTTGTTGCCCCCCATTGCCATGGATTCGAATGGCCATGTGCGTGTCACGGCTGCCATTCTTCCCGTGGCATTGGCCCAACTCTCCCACACAACGCCCAATCATGGTGCTGCCGCTACCTTTCAAGTTTTGCAACATTGGATTGGCGAATGCCTTGGAACACCACCTACTACTAGTACTCCATGAAGTGAATACGCAAAAATGGAATACAATGGGGAGAGTCTTCAAGAAGACGACAGCAAGAATCTGCAGCTCCAGGACGGTAGCAAGGGTACCAACCCAACAGCAACACCATGATCCAACGGCGCTGGAATGCGATACACCCTCAATATTCTTGGGCTTGATGCAACGATTTGCTGTCCACGACCTACGATCGACTGGTACAAGCAGATGGCTTCTATCTTGTGGTAGATTCAAATTACAACAACGTTTCTTCTTGTTACGCAGATGCAACAAGGAGAATATATTATTATTTTTGGTTCATAAAAAAACGTTTTTCATAAGAATTGTTTTATCTACTCTGTTTGCTTGAATCTCTATGGATTTCAGTGCTTTTTGTCGTTCCAGAAGGACAAGGTTTGCGGTTGAGGTTAAGGAGAATCCTCTCTTGTCACTGCTGGGACCCACTCTCCAACAACGCGGCAACACAGCCTCATCCCCTCTTGACCTACAAAAGATCCGAACAAAAGAGAGATGCACTCCAATCGGACTTGTTACACCCCTTCTAATCTGGAATACACCAGGACGACGCCCAACGGTGTTATAGCAAACCAAACCCTTCTCGTTTGACATGAAGAACCCTTCTCGTTTGACGTGGCTTGGAATAATGCGAATTCCGGTTATCTGGCATTCTACGACAAGAAAAGATGGTGTAGAATTGAGAATTAGGATCAAACCAAAAAGCGAAAAAGTCATTGCTCCTTATTATTTGCTTATGAACACTATATGGCACTTGGGTGAAACCAATACACCAGTTGACTAGTTTTCTTGATGCATAGACAATTCTGAACTCTGCCTAGATTTGGAGCATTTACAGTTGGTAGTTCGCGACTGAGGACTGAGGACTGAGGACAGGAAAAATCATCCTTTGCCTCGCCAATTCTCAGACTGCTGCGCCTTCAAAAGACCATAGACAGTGGACAGTGACATCTTTCGCACGAAGTGGTTTGGAGTTTGGAACTATGCGAATTGCGGATCTAATAATACAAATATGAGTGGTATACTTCCCCAGATAGCGACACGATGACCGAATATCGTTTATCGTAGACACTTGACACATTTTTTTGTGACGAGTACTCGTACTGTGAGGAAAAGTTCGCGTTTTGTCAATCCAGCCAGTGATTTTGTGGTCTGCTGCAAGTATGTAGAAAATAGTATTGCCCTTGCAGACAATATAAATAATAAGATAATAGGAAAGGGTCAGAGACCCAGGTGCGACTTCCGGTAGGGTCAGAGATCTAAGTGCGACACACAAATGTGGTCCCGCGACAAGACACTCCGACAAGACTACCGCAATCAATCCGTCTCTCAGCTTTTCAACTATATCACAAGACTTATTCCATGAGCGAATCGATACAGACAACATGTCTTTGCTCCACGGACGATACTGCCAATGTTAGAATGGAACGAGGCTCCTTGTGGTTTTCGTGCTCAGTGTCGTTCCTGGCGGACACTTGTATCAAGTTGTATCTGTTGGGTTCTTCATTGCCTGGTTTTGAAGGCATTCATCTGCCATTGTTTCTAATGTCTCTCATTTGGAGCGGACGATGCTAATTACCAATGTCTCAGGGTCGATATCGTCGGCCTTTCGACTCGGAGCAAGGTATCAAAGCGCAAGAAGTTGACAGTCTACTTCTTTTCACGAGAAAGTTTGGATGACAAACACAAGTATACTCTCGCATAGGACCATTCTTCTGATGCATCCTCCAAGACAAATTGGTGCGCCACACACCACCTATACTCCGTGCGACAAGCGAGCCACGCCATGTGGGGATCCCACAACAACAACAAAACGACTCGAGAAGACTCTCCGACATGATATGATGGTTGTGGATTCTGTAGTAGTACCATTGTCCTTGTTGCCGTCATTCCTGGTTGTCGTTAGTGCCACCAGAAAGCGGGTACTACGAGTACGTTTGGTGCTTTGCTGAGTACGTGATCGTGTTGCTCGCCATGGACCGATCGCCCGTCAAAAAGTCACTGACAGACCGATTCCTGAATCGGCGCAAAGGGTTAAGGATATTGAGAATGTAATGACCAATACCACCCAAAACCACAGGCATCTTGAGACACACAAGTATCGAGAATGGCCACGAGGAGAGGACATTGACATTGAACATGCGTCAAAGCACTGCACAAAATAATGCCTGGCCTAACATCAGTGGACCTCCATGTGTAAGAACGAAACTCATATGACATTACTGTTCACAAAAGTATTTCCTAAAAATTATTTGTCTTTTCGACGTGTCGCTTTTTTCTGCTGATTGGCTTTTTCTTTGTATAATGCTGAATACTTTGGTCGACACGCAAAAATATCCCGATGGCATCGACACTCCCCATTGTATGTTGTACACGATTCATGAGTTAGTTGGGAAAATCTTCGTCCTCTTCCACAAAAACTTCTTGCTCCTGTAATGAGGCAAGGACCACCGCGTCCGAAAGCAGGTTGTCAGAATATGCACTGCCTCCAGGGCCTTGGTGATGGGTGACGGTTTGGGCGAGCACGAACGACTTTTCCTGGAAAGGGGCATCTACTTTGTTTTCCGATATCATTGGGGGTGAATATATCTTGGCTTGGTACGACGGTGACTTGACACCCACGATTGTCGCATTGGACGGAGATGAATAGGAAGCCACTTCATTGGTGTTGGTGAGCGTGTCGTTTTTGGTCTTGCTATTGTCCATTGTTTTCTCCTGAGCCTCCGATGGGTTCATGGACTGAATCATTTCCTCCAACACCTGCTGCCCACGATCTTCCCATTCTTGTCGATTCTTCAGGGCATAGTTCAAGTATTCGTCGCTGGCGACCCCAAACACTCCGCATTTCTTGAGCTTCTTGGCCAATGGGATGATGTAAAAGTCGAAAAAGCCAAGCTCGCCCTTATACCAGTAAGACACTGGATTCTTATCCGTACGGCCGAGCTTGTACGCCTGGTAGCATTCTCGGAAAAAGTTCTCGTTCCATTTTCGGTAAATATGCCTGGGCAGACAAAGGTTTGCAAAGAGAAAACGGTGAGCAATTCGTTGCAATGTTCAAGGCAGGAGGATCACGCCGTCATTTGGAACAATTTCTTCTTACCAGTGCTGCATTGTATGGGCAACATCTGAAGCCTGGATCAAATGTTCAATAACAATGGTTGCTTTACGGTTTACCGTGTCGCGGGGGTTCTCTTCTCTATGAGAGTCAGCAAATGCACTGTCCCAGCGAGCATTGCGGAGTGATTTCAATTCCTTGTCCACGATATCCGTGGCCAGAACAGCCTGTACGACAAGTTGGCGGAATCGATAGAATTCAGACTTTGTCGCATAGATACAACCACGAAGTTCTTTGAACTGTTCCTCCTGCAAGAGATTCCACGCAACGTCGATGGAATGTTGTTCCGCAACACTTTTGCTGCGATACTTGTTGGCTAAGGACTCCTCCTCTTTGACAAGAACTTCATTTGGGACGCCCATGTGGTCAACATCGTGAATAAGAGCAGAGAACACCATGGCAAATTGTGTGAGTGGGTCCGACGTGATGCCATACGTATGGTCATGAAGTGACGAGGCAATCTTTCCTTTCATGCGGCTATCTCTGGGCTCTTCTGGGATGCTCTTTCTTCCATTGTCCAGTATACTGTCTTCGAGGCCTTCTGGTGCCTCAATGCGCGATAACAGTTTCTTCACTGACATGGTTACATGACAAGCATGGGCAAAGTTGTGAAAGTGATTTTGTCGATATGATCTCGCAATTGTGCTGATATAGGTCCGAAGTTGCTCCACAACAAGGAGTCCCAAGTCAATTTTCGACGGATCTTCCTTGCTGCGTGCAGCACGTGCATTGAACTCGGGGAGCTCAATAATCTCCTTGACTTCATCTAGACATATCTTGCCTGAGGCAGGCTTCCAGTCAAGCTTGTCCTTGTCTAGAGTCGCAGTGGTTGTAAGCTTCTTGCATGCATTTCTACGCGCAACAACATGTTTCAGAAGGCCAACAAACATGTCAACCTGCCAATCAATCAAACGATTATGCTTGTGAATGCTGGCAATCTCGTCTTGATCAGGAGTTGTATTAACATTGTCATATTCCGATTGAGAGCAAGAACTTGTGGAGAGAGCGACGGGGTAACTATCCTTGATTTCAAGGGGGTTGAGCCAATACGTTTTCATTGTGCCTTTCCCTTTGGCCGTAACAAGATCTTGACGGGCTTGGATCCAGTGGCCCTTCCCAGCACTGCTAAGCAAATCGGCGGTTTCCTTGGACATGTGAATCCTGTTGCGTGTCCCCGTACTCTCAATTCGAGCCTATGCAAGACGTTGGTCGTGAGAAAGCAAGCTTGTAATTTGACGTGGACTTGTCTTCGGACGCATTGAATTCACTTACTGTTGTATTCATGGTGTCGCCAAACAACTGAAAGCGAGCACGATCCCCGCGCAAGACCCCGGCCGTTACTGCAAAGCAAACAAAGGTAAGAGATCATCTACAGATTCATTTGCTGCAAAATGTTTTGTGAACTTACCAGGACCACTGTGCAATCCGATTCGGATACCCAATTCACCAGTGTCTGGTCCAAGAGTCAGCTCTAGCTGTTTCACAAGATCCTTAACCGTGACCAAGGCATCGCGGGCAAATTTCGCCATGACCACTGCATGGTCCTTTCGAGGGACCGGAAGTCCGACAACTGCAACGTAGCAATCACCCACAGTCTCGACCTTGTAGACCCCACGACGCTTGGCAATGCGATCTAACGCAGAGAACACAGTCTCAAGCAACGTGAAGACTTGTGTTGGCTCTCGAACTGACGACCACGCTGTAAAGTTTGTAATATCTGCAAACATGATAGTGGTCTCCAAAAAGAGATCAGCAATGGATTTCGTCCCCATTGTTGCTGCTTGTTCCCTTTCATGATGTCCGTCGAGGAAGTTTTGAAGCTGTTTTTTGTCTGAAGAGCTGTACGAAAACGGATCATTCTTTGACTTTTTAGATTCTTTCTTGGCCCGGACAGGCTCTAAAATTCGATCACGAACGGTACTGGGGAAAAGAGACATGATGATGACCTTGGTGTTACGTCGCCGCTGAAAACTATCATAGGCCAAGAATGCGGCCATGATTGAAATGAAAACAGCGCCAACAATCACCGTTGAAATCACAGGTCGATTGGAAATGTAATCATCTTCAAATACCGATGATGGATAGAAATTCAATGTAAAGAAGCACACTCCAAGCTCAGCAGCCAACTCGTCATCTTCAAACAGTCCAAGAGGAGAATGGACTTTATGCGAATCATAGTCAGTATCATGTAGATCTCCCAAGCCAGCGAAAACAGCCTTGTTGCCTTGAAGTTCCCAGGTGATGGCCTCCCCACACGAGTTATTGAGGACCAGATGAATCCCACGGACACTGTCCGGCATTGAATTCGTAAAGAAGGAACCCCATGGCAAGAAGAAAAGTGCGACGGACGCTAGGCGAGACTTGTTGAAATCATCAAAGACAGGTTGCATGTAGATGGAAAGAGTTTCGTTTGGATGGGATCTGATTTTGCTTAAAAAGGGCCACAAAGGTTCAATGAGCGCTGTGGAAAAGCTATTGGTGATCACGCCGTCTCCCAACTTTTCAACTACTCGAATTCCCTCCTCGAGCTCGGCCGAAATTGGAATCAAATCGAAATTCATCAGAGAGTATGCCGGTAGTGGATGCAGTTGCCAGAGTGGGGCATATGGTCCTGGATAGTCTGCCATTGTCATAGGACCGTTGGCAGTACTTGTGTGGATCACCGGCGGGATTTGACTGCTAAGCTCTTCGCCGAACCAGTCCTTATGAGTCATGACGTAATGCGACCATTCGGCTGTCTCAGCTTCAGAAATAAGAGGCAACATCCAAACTCCAAGGGCTCCTGTTTGTACCTCCGCATTTTGTGCAATCTGATTGAAATGTTCGTAGGTGAAGAAGGGCCATTCACTTCCTTCAGTCAAGGCAACTGACGTCAATTGATCTCCAAAGTTTTTGTAGCTGGAACGGATAGAGTCAACTCGGCTCAGCATTGAATCCATCATTGTCGAAACGATTTGGTCATACTTTACAGTAACAGGAAACAAGGGACATAGTAAGAAGCACTAGAACACACCACACATGAATGACCGCACCTCTCCTCAAAAGCACTTACTGAGCTCTCGTACTCATCATCTTCTTGTTTGGAAAGGAAGAAGTATGTGGCACAAGTCACCCCAGTTGAAACAAGTAGCATGGCCACGATCACGACCATTCGCCACGCGAGCACGATGCGCGTTTCGTCTTTGATCATTTTTTTGATCTCTTCTATTTCGTTTTTTGCTTCGTCTGACGGTTGAAAAGATGCATCATCCTCTTCCTCTTTATTGCTAAGTCCACCCACGCCCGAGGACGCAACGGAGTCATCTGAGTTCATCATGTTGTTTCAATAGTCCTTCAGAAAAATGAGACCTCAAATTTGTGGACGGTTTAGTTTTAGCAAAAGGGTAAAGGGTGTCTCTGTTTCGGAGATTTAAAAGGCCCAACCATATATTCCAAAAGATGATAGAGATCCTTGGGGTCCTTGGACATTTTTGATATCATTCTCTATCTTCTCTCATATCTCATACAATAATGTATAATAGAAATATTATCAAGCGCTATGAGCTATGAGCTACGAGTATGAACAATAGAGCCAAAAATTACTCCTTCTTCTTGCTTCCTTGCTGATTGCCGGCAGCTGGCACCTGGCACGATAAATTCAACTCAATGAGCATTTAATATTTAATATTTAAGTTACGAGCGGAATGGGGCTGGGGTTGGGGGTTGGGGACCATGACCCATGACCCTTGGTCCAGCTCCGCACGATCAATCATCAATCAAGTAGGGTGTCACTCGCGAGAGAAACTTCTGCGTGACCATGTAACTTACATGTAACATGTAAGGCGAGAAGCCTTATATACTCCTAGGTAGTGCCACCTCCTACCTAGATGTACTGCTAGAGAGAAAGGAACCAGACACCAGACTACCTCTAGGAGTAAAGGTCAAGAGCTGTGCTATGTGCTATCGAATCAAGCGCTGGGAATCTCCTCGTACAAGTAGGTCAGCTGCTTGACGCTTGACGCTTGACCGCCTACCGCTGAACCATCAGTTGGGCAGGAGAAGGCAAAATACATGATGTCATTCGCCCAAATTCGACATAAATCCGCGACCAAACTTCAAACGTTGAATTCATGATCCATTGATCACCAACGTCCACGTTAGGGGTTAGGGCATAAGATATAAGATTACGAGTACAAACTTATTAGTGGCGGCTTAAAGCTTGACCCTTGTGACTTGTGACTTGTGGCTTGTGGCTTGTGGCTTGTGGCCCTTGACCCTCTTGACGTACGTACAATAGTTAGTAGTACTAATCACTCTAATCATGATTTTTCGGAGTGTCTTCTCTACCAATATCAGTTCGATCAGGCTCGCCCCAGCCCAAGCCCTCCATCTTTTGAGTTTTGTTATCGAACGCGAAACATGAACCATAACCGAAGAATAACCCTGCTGGCTACTCCTGCACGGATCTCAACACACTTTTTCAGCAAACATGCGTGAAGAATATAAAAGATGAAGAAGTATGAGTAGTAGTTAGTAGTACGGAGAAGAAAACACTTGACGTCGTGCCACTTTCAATTTGATCTGGCTCACTAGAAGCAACCTGACGGTTTGGCGCACGAGTCACGCCAGAAATTCTGAGTCACGACCATGTTGACTTTTTTCAATTTTAAGCAGCGGAATCGACAGAGCTCGACGAGCTCTATCCGGTCGAGTTATTCAGGATTTTCTGGATTTCTGGATTCTGGCAAATATCTGGTCTACCTGACACTTTGGCACCGCGATAGCCGGTACTAATTTGGACCAAAATGTTTTATACGGGCTATCACGTGAATTGACACGTAACTTCTCACTATAACACTAATTAATCGGATTTCTCCCCTATTCATTCTGTCTTTCATGTCCTTCATGGCTTTCTCAATAGACAGGATCAAGTTCTTCTTGTTCATACTGCTGGTTCCCTTGGAGTCGAGATAGATGCCAGTCCTTCTGGACAAGACACAGCGAGAATGTCAACAGTGGTTCCTGCGTGTATCATCAGGTCTGTGTGATGATAATGATACTGTTGGAGCTGAAGGTAGCATGTTGACAACAATGAAGTTGTTGGGTACACACTATGCATTCATGTTACCTTGATGGATGCTGACTTTGTCATTGTCGTTTCTTGCTAGACTGCACCAAATCTGATCGAGACTGTGTGTGGGCAGGTAGCTGAGTTAGACTACCAATTTAAACTTTCCTTCATCCATTTGGCGCCAAAAACACATTTTGAACTGCCCAATCGACAGATCTCGTTCTGGGCTTTTGAATGACACCTCAAATTCCAAAATTGGTTAAGTAGAAGTTAAGTTATAAATTGTCAAAGTTTTCTACGGTGGCATCGCGGTGACCCAAGAATTCCGCCCACCAAATTTAGTCAGGCTGCCAAATTAGTCAGGTTGCTTCTACCTAGAAGAATCTGAACTTCCGGAATTTGTCTCCCTTAGTGAAACTGAATGAGCTTGTCATTCGTTCTTTCCCATAGTCCTTTTTTCTTCAGCGAACAGACGCCTTCAAGAGAATGCCTTCCATTTGAAGGAAGAGACAAGCCTTATTATCTTAAAAGCTAAAGTAGTACTCGGCTTCGTCCTTCTTGAATGGAAATGATAAAGTAGTTATCTCGTGATGAGTGATGAAGCAACTGATCGGTGTCGGCTTTGTCCGGAAAAGATGCTGAATACAGACGGACATTGACTTATCACTTGTCCTGCTAGCCTCATTGAGTGTGACTTCTTTCAAATAATGCGAATCTCAATATTGCATCGACTTTCGAGTTGTGTCCCATAGGCTTGGCTGCGCTCGTCCCGAGACGCCGATTAATCCGATGGCGTCTCCCTTCTCATTCACCCACTCGATCCTGCTTTACGACCAATCAGCTTGGTCTCGCGTCTCGTTCCTATACTTTGCTCGTAGTCGTTGTGACGGAAACGACGGGTTCCCCCAATAGAAGGCCCAACCAAATCGTGCATTCTACTTTCACGATGGTTTGGAATCAACGGGGGTTTGCCCACTTTCAATACTTTACTCAAGAAGACTGCACAAGAAAGAATCCGACCAAAAAAGTCATTGGTCCCATACTACACTTGCTTTACTACGTAGCCCCCTTAATGAAGACTGGCTGGGTCCCCACCAATTGGGTCCAATTGTTTCTTTTTTCATTGTCTCTCTTCTTTGTACTGTCGCAAACAACAGCGGGGAAGCAGACAAGTATGGTCAATGGCTGGTTCCTTGCATTCTTGTTGTTTCTAATGCTGTCGTGGAACCGTCGTTGGTAGATGATGATGATAATAATGGGGACTGGACAACAACAAAAGATGATGAAGCTGGACCCAGAACCGATGAAGGGCTGGTAAGTAGTAGTGTCTGTCGGAGTAAGAGGTTTGCAGTTGATCTGGGGAGAGTGGTACTGTGCATCTTCACCTTGTTGCTGTAGAGTATATCAAGGATAGCAGGCGTTGCCTGGTCTTTTCGGGGACGAAGCGACGACAAAAAGTGTCAGGGGTACCTGCCGTGCGGCTCTTTTCGTTGCTGCCGTCGTCGTTCTCCAAACGTGTCGGCAGGGACGAGTTCTCGAGTCTCGAGGACTCTTGGTCTCGCAAAGTGTGTGTCTCGTGGGTTTTCCTGACGGAAGGGCGAGGTCGCCATGCGATTCTTCATCCTCTCTAGTCTTAGTCCCGGCAGCGAACGACAGTGCTGTTCAAATCTTCCGTAGACAAGACTTGAGTAATACAATGCGATTACTATTGATCAAAAAGTAGTACCTAGCTAGTTCCTAGATGAATTCGGAACCAGAAAAATCGAGAAGCAAGACCAAGGATGCATGCATATTGTGAGAGCTTGTACCACAACACGCAACTGACTGCAACACGCGACACGCGATAGGTCCCCAACCCCAACCCCCCACTTCATGCAAAAACGGAAGTGGTTACCCCCTTCTATTTTTGTGGGTCCACACACCCACGTCCTCCCGAGCGCAGTTTCATACATGGCAAGAACAGTATCTGTGCTTGCAGATACGTGCGTGGCTCGGAGGAGGAGTTCGCATCCTGGCATCTTCCCCCCTTATCCGCTTCCCCCAGAAACGCATTCACGATCGCCGGGCGCGCCCGGTGGGTAAAGTACAGACCGAGGCCTTTTTTGGTGTGTCGTGTTCTTCCTTCACGGGACACGTGACACACACAACAGGCACAACCAACCGCACATCTATTGGCGCATCGTCAACAAACAATCGCTTTTTGTTTCGCATTTCGGGTTTGGCATTGCACTTGTGTGTGTCTGTGTTTCTCATTCGCGCTTCCTTTTATCGACGTTCTAGTGTCGGGGGGCATCTCGTATAGAAACGTTGATTCCCAATTTCTCGGTTCCTGGATTGCTTCCAATATCCTTCTCCTTGCATTCATTTTTTGGGAAACGACAACAAGGCGCACCTATAACCACCCACAAAACCAAGAAGCACCCACCATGATTGTCCAGGAACCATCATCTTCCCAAGCTTCTTCGCCTCCTCCTCCTCCTCCCGCTCCAACCGGGGTGTCTCCGAGCCGCCGGCGCCGCCAAGCAGCAGCAGCAATAGTACCACCACCGCTCCACAATGCACCGAGCAGCAGCAAGCCATCGTCGTCCGCCCTTTCTCCCACCTCGACGGCCCCCCTGTCTTCCACATCGTCGTCCTCTGCGTCGTCTCCGACATCGCCTCCCCCCTCTCCCTTGCCTCGGTTGCCACCCTTTCGACACCGACCGTGGACGCGAGGTATTTCTTCGTTCCACCACAAACAGGACGAGGAGAAAAAGGTGCCCGACGAGCACGAAACGAAACCAGTCACGTCTTCTTCGTCGTCGTCTTTGATGGGCAAGGATGTACCGGACCAGTCACAACCGGCCGATACGGATTCGTTGGTACTGCTCGTGGATGACGAGGAGGAAGAGGAAGATCCGGCCCTGCCAAAGAATGCTTCTCGGGGGCACCCTTCTGGAGCACCTCCACCGCCGCCTCCACCACCGTCGCTTCCTCCCACTTCCCCTTCTCCAACTGCTTGTGCATGGACCACACCACCTCCTCCGGCCCAAAAAACAATGGCCTCGACACCCCACCAGGCAAGTCGTAGGAGCAATGACAACACCACCAACCACAGCAACAGCAGTACAACACCTCGTCGCACTCGTCGCAGACGCATGGTGCAGAGTCCCTTGACTCATGTCTTTGTCCCTTCCCCAATGAGTGGTCCACGACGATTTCGCCACAAGGAACAAGACAAGGAAGAAAGCAATGCACCACCGGAAGAAACAACCACCACGAACCACCACCACAAGGGGGGACCTTCCATGCCCTCCTTGTCCGTCACCCATGCATCCAGTCCTACTACTACTACTACCACGAACCACCGCTCCTCCACCTCTCCTCGAGACAGTGCATCGTTTCACTCCACCACGATTGTTCCTTCTTCTACAATGGTGGCAGCGATTCTACCTGCTGCAACCACAACAACAACGAATGCTACTGCACCGGTGGCTACCAGTTCGGCTGGTTCACACCCAGCCAACAACAACAACAACAACACCAAGCAACGCACCACCAGCAACAACAACAAGAACAACACCAAGCGTCGACTTCATCGTCCGACGCGATCTCTGGTCGATTCCATTTTGGGCATTTGGAAACAACAGGCATCGCCCTCCGTGTCCTTGTCCAATAGTAGTAGTAGTAGTGACTCGGAGGACGAGGACGACACTCTTACTGGAACCCAACCACGAGGGGATTCACAAACTACCACCGAAACGACGCCCCTCTTGTTACAGCTCTCGGCAGCCCATCCTACTACGAATTCCAGTGCCCACCATGCCAGTCCGTCCAATCCAGAGTCACCATTACCCAATCACAACACTACAAACAGCAACCATCACCACCAGGCGCACGATCCCGAGCGGGGGGGACCATCAGAGAAGGATCATGATCTTGTGGATCATCGCCACCCTGACCATGACGACGACAACGATCATCCTCATCCGGATTTGGACGAAGACGAATTGTCCTCTCTCTTGGCCGATGCGCAATCGCATCAAAAGACGAGTGAACGAGCGCATTGTGCATGGAAATCAATTCAACAAAAGGTTCGATCCGGTGATTTGTTGTTGCAACGACGGTATTCAGGATTGAGCAACAATAACCCGACCAACCACCACCGTACGAGTAGTAGTATCCAGGACGACAAGACTCGATATCCAAGCTCCTCCTCCTTCTTTTTGACTCCATCCGACGCCCGGAGGAGTACGACCACCTCCCATTGGATGCTGGACCCGCACCACCACAAGAGTGACAGTTTGTCCAGCTTGGCCAAACGCACGCAAGCGCAAGAATCCCTTCGCAGTGGTTTGGAATTTAGTACAGTCCAATGTTTGTGTCTGTTTGGTTGGTTCCTGGCCATGAGTGTGGTCGCCTTTTCCTTTTGGTTGGATCATTGGAGTTTGGTCGATGCCATGTACTTTGCCGTTGTGACCTGCACGACGGTGGGCTATGGCGATTTGGTGCCCCAATCGGCCGCCGGTCGTGTCTTTACCTGTTTGTATGCCTTGGCCGGCGTTTGTGTCTTGGGCATTGTCTTGGGCGTCCTGGGCAATCACATGGTGGAAGCCGAAGAAGCTGCCGTCGAACGAACCAGTACCATGGCCAAGAAACGATTGCTCAGTCTCTTTTCCGCCTCGCAACCAAAAACACAACAACAACAATCATCATCAACACCAACACCCAAAACCACAGACCAGCAGGAAGAGGATCATCAACACGACGTAGTGGAGGAGGATGCACATGAACAGGAGGTGGAACAAGAATTGTTTGCCCAACAAATTGCCGAAGAACAAAAGGTCCATTCCTCCAGTCAAGGGTCGGCCATTTTGTGGCGACTCTTGTTGCATTTTCTCATGATTCTCATGCTCTTGACCATTTTTGCCTTTTGCATGGCCAACGATTCCGGTGTGGGTATGAATACCAATGGCGAGGCCGATTTCTTTGATGCCTTTTACTTTACCATTGTCACGGCAACGACGGTCGGATACGGCGATTACAGTCCGGAATCCGAACGAGGACGCATCTTGGCCATTTTCTTTATTCCCATGGCTGTGGGTGCCATGGGACACTTTTTGTCCAGTGTGGCCGAAGCCATTATGGAATCACGAGCCCTCAAAGTCCGACGACGATTTGCGGCCCGAGACATGTCTTTGCAAGATTTGGAAATTATGGATGCCGATGGCGATGGCAAGGTGTCGCGAGCCGAATTTTTGGAATTCATGTTGGTGGCCATGGATAAGGTGGACCACGATTTTATTGAAGAAATGCGACAACATTTTGCCCGTCTCGATGTGGATGGTACTGGTGTCTTGTCCAAGGATGACTTGATTGAACATGCTCGACGGAAATTGGGACGGATTCAAAGCAAATTGGAATTGGCCGCCTACAAGGAAACCTTGTTGCGTCAGGCGGCGGCTCAACGACAACGTCGACGACGATCGGGACATTCGTGGAGCAATGTGACCTTTGTGGCCCGCCAACGGTGGCAACCCCTGGCACGAACCTTGCGACGAGCCTCCACCTTTTTTGTGCCCGGCCATTCGTATCATCATACTCACATGGGTGAATCTTCCTATTCGCACCGTCATCGGGCTCACACGTATGGACATGCTCCTACGGCTTCCACAACGCCCACTTCGACTGCAGCTGCCGCTGCGGCCGTGGCGGCCGCCGCAGACAGTGGGCGGTTTACGTCGTCGTTTGCCTCGACTCTTTCCATTGATAGCACCGACGACTTTTCGTTTGATGATCACCATCATCATCCCTTCCATCAACACCATCATGCTCCTCCCCATCATTCCGTTTCCGCTCCCCCGTCCTATCACGACGACGACCACAGTACCAATGCTGATACCGCCGTACGATTAGACTACAGTGGTGTCAGCTTTGGATCGGATCCTGGCGATGGTAGTGGAGGGCTGGACGGCGACAGACGAGGAACGGAACATGGAGGAAGTGGACGCTATGGTCGATCGGGCTTGCCGACCCTGCACGAACAATTGGGTGATGAGACTCCGTAGCGAAACCGTGTCCTCGCTGGCTGGGTGAGGACACATTCATTGTGCGATATGTCTGTACAAACCATTTAGAAATATACATCAGTAGAGAAGTAGAAGCAAACCAGTTGATTTTGTTGAGTTCGAAAATTTTCTTATATATCTTTTAACTTGAGCAACAATCTATTCGTATCCTACAGTATTCACATAGCTTTTTTTCTTGCGCCGAACCATGTCAGATTCCCACACTTCTGATGATTTCAGCTTCTTTGTCGCAGCGTCGTTCCTCATCTGTTGTTGTATGCTGCATTATCCAAAGTACAATAAACCTCTCGTCGTTGTGAACCCTCTCCTTTTCTGTGGCCCTTTGTCGTTACCGCAATCGATAGTGTACCGTCGAATCAATCTTGGAATGTTTCCCTTCAAATTGGTAGGCAATACTAATATCCAAATCTCGTTTGTTGCGAGGATTGGGTTGACAGGAAATTTGTCCCTGCAAAGTTTCTCCGGCACAAATGGTCAAGGTATCGGGAACATAAAACATGGTTTGTTTCCAATGCGTGTAGCGACAAAAGGGAGCCGTACTAAAGCCAATCGGTTTGTGGATTTGCGTAAAGGCACATTCAAAGTAGGCCACCAACCCGTGAATGTAATCGTTCCGACGAGCCTGCAATTTAAAATCGGTACAAAAGGTCAAATCGGCCTTGGTACAGGTCAAAATATCCAAATGCAAAATGGGCACGGCGTCCGTGACCAAGGCTTTGGGATCCACCACATCCACAACCGGCTCCCGCAAGGCCACTTCCTTGATGGGACTCATGTCAAATCCATAGACATCGTCCCAAAAATCAATGCGTTCTCGTCGGACCGTTTCATCTTCCATGGCCGACATGTACATGACAGCCTTGTCGGGGAAGATAATACCCGTCCCATCCTGGACGAGCCACTTGTCACGCGCGTACAAGACGGTATCCAACATGGATTCGTAGAGTAAAAAGTAGCCCATCCATTCTGACACGATAATGTCGACATGATCCACAGGCAATTCAATCTCTTCGACCTTGCCTTGAATGAGGGTGATTTGGTCCTGATAGCCATTGCGAGTGACAATTTTTTGGGCTTGTTGGACAATACTGGAACAATCAACGGCATAGACATGTTTGGCGCCGACTTGGGCACAAAAGAGGGACAAAATGGCTGTCCCACAGCCGACATCCAAAACGACCTTGTCGCGAAACAAGTGGGCATTTTGCGTAATGGCCGTTTGGTAGGTTTGTGTTCGGACATGGTCCTTGAGCATTTCTTCATGAATGGCATGATGAGCATAGGAATCAAAGTAATAATCTTGACTGGTGTGTGTATCATCGACATCTGTGGTAGTAGTGGCATTTTTGTCCTTGTCGTCCGTGGAAGCAGCACCGATCGGGGCAGACTTGTTGTTTGTGTTGTTGTTGGTCGTCGTGGATTTGGCATGAGTGCTGGTCGTGGAAACACTGGCATCTGCACTCGTACTACTACTACTCACAGCAGTAGCAGCAGCAGTCGATTGGGCACTGTGGCTGTCTTTGGTTGCTGCCGCAGCAGTGCTAATGGATGGCACTTGGCTGGAGACTGCTACTGCGGTTGCCGAATCGGGTTGCAAGGCTCGTCGTTTTCGAGGTGGTCCCTCCACATTGCCTGCCGTGTCGTCCGTTGCCGGATGGTAAGTTGTAGTCGTGGTGCTTGTAGTATGGTTGTAGTCGTCGTAATCTTCTTCCTCCACAACCAAGGGTGCGGCCGTACGGGGTTCCGATGCTTCCCGTGGTGCGGCTGCTCTCGCCACTGGCTGTGGTTGCTCTTGTGGTTGTGGTACAATGGCCGCAAACGACCATGCCGCACTACTGCTTTGATTGGGAAAGGGTGGTGGATTCATACTACGACTGTTCTTGTGGTGGTCGTCGTCGTCACTTGTTCTCTTTGGACCGTGCAATTGCGTTTTTGTGTTTCGTAGTTTGTGAGAGGGGGATGATAATGATTCAATGCCAATTGCTGAATCGTTGGAATGTGACAGACAATCAGTCGTTGTAGTTGTAGTTGTCGCTGTCGTCGTCGTTGTGAGTTCACCCCCAGCTGTATGAATGATTGAATGGATCAATGTGAATCAATTAATGAATCAATCGTTGGTTCTTTGGTTGGTTTATTCGCTCTGGATTCCACCAACCTTGCCACTATCTTTCTCTCTTTCAATAGACTCTAGCAAGGAATAGAACAGCCTTGCACCAAACAAAGAGGAGATACAAACACACACACACGCTGTCAAAGCCGTGTGATTTGTTGATTGATTGGTTGGAACTGGTGATTACTCGCGCTTGGAAAACTGGTCTCCACTGTTTCGCAATGGCGCCACAAAACCCCTTTTGGTATCGCCACAACAATGGTCTTCTAAGATTGATGAATGTATATATGGATAGAATACACCCAGTTTGACGGATCAACCAGACAATTCACAAACCGAATTGTCGGATAGTCTGTGGTTGTAATGGAGGGGCGCAGAGACGACCATGGGAGTTTTGGGGGTCACTACTCGTACATCGCGCTGTGGGAAGAGGGAAGATGGTTGCGCGAGTAGGGGCATAGACAAATTTGGGAGTCGCGCGACCAAAATGGTCTATGGCCCACAAGTCCCGTCAAACGAATGCTACGGGAAACTCTACACCATTTCCAGTCGGAGTACAATCGGGCACAAGTCTTGGAAAATTTTCCGAGACCAAATTTTGGGGGAATGCAGTACCTATGCCATGGAAAAGTCTACCTGTTACCCAAGAGGCTCTCGATTTAGTCTCCTCTAGCTTAGTCTCTCTCTACGTAGAAAGGCACAGTGGTCCTGGGATTGGGAAACACACCCATCCTCTTTGGGGCGATGGGATGTCCGTTCTTCTCCTTTGACCGGCCCTGAGGAGTTAAAACTACCACAACAACAACTACAATACTATTGCTATACTTCATCATGAGAGAACCAGGACACGATTCAAGAGCTGCTGGTAGACATGTGTGTCTTTGTGGTGGAAGAAGCCTCATGGTTGTTGTCACGGCTGATGCGATTGGATGGCTGAGACTCGTCCCTGGTGTACAGAGAGAGGCCGCTATCCACACACACCAAACTGGATCCAAAGCCCCGCCTGCAACCTTTTTTGTATCAATGATTTTTTTGATCGCATCATGTGTCAGGTATACCATGAAATCAGAACAAGAGAGATGCGTGGTACCAGCGATTCCTTTAATTAACTTCTCCCAATGATCTGAACCTCATGTCCGTAACAGCCGAATCAAAAGTGAATTTCACCAGAAACAAAAGAGAAGAACATGACATTGTATTCGAATATTGTGACTTGTTCTATTAGTACTGCGAATCTGTTGCTTTGGCTACGCTAGATCTACTCCTCGAAATACAGCGCCATCTTGCCGACGGATTTGCCAGAGGCTTGCATCTCTAACGCCGTGTGCAAATTGTCGGCAGTCAACTCCATGCAATTGGTTTGACGCGTGGGCAGGGTTCCATCCTCCAACAACTGGCACAGTTGTGTCAAAATATCATGTTGCCGCTTCGACTCTTGGTTCTTGAGACCTGGACGGGTGAACATGAGGACGGCCGAAAAATTGACCGACTTCCAAAAGAGTTGAAACAAATCGACCGTGGCCGAAGGCCAAATACTACAAATGCCTCCAAAGGGTTTGATGAGACCGACAAATTCAGTAAAGAGATCTCCCGTTAAATCCACCGTGTGCAAAATATAGTCAACGGCTTCAATTCCAAGCTCCTCCTGGATTTGACGTGTCAGGTTTTCACGGTGATTAATGACATGATGTGCTCCCATTAGACGGACAAAGTCTCGAGATTCGTCGCGCGAGGCTGTGGCAATCACAGTGAGTCCCAAGACTTTGGAGGCCAAAGCAATGGCCGCTGTGGCCACTCCACCGGCTCCTCCAGTAATGAGAATGGTTTTACCCGTATTGTCTTGCTTGTTGGGAGAAACCTTGAGTTGGTCGTAAATGGCTTCCCACGCGGTCAAGGAGGTGAGAGGCTCGGAGGCAGCTTGACTCCATGATAGGTTGGCTGGCTTGGGACCGACGATGCGTTCATCGACCAAGACATTTTCGGCAAATGCACCCGAACGAAAAAAGTCGCCAGCAAACATGACCTCATCACCCACCTGGAATAAGGAAGTTTCATCTCCCACTTGTTCGACAATTCCAGCGGCATCCCATCCCACGACAAGTGGTTCGGTTCCTTCAAAGGCCTCTGTGTGTTTTCCGAGATTTCCCAATCGTTTGTAGTCAATGGGATTTGTCGCGACCGCTTTGACACGGATAAGGAGATCATGTCCTGTAGGAGAAGAAGGCTTGTCCATTTCGACTTGTTTGAGTGCAGACAAGTCTCCGACAGCGTTTTATTCGGTAACGGCAAAAGCTTTCATGCTTGTTGTCTGGTTTTTGTATGATTTTGGTTGCTGGTTTGTATGATTTTGGTTTTGTGAGAGCAAACGATCCGAGCGCTTTGCAAATCAAAAAGTGAGAAACGTAGTGTTTCTGGGATGAATTCGGAAGACAATTCTTATACAATTTTCAAGTGTGTACACTACTAGAAGTGGATGATCGAATTCGGAAGATGAAACGCACTGATTTTTCTATAGTGTACAGTCTTCGATATAACGCCCATTGAACACAAAAGAGAATATGCATTGAATTTCCAAGAGTGTACACTGCAATGGCATGAACTCGGAAGAAAAGATAGCTACTCGTACTCGTAGACTAAATCTAAAATGAATTGGTCCAGCCCGAGCAGCTTCGATAAACAGGATGGCCAGTTGATGTCAACCGCAATCACATAATCACAAACGTCAAGTATAGCCAGAGCAGAAATTGAAGCAGACTGTTTGACGGCGGTCAGGCTTGTCTGACTCTGTCGGATGGATGTCACCAAGGTTTACGAAATTGGCATGGCTCTCTCGAGTGGTTGGCATGGTTCTCTCTCGAGTGGCATTCACTCTAGTAGTAGTTTCGTCCTGTATCTGACTGGACATATTTTTTTCTGGAGACCACAACACTGTGCTATGGGGGTGACAATCTCCAAGAGTACGAATGAATGAATAGATACCCGGGGCCCTTTTGTTGGTGACGAAGGAGGCAATACACAAAATCTGGCAATCCATCTCTCCATCCATTCCAACTCTTCCAAAACCCATGCTCAATTCGATCACAAAGTCGAATATTTCAGCAATTGTACGACCAAGAGTTTTTCATGTATTGAAGCGTTTCCGTCCTTGTCCTTCATGTGTGGGACGACAAGGCCATTTCAAGGACGCTCTAGTGAACCGTGATCAGTTCAGTGGTGACTCATGGAGTCGTAGAACTAATTGTCGTTGTTGTGGTGATGTTTGCGGTGAGTGATGATGGTGGTGATGGTTCTTTTTGAAGGAAAATGGTTTGTTCCAATTGTGCCACGGCCGTTTTCAAAGCCAAGACGTGATTCAACAATTCTTGGTAGGCACGTGTCTTGGTACCCTCATGCCGATTGCGGCTGTTCCTTCTAGGGCGATTTTTTCTACAGCCGGTATGATCTGGATCGTCATCCTCGTCATCGTCGTCGTCATGCCCAGTCGACGTGATGGTGGTGGTCGTGTCTTGGGACAATGCGGACGAGGAGGAGGATGACGACGCCGACGACGACGCCGGGGTTTCTCCTCCTTCTTGTTTCGAACCGGTTCGCTTTTTTGTGGGATTCGTGGTTCTTGTGCTGTTGTTGGACGGATGGGCCGCCGCATCGGGTGGGCAATTCCAATCCGAAGTTTGATCCATGAGCACGGACATGGTATCCATGGTCTCTTTTAAATCCTTATCGTCTTGGTTCAAGACAGCGCACAGACTCTTGGTCAAATCCAAGGCTTCGTCCAACACTATACACGTGGGTGGATGGGAGGATATCACTCGGCCCATTGTCTTGTTAATCCTCTTTTTTGTCGTATGCTGATGATGGTCCGGGAGGTATGTGTGACAATACTGGTCGTCGTCATCATCTTTGTCGTCATGAGCAGTACAATGATTGTCATCGTCTTCCCGATCCAACAACAAGGTGACTACATTTTGAGTCAAACTCAAGGCTTGGTCCAAGAGCGGCAAGGATAAGGATGATACCGAAACGGTTTCATCTCCCAGCAGCAAGACATTGTTGTCTCTGTACATGGAGGAGGAGCCATGCCCAACAGGATCCTCGTTGTCGTCGTTGTCATTGTCTTCTTGTTCTTCTTCTTCTTGTTCGGTGAGAAAGGACGACCACTCGGTGGTATCGTCGGTCCACGAAGAAAATGAACGATCGACAAACGGCTCTTGTCCTAGTACTCCTAGTAGTTTGTCCTTGCGACGGCGTGCGGCGTACAGGGCAGCCGCCCTGGATTTGGTCCGGAGTCGAATCTGACGCAATTGTGCTTCCAATCGTTTCATGGTTTCCAATCTTTGTTGTTGTTGCTGCTGCTGTTGTTGGTTGTCGGTATGATTAGTTTCATGATTTTGATGATCCCTATCATCCCGAGTCTTGTTGTTGTTGTCGTCGTCTCGGAGGATTGGTGGTCGTTGTTGGGAGGAGGATGGTGATGAAGTAGTAGTAGTAGAATGATTGGGGGCTGCCGACGAATTGGTAGCAGATTGGGTTTGTTGGACCTTGACTGGTACTAGTTGTTGTTGTTGTGGTCTTTGGCGGGTCATTGGGGGGTGTGGTTTGGTGGAGGAGCAAGGCACCCTCGTTGCTGGCTGGGTGTTTCCAGTGTTCCGATCCAAACCAGATGCTACGAGTGTTGTCGGAAGTGTCGTTGTTATGGTTGTCGGTTCGGACCGTGTAGTGTTACGCTGGAAGGTACAATCGCGCATGACCAAGGGAACGACCAGGTGTTGACGAAAACATCGTTTCAAGACACGACGGGCTTGTTGGTACGTCAAGGACTGCAAACACGTGTCATGAACTTGACAAAAGACATCGCCCCTGTGTCGAATCAAGCCAATCGATGCACACGGCGATCCATCGGCCAAGCAATCAAATTTGCGAAAGGCGGCCGTACCCTCGGGCGTTTCGTAAAAATAAAAGGTACATCCACTGGGATTTTTGGGAAGGAGGACGCGATAATACTCGCTGCGCTTGTGGTTGTGGTTGTCTCCATGTTCTTCTTCTTGTTGTTGTTGTTGGCAGGGCACATGGCTCTTGAGGTTCGGACCGAGACTTGAGGGGTTTTGGTTGGAATCAGTCTCCTGGTGCAAATGACATTCCTTTTCCTGGTGGCCGTTGAGACGTGATGGTGCTGCTGCTGTTTTTGTTTTCGTGTTTCGTTTCTTGGCTTTCATCCTCAAAGCGTCTGCCATCGTGTCGATCGGCTCTCGTCTTGGCGAAAAAAGATTTCCGTGTAACTGTGAGTTCGGTTCTCAGAATCTCGATCGAGCGCGTTGTGGGGAATGAATGCAACAACTCGTTTTTGTTTCCAGAGACGACCACCACCACCAATCCTCACAACCTTTTGGTGTATCTTTGCTGTGTGTCCTTACCACCCAGAGAGGGGAAGATGGATTTCCTCTGAACCTCGTTTGCTGGTTGTCTATTGCGATTTGCGCGACAAAATTCTGGGGAGGATCTCATTCATTGATTTTTTGTTTCGGTTGGGTGTCGTGTCCATCAGGGCATTTGTGGGGCTTTTTGGACGCCAAGAGAGGCCCCATCCGCATCACAGGACTTCAAGGGCACTATAAATATACATATGTACGAGCTCCATCAATCGATATGGGTAACCGTAGTGGCCCGTGCTTTTCATACCCCCACTGTTTTTTCTACAGTGATTCTAACTTCGTAGGGACACCACTACGGTCATTTTGCACTTCGTAACCCCACCATGACACACTCAAGCCGGTGTGCACCTCCAACGAAAGGTGCCAGCTCTCTTGCGACCATCAAGGATGCCTAAGAATCAAGTGTACCGTGAGGGAATGGGCGGGCAGGGATGAGTTGGCTTTTTTTATGGACCGACGGCAAGGTTTTGAAGTCTTCCTTATTTGGCATCCGAAACAGAGGAAGTGACCTTGAGAAGAAGACGACGACAACCGATAGAATGCATCCAGCAAGTCACCGATCATACGTCCGCATGCAGCCATCAACTCCTCGTCACTTAATAGACCGAGCACAACATTGGAAAGCCTCGACCGTTGGTGGCTCAAACGCAACAAAAGCTGATTTGTCCAGACAAAACAAACGTGAACCGTGGGTGGAAGGACTGCTTCTACTGCGACAGACGATGGTGGTGCCGGTGGTGCGGCTGATTCCCACAGCACAATTTGAGTGGAAGAAGGAGGGGATGCCGTGAAGCTGATGGGCGGTGGTCGAAGAGCCTTGCGAGTCGACAACACTCGGCAACAACAACAACAACCCAAAACCCAAACACAACAATCAACTACTCACTCCTCGCTGCCACCGAACGAACAACAACAACACTCGGCAACAACACTCGACAACGACACTCGGCGGCAAGACTCGGCGACAAGATGGTGTGGTCGTCCTCCTTCTTCTACCGTGCGACGAAACAATCAACTCCTCGTCTTTTCGTTGCCCTCACCCAACAAATCGAAGCCTCGTCCACTGGTGGTAACAAGCGACGACAACGACAACCACAAGCGGCTCAACTACAAATGGCGAAACAATCGGCGACGATGTCACAGCTGATCGATCGAATGAACGAACGAACGAAAGAACGAATGAACGACAACAACAACACTCGGCGACAACAAAAATCCAAACACAACAATCAACTACTCACCGCCACTGATCGAACGAACGAACGAATGAACAAACAACAACAAAAACAACACTCGGCAACAACAACAACAACAACAACCCCCACGCAACAATCAACTATTCGCTGTCACCGAACCCTCTGCCCGAGACTGTGCCCTTCAACAACAGCAAGCGGTGACAACGACAAGCGACGACAACGGCATGCGACAAGACAGCAAGCGGCAACAACGACAAGCGGCGACAACGACAAGCGACGACAGCGACATCCGACGACAATGACATACTCAACAATCAACTGCTCGTTTCGGCCAAACGGCAAAACATTCGGCGACCACGGCACGGCAACAGCACCATACTCAACACCGAAACGATTGCCTATTGTACGACCTACGACACAAAGAAGCATGTACTAAGCTAGATAGATGTTCTGTACTAGTAGCTGTTTATATGCATACTCGTAGAGGAGGCGGGTTGATTATTGTGCTAGCGCCGCCTCACCATGGTGATGGTGTGGGTGCCGTTGGTGAGAAGAATCTCGCAACAAAATGTGCAAGAGCATGAGGGCAATTCATTTTACTTTAGGAAAATGTATGGTGTAGTGAATCTCGTAGGGCCGGAAGTTCAACCGAGTATCGGAAACGTGAAGCACGGGCCACTACGGTTACCCATATCGATTGATGGAGCTCGTATGTGGTAGGGAGACCCCCAAAATGCAACAGGAACGAAAAACGTCACGCGAGTCGTAATTTTTGGAGGCTTAGGCCCTCAAAGAGGCCTATGTGAGGAACATGCAGACTAGAATAATCAGTACTACCTGGACAGCCCCACAATACCCGGCTCTCCGAATTCCGATCTTTGCGGATGCGTGGCCCGGAACTGCGACTGGTGGATGGAATCGAATGTTTTCTGCGCATGGATGGATGGTCTCCTTCTCCTCTTTCCCTGACCGCGACATTTGCTGAAATACTCGAGACGATCCCTTTTTCTCCTTCTCTTCTTTGAGTTCATTTGCGAAATTGGACCCATCTTTAATTGATGACAGTTGTGTATGTCGCCTCTCTCGGCCAATCGTCAAGCGACACCTAAAACTCTCTACCGAGACACAAGCTGGAAACATGGAGAGTCGAGCAGGTAGTGCTGGTGTTCTATTCCCTCTGTCCAACCTCAAGCATCCTTGGAACAATCCTTCGCACAACGCGCCTCCTTTTTTGCATGGGACCTCGGGGGTCTCTACTAGCCAGTTGCACTACCTAGATCGATGTATGTTCGGCACGGAGACAGCAAGAATGGGCAACATTGAATGGTGCTTTGGTGGAACGAGATTCACATGGACTGGAATCCAATCCCAATGTCCTCGTTTGTTTGAGTCTGACCATCAGAGATTTGACATTCATTTTCTATATTGCTCGGTTGATTGGAAGACACCAGCTGTGGTTCTTGTGGAGAAAGCAAGAATGGGCAACAACATTGGATGGTACTCTGGTGGAACGAGATTCATGGACTCGAATCCAAGAATCCCAATCTCATCTCTTGTTGTGCGCGTCAGAAATACACAAATAACAAATGCGAATGATAGTAGCAGCAATAATTCATTCTCTGTAGTCTCGTTGGCAGTTGGTTCGTGCTCCCGCAAGTTTGTGATGGCCCGTTGGAATCCGCAGGTCGACCGGTGTTCTCGTCAGGTCCTGCGCGGGACTTGGTCCCGTCTGGGGTCGTATATCTCATTCGTGTCCCTTAAGAATGCAAGTCACCTTTTACGGTACTATCATTCCATCGTACAGTATTTCAACCGATTCCATGTCACACGACAATTAACGAACCATCGAGCCATTGGTCCGTTTTTGATCGTACGGCCTATGCATACACGCGTTGCTCCTAACCTTTGGGCGATGGGGGAACGGCATCCATCGAACCCACAGGGGCCACAACAAACCGCAAAGAGCACAAACCATTCGTATTCTCTCAAACAAACAACAACGAACAAAGCATCAACACAAATCCACCAACAGAGTCAATCCACTAACGTGTGTGACCACTGTCTTTCGCGGGAACGTTTGTGGGTGTGACAAACAATAGAGTTTCGGAGAGAGGAAACGACACACACACACACGGACTCGTCGTCCACGATTGTGACTCGGAAGAACTCTCTCTCTCTCTCAGAATGGTGATGCTTTTGTGGTTTTCCACAAGTTCTTGGTGTTGCCGATCCATGGACGCTATTGATCTTCATGCCACAGGAGACGAGAATGACAATGACATCGACCAGCTGGACGAGGAATCCACAATTCTGCTTACCGACGATGACGACGAGTCCAGTCTCCAAACACCTCCCTTTTCGAGTCGACAATGGAAACGATCTCGAATTGCCAATGTTCCTCTCAGCCGTATGGATTCGCTTGTGAGAAAGTTCTCCACAGAACAACGATTTCTTCAATTCAATCCCGAGCTGGACGACAATCATGGTGGGGAAGACGACGAATTTCATGTGGGAGCACGACAACTCAGTTTCTCCTCCCTCTCCACCACGGAAAGTACCGAGGATGGAGAGGAGGGACAACACGAGGTTGCCGAGGCCGAACTTGCCAGGACATTACTGGATGAGGGAGGTGTCGGCGACGGTCCAGTATATCTGAGTTTGGAGCTCTATGAGCTGGATGATTCGAGGGAGCAGGTCATGGACGCGAATGACATTCCAAGTAGTGAATGTCCAACATTCTCCAAAAGACGACGAAGTCGCAGTCGCAAACTGTTTGTTCTGCGATCGTCGAGACAACGACCCAAGCCACTGAGCAGACAGCAACTGGCGCGTCTTCATGCCATGTCGTGACTTGCACACGTAAGACTTGGTCTCCTTCCGACCAAAAGGCTAGGTTATACGGAGAGATGAACAAAATACAATACCATGTTGAATATGTACCATACAGTAATGCATTTCTAGAGTACACACAATGTATAGTTTCCATGAGACTTGAAGTTTGTGTTTCTTCTATATAGTGGAGGGATCCGGTTCCCTTGGACGTCGACAATGGGATCGCTTGGCAAGGCGGCTGATGGGGTTCACGTCAATCATGCAAGGCTGGTCTAGTAATCATGGTCGATGAGAGATTCCGCGATTTTCATAAGCTTGCTTAATCCCCTCGGCACCCTGGGCTATTGAGCCAAAACTTTTGAGCTTTGCTTGAAAGCATGGTTAGATAAGTACCATCATGTCCACATAGCGACTTCCATCGCAAATGGGTTTCTTCGATCACACCCATGGCTTGGGAGGCCGTCTTGGGAATTTCAGAGGCAAGACTATTTTCCGGCTTGCCATCACTGGTCTTGTATCGCTTCAACCAATCCTTGAGACGATCCAAATGGCCCGGCTTCAACTTTTCCAAATCCTCCAACGAATGAATATACCCAGCGTCCTTGTCGGTCAAGGAAATACACAAAATCTTGTGATCCGTCTCTCCTTCATCAATCAATTCCAATTCGCCCAAAACGCGACACGGAGTGATGCTACCCATCTCCAGTTGAGTAGAACCCAATTCAATCACATCCAACGGATCGTTGTCCCCACCGTAGCCATCGGCCGAGCGAACATTGGGGTCTTCCCATGTTTGTGGAAGGAGACCATAGTTGAAAAATGGAACTCCATATGTGTAGTATCGAGGAGATCCATCTTTGTTGGAATCCTGAGAAATAGGGTTGTTGGCTTTTTCTTTTTGTACCTCCATTTTCGGAGCAAAGTGGAGAGGGATTTCCGTTACCATGTTGATAATGTTGTTGTAATTCTTGAATTGGGCGTCCGTTGGAAACAAGGGTACATCGTGCCACAAACTCTCGTAATTAGAGCTCTTGAGCATAAATTTCGTACTTCCAAAGCTGCCTCCTTCTTTGGTTGTGTGTTGAGCAACTGGTGGGTCGATAAAAGGTTTGCTCCATGGAGTCCATCGGTCCGAATCAATGTTCTTGTAATAGTCGACTACCATATCCCAACCTTTGGGAACCATAAATCCAGATGGTACGCAGTTGGCTCCCACAAGATCCGTGGGGATATCTGTAGGGCTGCAGGGATGTGCACCATTGCGAGCCAGCAATCGCATCTTGCTTCCTGAAATACTAATGAAATCTTGTGGACGACTTGGATCCGGTTCCTTCATCACATTGTCCGTAACGTCATACATGACCTTGACAAAGCTGAGCATTTGCATATCACCAATTCCTGGAGAGTACTGCAGCACGTAACGGCCGTGATCTCCGTCGTACAGGTCATCATCGGCATGAGCGACCGCGTTGGAGGATCCTTTCATTCCAGCTGGGTCGCGACCTACCACAAAGAAGGATGCTCCAGCCGATCGACGAGACTTCGCATGAAACTGAACTTCCGTCGGACCAGCGTAGACCATTGGCGAAGGCCAAATGGCCATGACGGTCGTTTCCGGATCCAAACCTCCAGGATGGGTGAGTCCAGCTGCTAGAACTTCTTCATGTTGTTTGACACGAACGTCCAAGGGGACGTCGTCTTCTTTGGTCCAGCCACCGAGCGGACTCAACCACAAGACCGGCTTCTCATACCCCTTTTTGCGCAAATCTTCACCCGCCGACCGCATCAGGTACGCATGGCCGGCATGAGTCGGATTGCGTGTCTGGAATGCATAAACCGTATCAGCGCCCTTGGCTTCAAATTCTTGCATGAGTTCCTGCGCAGTTTTGCGCCATTGATCGAGACCATCGTTGTAGCGGATGCGGTCGAGGAGTTCGACTTCTCCACCAATCAAAAAGTCACCTCCTGCATAGATATGCTTGATGTATGGATGATCTGGGTCAATGACACCAAACATGCGCGTAGCAATTTCTTCCTTTCGGTTGTTGTAGATTTCTGGATCTCGAAGAATGGCAACAGTTTGTCCCATTTGAGTCACCAATGCAACGGAGTGTGATCCTTGAATGGCGTCACGAGTGAAGGATGTACACGAAAGTGTAATTGGAACGGACATACTCACACGGTTGGGTGGTAAATGTTCCGGAAAATGTGAAAAATCCGTTTGCATTTCCAATCGATTGGCATTTCCAGTCAAGTTGAACGGGTCTGTCAAAATGCTATTGAAATGCAAGGTTTCCAGGAGTGTGCCTTCACGCATAAAACCTTTGAGTGGACTAGCCCATCCTTCTCCAATCGTCTGCAACCAGTTCAGTTCAATATCCGTAATCAACACTTTTGGTAGGGTCTCGGCTTCGGCCATGCGAGTAGCCTTGAGTTCGTCTGGTACATGGAGATCCACGAGAACATCACCATCCGGGTTGGGAAGTCCAGGAGGCGCCAGTTTAGGGGCACCAATGAGAATACCGTCACGTTCGAGTCGACGAAAGAGTTGGTTCACCGAATCTTCAATTTCTTGTTCGTGAGTTCGGAGCGTGATTTCAGGGAACTCGGGAGCTTCGTAGGGGTCGTCCACACAGGTGAAATGCTTCAACTTGCCCGCCTTGACATTTTTGTACTGATTTTTGGGATCTCGCTTCTCCAGCTCCTCCAACGGTACGTCCAAGAAGACTTCATAGAAAGGAAGACCTTGTTCCACATGTCGTTGACGTACCGCATCACGATCTGCTTGGTAGGGTGAAATGAGGCCGACCAAAGTAATGACGCCAGCATCTGTAAACAATGTGGCAAGTTCCCCCGTTCGTCGCACCGATTCGGCACGGTCCGCTTTCGAAAACCCCAAATCTCGATTAATGCCAGTGCGCAAGTTATCCCCATCCAAACGGTACACATGTTTTCCATACTGTTTCACCAGTCGTTCTTCCAGTGCGGTCGCAATGGTGGTTTTCCCCGCTCCACTGCAACCCGTCATCCACAAGGTGGCTCCCTTTTGTCCCAACGCGGCATATCGTTCCTTCGATGGCAAATGACAAGCTTCCTGGCTTTCGCCGCGTTCTGCTTGGGCACATTCAATAATGTGTGGAGGAGAGTTGGCCAAGGCTTTTTCACGGAGGGAAGCAATGACTTCTTCCGTATTTTCAAGATCCGGACAGTTGCAATCCTGAGGGCTATCCGATGAGAGCTCCGGTGGTGTTGGTGACTGCTGTTTGGAGGAGGAATCCGATGCCACTTGTTGCTTCGGCGACTTGTTGTCCACTGGGGCTGGAGTTGTCGTCACGCTGGAAGGAATACGAACATCGGAATGGCTCGTCGTCGTCGCCGCCGCATTACTTTCAACGGTACGAGCGTCGGTTCCCACCACCGGCTGCTGTTGCTGTTGTTGCGTCAAAAAGGCATCCTGATTCCCGGTCCGACTGAGAACATAGACAATGGCCAGCAAAACACAAAATCCGACACAAAGAGGCATGCGTTCGTGTACCAAATGATCGCCCGAGTTTCCCCCACCACCGGAACTCAAGTCGTTGGAAGAAAGGTCGCGTCGGCGACGATCCTCATCCTAAAACAACAACAACAACAACAACAACAACATTGTGCAGCAAAACAGGCTACGGTGAGAATCATGAATACTTCCAGATAATGTGCTCCAACGAAAGGTTTCTTCCTTTGAGATTCCTTTCTTCTCAAATCTTCCTTCCAAAACATGCTACAACGACGACACATGTTTTCTTACAATGGAAAGAGGAGCATATGCGTACTTGGCCATGTTGTACAATCCACAAAGAGCACAAGTCACTCTCGTAGAATCAAAACAACTACTTTGCAAGAGCTTGTTTCACAATGCAGTGGTTGTTCCTGCTGTATTGCAATGAAAGAATGATGGAGCCCGATGGAATGAGAGCGCAACTCTTTTGTGCTTTGACAAAATTCAAATGGCCCGTTGTGACACCCCTGTATGAGTCGCCGGTCACAATTCATCACTCCCAAGCGGTTTCAATTATATGGGTCGCGTAAGGATCGCACAAAACGCAGTTTTGGAGATAGGGTAGGTACGTCACATGGTTCAAGTTCTGGTGGTATGATGTCATGCTACTACAGAACAAATACAAATGAACAAATGAAAATGATCGCCTCTCGACAATCCTCTACAACGTGATTGTATCTTGAGAGAATCGAAATAATACATTTGAAACGACACTGAAGAGAGCAAGGACCATGGCTAACCCACGAGAGTGCCGAATCGTCCCTGTAGTGCTGCTGATATTGCTGTGGAGCCAATCGGCACGCTCATATTCGCCTCCTGCCAATCCATGGTCTTCAACGACGACAAGGTCACGAACAGCAACCACAACAACCAAGGTTGTTGCAGCCACGGGGACAAACTTGGCCTTGTTATCAGCACACAAGAATGGCAACAGCGACTGGACGGTCGAGAGCAGCTCTTCGGTACCGGCTTTGACCCGTCGAACCATGGTGTCATTGTTGTGGTCGGCTATGGGTGCTACTACTACCACAGTCGTGGCACCACAGCTGGTGCACGCCAGTTTGTTGGACGACTATGGTTCCAACCCCAGCAAGATTGAACCCGCTCCCGTAGTGGTCGCTTCGGCTGCCACCACCACCACCACTCCTTCGTCTTCCACGTCACGAGTGGAGATTGATCCCTCGTTGCGGGCCTCCTACTATTACCCAACGGCCAAGAAACGGTACCTTCCTCGCATTCAAAAAGTCACGGCGGAAATTTCGGCCTGTTCCAATGCCTTGGCCGTCCAAGATTGGGAGACGGCCGAATCCTTTGGGAAAACGGCCGAAAATGCCATTTTGCCCTTGCAATTATATGTGAGTTCCCTGGATGGACAGGGCTTGTCCATGTCGACGGGCTTTGCCAAGCAAATGCGACAAGATGCCTTGGACTATCAGGCCGCCTACAAGGTCTTTGACCAGGCCGTGCAACAACGAGATTCGGCCACGGCCCTAATGGCTGTCTCGCAAATGGGTGTCGCCGTGGCGGACTATCGACAAACGGGACGTCTCAAAGATGACGATGGGAATATTCCGTCGATTGATGAAATGAAACGCATGGCCATGCGAAGGCCCACCGTGGCGGTGGCCGCCAAGTAGGTAGGAGTACCTAGTTGTGATGGTAGACCATGGTCTAAATTTGGGATCGAGGCAGGTAGAGTTTCAATACCTACACATTGGATATTGGATGCCAGATGCCAGGCCTACAATACTCTTACACCGCTGCTATAGTTCCCCAGAAAGCAATCAAGATACCCACTCTACTAGCACTACCTAGAATGTACTCCACCAACCGTCTTCATGTGCCATCGGGTAGCTGTGCTCGAAGGAGAATTCCATGCTCACATGGGTGTCTGCATGGCGCATACCAAGATCCAGGCGGTTGGCGTCCGCATGATAGAGAATCAACCGCTCCATACGATTGGGATCGTAACTTGTTTCGAACCAAGTGGCCATAAAGGTCTGGAACGGGGCGAGTCGTTCCCAGACAAACTTGTCCAGAATCGACCAGCCTTTGTGGTACACAGCGTTCCGGTGGCGACGGTTAAAGGCGTCCCGTTTCACCACGTTTGCACCCAAAAACTGTTCCATTGGAATCCCGCTCATGGTAAAGTAGCCATCATTGGGCATGTGAATTACCAAGGTCTTGTGGACCCTGTTTTGCGGCGAGACCCACAGCTTGACCGAATACTACTTGCATTCCCACGTTAGGTCATCCCAAACGTACAATAGTGAAACTAGCGCGCTCGACGGCGATTCCTCCGTCATGCGGTTCACGGCCGGAGAGGAGTACAGCGGAAGGGGGAGCGTAGCGACTTGAGCCTGCCACGCCTCCCGCAATTCTGGTGGAGATGGGAACTATCCAAGCAGTGTTCCGGTCCAATGCTGGGTCGCAAACGTTTCGTCTTGTGCGGAGCGCGGCATCTCCCACCAACTGAGGATTCGCCTTCCACTTGGCATATTCATTCGTTCGTAGAATGTCCAAGTATACCACCTTCTTGACGTGTCCTTTCTCTTGTAGCTCTTCCTTGTGGGCCATGTTGCTGTTGTTGTTGTGGATTCTTTGATCGCGGGTGTTGTCCCAGGTTTCTGGTTGTTGTCTGGGGCAATGTTTCATTCCTGGTCTAGGATGCCATTTGGGGTTTTCCCGTTCTTTCGAGGGCAAACCACGTCTGGTAAGCAGAGACGGTGCTCGCGCCTCGCATCGGCAACCCCCTTGGCAAGTTGTCTGGATTATTAGAAATCCCTAGCGGTTATTTTCAATGATGGAGCGAAGGAGTTTCTTGCAGATTCCTGCAAAATGATGCTATGATCAACGTGCGACTCAATGAACCGCTGGGATTTAATTATATATCCGCGAACGATCCAAAATGGGTTCTTTTTTCTCCTCCGACGACAGATGCCAATCCAGAACACAGCGTCTTTGGTGGTGTTCTCTGAGATTGTATAGTGTGCGATTGTGTGAGATAGAGAGACCATCATCCTGAGCATGAGGACGATGATGCGTCGTTCGTCGACATTCCCACAGTCTTGTTCTTCTCGGGTCGTTGTGCCGCCGTGGGTTTGTCGTCGTCGTCGGACGTGTGGTGGTGGTTGGTATGGCACATCCACCACCCGTTCTTTTTCTTCTTCGTCGTCGTCGTCGTCCAACACCATTCACCGCCCCAACAACAACAACACAAAGAAAAAGGAGGATGCAGCAACCACAACCACAGTGGGTCGATTGATTGTGTTGCGACATGGTCAATCGGAATGGAATGGTGCGGCCGCCACCACGACGACGACGACAAGATCAGCCTCCTCCCATCCCGACAACAACAACAACAACACCTTGCCACAAGACGCTCGATTTACGGGATGGGCCAATGTGGAATTGACCGAATTGGGACGGGCCCAAGCCGTGGCGGCCAGTCATACCTTGCGCGAGTATTTTCACTCCCAACCACCAAACGACAACAGCAACCACAACCACAACCACAACCACCAGATTCCCATTGATCATGCCTATGTGTCCTTGTTGGATCGAGCCCAAGAAACCTTGGCACTCATGTTGCACGAACTCAAGTTGCTGACACCCATTCCCCGACAACGACGACCCGAACACGACAACCACAACCACAATGACGACACTGTGGGTGTGGATCCTGATCCTAATCACGATGATGCAACTGCCAACTACTACTACGAGCACCGTCCCACGATTCCCATTACCTGTACCTGGCGGTTGAATGAACGTCATTACGGGGCCTTGGTGGGTCAATCCAAACAATGGGCCCAACGCGCCTACCAGGCCGAGCAATTGCACCAATGGCGGTATTCGTGGCGACACGTACCACCGCCACCCATGTCCGACACGACCTTGCAGTATTGGAGACGACACTTGGTCCAGTGTCAATGTCGCACGTTGGTGTATCAGCCACCATCGCCAACACCCACTACGTTGGACCACCACTACCAGGACACTTGGACCGTGATACCCGAAACCACCTTTTCGTCTTCTGCTTCTTCGAATACGACTACTACTCATACTACGCCATTGCTGCAAATGCCAGCTTCGGAAGCCTTTGGTCATGTCTTGGATCGTCTCCAACCCTTGTGGACGTATGACATGGTTCCCAAATTGCAACAGGGACAAACCTTGTTGTGGGTCGGACATGCCAATTCGGCCAAGGCCTTGTTGCATCTCCTCGATCCCACGGTCGTGAATCCCCACACCATGCCGCACGTCAAAATTCCCAATACCACGCCCCTCGTGTACGAATTTGTCACAACGGCAACATCTGCCAACGACGACGCCACTGCCAATGCTGGGCTGACGGTCCTTCCTCCACCCCATTATTGGGATCCTCCCATGAATCTGGAACCGCGACATGCCTTAAGAGGAACTTGGTTGGAACGAGCGTGGATTCCAGCGACACCCCGAGGGACGGTCCTTCGTCGTCAACATGGTCACCACCACCAACAAGAACATCAACAACAACAAGATGGTGGTTCCACACAAAACAAGGAGGAGGAGGAACCGGAGAAACCACATCCACCGTCCCACCTACCACCACCACACGTGTCCTTTTCGCAAATTCTCCCTCCCTTACCACCACTCCCATCCTCTACTGCGGCTACTAGTAGTAGTACAAGTACGACTACTACTCCACCCATGGCAAGGACCATGCCCCCCAGTACGACTGGTGCTCCACCTCCCATTCCTCCTGGTCGTCGTCCCAGTGTTGTGGTTCCCAAACTCGTCTCCTTGTCATCGGCGTCCATTCCTGCGGCTTCTTCCACGACGACAACGACGACAACTGTGACCACCACGGCTGCGGTGCCCTAGGTAATCACATGAGGGACTCTACAATTTTGGAACAAACGTGTACAAAACGACAAGGCTTGAAAGGCACACATTTGTTAAGTATAGTGTGCTATCGAGAAAGGACTTTTGTGTGTGTGTGTGTGCATACCCCAAACTGGTAGATAGAACCAATGTAGTATTCCATAGTCGTGTATAGAGGACGACGGGCCTGTGGTGTATCGCATCTCGAGACTCCCCAGTGCTGTCCTTGGGTTTCGTTTCTTAAATAAAGACGAGGGTCCCTCGAACTAAAATTTCGCCATCGTCCGAGGTGAGGAGAGTCGATGCCGCATCGTCCTGGTCCTTCTTTGTCAACGACGATGGCGATGATGACATGGGACTGGAAGGAGGAGTGGGAACCGT
Source organism: Epithemia pelagica (assembly GCA_946965045.2). Classification (NCBI taxonomy): domain Eukaryota; phylum Bacillariophyta; class Bacillariophyceae; order Surirellales; family Surirellaceae; genus Epithemia; species Epithemia pelagica. The sequence continues at coordinate 2,467,476 of OX337241.1, read as the reverse complement.
AGGAGTACTCGGCGGCGTGGCAGTGGTGGTGATCGGCGGGTCGCTCTGGATTCGTACTTCTTGTTTCATGGATCCGCCTGTTTCAGCCGTTGCCTCTTCGAGCTCTCGTTGCTCGTCCAGCACCTTGTCGTCCGGGGAAAGAGGCTGCGGACTGCTGTCGCAGCTACTCAGGGGGACAATAATATTGGATTCCATGGACAAGATTCCGGAGGAAGAAGGAACCAGTACGACTCCTACATTGCTCAGACTTGCCGCAACACTATCCAATGTACCATTCTTCAAGGATCCAGTGGGAGCCAAATTGGGTGGCAGTTTCGGGTATTCCCTCGTGGTGGTGGTGGTGGTTGAGGAATCAAGAAACGAGTCATCGCCAAGGTTACACGACAAGACCTCTTCTTCTTCCTCTACTCCGGAATTTAAATCATAGGACATGGCACTATAGTCCTGTCGCTGTTCTTCGACGTCGCTGTTGAACTCCATAATATTTGTTTGGTGGTCGATAACAATGGGATTGTGATGATTCTTGCCCTCCTTCATGGGCTGATGACGCCACTGACGGTGCAACCACAGGGGGTACGGAATACGAGGCAAGTCACCCACCACTTCGGTACTGCTTGCGGCATGACGCCGTTGTTGTTCCTCTTGTTGTTTTCGACGACGCCCCGACGAAGAACACCGAACAATCAACACCGCCAACAGCAGAGACAGAGACAAGGTCAAGGACGATAACATCCATGCCAAGCTATCACCTTGTTCGGTCTGGCCAGTTGTACCTGTCGCACTGTGGTCCAAAAACACATGATCTAGACCAACCGCCAGAACATTCAAGTACGTAGTACCATCTTCTTCAATCAGAAACGGGATATCCTTGGCATTGTATGCTTCAATGGTCATGTTGATCGTCCAGACGGGTGTGGCGGGATCCAATCCCGTGGCCGAGTGTTCCATGGCGGCAGTGGATCCCGCTGTTTCGGCCCGATCATGGACAAGAACAGTTGCTCGGTGCTCCGTATTGTTCCCGTGAGCTTCCTTATCGTCCTGCTGTTGCTGTTGTTGGACATGGTGGTAATTCCGCCAATGCTGACCCTGTGGTTCGAGTGATACGAGGGCTACTTCCCGAGCCCGCAAATAACTTCGTGTCAGCTTGGCAAAGATATCCAGTTCATGATTGTGTAGATTTCGAGCCACCTCCACATGTGAATACGACAGAGACTGGGGGAAAGCCAGGAGTAAGTTCAGTGTTTCCTTGACCAACACCAGATGTTGGGCACCCATCGTTTCATTTTTGGTTGAGAGAAACCTTGCGCGTAAGCCATGGTTGCCGATGGTCGATTCACCATCCGAATAAGACGTAAGAATGGCCGTCGACGACACACGTGCTATGGCTAGCACAGTAACCAAGATCACCTGAGTAGCTTTCAGGACCGTTCCCGGCCTCATTTCTCAGCAAGGCTTGATTTGGTTCACTCAACAGACTATGTTTTCGAACAGACTGCCTCGCTATTGGCTAATGTGATTTGTGCGTGCCTCTTCGTTCGTGTTCTCTCCCCTGCTGGAGTGGTCCACGGTCCATCGGTTCATCCCGTCGCAGAAGAGGTACGGCAGGAAGTGACCACGGAAGCACAAAGTGCAACTCTCACGCATTCCGCTAACCGTCCCACACCTCCATTGTCTCCATAACATTTGTAAGAGACCTTCCAATCAGCGCGGATCCTACACATGGGGAAAGGAATGGAATTGTTGGGAAAGACCTTCCACTAAATACAGAAGTATTTTTCTAAATCGTACGAATCTCGGTTCTCGGTTTCTTTTTCCTTGTCTGTTCTTCCGTCCTTCATTGTCCCCGAAAAACTCATTGTTACAACAACTGTGACTTTGCGATGTGCCATGAATATATATCGACAACTTTGTCCAATGCTGTTTAGTTCTTGTCCGAACCCCTTTAATCATCTTCGTCAGTGAGAGACACTTGAAAGAGTTCAATGCATTGTCCATCAAAAAGGGGCAAGGATTGGTTTCGCAAGAAAATGACACCCCACATAAACGCTGTAAACCAAAGGGCTGTGTATTGATTGGGCTGGTACTTGCGAATGACAATGGGATGGGGAACGGGTAGCAAGCCTACCATCGTCATTTCATTCAAGGCGTCCAAAATTTCTTGTTCGTCGACAATCCCCATTTTCCCTGCTACAATTTCATCCACCACTGGAACCAAATGTTGTAGTAACCGTGTGACAGTTTCCATTGGAAGACTGTCCTTGAGTTCATCCAACCATTCTTCATTGGGTTGGAAGGGAGGTCCTTGTACACTGGATGATTGTGATGCGTCGTCTGTACCATTCATGCGAGGAATGCCCTTGCTTCCTATTTGCACTGGCCCTGTGGCATCGACATCTTTCTTCACGCTTGTGTGTTCGCCATATACCTTGTGACACTGCGCTTGCGCCTTCTCCAAGGTCAAGGAAGCCAAATGTCCAAAGGCGTCTTTTCTTCGTACAATGGCATAGACCAAATGGGAGTTGCCATGATACTGATATTGAATGATGTTGTTGAAGACCTCCAACAACAAGGCCAAATGACGGTGTGCGGATTCACCCGAATACAAAAACTTGGGAGACGAGAAAAGTTCAAACAAATTTACCAATTTGACCGCTGCCACCAAGCTCATGGACTTCCAGTAGGGTGATATATTGGCAATAATCGTCAAGAAGCAAGAGTATAGAGGTACAAGCTTATAGGCTCCATTGACGACCAATTTGTGCAGTGTGATGGTAAGCAAGTCAGCATGACAACCACTGAAGAGGGGCAGGTCTGTAGGCAATTTTTTGGTAAAGGCCTTGTTGAGCGATACGCCAAAGGATCGCTCTCCAGACATTTTCAAGAGAATAAACGTGCAGATATGGACCAATCCAATCTGGGCAGGATCTCGACGACTTTTGTACATCAAGAAGCACACAGGAACAATGATCTCATTAACATTGCACTTTGTCAGAATATGAGTCATGAACAAAGGGTTCTCTTCAAGAAACTTCCAAAAGAGAACAAGTAATTCTTGATAACAATCCAACTTGGTACCTCCCATGTACGTGGATTCCGCCTCATAACAGTTTCGCAAGAGACGCGAAAAGCCGTTGAAGATATCGGTCATTTCCTTGGTGCTGTCGACGCGAGCCAACAATGTTCGAAACAGATTGAATCCTCCCTTGGAAGCCGTTTCAAATTCCACACAAGGCATTCCAGTCTGATCGACCACTGGATCAGGACGTCCAGGCAAGCCACAATCCAACAAGATACAGAGTACTTGAGAGGAAAGTTCGACAAGTTTGACATGAGCACCTTCGGAAAATCCACTTGATACTGGCATCGAACGAGGGTCGTAGGTCAAAATGGTATTGAGCAAGGAGTAAAACAGGCAAATCGCATTGGGAGCATCGGCGGCCGTGGCCACGGCCAACCATCGACTGGCCAAGGGATTGTATTCATCCGCGGGGGCAAAGAGAGGATCACAGCAAGTGGTCAACAACAAGCGCAAGACTTCAATGCGGTTCTTGTCGTATTTGCGGGTACTGGCATCAAATCCCATTTCGGACGCTGTGACTCCTGTACCGGGTGCCCAGACAATGGACGTGGGAGTGGGTACAAGGGAGACTCCCCATTCCACCTTTTTGAGTTTCAAACCGGCATCGGCTTTCAAGTCACGATCTTCCTTGGTTTCCACTCGTTTGGCGCGAGCATTCGAGGCGTCTCCTTTGAGACTTGCATCTTCGTAGTAATCACAGGTGAACTGGGGGAGGAACAACATGTGCATAGCCGCATGCACGACCAAGAGTGCCAAGGGTTCCTGTTCGTCCGGACCGTCGCTATTCTTCATTTTGGAACCTTTAGTCGCACTGTCACCATCATCCTTGTCGCCACCAACCATCAAACCGATTTTTTCATCCTCGCCCATGTTGCTTCCTGTTCCCCAACAAAGCTGTTCCACATTTTCATCAGCTTCTCCCAAGTCACCTGAAGAGGGAATGCAAGTCAAAATACAAAGAACGATGAACAAAATACTTGTTAGCACAATGCAATCACGATGCCTAGGCCGCTGTAACTTGACAAAGAGCTGCTTTGCTCCCATTGTTTTGGTCTTTTTCTATCGCCGTACCTTTCTCCAACAAAAACGGAAGAATTCTGGTCAAAACACGGACGCAATTGAGGGCTTGATCAAAGTAGATATTGTAGGGTGTTTCCACAATTTGACACAATTGCGCCACGGCTTGCGTAAAGAGGGTGGCTAAATTGGCAAACCGATCGTCACGCAATCGTCGAGCAGAAGCGGCAGGGATCAATTCAAAGACTTCTTCGGCCGAGGCTGGAATTTTCCACAATTCATCCCAAAAATCGGCATCGTCCGCCGAGACATCCAATTGGACCAAGGCTGTCACGGATTCGCGAAACTTTTCCTTACTTGCCGATTGACCCATAATGTCTCACACAATTCAAAGACTACGAGAGTTTCTAGCAAAAGAGAATTCGACAACACCGATTTCTGGAATTATTGATTGGCGTTGCAAGACTGTGTGTGTTTGTTGTTGTTTGTTTGTTTGTTGTTAAGAACTCCCAAATCACGCGACTGGAGCAATAAAGAGAGGTGTTCACGAACAATCTCTCTTTTTCGGAAGACGCTCAACCGCGTCGATGACAAAGGCAATCGGTACTCTGCTCTCAAAGGACGATGTTTGCCGTTGCTTCAACAATGGTTTTGCAAATGTGCAAGGGTTCGTGGTTATTTCGAAACGCCAGAGGATGCAATGGCTTATCTTCCTTCCAATTTCGAAAAGGTCATCGACAACGATGAAGAGGAGCAACACACCTTACTTTTCTGGGTTTGTCATTGTGCGTGTTGATCCACTTGGCGAGCGATGAGGTGTGCGTGCGCTCGCCAAAAAAATCCTATGGTGGGGCAGACGGCATACGATATCAAATCCAATGTCGTATTCCGCCACAAATGACCCCACCTTTCAAATGTACCAACGCAGGGCTTAGACTGTAAAGATCACTGTACCACTATTACTCAAAAAGTAGGTTCTGTGAACGGAATGTGGCCCACCCGGCGATTTACGCCGTCCGTCTTGATTTGCGAATAGCCCCCAACGCACAAGACCAAACTACGACGCGACCTATTGTGACCAAAGAACGATTGATATCAGCGACTGATTGAATACCTAGACTTACTGATAGATTCGAATTTCCAAGGTTGGGTCCATTACATAAATGAGGACATCTCCGGACAATCTCGTCGATAATGATATTTATCCTCCTGCGTATTCCGCATTGACTTTAAAGAGAAGTTTGGCTACGTCGAGCATGTCTGTCGGAGCCATATCAAGATATCTAGATCGGCTCTTTTCGCGCTTTACCACCAGGAGAGTACCGTGAAAACAAATGCCAGGCAAATTTGAACTATCGTTGATTTTGACCTGACCCTTGTAGATCCATTTGGCTACTGCATGGACCATTTTGGTCACAGATGTCGGTCGATCCTGGTTTCTTTGCCGCTATTTTTCGGTAGAAAATATGGTAGGCACACGACATATTGGGATCCACACCGTGATAGGACTCACTTGAGAAAACAGCCGGGCTGCCGTCAGGAAAGTATTCGGAGAAATCCAACCGAGCATAACTTGCAAAAGAGTTGAGGCCCTCACTCGCATCATCGAATTGATCCAAACTGCTGGTAATATTGCTGTCGGAGGAGGCGTACCACGGAACCTCCACAATCCCAGGGGGTGCGGGACCGTCGCTTTCTTCACTCACAATGTCCCCGTCCAATGTGATTGACACAAGCTTCGGCACAGAATTGCTTTGTGAGAGCAGCAAGGACGTGATCGCCTTGGTCTTTTTCGGCGGTGGGGTTGGGATCTGGATACCACAAAAGAGCTTGTGAACGAGCCAAGTTTCGGTTTGGCATTCTTTGGAACAATACTAGACTTGTTCGCATCTTTGGCATCGCTTTGTGGCCATTTTGCCACAGCTATTGCAGGGATAATTTTCCTTGATTAAGCGGAGAGGAAGCATCGTGATTTGGTCTTCGGATGCACCGAAGCGGCGTAGATAGGTTGCCATGTTGTCATCGTCGACGCGCTGTTCAAAGCCTATTGGTCCTGTGTGAAGGTCCAAGTAACAGCCTTCTCCAGATTGAAAACTCTCCGTCACGGCATTGACCTGGTGCGATTGCTTTGGATCATACTTTAACCGACTGTCGTATACGGACAAAAAGACGCCACTGTTGTCGGCGACGCCGTAGGCAACTCGAAGAAACTTGTCTTGGATCTCATAGCGAGGCATTCTTGGTGGGACTTGGTTTCTTGCGGTAAATGACCTAAGAATGGCTATGTTTGTTTTTGGTGCGTCGCACTTTGCATAAAAATCCGGAACTGACGTACTACACCCGAAAATTCCAACCTGCAATAGAGACATTCTTGGTCCTTTAGATACCTGTATTCCATTCAGTATTGAGAGGATCCGAGAATATTCTGTGTATGCGAAAAGGCATCTCATCCACAAAAGGCCTTGGTGTCATGACTGTCGTACTACTGGGTTCTCTTGGTCTTAACAGACTCCATTCAACCAGAGCGTTCCTGTGTCGTCACAGATATAAGACGGGGTTGATCTGTTCCAAGTAAAGGGGGACGACGCCAACTAGACTATAGAAACATGGATCATGATTCTCTAGTATCTAGGACGACCTGTACCCTTACCTCTTGCATTCATTCTTACACATGGACTAGTGAGATGAGGAAGGAGTGGTGCGATCCTTGTCGAGGGTTTCCAAAGCCTGTTTCAGGTGCTCCTTGGGGGTCCGCTCTTTGACGACAATATACATGATTTCTTCATTGATGGAATTTGGTATTCCCTGAATCGTTTCGGCATGCTGATGCATGCCCTTGAGATAGGCGGCACGAGCATAATGACGAAACAATTTGGGTGACAAGTTGACCACATCAACGTACATTTGATGTGAATTTTCCCAAAAGTAAAAGGCGTCATCACCATGACCCTTTGTTTGTTTGTCATCCGAAGCAGCGGCTGTCGGATTCGACTCTTCGGTTGCCACAGATTCGTCTTCCGTTTCCGTGTTCTCTTTCTCTTGATTTTGTTTCTTGCATCGGCAACAACAACAACAGCACCATGAGGGGAACAAAAGTCGTCCAACGAACGAAACAGCCGACATGCTTGCTTTTCTGAGATGCTACCTCCACGCTTCTTGAAGTTACCCTTCTTACCCTTCTTTTGATGTTGATAATGCTCTACTGGCTCTCGATGAGCTTTCTGGCTTCTATATATGAGATTCAAGGATGAAGTACCTCCAATTCCCTCTCCAGATGTCATCCATCACCCGAAAGATACCATTCGCGGAGCATTGTGTCCTGCAAGTTATGTGCGGCCAAAACTATCACGCCCCATCCAAACCATATTATTTTCTATTATTATTATTAATGAAAAATAATAATCAACGCCAGGGATTCTTTGCCCCTTTTTTCTCAAGCCGTCGGTTTGTCTCCCCGTCAAACTTCCCCACCCCCATATCATTCCACAGCTTTTGTCACCATGAGTACACCCGAATCACCGTCGTCTTCCTCTGCGGCTCCAGAGTCCGTGCCAACTACCAGCAGTAGTCCTCCGGTCTTTACACCAACGTGGAAGTTGCCAGAAGGTGTGGAAGTATCGATTGAAAGCGGTACGTTCCCATAGAGTGCGTTTCCATGTTTTGGTTGCAGAAGCGGTTGTCTCTGTTCCGTCGTTTCAACCAACATTTTTTTGGATACTGCTGTCGGACTCATGAATTGTTCTCCTCTTTGGTAACACACAGGATTGTGGCATGCCGCCCAAGGAATGGTTGTCGGAGGAATGGCGGGTGTTCTCATGTTTCGACCGGGACGAGGCAATCGAGCCGCCTGTGTTGCGGCTGGAATTGGTGCCGCCATTGGATCTACCTATCAACGATATCATGCACCACGCACAGAGAAACTGTAACTGGGATTGCTTGCTGTGTACACCCACCTACAAGCACAAGGCAGTCGTCATGACACAATGCCGAAGACAGCCACCCTTGTGTTCGGCTTGGCACACCACGAATCCATGGAGCTGTGCTTGAAACCATTTGAGAACGAAATGAACTCTTAACTTTAGCAATTCATGTACTACTTTGCAAGTGCGGTTAGTCCGCTGTATTACACCTCAAATCGTTGTCATCAGCTCAACACCGATACCCTTAGCTTCGAGTATGGTTACGAGAGGAGTTTCGCGGTTCTATGGGAAGTCTCTTCCCTCCTCAGATGCAACAGATGGCAACAAAAGACTTCAATGACCTCAAATCTACACCCAAATCACATCCAGCATGAAATTCTACAATTCATGGCAACAAGCCACCCGCTCCACAATCAATAGCCTTGTTTTGTCATGGTTGTTGAGTCGCCATTTTGCGTCGCAAATGAGGTGGAATGTACTTGCCTTTGGCCGGAGGCTCAGACGATTCTTGCTTTGGCGGGGCTGGTGGGGGTGGTTTGGGTGCCGCTGGTTTGGGCAATTCAACGGGTGCGGCGCTGGTGGCCGTTAGCGTCTTGGACACGGACGCTTTGGTGCCGCCATTGGTAGGCTTTTTGCTCGTCGAGTTCTTGTTGTTGTTGTTGCTGTTGTCCGCACTACTAGTTGCCCCGTCTTCCTTTTTCTTGACACTGGCATCTCCCCGGAGTGCGGGAAGACTTTCATTGTCAATGCCCAATTGTTTTCGCATTTCCATTTTGAAATTCAAAATGTCTCCTTCGTATTTGGTAATGGTCTTGTTGTCGCACATCCAAATTTCCTTGGCCACTTGACTGATTAACCGCATATCATGCGACACCAGTACCATACCACCCTCGAATTCATTAATGGCCTTGGCCAAGGCATCAATGCCCATGATATCCAAATGATTCGTCGGTTCATCCAACAACAAAATGTGAGGGACATCGCGTCCCAATTTGGCAAAGACGACACGCGTTTTTTGTCCATCGGACAATTCCGACATTTTTTGGACCTGCATCCGTCCCGACAACCCAAAGCGACCCAAGTATTTCCTCAAGTCGTCCTTGGGATCATTGGGATATTTGGATTCAAAAAATTCCAAGGGCGAAAGGTCCAAATCCAACACGTCGACAAAATGTTGGGTAAATCGACCCAATTTCAAATGGCCATGCGGACGAATGTCCCCCAACGTAGGAACCAGTTCACCAGCCATGAGTTTGATCAATGTCGTCTGTGACAGATTATAGGTCGAACAAGCAGAGCAACGAACAAATACAAACAGAACAGGAAACCAGAAATTGAGCGCTTCCCACATCACACAATACCAGTGATCCGTCTTGGCACAGTCGGTCTTACCTTTCCTGCTCCATTGGGTCCAACGAGAGCGACGCGCGAATCCAAATCGACGCCAAAGTTGACACCGGTATAGAGAGGTTCACAATTGGGATATCCAAAAGATACATCGTGAAAGGCCAAGACGGGAGGCGGCAAATGTCCTGGATCTGTGAATTTGAAATTAATGGCCTTTTCTTCTTCGGGCTTTTCCGTCAACCCGGCCCGAATCATTTTGGCCAAGACTTTTTCTTTGGACTGAGCCTGTTTGGCATTCTTGGCCGTCCCATGACCAAAGCGGGCAATGTATTCCTTCATGGATTTGATTTGTTCTTGTTCCCATTTGTATTGTTTCCATTGATTTTCTTCCTTTTCGCTCTTGGTTTTGACGTATTGATCGTAATTTCCATCGTAATAGACTAGCTTTTTGCGATTGGTAAAGTCAATCATGTGCGTACAGACATTGTTGAGAAAATCCTGGGAATGCGAGACCAAGAGCAATATTTTGTCCCAACTTTGCAAGTAATTCTCCAACCAAATGACCGCCTCCATATCTGTGGTGGACGGAATCAACGAGAGGGAGATTGTTGTTGTTTGCGTTGGTGTTCGTGATAATGAGAACACGACAAGAAACGAGCATCCCACGACGTTTGATATGAGATGGGATTCCGGACAAGTCTGGGAATTCAACAAACAGAATATCGCACATACCTAAATGATTGGTCGGTTCATCGAGAAGCAAACAAATGGGTTGAATAAACAACTGTGTATCCAAAACGACGCAAGAGAGAATTCAAACAATCACAAGAAAGATACAATCAACATGGTAAGCTCCCATTTTCAGTGAAGACACACACGACAAAAATCCTCTTTTTCTTCCTTGTTTGGGGTACGTACAGCACGGGCCAAGGACACTCGCATGCGCCATCCTCCACTAAAGTCGGCGGTTTTCTTTTGTTGCATTTCATGCGTAAATCCCAATCCCTTGAGAATGGTCGTGGCTCGTACTTCCGCGGTACTGGCATCCAAGGCATCCAATCGTTCATAGGTTTGATTCAAGACATCCATGACTTGTTCTTGTTGTTCTTCCGGGGTTTGACCCGTTTCTTCATCGGGTTCCGTGAGCGTGGCCAAATGTGACAATAACTGATCCAAACGTTCAACTTGTTGTTCCAATTCCAATCGTTCGGCATCGACGGACATGACCGCTTCCAAGGCCGATACGGTATCGGAGGGTTCCACTTCTTCCGACAAGAAAAATAAATCAATCGATCGGGGAATGGGAATGGCTCGGGCTCCCAACGCTTTGAGGAGGGTGGATTTTCCACATCCATTGGCACCGACCAAACCATACCGATTGCCATGATTGAGAATCATTTCCGTTTCATCCAACAAGACGGCACCCATGTGTTGGAGAGTCAAATTTTGCACATTGACATCGCGCGATCGGGCATCGACACCCTTGCGCGATCGACTAAAGGTACAAATTGTGCCGGCTGCGGCCAAGGCATCGCCTGTCTCGTGATCAATTCCATCGTCTTCGCCAGTAGTAGTTGATGTAGCATTCGTTCCTCCGGCTTGCACTTGTTTCCACGCCGCCGCGGCGGCCGCATCCGAGGCGTTGTCCTCGTGTTGGTCTGTCGTGTCACCACCCTTTTTCTTTTGTTGTTTCTTGGCTTCTCGGGCGGCCTTGGCCCGAGCCTTTTTTTCTTCCTTGCTCAATTTCTTTTCAAACAATTCTTGTTCTCCTCCTCCCATGGCAACATCCGTCACCAGTTCCTTGACGGTGGAATCCTCGGAATTTTGCAATTCTCGTTCAAAGGTTTCTCGCGCCAATTTTTCCTTTTTTTGATGCCATTTCGAAGACATGATGGATATGATCGATTCTTGGTACGATTCTTAGAGATTGAGAGAAATGGAGAATCGTGGAGAGAGTAAAAAGAGGAGAGAGAGACACAAACACACTATCAACGGAGATTGATGTGGATTGGCCAAGGGATGGCGGCGCTCCACAAGGATGAAGACTGGGGTTGTCCAATGACGACAACACTTACCACTGGGTTGTAGCAAAATTCATGGATGATTATCAGCTATAAAGTACAAATCAAGAAACTTCTAGCGGTTTTAGAAATGAGATCATCGACTCTCCGATCTTTTCCACCGAGACCATGAGAACAGAGTGAGCGATCCACACGACGCGTCGACTCAGATTCCAGCTATACTCAACACAGGACCACAGAGCCGAAACTTCCAATGAAAACGAGGGATGATCAAAAGGTTGAACCCCTTCCCGATCCGCCCGTACGAGCCAAGTCCTTCTTGCTGACTTTCTCAAGAAAGCACTCTCCGGGATACTTTCAACTGCGAGAAAGATGAGGATACCAAGTTGCGGATGAAGTATGTAGATGAGCTTTTGAAGAAGTACCAGGAATTTACGGCTGCTGGAGATGATGGCGAGGCCGCTCGTATCAGCCAGTGACAAGTCTATATTTCCAGATGCCGAAGAGCTCCGAGAGTATCGGGTAGTCGACGGCCGGGAACTGAGCTTTGTAGCCCTGGCCTAGGGACACTCACATGAAGGATGGGTGGATCTCTCCCCCATTTGACGGACTATACACAAGGCAGGAATGTGTTTTTTCAAAATTGCCCAGTGCCTGAGAACGCTTGCCGGCATTGTGCACGGAGACATTCATTGGACAGCATGATTCTGACAGATGGGATACGGATCGATTGGGATCTTGCTCACAAAACTGGACAAGCTCGCTACCCTTTTGGTCTGGTGGATTTGGTGGATGGTGAGCGTCATTTACATGTTTCAAGACCTATTGCGAGCTTTATCTCGATAATCCAAGTAGGGTGAATCAAGAAACTCCCATTGTCATGAAATGTATCCATTGCATGGGCAGTTTATGGTAGATTCCTTGGGGAACCTCCAACCACACTCCCAGTGGCGCAACAATACTCATGTCTCGATCGCACTGTCGTCGTCGTCATTCTCACCAACAAGGTCATCGCCATTGCGAGCGTCTCTGTCCACCACTTGGTAACTGTTATGAAGCAACGACAGGACTGGATCCTTTATTGCGTGCTTGTCTCTAGTCCATGACATTGCTGTGATGAATGCTGCCAATGTCGTCAAGCAGATCATGACAGCAATGTACTCCACTGCTCATTGCAATTAGCAGCCGGAGCAACAACCACAACGAGACGGACACAAATGGCAACGACAATGCGGAACTTTCATTGCTCTTCCGGGCATGTTCCTTTCATGCGTCAAGGCCAGTATCGTGGTGGTCCTCTGTGACACCCGTCGTGTTCTTCCCAAAGAATACTGCAGCAAGGACTCATTTTGTCATTTTTTGGCCGTCACAACGAAAACGTCAGTTGGTCCACAGCGCCAGGATGGCCAGGCCAACTTGGTTCGAACCCACCATCATTGCCTTTTGTTGTTGTTTGTGATTGGAAACACGCCTTGGTTCCTGCTTTGCAATAAGCAACGTGCCATTGTCCTGCAGAGATGTGAGGATGGCCAAGGAGGCGCCACATGCTCGATCGGTATGCAGTTCCCACCAGATCAGCAACCAGAAAAGAACAAGAGCGATCCACCGGGCCAAAACAATCATGATGGAAGTGTATCCACTTTTGGTTTATAGACCGAGGAAAAGTGTTCCGCAATGATTGAAATTCTTGTTTCGTGGAATCCACTTCGCCATCCCGATGGTCCCTCTAGAAGAAGGGTAGTTGTGGTTATCCATAGTAAAGGCTCAACAAGTAGAATTTGCAGAGAGATCCTCTTGTCATGAGAGCTCACGAAGAACCTAAGGATGTGACACAGGGAAAGAGACAAACAGATGGAAACCATACATATCAGTGGTTGTCTTTCTCGCCATGAGGTTTATTTCGGTATCCAAAAACTTCCACGATACTCCCAAGAAGGATGCGTGGTCTTCTTCCTTGCGTGGCTACGGTCACGATTCCAAAGCGACCCATCTTTGGTGCATCCATTTCGTGAAGTCAGTCGTGCTTCCAGTCCGCACCCATCAGAATCACATGAGTAAAGCAAAACCACTAACCACTTACAATACAGTGTCTCGATCCTCATAAATTCTGCAGTTCATATTTTGGAACCATGAGCATGACACTGAAAGAAAAAGCATGGCAGTCGGGCCTTGTCCTGTTGAACGAGACACCAGAGTGGAATGAAAACAACTGGCCTCCTCTCGAGGGTGGATGGCACAATCATCATACTTTTGTGGTACTTGATCATCCCGATAAGGACAACGATAGCTTCCACGAGAGACAAACTGTCGTCGTGTTGGGTGGATATCAGACAGGTCGACGCGAGCTCGATTCCGTTCTTGTATTGAATCTATCAGACCCAGACAAGCAATGGCGAGAAGGACCACCCATGAACAAGAAACGTGACGAACATGCCGCTGTTGTGTGCAATGGCGGCGTCTACGTGATGGGAGGATACAGTCGAGGAACTTTGGATTGTATTGAACGAATCGATGCCAATAATTTGCTTCGATCATCCTTAACAAGCAGCACCACACATGAAAGCCATTGGACGACATTGAATTGTCGACTATCAACAAAACGAAAAGGACATAGTGCTGTCACTGTTCACAATCGATATATTGTTGTGGTGGGTGGCTACTACTGCCGTAGTATGTCGTCGGTGGATATTATTGATACCAGGAATCACACTGTCACTGCGGGACCAAGCATGACTGTTCCTCGATCATACTGTACCAGTGCGGTCATTGGCCACCGCATCTTTGTCGTTGGAGGTTGGAACGAGAACGACCATCTTGATTCGGTGGAGTATTTGGACTTTGCAGACGAGAGAAAAGACGACTCTTTGACGACAGTCATTTCCTTCTCACCCACCTGGATCACGCATTTGGAGTTGAGGCTTTCTTATGCACGAGGTTCTTGTACAGTGGTTGCCGTGGGATCTTGTCTGGTGGTGGCGGGAAGAATAGACAGTCGAAGCGTCGAAGTCTTGGATACGTACCACAACCGTGTGTGGAATCTCCCATCATTCGAAAATGACCGCGATGGCTGCACTATGGTGACTGTTGCCAATCAAGTTGCCGTGATTGGTGGATGGCTCAATCCTACCTGTGCAACATTACCACTAATGGACAAGAATACGTGGTGTTTTCGTCGTCTCTGTGAACAGCAGCCCAACGGATGGCGATCATGGTTGGCATTCTTTCAAAGCACAGCCATGAACTGTTTCGCTCCAAGGATGATACTTATCAAAGGGATCGGGAAGAGTTGATTGAAGGGATCGCTTTATCCGCGCATCTCTCGTCTGATTTCATGGTGTGAATGACAGATGATGCGATCCATAAAATCAATGATGCGAAGAAGAAATCGAGGACCCTGGAGATTGCAGGGGCTTAGGATCCAGTTTTGTGTGGGTGACGGCTCTCTGCACAGGGACGAACCTCTCATCCGCTCTTTTGCTCAACTGTATGTCGTTGGGATACTAGTTCCATACACCAACCATTTCTTTATTGTAATCTTCTCTCTCTTTCTCTCTGGATTGGTAGGATTCGTTCTATGCCCTATTTTTCTTATCATCATGTGTAGACTCGGATGGAATGGACGGAATAGGGCACTGGATTGGATCCAGCAAATGTGCCATTCGTACGTACCCTACTCGATGGGTTCCGCGTGACGATTTCCCTCCTTCCACAACAACCACAAACAAGGACGACGAAACAGTTGAAACAAAGCAATGGGCGTTTCACATTACTGATTTAACGTCCGTGGACCCCCTAGCTACTAAAGTACAACAACAGATTCATGCCATTCTCCAACAGTGGTGTTTTGTCATACCGAACCCACTCGGTTGGCAAAGCTGGAGGCTGGTGCCGTAGTACTGCTACTACTACACGAACCCGATCGGCTGGTAGATGCGGCAGTGGCGACTCGTGGATACTTGACACTGGGACGATGTCTTCGTCGCTTATTCAACATCCAAGAGGACTTTTTGTTGTTGTTGTTGTTATGAGGATGGTGGTAGTGACCCTGTGGTACCAAGTAGTACAAGGAGGATGGCGGTTGTTGTTGTGTACTGTAAAAAGAGGGAGGAGGGAAAAGCACGGAATCACTGGCGGTGGAATCGGCATAAAAGTAACCCCAATCATCCTCCTCCTCCTCCTCCGTTTCATCTTGTGAGGGCCCATGGTCTGCATCTTCCAGTTGCGCTCTTGTTGTTGTGGTTGCTGTGGCTTCATAACAAAGACTGTTGTCCGGAGAAACGACAATCGTTTCCGTCTCCATGCGGTCTTCCTCTTGGTCTTGTTCTTCCTCGTTGTTGTTGTTGTTGTCCGTGTGGAGAAGGGTTTGGAGATTCGTCGCGTCCGCGGAGGATGCCAAGGAGGTGAGACATTGTACGGCGGTTTGCTTCTTGATTTTTTGAGAAAACAAGCAGCTTGTTGTCGGTTCCGTATCGTCATCTTCGTTTTCTTGAATGACCGACAACATGGCATGCGGTGGTCGGTGAAACAAAGGAGTCGTTGTGGTTGTGGTTGTGGTTGGAACGAGGCCCGTAGTGTCCGAGCACGAGCAGTTGTTGTGGTAGAAGGAAGGACCTGCGCCCGCATTGGTGTGCTGGCTCGTAGTAGGATCCTCCATCACATGATGTCCACTACGACTACCACCACCCACAGGATGATCCATGGGCAAAAAGTGATGGTGATGAAAGGAGCTGGTATGCTGTGGTCTGGGAAGGGAATGAAACATTCTCGTGGTTTGAACAATGGACGAGGAGGAAGAAGAGTGCATTCCCAACAACCACCGGCAATGCTGCGCTGGCTTCGCGTCTCGCTAGATGATACTACACACAAGAGAAGAAGAGAAGGAGCGAATACACACAGGATGGCTCACACCACAGATACCACCACGACGAAGCCAAAGACACGACAAAGCGCAAAACTGTGTGCGTGAAACGTGAAGGCAACCGCGAAGCCATCAATCAACCATCCATTAACAATCGTCGCCAGACTCTGTGTTCCAAATTCCAAAATCGAGAACTCCCGGCGCTCCCCCACGACATACAATTACACTCCCCATCGAGATTGAAGATTAATCCAATCTTATTATCTATTTGATATACTGATGGTACCGATCGGTAGCAATGATGACACTGGAATCAGTGGTTGTCCTTGGCGAGGACAACCAATGATTGTGCAAGATGCGACTTCAAACACATCTGGACGACGTCTTGACACAACGCGAACCGTCTGTCTGTCCGACGAAAAGACACAGTGAGCATGTGGCTCAGAACGCTCGCCTCATTCCATGCAATTTCCAGCACATTGAATGGAACCTAGCTAACATTTTGTATGAAGATTCTACTTTCATCCTCTTTCATAGCGCTGGAGTGTACACGTCTGGCCACTGGCAAACGGCACGTGTCCATGAGTGTCAGAATGACTCGTCGGTTCTTATCAATTAATGATGTTGAAGCCAGAACGACTTTGGATATCGCTCTAACTGTCATTGACATTTTGAAACTCTATTGCCCAATGACTGTGATGCATGGAACGTTCGTGGGATTCTTGGTCGTGGTTCGGACGCGACAGGGTCGCTCCAAAAGAGAGGTGGCCATCGAACTCACAACGCGTCCATTTCGTCAGCATCATGGACAGCGCAGGGAAGCAGGGAACACCTGTTGTCCCCATGTACATGTTCGTTTGTTGTTGGTGGTCGATTCTGCAGAAGCAACAACAACAACAAGTATATTCAAAGTCGTGGTCCTTTTGTCAGACTAGTCGCTGGGAGAAAAAAGCAGTGTCCCTTGAAAAGGCTTGAAAAGGGAATGGTTTGTAAAATTATAACTAAGTAAACGTATTACAAAATGTAGTAGGGCCTAAAGATATGGTGTGCGTTGGCACTGACGATTGCGAGTCTGACGTAGGGCTAAGGGGTCACCATTAGGTCGCTCTCCCTTGTCACTCCCTCTCAGACGAGCATTCGGATGAGAACATGTAAGTAGAGTGTAAATGTAGTGATGAAAATAAAAGAAAAGGGAATGAAATGGCGTCTCACCACCCACAGAGCAGTTTTTGAATGTTTTCGAAGGTCGCTTGGGTGAGGCCTTTGGTAAGGATATCGGCACGTTGTTGGGTCGTATCCACTTTGACAATTTTAAGTCGTTCGCTCAAATGAGAACGAAACCAATGAGTCTTCACCGCGTAATATTTGGATCTAGGAGTGATCCGACCGGGTTCCATATCTGCGAGCGTCAAGGCTCCTGCATTGTCCTCCCAAACGGTGGTTTTGAAAGTTGTTTTGTAATCTTCTGGTAGACCGACTCCTCGTGCCACATGAGTCAAGAGTTCTTGTAAGGGAAGAACTGACTTCAAGGCTTCACTGAGGGCATTATATTTGGCCTCCATTGTACTTAAGGTGATCGATGATTGTAGCTTACTGGTCCAGATAACAGGACAGTTGGCAATACAAATCGCAAATCCTGTACGGCTCTTGACACACGTTGGGTCAAGTTTGTCTTCGTACGGCTATAGTCCGGCAAAGTCGGCATCCACGAAACAGTCCACATCCAAATTGGTACTGGGCTGAAGTATAAGGCCTTGGTCCTGTGTATGCTTCAGATACTGGCCGATTTTCTCAAGCGCTTCTTCGTGGGATCGCTTTGGGCTGAATGTAAAACGGGCACACTGACTGACGGCATAAGTAATGTCCGGTCGACTGTGGGCATGTAAATATTGTAGCATCCCAACCACGCTAGCAAAATTATGGCGTCCTTGTGGTGGTGCTCCATTCTTGTCTTCCACAAGTGGTTTTGACAGAGCGGGTGTACAGCTACGCTCAAGGTCACCAACTTGTAGGGCTTCCAAGATTTGCTTGGTTAAGCCTTTCTGTGTAAGCTTGATGGTTCCGTTCGAGTCATCTCTTTCAATATGAACTCCTAGGAACCCTGCCACACTTCCTTCGACTTCTAGTTCGGCATGTTCGTCGGACTTCAACTTGTCGAGGATTTCGTCGATATATTCTCGCTTGGGGCTGTAGAAGAGGATATCATCCACATAGACCACTGCGATCACTCGTTCGGAAATAAAGAGACATGGGTCAACTGCGTCTTGGGAAACAAATCCGACGCGTTCTAATTGCCCTTTAAAATGTAAAAAGAAGTTCCTTGGGGCTTGTTTGAGGCCATATAAGGACCGGATGAGTTTGAGAACTTTACCGTCCTGGCCAAATCCCCGAGGCATTTCGACGTAGACGCCGCTTCGTTCGCGTTCTTGTCGAGTCATCGAGTTCCAGTTGGGATCTCGATCAATTGGTGCATGTAGAAATGCGGCGGTGTAGTCCACTTGGACCGTTGCAAGGTTCAACACTTTCGATAGGATCAGCATGAGACAAACGGTGGTCCAATTAACCACAGGGGCAAACGTCTCGAAGAAGTCAACTCCTTCGACTTGGAAATCGCCGCGAGCACAGAAGCGTGCTTTTAGTTTCTTTACCGATCCGTCCGGATAGCGTTTGCGTTTAAACGCCCATGTAGAGGGAATGACATTCATCCAATCCTGACGGTCAACGACTTCCCAGGCCTTCATGAGACGGGACAGAGTGTCAATCTCCTTCTTGCAGGCTTCCATAAAGCCAGCTGCGTCCGGTCCATTCATGGCATCATGCCACCTAGGATTGTCGGCTGCATCAGCTTTAGTCACTAGCATCATAGGATGCATAGCTTCCATCGTCCCCGTCCTTACATCCACGTGGAGGGCCATGAGACGTCCCAATAGGGATGTGGTTGAAGACTTGAGCTCGTGAATGACCGTGCTCCAATCCAATCGTGCCAGGAATGCATCATTGAGGGAGTCGCGCTTTACTTTTGTTCGCCCGTACGTCTCAGACTCGTGGGAAAAATGAGAGAGTGCAGCCCACCGTGCTTGCGAGAAGCTTGCATACTTAGGATTAGGCTTGCGAACTCTCTTGCCACGACCAAAAGTCATTTCGTCTGGCGGCTCAAAGTGTTGTCCTCTTTGAGCGTCCTCAACATCCGGTGCGTCTCCCTCTGGAGCCAAAGGGACCACGGCTCCCTCTGGAGCCAAAGGAGGGGGCGGAAGAATCGGCTGAGGTATAGGAAGGCCGTTGATACGTTCGGCCTCGTTGCGTTGTCGTTGCAGCGCATCCAGCTCGTCGTTCGTGAGCCAATCGTGATGAAGCGGCGGCGGTTCCGGTTCGCCATCGTAATCTCCATCATCTAGTCGCTCTACGCCAGTAGAAAGAAGGCTGTCCCAAAAGGGACCGGTGAACACATCGGGCTGGAGGGCTCCTCCAGTTTCAGCATTAGGGACACTGGAGAAGAGGTCGTCATAGACCACATGAAATTGGGGACTGACAAATCCCGTGGTCAGGTTGAGGATAAGGCCCACGGTGCTTGAATGGTTGGGGGAAACTCCCAAGTATTGCCCTCGGCGAGACCGCGGGTGCCACTTAGGCAGTGTTTTGCCATCTTGAAGAGACGGGTCTAACACATAGACGGGGCAACCCCAGACATGACTCCGTTGAAGGTGATGTAACGTAGGGAAGGTAGTACCGCTAAACAATTCCAATGGGGCAATAAAGGTGCCACGCTTGCGAAGGTTGTTCCACAACCAGACGGCGTGTCGTAGTGCAAAGGGCCAAAGGCTCAAATCGTGTGCATGTTCGGGCCAGTGAAGAACCGCATGAAGCATCATGGTGCGGGCCCAATTCGTTACAGTTTGAATGCCACGTTCGGCAACACCGTTTTGGTGATGTGCCCCGACACCCGAAAAAGAAAGGGTCTGGTTGGCCGCATCGACAGCCTCGACAAATTTGGCATTCCCAAAGGGTTTGTTATCCACTAGGTACGACTTAACTGTCACGCCATGGTCAAGGGCATATCGTTCAAATTCCAACTTCGCTTCAACGGTCTCACCAGTGTTGAGGGACACCTGGTGGACACAGTACATAAGACCAGAGGCATGGTCCACAAATAGAGTCCCACCCGTGTACTGATCTTTCTTCGGTTCTTTTCCTTTCGTGTGCGGCAAGCGACCAGTTAAGGGTGACTGATATTGGTCAATACTCACTCGGTCACCGGGAGCTAGGTTCTCTGACTTGGTGACCATTTGACGTCCTTCCTTAGTATTAGCGTGTTGCGTGTTTGCTCCACGACGTCGTTGCTTCCCTAGTTGACAAGCAGTACAGCGTAGGTTCCGCGTCGGGCAGCTTGACACTTGTGTGTGTCGAGTGTGCAGGACGCGTCGACGATCCATCTTTGGATCGCGACAGAGATCTTGAATCCATTCAAAGTGCGCGTGGCCTAGGCGCCAGTGCCATGAAAGCAACTCGCGCTGCGCCGCAGTCATATTTTGGTTTGTCTCCGCTGCCACCGACATGAAAGCTTCCATCTCTTGGATGGACATTACATCTTCAAAGGTCAACCCCATCTGCGTTTGCGTGCTCGGCAACATCAAGGGAAGGTTGCTCTGCCAATTGAACGGGAAAGTCAACTCGCTACCATCTCGTGCAATGTGAGACGGCAACGGGCGTGATCAAGCGACAATCCACCGGCTTCTTTTTCTTGGAAGTACGATTGCGGACTGAACAAGCGGATGCTTGCGTCTGGGACGTAGTAGGCTTTCGTCCGGATTGTTCGGACGACGCCAAAGACATCGCGAATGGTCCACTGGACCATGCCAACACCCACTACCTTGGTTGTGCTTGCTAGACCGTTGAGTTCGGTCGTATCGCATGGCTTGATAGGTCCATCAAAGTCATTGAGCGTGGGGTCAAGGATGTGGAGGCTCCAGTGTCGATTACGACTGGATGGTCTTGTTCATTGGACGTGTTGAGATACACCGACATACGATGATGGAGGGACGTATTGTCTTGATAACCGGAGGTCGTCGAGAGCTTTATCGCTGCAATCATGGCCTGAGAGACTCGTCGACTTCCTTTCTTGCGTGTCCGATGTAACAATCCACCACCAAGTTCCTTAATTGCACGGAACTGCGCTATAGGGTCCATTGTCTGCCTTGGAAGATCGTTCTGAAAAATTACTGCGATGAGCTCGTCCGTAGTCCCAAAGCACTGGGAAAGACGGCCGTTCGGTAGCTTCCAACGATCTGGTCCTTCTGGAAACAGCGTCGGTTCGTACATCCACAATGTAGCGGAAGAATCCGGTCAACCATGGTCGATCTCACCATTTCGGTCGTTTCGTTGCGTTTCTCGACGAGAAGATGCCTTGGGCCTTGTTGTTTTCGCGGGCTTAGGTCGTCGTCGGACTTTCAACGGTTGCTTCTTGGTATACGGGGATCTACCTTGGTCCACCGTACCAGCCCATGTGACAGTCGAATGGGTGACTATGTTAAACATCAAAAGGGCTGTTGTGAAACGTTTTCGCACATGATAGGTTTTGGTCTTGTAGGATCGGCGTGCTCGGACGGGCTTGTATGGGAATGAGGCGAAAAAGGTGCGCCGTCCACCTCCCTCTCGCGAACGAGGCACAACGGATAAGAGCAAGACCAAAAGGGGGAAAAGAATGAGAGATCCAGGAATGGAGGGAACGCTAGCTCCGGGCCAGAACGAAACACCACACACAAACAACAACCAAACAAAAGAGAGAAGAACCCAGGTATCCCTCCTGGGAACACAGCAATGGAAGAGAAGGTGGCCTACATCGACAAGTCGACGGCCACACCATCACGGGAGGGCTTGGAACTGGGCCATCAGGGTATTGACAGTCCGTTCAATGGCTCGACGGTTATTGGCCTCGTCGTAGCCAGCGGCAACGTTTGCGGAATCAGCAATCTGCACGCGACAAGATCCGGAATTGGTGGAGGCACCAGATCCGGTTGTACCTGCGGCAGTGGCTTCAGTAGGTGGGCTAGCAACGGCCGCCCATCGTTTCGTTTCGGCATTCCAGGACATAGGAGTGCCATCGATCACACGCCGATTGTTTTCGTCAGCAGTAGGAGGTCGCCATTTGTGGCAACGTGACCCAGTATTTGATGATGAACCGGTGGTTCCAGTCTTGTTCTTGGCGTCGTTGAATTTCTTCCAATTTGCCTCGATAAGAGCTTCATTGCGTGGCTTCTGGTAATCTTTGAGGGTGTGATTCCCGCCACAATTCCAACAGGTAGGACCTTTACGATTAGAACTGCTAGTCTTAGAAGTTTCAGAGGCGTTAAAGGACGACGGACTTCCACGGGTTTTGGCACCAGTCCATTCATTGGCACGGCATAGAGAGAGATACTCTTGCTCGGCCAGATCCAAGAGAGACTCCACCTTGGGGATCGTGAACTGCGACTGGATGGATGAGCCGGATCGGGCCTTGTTGAATTTGTCCACAGAACTTGTTTGAAGAACAGAGAGAACGGTCTTGTCGAAGTCTTCGGGAACCATGTCAATGGCTTCTAAGCGTTCGTGTGCTCCTAGAATCAGACTCACAATCTTGGAAACATTTTCGCCGCGAACTTTTGAGATCTTGAGGTTCTCAACTGTGTCAACTAGTGACTTAGTGGCTTGTTCCGTATGAGTAACAAGAAGCTTCATCATGATAATGAAGACTAGAGGACCTCCTTGCTGTTCGGTCTTGTATCGCTTGTAGCGTTCGTAGACTTTCGTCCACAGTGTATTTTTCATACTGACCTCAAGCTGTTTTGCAGTCAGCATGAGATTCTCCCGATACCAGCTCTTTTTTGGCCAAGTAGAGTACCACTCATTGCTCAAAGCAACCTGTTCTTCCGTAAGATCGGAATAATACGAATAAAGGTCTTTAGGTTGGTGCTTCTGGTCAGTCTTCAATGAGGGACCTGTGCCATCAGGTGTCACAATCATAAAGACGTCATGCATATCATACATGATATGCTGACTCTTCAACCTTTTGAGACCATCAAGTTGAGGTTGTAGCATTCTTCGAGTTGCTTCACGTCCGTAATGTTGGTAGACAGAAGGTCGAATTTGGCTGGGGTAGAAGTTGAAGCCTTGGCAAAGAGTTCTTGACGCTTCTCTGCGCCCATCCCTTCACGGTCTTCTTTCTTGAACAATGCGGTTTCCACGTTCTGTGCTGGCGTCGCTTGATCGTTAACCTCAATGGTCTCGCCATTGATCACAATGGGGGCTGTAGTACTGGTTGTCGACATTATGCTACTAGCTACGCTTACAGTATCTGACCACCCTGTTTCAGAATCCAAATCGGAATCTCGTAATAGGTTCAGAAGGTCTTGAAGGGTTTCCATTCACCGCAAAACTACAGCTGCTCTTCTTTTCTTCGTGTCTTCGATGCTCACCGTTTATATAAACGGGCTCTTGTGGTTCTTGCAATTCGGTAGGACTTGGGAACTTCAACGGGCTCTTTCCGACGGCTCTTTCTCAACGTCAAGGTCCGGTTTTCTCCTCTTTCGCAACCAAAATTGTGTGTTATTTTACGTGCGTGATACTTGGGCTCATAACCTGAAAAGGGAATGGTTTGTAAAATTATGACTAAGTAAACGTATTAGGGTTGGTCCTATGGGAGCGTGATATTCATGTTCTATCACGATTTTGCACACGTGTTCTGACGTAGCAGCATGATAAGATGATAAGAATGAATATCATGCGCAAATTTTTGACGCACGATATTCATCCTTATCATCCTCTCTACCTCTTGTCTTTTTCTTTGCTACCCACCTATCGTAGAACAAACAGCACCATGGAGAAACCACCTCCACCGGATGGTACAGCACCTCCACCTGTAGCCAAGAAGGCAAAGAAGCAGGTAGAGAAACCCCTTCCACCTTTTCTTCAAACACTGAATATTCTCAGCATGCCTGACTACGAAGTTACCTCCACCAGGAAGAAAATAAAGAATGATGACGGAGTGGAGGAAGAGTTGGAGGTTGCGGAATCAATAATCAAGGGCGACGACAAGTGTCGACTGGAAAAAGAGCTCACTGCTCTACAACTCCGCAAGATTGCAAAGAACCTCGGTGTTACCAAAGGGAGTCTTTCCAAGGGACAGTGCTGCTATTGGATCCTACGTTCCAAGGGTGATCAAGGCATCATCCAGCGAGACGCACGAAAGCTCCCCGCCACTCATTGTCGTATAATCAATGTATGGTTTCATAGAAACTATGTGGAGGACTTTGTGGCTTTCAATGATGCCAGATCAAGAACTACACAAGAAACTGGGCCTGGTTCTTCCTACGAACGCTTTTGGAAGTCAGTTGTCAATGCAGTCAATGGTTCGGAGACCACTCCCCAAAAACAACAACAACAATCAAGTTCTAGTCGGGAAACAATCCTTGTCCGTGAAGAGGATACCCTTGCGGAGCTTCCTGACTCGCAACCTATCGAAGCAGCCGATTCCGAGAGGAGAATTCTTGACTTCGGGTTGGATGACCCACCTGAGGATCCGTACAAGGACTTGCTCCTCAAAGAAGACATAGAGGAGAACAACACTTACAATGGCCACATCACGGATGCAAAGCAAGAAGGAATGGTACCTACCATTGAAAACTGTGTAAAGATCACAAGCAGCGATGTTACGATGCTTTTCAAGGCCTTGTTGAACATCAGGAAATTGATCTCTACTGCGATGAAAGCCAGTGGATCACACGACAGTGATCCAATGGCTTTTGTTGATCAGGCTTTGTATAAGGCGACTACCAAAGTGCACCGCTTTGTGGCCTTCTACTTTTTCACTAGGGCTGAGATGGTCCAAGGTTTTGCCCATACATTCACCACTTCGCTGCCAGAGAGTCTTCGAGCCGAGAGTACACGGCCACTTGGAACAATCTCTTCGACAGGCAAGTCAGGCAAGAAGAGTCGTTCCTCCACACCCAATTCCCAGACAACTAAGTCTTTGGAAGGAACAACTGCTGTTGCCATGCAGCAATCAGTAAAAGTAGCCATGGACCAGATGACGACTGAATCGCTTCAACGACAGTATGAACAGGTCCAGCGTCTCATGGTTGCGGCAGAGGGACGTATGAAACGCAAATTTGCCAAAAAGTTGGAGAAGCTAGCGGAGAAGCTAGATTTACCAGCAGATTCGGAATCCTCTTCTTCCACCTCTTCCAAGGAATCAAATTAGTAACATCTGTAATGTCCAAAATGTCTCTCTGTATTAATATCCTTCTTTATTACTTCAATTCCTGGTAGTCTCAATTCTGGTGGCTTTGTGTGGGACGAACAAGGCCTTGTTGTTCAATTCGTGAAGCCATTTGATGTCGTACAGTGGAATGTGACCTGTTTAGACGACGATTACGACGGAGAAACCCTTGGTCATCATACAGCAACACATTTCCACTCACATCTACAGGTTGTGATGGCAAAAAAGTGCTGTTGTCTTGATTATGAAGAGCTTCGGTTCGATGCATATTTTGCAAAGACTCACCTTGATTGAGTTGGCATTGGACAACAAAATTGTGTAGCCGTGCAATGGCCATAACATATACTGGGAGCCAACGCGTTACTTGACTGGGACGTTGTAGATAGCGCCACTTCATTTGCATAAGCCCAAAGGCCATCTCTACTCGAATGCGCAACTGGGAAGCAAAGTAATTAAAATTGTCAAAAAAGGGCTCCGTATGATTTACCCTGTAGTAGATTGGAGTTACATGCTCCGAAGGGTCGTAGGCAGCGTCCCCAATGACGCAATAGCCCGGAGGTAGGTTGTCCACCATCGAAGCAAGGTCACATTCGTAGAATGCTACCCTGTCATTCATGTTGCCAGGGCCAACAATAGCAAAATATAGAAATTTTCCATTGTGGTCACATGCTGCCTGGATGTTGAATCCAAATTTGCAGTAGTGACCGGAGTAAAACTGGCGTTGGTTACCCACAAGTCTCTTACTGGGCATATTCGTGTGAAGGAGATACCCATCTATCACTGCCACACAATTGATGATTGCTTGACCAAACGAGATGGACTCGAACCCAATAGCTGCTTCTTCGCATTCTGTTTCGGTACTTGGGAATTTAATAGCGAGAGCAGGACAATTAACGATTGTTTCAGCAACCTCATGCAATATTTGATAGCAGTAAGATTTTGAAATCCCCATGCTTCGCCTTATGTTGTGAACTGCATCACCACCCAAGTATCGTAATGTAGAATAGAGCTTAACTTCAGACTCAATATGTCCCCCACGGAGATCACCCATCTCCTGGTTTTTGCGTAGATCTTCCTTAAGTAGATCATGAAGCAGGAAGAAAGCATCCATGGGCATTCTGATGCACTTGATGAAGTCGGCCTGGTTGTTGCCAATGTTGTCCGCCTTGAACGTTTCCCAATTGACTCTTTTCAATGGGGTGCTCTTCTCGCGAGACTCGGGTTGATTTCGGGTGGCTTCTTCTTGTTTGTTCTGCATTGATAACAGAACTGGCATTAGAGAAGCAACTGCTAACACCATTTGCCTTTGGCGCTGGAAGTTTTCTTCACCAAGGTTGTTTCTCTCCATCTTTTTGTTTCGTTGCTGTTTTGATTTGGACGAGATGAATGAGAGTTGGGGGGGCTAGAACTAGAGGAGGGGATGATAAGATGATATCATATCATCTTGATAAGAACCAAATTTTATCATACTAGAAGGTGCGACATGGAGAATGTCCGTCAGCGTGATATGAGATGATATCACGCTCCCATAAGACCGAACCTTACGAAATGTAGTAGGGCCTAAAGATATGGTGTGCGTTGGCACTGACGATTGCGAGTCTGACGTAGGGCTAAGGGGTCACCATTAGGTCGCACTCCCTTGTCACATTTGCATCCCATCGGGAAGTGATAAAAGGACTGCAACAACAACAACAACAACAAGTCCCATAAGGATGGTACGGAGATTGTTGTTGTGTTTTTATGTTTTGGGATGGACATGCTTCGTGTCCAATGCCTTTTCCAGGACGGCACCATGTTCGTCGACCTTGTTGAGAATACGACGAGTGCAGGGGCCCAACCAGCAGACTCTACTGTCCCTGTCGTCCTCCAAAGAACAACACGACGACGACATGGTTCGAAACGCGACGATCGATAAGAGCAACAGTCTGTTGTTGCTGGATGAAAACGACGACGACGAGACCTCGACTACGACGGCTCCTTCTCGATTTGGCGAGTCGGTTCCCTTGACCCAACGACCCAGAAGCAGCAATGCACCAACGGAGGACGCGTCGTTGTTGGTGGCCGCCATGACGACGACGAGTACGGATACGGCTCCCACAGCAGACGCTGCCATCGAGGCATCGCAACGACGCAATCTATGGGCCGCCGTGGTATCGGTTGCCTTGGCCGTGACCACCTACCTCTATCAATTCACCCATCCCGTTCAACCCGTGCAACTCTTGTATACCATGCAACAAAACTCACAATCCATGTCTGTCATTGGGGTCAATGACAAACCCACCGTCGTGGACTTTTGGGCACCGGTACGTCGTTGTTGCTGTTGATTTGCTGTGCAACCCGCATGGGCATGGTGTGTTCGGCCATCCTCTACATACGACATACGAATACTTGGTGTAGAGTATGTGGCTCACAATGGTTCTTGTTTGTTTGTTTTTGGTTTTCTGTGTGGAATGTGTCTCTTGGTGGACGGACTGTCTGTACACACGCCGCAGTGGTGTGAAAATTGCAAATTGGCGGCTCCCACCTTGTTGCAAGTGGAGGAAGAGTACAAGGATCGGGTCAATTTTGTCATGGTGGATGGCGACAAGGCCGAATCCTGGCCCTACATTGAAGCCTTTGGGGTCGATGCCATTCCCCATTTGGCCTTGGTTTCGGCCAGTGGAGATGTCGAAACGGCCTTGATTGGACCCATTCCTCGTCATGTTCTCAAGGCCGATTTGGATGTCTTGATTGAAAATGCCCAACACCCAACACCAACAACCACAACCACGACGACGCAACAACAATCACAACAAGAACAAGCCTTGCCCTATCGTATGCTCGATGTCTTTGCGGGCAATCCCGAAGGACGACGAGTCCACTTTCCATAAAAATACACACACACAGTCACACCACAAAAGCTAGTTGACATTTTAGGATAAGTTGTAGTATAGTTATAGTACCACGACGTCTTGTGTAGTCATACATTCGCGGTTTGTAATAGGAGAGGTACTTTCTCCAAAATCATGGTCCGGCACCGAGGAAAACACAGGTTCCTCAAAAAACCATTGACATTTAATAGCTCGGAGTGGGACAGCCAATCTCGCAACAGTTTCCACGAGCATGACTAACATAATTGGTACACCAAGACACACACTTGTCACGAAAACTGTCATGGTCCACAATGTACGACGTGAGAGGTTGACAGTACCGGGTGCGGACGGCCGGATCCAAGTACGGCCGTGTATGGGTGCAAATGGCCTCCTCCACCAATTCCCGTGGAGGACACAAGTACTTGTCCAACGACTCAAAGTCATCGCACAAACTGGACCAATGAGGATTGTTCAAGTCCCGGTTTTCGTGGCGTCCCATTTCATTAAATACCTCCCACATGTCGCAAAGTGCATGGACCAATTCCTCCGTATCTTCCAAGTTGGTCGCCGCTGCCGCCGTTGTGTTCGCCTTGTGAAATTTCCAAGCCTTGCCCTGTTTGTGGTACGCATCGCTGCCTTTCATGCCCGACGTTGTCAAACCTCTCGACTTTTCCGTCTTGCGCTCCTTGTGTTGCTCGTACATGGTCTCTTTGGCTCCCAAACCACGAGGCTTGGAGAATCGGGATTTGCCGCGACTGCTACTTTCTTCGTGTGGTTCGTCCCTGCGAGCTTCTCGGGAAGAGGTTGTCGAAGTAGCATCCAACGCTCGAGAAACGAGTTCCCACGTATCTAGGAGACGTGGTGGTGATTGTCCTCGAGTGCTTCGTTGCTGCGGTTCGTCGTCTTGTTGTCGTAACTCGGAGGATGGCACCACCACAGACGACCAACGGGGCATGTCTTGTTGAAGTTGGTGTTGGGCCGAGACGACGACGACAATCCAGGGGAATACGGCAGTCACAAACGAAACCAGCATCATGGGACACGTAGGGATGGTATACAACAGGACTCTCGGGGTCAAAAAGAATGAACTCCTGAAACGAATCGACGGATCCGAAGCGACGGCACAGCCATATCGTGGACAGGTCCACAGTTTTGAAACATGATTGCAATGTCTCCGTTCGACCGGTGGTTTCGTTTCTGGCGTTTCCAAAATTTCCAGGAGACCCAATGCTGCAAATCGTGTCCAGTCCGCACGTTTCTCTCTCGTTGGCGTATCCATACAAAAGAGAGGAAAGAGGAGCGTGTGCTGCTGTCTACGCTGGATGGAACACACTGTTGTGTGATTGCCGTGGTCTATCCGCACCTCTTGTATCGCTCCCGTGGACTCTCCCTTGGAAGGTCGGCAACCTTATGCCTCCGACGGATGGTGCGTGTCGTTGGACCAGTGCCTTGCGCCAAACCGTTCACTATCTCTACTCCCCCCAAAGAAAGTAGACACACAGTAGCAGAAGTAAAAAGTGTAGCAGTAGACAGAGAGAGAGAGAGAGTTGGTCTAGTTGGAAGCTGCCGATGCAGCAGGTTTGGGGTTAGTTTTGGCACGCTTGTTGGAATTGGATCCTCCCTTTTTACTGTTGGATGCCTTGGGTGGTTTTTGGGTCGTGGATGCCACAAAGACGGAGAGTTCCAACAAGAGCGCCGAGGACAACTTGTCCACATTGACTTCGACTTCATCTTCGGCCGCATTCCGTGTCAAGGCCGATGGACATTTGGCTTCAATTTCCACCAACAATTTCCCCAAATCTTCCTTGGTCAACGCAAACAAGGATTTGGCAAAGGATTTGCGTTCGGCCAAGGTGGAAATGGGTGGTTGGGACGGTGGTGGTGGAGCTGCTGGTGTGGCCTCCACATCCATGGGGGCATCCCCCGCACTGGTAGTACCACTCGTAGTGGTAGCCGATCGACTGTCGGCCACCAATTTGGTAAATTTGTCATCCCATCGTTTTCGCAACGTCCCCGCCAATTTGTGAAAATCGGACCCCTCTTGATTGTAATCTTGACAATTGGACCATATTTTTCGCACATCCAATCCGACTTGTTGCAAGGTTTTGTACTCTTTTTTCTGCAACTTTTTCTTCACCGTGCCCAAATCCATGGGCTCGGGGACAATTTTGGGATAATCAAACAAGCCTGGTAGAATAGAAAGCAGCGGTGTTGTAGGTTTATGTACGTGCCAAACGAACCGTTAGATGCGTCCTTTTCTTGCCATTGTTGTACTTAGGCTCGTTGCATTAGACTTACCGAGCGCCTTCCAATCCACGGGCTCTCGAAACGGCTCTGTCATGTTCCAACGAATAATGAAAAGGATGGAATTGAGAACATGCATACAAGAAGAAAGAAGGAGACTCTGAACAAACTATATGGTTTCTTTGTACCTGTATCGGGTCGATTCATGAATTGATCGACCAACTTGGTCACCTTTTTCCAATCCTCATCGCTGGGTGAAGATGCCATGCTGGTTGGTATTGTTTTGTCTTGACTGATTTGGTTGGGTTCGTTGCAACAAACTATTTCTATCCTGCACTAGACAAAACACTACAAGCTCAAGGCGAACGTTCAGCTTGCTGCCATGGACAATCTACAACAACAAGAAAACTCTCTCTTGGTGGGTCGACCGGAGGGAGAGAACGCCGGAAGCGAGGACTGGCTGGCGTGAGAATGAATCTCGCATCCACGCGCACGCGCACGCCCTTCTCCATACTTCTGCGACTGCGACCAGAATTTGGTATCCCTAGCGCTTGTAATAGCATAGCGCTTACCGTAAAAATCACATCTATTGCACCATCGTATTGGTGCAGAAAACGCACGATTTACCTGTAGAATGAGCGCGCCCTACCCAAAAATCGCGTGCCTCTCCCTCCAACAGAGCCCCACTCCCTCCACCACGGAGCATTGCCATCGTGGTGGAGAGGGTGGGGGGAGAAGCCATGGCAAAAAATCCTTATCTTTCGCACGAACACTGACGAATTTTCAATCGTCGATATTATGGGAAGGGTAAGTCCGATTTTCACGAACCGCAGTGATTTGGAAAGCGCCTAATCCCGATTAACCACACCCAGTTTTTCAGTCGCATAAGAACTGACCCCATCTGCATTCCCACGCCTGTCAGCACCCCATGCTGCCGCTCCAGGCACGTGTCAAGGCACGTGTATCAACTGTCCCCTCTTCCAACGGTCTCCCGAAGAAAATCACCTACTACCTTTGTACTTGCATGTTGCATTGAATGGCTTGTTGGAAAGCCCTTTTTCAAGACAGTTCTAACGATACCTTGCTTGGTTTGATTGCTTTGGTCCTTCAGAAGCGATTTGATTTTGGAATTTGGGGTCTTTTTGGTGGCTGTTCCAGCACCCTCTCCTACTACCCTTGATAACTTTCTACATGTAAGTCGGATTTCAACATTGAATGGCTCGTTGGAAAGCCCTTTTTCAAGACAGTTCTAACGATACCTTGCTTGGTTTGATTGCTTTGGTCCTTCAGAAGCGATTTGATTTTGGAATTTGGGGTCTTTTTGGTGGCCGTTCCAGCACCCTCTCCTACTACCCTTAATAACTTTCTACATGCAAGTCGGATTTCAACATTGAATGGCTCGTTGGAAAGCCCTTTTTCAAGACAGTTCTAACGATACCTTGCTTGGTTTGATTGCTTTGGTCCTTCAGAAGCGATTTGATTTTGGAATTTGGGGTCTTTTTGGTGGCTGTTCCAGCACCCTCTCCTACTACCCTTAATAACTTTCTACATGCAAGTCGGATTTCAACATTGAATGGCTCGTTGGAAAGCCCTTTTTCAAGACAGTTCTAACGATACCTTGCTTGGTTTGATTGCTTTGGTCCTTCAGAAGCGATTTGATTTTGGAATTTGGGGTCTTTTTGGTGGCTGTTCCAGCACCCTCTCCTACTACCCTTGATAACTTTCTACATGTAAGTCGGATTTCAACATTGAATGGCTCGTTGGAAAGCCCTTTTTCAAGACAGTTCTAACGATACCTTGCTTGGTTTGATTGCTTTGGTCCTTCAGAAGCGATTTGATTTTGGAATTTGGGGTCTTTTTGGTGGCCGTTCCAGCACCCTCTCCTACTACCCTTAATAACTTTCTACATGCAAGTCGGATTTCAACATTGAATGGCTCGTTGGAAAGCCCTTTTTCAAGACAGTTCTAACGATACCTTGCTTGGTTTGATTGCTTTGGTCCTTCAGAAGCGATTTGATTTTGGAATTTGGGGTCTTTTTGGTGGCTGTTCCAGCACCCTCTCCTACTACCCTTGATAACTTTCTACATGTAAGTCGGATTTCAACATTGAATGGCTCGTTGGAAAGCCCTTTTTCAAGACAGTTCTAACGATACCTTGCTTGGTTTGATTGCTTTGGTCCTTCAGAAGCGATTTGATTTTGGAATTTGGGGTCTTTTTGGTTGTCTACATCAGGATTTGTCGTGGGTGATGTCCAAGCAAGCCCTCAAGGGAGGTCGTTTAGAACCAGACCATAATGGTCAGGCTCTCACCGCCCAGTGCTTAGGCAGTACATCTTCAAATGTACATGCCAACAAAAGTACGGGGGGGCTTGCACGGAGATTAAGTCAGGATGAGATTCTGCAGAACATAGCTGAAGAACATACAGGCTTTGATGTTACTAATGCTTTTCATGTGTTCAAGTCCAACAAACCATGTTCTCAAAGGACACAAGTTGCTGCTTTGGTTGCCAAAGCATCTTCCATGCCAAGGTCTTCTGCACAACGATATTGCCGGAATAAGAAGAGACAAAAGCAGGAAGACGCATTGAAAGAGATTACCGAAGCACCTGATTCATTGAAGATTTCTTCTTCTGTTCTACAAAAGTTCTGCCTAGTCTTCACAAATGACCCTACCGATGGTCCGCTGGAGCTATCCAAATGCACTCCAAATGTCCCCCACCCTGTTTCCTTGTCAAGCTGGAAAGTAATTGGAGAGTCTGGTGACCAAGGAAGTATCTTTCCTCCAGATAACCAGAAACTACCTGCGTTTCTCAAACCGCCACGTCAAATTCTAACAAGTGATAATGTGACACAGTACCTACTTGATGTTCTTGAGAAGTTGGAGACAACATGCAACCATCAATCACGTGGCAAGTCACGTTATGTCGGATGTGATGAACACAAGACAAACTACATCACTCTTGGTGTCCATGCAAATCGGGGAAGAAAAGGGCTGGTAGATTCAAAGTTTTCTAAGTTGAAAGCAAAGGAGAAATGGGTAATCTTACAATTCATCAAACAGCTTGAGACACAGCTGGAAAAATGGATTGACTGGTCTTATTCTTTTGCGTTCGAGAACGCTGCAAGAAATGGTGAATTCAAGTTGTGGTCCCACAAGGGGAAAAGTACACATTTCTTCTCCTCTGTTGCGTTCGGACGAAACGTTTTCCTTCAAGCCCATACAGACAACGACTTTGGTCTGTCCATTTCTGTCGTCATGCTTGTGGAACCAAGTAACAAAGACAAGGATGAAGTTTTGGCTCAATTTGTCTTCTCAGAACATGGACAAGTTGTGGCGTTACGACACCTCGACATCATCATTTTCAATCCTCTTGAGTACCATTGTGTCTCCAAGCGGGCAACCAAACATGACATCTTTTGTCTGACATGCTATTTGAAGACTGCAGTGGTGGGTAAGAACGACAACACAATTTCTATCACGGACAATGAAAAAGCAATTTTGGCAGCTGCCAAGAACAAAACAAGTCATTAAAGTAAAACATATGTTGCATAAACAAACGCACAATATTGTTTAGATCTGTTATAGGAGTTTTACAAACTAGGTGAAAGACGTCAGACCTAATGTGGCACCACGGAAACGACGTTTATGCTGGGTTTGTTCAGCATTGGCCGAAACCCATTCCTGACCTTGGTTGTGATGTCCCCGTTCTGCCATTTTCCGGCGTATGTCTCGACGTAGTTGGCGAAATGACTCAAGATGGGATAAAAGATTGTGATCAGAAGCGACATAGTTACCAGACCGGAAAAGATCCTGTAGTTCTGAAACCTCTTCGCGAATACATGAAATGAATTGTTGTGTTGTCATTTGCTCCCCAGCTTCTTCTTCAATTGCCTGCAGGAAAATTTCATTCTCCTCACTCTCCTGGGTGGAGAAATGCGCGTCGTACGTGCCTTGGCCATCTGTAAACGAAGGAAATGCTGGCATTTGGGTTGTGTAAGCATTGTTTGTGATGTCATCATTTGTGACAAAACATTCTTGGGACAGATATCCAGGATCGGGACATATCTCCGTTTCCCTTGTTGTTGTTGTTGTTGCTGTTGCATTTGAGACAAGGCTTCCTCCAAATGTATTGATAGCACGCAGTATTTGATCTTCTGTATAGTTCACACAACTACTTTTTGGATCAACGTGCAGATGTTTGAATTTGATGGGATTGTCTCCCGTGTTGTACGGGCCTTCTGTCCAGCCATCTATATTTTGAAGGGGAAGGGGAAATTTAGGTCCTGATATGTCGTTGTCCAGCAAGTGCTGGATGCACTCATCAACATTGTTATTCCCGTCACGGAGACCAAGGAAGACATGTTTCTTCCACCACACAATACTCACATCATGGTGGGTAAATCCTTTGTAGCTAGGATACTCGTGCATAAGCACAGCTGCTTGGTGAGCACATGGTATCCCGCGTTGTTCAAAAGACATACAGGTGCACTCCAGGCGTCCCATTTTGTTCAGATGTACACATCGAGTGCGATGCCACACAGGAAGCAAATGTTTTTTTTCATTGTTGACAATAGAGGGGTCGCTTATAACAACGTGCCATTGCCATGGAGAAAAGGGGACAGGTGCACGACGGACACTATAGTTCTTCCCGAAATTCCATGATTTTGTTGCCAGATCAAGACACAATTCTGTGACAAAACCGTTGGCTGGAAGGCGGTTTGTCCAGGTGGCCGTTGCTTCTACACTTGAGGACGCACGATGCATCTGTTCATCAATGGCCATGTCAGACTGGAGCTTGAGCATAGCTGCATTGAATGCAACAGTTCTGTTGGCCAACACTGGTGCAGAATGTTCCTTTAAGCCAAGATTTGTGCCTTCATGACTGCTGTTTGTCGATTCTTCATAATAGCAGATTCCTTTACGATAATGGAAGCACAAGTGCCTGTCGTGAACAAAGACATAGCCAATAAGAAAGTTGTGGATAACTTTCCGGAGCTGGGGGGTCAAGAAAGTGCGAACAGGCCTGGAGTAAACAAAGGCAAGAAGAAGACATTTTGAGATGTGGAGTTCGTGTTCACTTTCACAGTAGCGTGGATACATGAATGAGTAACACCACTTCTTTACAGTGGTTGCAAATTGCCGGTATGTGCGTTTGTATTCCCGTGGAATTGCTCCCTCAATGGAGCACTGCCTACTCCAACCCTTGAAAATGATATGCCAGCCACAACGGATTCTGATGCAGTGTGGCATGTATCGACGCATCAATTCTTCCAATTCTTCAATTTCATGGGAGTCTCCATCAGTTACTATGGCCTTGACCCGTGCTATCCACTGTGTTCCAAGAAGAGTCGGAAAAGCAATGCAGAAAACCCATCGAAATGTTGTTCTTCTCTCATTGGATAGAAACATTCGCATGATGACAAGATATTTTCCATAGGCCGTGCGCATTGACACAGTCATTAAGGGGCGGTTTTCTCTATTTGTTCCTTTGGTGACATCAATCTTCAGTACATGCGGAAACAGTCGAAACATTCGCCGCTCCTTATTCGTGATCCAAGCACAAGCAATGAACATATTCTGGTCAACATCAAGTTTCAGATTTTCCATTTCAGTAGTATATTCATGGAGGATCTCTTGACAAAAGTGAGTCAAGGCTGAAACACTGTGGTTCCCATCTTCTTCTTTGTTCTCATTGAAGATTAACCCTGACTGCCGTTCCATATGAGCATCGGTAACACTGTCTGGGCGCGCTCCCCAAATGCAGTAGCTTAAACTTTCGGCAGTACGAAGCCATTCAACTACGGCTTCTGCAGATGCACGTATTCCATCAAAGTGGTACATTCCTGTTGTGTCAGTCACACGAAAAGCATATCGCATTTGATCACGAGTAATGGTCAAATTGCCATTAGCGTGGAAGTAGTTGCGACCAGCCGCTGGTCCTGTAAATGCATTGCCAAGTTCACCCGCACGTTTGCGTTGTTGAGCAGTAAAGTTCCTAATGCGAAATGGAATGTCAGATGACATCTTCTTCATGTGGTTGCAGTGACATGCATTCCCGGCGACTCTGGTGATATAGAAACCTTTGGAATTGGCAAAGACCGTGAAATGAAAAGAGCAAGTATGATCACGATGTAGTGCTCGGTTGGTGATGCGTTTACGCGCTTGTTTCCTACCCTCCGGTCCTCGACTATTAGCTCGTTGATTGTTGTGCAAAGAAATGCCACGGTATTGCTGAATGGAAGGTTCATCACTTGCTTTACGCTTTCGGTAGACTCTGTAACGTTCACATCAAAAGGTTCTTGAAAAAAAAGGGAGGGGAACTTCCTTCAGGGAAGTGTTTACGGGAAGCAAGCGCAGAATTCTTGGTGGAGTTACCGTTGCTCACAAGAACAAAACCGGATGTTAAAGATTTTGCAACTAAATCTTGGTGAAGATTTGCCATTGAATTGCCTTCCTTTGAGAGTTCATCTGCAGATTGGAGAGGAGGGTATGTGCTACGATCAAAGTATGCGTACTTGCCCTTGATGCCATTCGCTGCTTGTAGTCGGCCAAAGAAGGCACAAATGTCCAGTTCCACAGTTGTGTCACTGTTGGCACAATTGTTGCCTACATGCATTTGGAATTGTAGTGGCGAGTGCCATTCTTTGTCCAATGATGCAAAGAGATCATCCAGGTATTGTTGTGTTAGATCTTGGATAGGAACCAGGTTATCCTCAGATAGGGGCTGAGCGTTATTGTCCACCATGATAGGATGCAAACTATGTGACGGTTTTTGAACTGGAAATGGATTTGAATTTGTCCAGCGCGGGGTGGCCAATTTTATGGTCACGATGAAAGCGTGTTGTTTGTCTATATATCCAATGCTCTTTGGAATACATAGGCGACTAGCCCTTGGCCGGGGGGCGTGCGTGATTGGAAGGGTACCCGGAGTTTTAAAAGGAAATGGGATTGAAAAACTGGGTGTGTTTAATCGGGAGTCTCTTTCGAATGAGCTTCTCAAGATTGTTCAATTAAAAATACTTATGATGTTATACATTCAAACATAATTCGGAAATAATCTATAATTGATTCGGAAAATTAACCACCAATCCGTTGGGTGGTACACATTGTGCATATAGAACGCGAGCCTGAAAATTTCAACGGATGGTGCAATAGATGTGATTTTACGGTAATATTAATTGATTTTTTCTCATGTAGTGAAGCACTCCCTTTTCATTAACGGATAATTAAAGACGCTAAGGCGTTTCATGTTGTTGGCTCAGAGTTTTCGGGGATCGTTGGGCACTCGCACGCCGACCTTGGGCCCTTCCTCGTAGCCATCCAAGCAAGAGATCCCTCGCAGCCAAAGATACAAGGCGAACAAACAGATGAAACAACTCAATAACTTAAACAAATTAGATTCTCGCGATCATAGTCATATGATTAGATCGTGTTGTGGGGGGAAGGCGACACCTTCTCCACTCAGGGCCAAAGCCGGTGTTCTGTAACCAGCTAAGGGTACCAATTTATCAGCCACGGGTAGATGAACCATGTCGAGACTCCTGTTTGTTCCCCTGGATTCCCCCAACGCAATCAGGTAGCACCATGCAATCGCAAAGGGGGCAAGGGACAGCAGACTGTAACGGAACAAACCCATAAACCAACAATCAAGAAGAGAAAACGCCTTGCCATGTCGGCTTTCTCTCAACTTGTAGGAACCAAAACCCAGGGCGGGAAGGGAGGGAAAAAAGAAAATACTAGGCACTTAGCTGGTGCCTGTGAAAGTTGGAGATTCAGCTCTTCAGAGAACTCAGAACAACGCCAAAGGTGATCAAGCCTTCGCCGTCGAACCGTAGGAAATCTAAAGAGTGAGAGCTCCTTCTCCCTCTTGTCTTGTTTGTTGCGTCTTTGGCTCAGTGGATCTGGTCGATGCTTGCGCTCCACTAGGGACCTCATTTTGGCGCATTGTTGTCTGCTTCCATATAAGCCAGGTCTCTTGAAAGGCCGAGTCCTTGGTTCTTGCATGATAGCACTTCAGAGATTGAACAGGAAGTGTTTTGTCGCAGTAGATGCGATACACATACTTTCTCAAATTCGACTTCCGAATTGCACGCCTGTTCTGCCTCATCTATTTCCTGTTCGGTGTGCCGGCGATGTTCTCTGGATCTCGCCCGGCTCTCTCTCTTCGCTCACAATCAATGCGCAGGCTCCGTGACGTGGTCCAATCCCGCTTCTTGATCCCGCTTAAACTTTGATGTACATTGAGGGCACTCGCACGCCGACCTTGGGCCCTTCCTCGTAGCCATCCAAGCAAGAGATCCCTCGCAGCCAAAGATACAAGGCGAACAAACAGATGAAACAACTCAATAACTTAAACAAATTAGATTCTCGCGATCATAGTCATATGATTAGATCGTGTTGTGGGGGGAAGGCGACACCTTCTCCACTCAGGGCCAAAGCCGGTGTTCTGTAACCAGCTAAGGGTACCAATTTATCAGCCACGGGTAGATGAACCATGTCGAGACTCCTGTTTGTTCCCCTGGATTCCCCCAACGCAATCAGGTAGCACCATGCAATCGCAAAGGGGGCAAGGGACAGCAGACTGTAACGGAACAAACCCATAAACCAACAATCAAGAAGAGAAAACGCCTTGCCATGTCGGCTTTCTCTCAACTTGTAGGAACCAAAACCCCCTCCACCGAGAATCTCGACTGGACAATCACATGGACCAAGTGTACCTCAAGAACGGACCCACAAGCAAGTTTAGATCGGCGTACATGTGGTCTATCCTGGCTCCTGGCTTGTTTGTGCCCGCATTTTCTTTCGTTCTCCAGCGGTTGACTGTATCAACGTCTGGAGTGGCAACGCCAATTTCTTTGGCTCTCGTATTTGATCCTCTTCGGAAGGATCGAAAGACTGCGTATCTTGATATAATGTCCTCTTCGTCTTTGATGGCAGCAAGCGGGAAAAGGTCCTTCCGCTCAACGAAGATTTTTATCAAGTGACGATGAAGAGTGTCGTCCAAAGCTCTTGATGTGATGGGGGTCCCATTGCGATTGAGCATCAATGGTCCCGAGCATCGTCCCATCTCCTGGGACAGGCAAACTGCCCGATTTATCCATCGTCTTATCTTTATTCCACTGCTGGTCTCGTCGCAACATGGCAAAAGGTGTGAGCGTTCCATATGCTCTCCTTTGAACTGCCCCCACAACCCAACCACAATACAGTTTCGTTGCTTGTAAAGATCCATGTACTTTACAAGCGCATACAAGTCCAGCAGCAAACCTTCCGGGCCTCGTAACGACAAAACGTACGACGTAGCAAAGAAGGTGCCAGCAAGAACAAGGAAGAACGCGTCGTGTTCTTCTCGGTTCTCCAGAATCTCCTCTTCAATTGAGCCCAACAAGGCTAGCATTAGTTCACTGGTCACGGCCTGATCAGGTCGCCAATCTTGGCCCATTCGACGTCGACATCCTTCCACAAATCTGGAGAACCATAACGAACCGCTCTCATCCTGACCCATTCGGGAAAAGGCCTTTCCATTGTTGTCTGTAAGCACCAACGGATGGCCGTTTACCAACGTAGAAGCCGTTGCTCTCACGTGATTTGAATAGGTAGAGCGAAATTTTCGTATCGTATCAAACTGCTTTCTGTCTCGATGATATTTTCCTTGATCCAACGACGCATCCAGCATTAGGAAAGCCACATGATAGCCACAATGGTCATAATTAGGGAAAGGACCAGGGCTTCTGAAGGGTCCGAATGGAATCCCAACTTTCTTGGATTTTTCTATCATCATTTTTGCATTCCTCGTGTTCTGCATGACCGTACTCGTAGCCCTGCTCCAAAAGGCGTCCAAGTTCATTCGTCTTATGCAAGTGAGAAGGTACTGGTCTTTTAGGTTTTGCGAGTCAGGCTCCTCTTGTCGCAGTTTCCGGAACACGCACAAATCGCATTCGAACGGCGTGACCATGTGATCGCCGGCTCGTGCTTGATTGAAATCCTCTCGACGGTCTCTGGTGCGACTCCTCCAAGTCTCAGCCACCAGACGGTCTTGATCCGATTCTTCTACCATGGTGTTTCGCGACGCGACGTAGAACCGGTCATCGTCGCTCAAAGAATAACACCCTGGACACCATGCGCTCCGACATGGAGCGCATTTTCCAACACTGTACGCAAAATTTGCGCAGAAGATCCCGTCCACCCACGGGATCTTCTTTCCACATTTTGCGCAATTTCCGATCCATTGAGAACATCTTCGGTGTTCCTCGGAGTTGCCATGGCTGTGACCTGATAAAAGGAAAAACAAGACCAACGATTAGAGGTTCGAAGTTTCCTTCAGGCCAAAACGAAGTTCCCGCTGGAATTTCCAGCACAAGGTCGCAAGCCTTGTGCAATTGTTTAAACCACTTAGGTGTAAGTAAGCGTTGGCACAAGAAGACGTGCATGGAAGACTGACGCTTATGACGGGCTTTTCGAAGCTCTTCTAAAGCCACGTCTGCCCCTCCCGGGGGAGGAGCCCATACGAAATGTCCTGGCCGAAGGATTGGCAGGGACAGATCGTTATGATCCGACGGGAGCGTCCATCCCCTGATGTCATGGCCAGTAGTGAACCAATCCATGGGGGTTAGGAGCTCCGTCTTGGCACCCAACCAAGATCGGACCCATTCAAAGAGGGTATCTGACATTTGGATAGGAGTTTTGTGAAGGGGGATGTAGGACAGCATAGGCGATCCTGCCATCACCCCTTCATTCAACTGACCTCTTGAAATTCCGTCAACTCCAACAGCGATCATCCGTTTACCCGAGACGTGAGAAATATGGAGTCTCAGGGCATGCTTCATTTCTAGTCGCCTCAAACGAATTACGAGGTCTAGGAGTTTTGGGCTGGACGACGACCCCTTATAGAAACACCTTTCCACCGTGGAATTATCGGTGAAGAAGAATACTTCCGTGGAATCAAGTTGGCCAGTTGTTGCTTCTTCCTCGAGCGACTCAACACAGTTGGTAAACTCTTTCCAGTTGGAGGATTCTTCAACAACAATGTCTCTTCCCCAGACGCCCACTCTGTAGGACAATTTCTTCTGTGGCAACTGGAAGGCCGCGCCGAATCCGCATCCCGACGCGTCTCCACACCCAAACAAGGCCACGTAAACGGACGAAGATCTCACTTGGACCTTTGGAGGCTCTTCTTCCGCGAGCATCGCTGCCAGCGCTTTGACATCCGACTTGAGACGCGGAACAGCTTTCACTGACTTCGGTGGATTTTCCGAACGCACTTTCGTCCCCTTTGAATCTTGCATGGACGGTTCGCTTTCCTCGTCTTCTTCTAGGAAACCACACAAGGTATTCACCTCGGCATCCGAAAGTTTTTCCTGCAACTGAGATATCCATTCTCTTGTCGAAAACTTCCAGCCATCCCCGTTCCGGTCCGGCCGCCAGACATTCATCGTCAAGTAAAAGCCCTTCAAAAATGGCATCATGGAACTAAAGGTCAAGGCTTGGTGGACGAAGAAACCGACATCTCTCTGCATTTGTTTGTGGTCGAGGATTGGAGCGTCGCTTTCGGCAAACGCTTCCACGTATTTCTTCAACAGGGCTTTCCCCTTATCCCATTTCTTTTGCGTCAGCGTTTTCGACACTGCTGACTCCGAAATGTGATGGACGCTGCCCGCCCAAGCTCCTGGTGTTTTTGACGGTGGGCGGCGCTTTCGAGGAGCATCTTGAATGCCCAAGTATTGTAATCGAGAGCCCAACCGTCTTGCCACTTGCCATACGTGCTCCGCAGACGACCCGACAGTTCGAAGGTCGTCCATATAGCTTACCACATCACCCGCAATGTTGTCTAGCTTCGAGTTCCATTTCATCACCCAGGGAAGTGTTGGTGTGTAGTCGGCGGACCCTGGAATGTTGAACCGCACAGCATCAAACCCACACGGGCTCGTCGGGTCTTGCGGGGATCCCTTGGCCATTTCTTCCGCAATGTAGTAATGCCGCGCCGCGTGGAAAGGACTGGGCAACATGCCCATGAAAAGGCGGTTCCAGCGTGCGAGCTTGGGTTTGGATTCAGACGGTGGTGTGGCAAGATGGTCACGTAACGGAGTTAGATCAACACCAGCAAATGGACGAAGGCGAATGTCCATCGGGAAGTTGAGAAACATCTCGCCTAAGTCCATGTCACCACAGTAGGAATCGCACGTTAGGAGACGTAACGCAGATTCGGAAGATGGTAACCAAAAGTTTGGGGCCCACAACGATGCGTTGAGTCCACAACTTGTGCCGTTGTAGACCATACGAATATCGCTGTCACCTTTTGGTACGGCAAAGTAGTCCGACATGCTTGCAATAGGCGCGTTGAGATCAAAATACCCGCGGTTCAAAACTGTCGAAAGTTTGGCGCCGACTTGAGCGAGCATATCGTCGGAAGGAGGACGTTGCTTGCGATGATAGGACGGAAGAGCGCCGGTGACATGAATGGGTGTCCCAAACCAGGCCTCATTTTGTTGGTCGAGGCCATTCCACCGCCAAAAAATGAGAGAAGATCCTTCATCCCAATCCCACCACGTGCTTGCCAACAATTGCGAGAGCACTTGACATCCAGCGGCACGCACAAGAGGAGCAGAGTGCAACGAAAATTCAGAGTCCCCCCCTGGAGTGTCGAATCGGACACCAAAGATGGCCATGCCTGTCCAAACCGAAGACGTAAATAGGCGATAAAGCTTCGATACAGTCGACGACGCCACCAACGGAGCCCAAGTAAACGAAACCCAGCCAGAGCCCGATCAGAAATCCAAGGAAACAATCCACGAATCCGACCGTTCCATATCCAAAAAGGTGCGACCGCGTCATCAGATTTGACGGCAATATCCGATATTTTGGAATCATCTAACCAAGCAGCGTGAGGCAAGAAGGCGGGCAAAGAAGGAATATGTGTGCCCAG
This sequence comes from Epithemia pelagica, assembly GCA_946965045.2. Taxonomy (NCBI): domain Eukaryota; phylum Bacillariophyta; class Bacillariophyceae; order Surirellales; family Surirellaceae; genus Epithemia; species Epithemia pelagica. Next base: position 2,423,968 of record OX337241.1, on the reverse strand, counting down.
TACGCCATTCTGCGTGTGTTCGGCCAGGGCTGACAGCCACCGTCCTCGTTTGGTGGGACGCAAAGGGGACGGTGGACCACCGTGTTTGGTGCCAGCGGTGCTAAGATGGTGAATCAGCACCGGCTCGAGAAAAGGGAGGGCGGTGGTCAAGACTTGGCCTGGGATTTTGACGGGTGTGAAACGAGGGGACAACACATGCTGGATCCACCAATCAAACGAATCGTTCATCTGCATGATCCACAATGGGAGGTCAAAAGCTGCACCCAGTTCCAACGGAGTAAGGGCACGGGAGCCCCAGCCGTTCTTGTAAAACCGAGTGGCGAACTTGACCGGTTTGTGCAGTTGACGGGTGTGGAGTAAGTCGTCACTCCCGTAAGTCGACAAGGATACGGACGGCGGGGAGCACGGTTCAGGTCGAACCGAATGTATCAGGATAGATCCAATCGTGCGGCGTGACGATAACTTGAAGAATAAAGGCGACAAGCCACGCCGTCCAACATGCACCCGAGCGGTAGTAACTCCACCGCACTGCTTATGAGTGACAGCCAACCATTGGACTTGAGGCAAATGTGGCCGAGACCATCCCGATGGTAAGAGAAGCAGTACCGGCCAACTGGAAGGGACAAGCGCCAATGAAGAAGCTAAGAAGTCCGGGTCTCCCTCCAACAATACCACAGAAATGATACCACGACCCAACACCATGTCGATGCTTGGAACCAGATGCAATTTGTCATGGCAATGAGCCAAAACAGCGCTCCAAAAAGGGTCAGCCCGTCGTGCCTCGTACTCACTGGCCAGCATGTAAATGCCATGCCAGTCACCCACACTCAATGCAAGACCCCAGGTAATGGCGGATTGACCAAGGATCAAGCACGAAAGATCACTGCGAAAGGTCTTGGAGCCGCGATCAACTGCTCGAACACGTGGACGCTTTGTTCGAATGGTGACAGATGGAGGAGGAGCCGAACGCTTTATGCTAGCAGGAGGATCTGGCGGATGATGGCTGCTGAGCGAGGAAGCAATACTACCTGCGTCTAAACCAGATGGATCACATGAAACATCATCATCTAGGTTAGACGCGGCACACCGTCACTTTTTGTCACCACCCTGACCATTGCGGCGTTGAGCTTGCTTTTTCAGCTCCGTCACATCTTTCTTGACAGTGTCGATAGAGCTGCTAGCCGTGTCCGAAGCCTTTTTGGCGGCTGTAACATCTTTAACTAACTGACAAGAGGTTTTCTTCAAACTGTCGACTTGATCCTCTAGTGTCTTCAAGGATTCGAAGCCAGAATTGGTAGATAAAAAGCGAATGTATTCGCTAGAGACCGACGGGTGATTTTTGAAACGGGCTTTGACGTATTCGGACATGACGTCATGCGTGCGTAGAACTCCATAGAGGATCCATGCACATTGCCCCGCACTGTCGGTGGTGGACAAGGAGGAGTAAACCTGAGCCCGCACCTTGTACAAATCCATGAAGAAGCGGCGGACAACTTGTGTGACAAGGCTAAAAGCCTTACGGGTAGTAAACTTCGACTTGATAGTGAGTTCATTCATGGTCTCGTCAAAGTAAGTCACAAGTTCGCGACAACAACCGACCGAAACAGATAGCATCGACAGTGCTAAAGCCCGCGCCTCTGGTTCAGCAGACATCGTAGTTGCAATCTGCTCCCCAAACATCGAGTTCATGTTGCCCAAACGATTGAGGATTCTATCGCGCACTCCTGTTTCCGGAGTCTCCCAGTCCGCAAACTCCTTCATTGCTGTAAGAAAGGAGGGGTCACGACCCGTACCAGGGAAGTCTTTGTATAACAACTGGGGGAATTCATTCTTCATGGAGTAAATGGCTCGAGCTTCATTCGTGGTTGCAATCTGCATTTTGTGACGTTTCTCCATGGTCGTGAGCATGGAGAGAACGTCACCGTTTTCTTGAGGAGCACACCATTCCAAGACAAGATTGAGATCGAACAAGAGTCCATAGGCTTGGGATCCAAACTTGAGGGCCACCCAGGCTTTGCAGTCGTCGACCGACGCCACGCCAAGACTCCCGAACTTGATAGCAGATGTGTCCACTTTGCTTTGGAGACGTTGCATCACAGTGTTTGCGTCCTTGACCATGGTTCGAAGATGTGCAATCTCAGCTTCCATCGCCATGAATTTTGGATCTTTCGAAAAGTCAGGCGCTGGGATGCTAGAGGATCCAGAGGCAAACGCGGTTCGAGTTGCAACCCGATTCAATGCCATGTCATGAGCTTGCAATTTACTTTCCAGTTCCAAAAGTTTTTCTGCTGTGGAGGAATTAGATTCAAGGGCCGACATCCTACCGATTAGACCCTCAAAACCTTTGACAAACTGAGAACGGAGCTTGTCCACACCATTTCGAGATTCAATTTGAGCGGCTGAGAGCTTGGATGACATCTCAGCTTGAACGCGTGAGAAGAAGGTTCCAATCGACGATTCCACCCCAGCAAGTCGACTGTCCATTGCTTGTTGGTTTGCTTCAGCTGTCGACGGTGATGTTTCCTGGATGCTCCTGATCATAGAAGAAATGATCCCCCAGAGGGTGGGAGCTTGGTATTCTTCGGGCAATTCTTCGCGGGGTCCAATTTCCATAGAGAGTTGGTCGAATTTGACTCCGAGACCTTCTACCGCATCTCCTGTTTCCCTCGCCATCTCCTCTTGTTCCAAGAAAAGAGCTCGAATGATGTCACCTGCTTCTGTGACTGAGTCCTCGATCTCACGGATGGTGGTGGGGATGAGGGTCGAATCAGACGAAATCTGGCGGACAACTTCCTTTAGTTCGCCAGATAAGATCTTGTGGTGTGGGGAAAAGTTCTGAATTAGAAAAGAAGTAGTCTTCGACTTGGATTTCTGTAAAGTAAACGGAGTGCGTAAATCCTTCATGCTTGAGATCTTGTTTTCCGTTTCCTTGAGGCTTGCTTCTAGGTTTCCTTCGTTTGTGACTTGTTTTAAGCGTTTGAGAGCGACGAATTTCTTCGTCCAGTCTTCCATAGAATGTTTCTCGCCCTGAATTTCTTCAAGTGTGGTCTGAGAAATGTCTTCTAGAGGTACCACGGGGGTACAGAAAGCGGAGGCTGGGTTCTTGGCAATAAACAGTCCTCCATTGGGCCCCAAATCGTAGGCGGGCAGTCCAGTTCCATGGTCCCCGGCTTTCGCGCACTTGGGGTCAATGCAAAAGGTGCTACCGCCTCGTTTGAGGCCCAAACACAACAACTTTTCGGCGCATTCCCTTGTACGTAGAACAACCACTCCAAACTTACTTGACGACGTGTGACGACCGAGGGTTGACAACGTGGACGATGGGAGAGTAGTGGAGTCCGATGCTTGCATCATGTCTTCCGCGGGTTCCGCAAAGGAGATCTGACCGCGGTCCCCCCTTAGAGCCGACGTAGACGAACGGGCGGCCCCAATAGCGGAGGGAGTGGCAATCGACGCCTGAGCGACGAGCGAAGCGAGGACAGCATCCTCATCATCAGCAGGAGGAGGCGGAGGAACAGACATGACCGAGAGGAAAGAGAGGGTGAGCGCAGCGAAACCGAAGTTGGAGATTCAGCTCTTCAGAGAACTCAGAACAACGCCAAAGGTGATCAAGCCTTCGCCGTCGAACCGTAGGAAATCTAAAGAGTGAGAGCTCCTTCTCCCTCTTGTCTTGTTTGTTGCGTCTTTGGCTCAGTGGATCTGGTCGATGCTTGCGCTCCACTAGGGACCTCATTTTGGCGCATTGTTGTCTGCTTCCATATAAGCCAGGTCTCTTGAAAGGCCGAGTCCTTGGTTCTTGCATGATAGCACTTCAGAGATTGAACAGGAAGTGTTTTGTCGCAGTAGATGCGATACACATACTTTCTCAAATTCGACTTCCGAATTGCACGCCTGTTCTGCCTCATCTATTTCCTGTTCGGTGTGCCGGCGATGTTCTCTGGATCTCGCCCGGCTCTCTCTCTTCGCTCACAATCAATGCGCAGGCTCCGTGACGTGGTCCAATCCCGCTTCTTGATCCCGCTTAAACTTTGATGTACATTGAGTCATCGCCAACAACAACAACGAGAACAAACCCACCCAAAAAAGGAACTTTTGTAACATTGTCGAATTCGAGAGAGACAAAAGCGAGGATCATTCGCATTCGGCGGGGGTCGAACCGAGAGAACGCGACTGGGCAACAACGAGAATCTTGACACGCTGCACCCGATTCTCTCGCTCTCACTCTCTGTCTCTCGTTGTTCGGGTCTCTAGAAAAGCCGCCCTCCCCGAACGACCCATCCAAGAGGCACTTGTACAGTATGGAGAATCATCGACCAGGACCAACCACGAGGACGACTGCCACCACTCTGACACCGACACGTCGTCATCCTCGTCGTGTCGTGGGTCCAGCCGTCGAACCAACCACAACTTCAACAACCACTCAGTTTTCTCCCGTCGTCATGGCCACGGCCTTGGGTCGTTCCTTGCGGTTGCGGAACCGCACGGCTTCGGCCGATGCGGCTGCCGTGTCGTGGAATCACGGTTCCAACGAGGACGACCAAGACGAATCGTCGTCCGTCGCTTCGGCGGGCACCGCCATGAGTGCCCTCCTGGTCGAGAAGATGGATTCAACCACCACAGCAGCAGCAACAAAGAGTACGACGACTCTCGCCGAGTCTGTTCCGACAACGATATCTCCCGACTCGACCCACCACAAGGCTACTCTTGCTCGACGCCGCCACTCGACGAATCGACCCCGTCGTCTCTTGTATGTGAATTTGGTTGTGTTGGATCCCAGTGGCGTGGTGGCACAACACTTGGACGAACGCAAGAACATGCCTCGACCGGTTCGATTGGCGGCCCATTTTGTGGCCAAACGATTCGTGACGCCCGACAAGGTGGCCAAGGTATTGGCGACCAGCTTGCCGCACAAGATTCAAACCAAGGGACAGTCCAAAGGATTGGACTTGGACGTGCACGTGGTCTTTCATCAAGGACCCTACCTTGTCTTGGAACTCGAGCTGTGTCGCGTCCATGTGCCTCGACTGATGGAAACATTGACAGACAAGAACCACACCAACGAGAACAGTAGCAACACTGAGGATGCCTCACAGTCTCACCGCAACAACAACAACAACAGCAACCACATGTCTGATGCCACCTCGCTGTCCGTGGATTCCTCCTCCGTTCGTGTGTGGTTCGTCTTGCAATTGGTGGGTGTCGTGTGTTTGGGTGTGGCCGAATTTTGGTGTTGGGTGGTGGGTATGGATGGACAAGGCCTGGTTGAACGGGTCGTGGTACCACCCCTCGTGCAATCCCGATTGCAACTCCACTTGAATCAATTGCTCGTGAGCGAATGCAAGGACCAAGGATTGGACGCTCGATCGGCCGTCTTGCCCGAAACCCAACAAGCGACCTACTTTTTTGACCAATTGGCGTGGCTGGCCGAACGACGACCGCAACAACAACAAGATGAGGAGACAGGAGACTCCTCCTCGCCCTTGTTTCACCGACGACCGCACAAAAAGCGCTTTGCGCGACATCACCAACAACAACAACAGTCCACACCCGAGGAGGAGGAATCACTGCAGGACGAAGGAGGAGCACGAGGAGGAGACAGCAGTGTGGAACCACGACGACTGGAACATGCCGAACGTTCCTTGGAAGAACTGTTGCAAGAAGAATAAGAAGAAGAAGAAGAAGAGGAACGCCTTGGTGGTGGTGGTGGTGACAACCAGCACAACCAAAAGGAACTGCAATCTCTCACGCCTCTATCCACCAGAAGTGGAACGCACGAAACTCTTTGTGGTACGACGAATCATCACCATGCGACGAATCCAGCCACCCATAACAACAACAACAACAATACCAAGAGACCGGTTCTCATGTCGTCCTTGGCACGTCGATTGGGACAAGTTCGAGCCGAAAGCATGGGCCTTCTGAAATCCAATCCCAAGCACCAACAACCTTCCACGATCGAGAACACCCATCCGGAACACACGACGGCGCATTCCTCCCGAGTGCCATCCGCCGACTCAACGGAATCCATGGGCTCCGTCCAAGATTCATTTCATGGCGCCGGTAATACGGTGGTCCAACACAACAACTCGTTTTGAGAGACACACCATGTTTTGTTTTGCAGGATTCAAGGCTTGCTGTGACGGCTGTGGTTTGGTCGTTGCCAATGGTGTGGGTCCATTTTTTATGATACAATCTGGATCCTGAAAGACTCCAACGTACCATGGTTGCAGTTTGAACATGTGGCTTGCCTTCTCTGGTTTGGCGTTGCGATACTGTCAGACCTTGTTGGTGTCCATACGGATCGTTTCATCCATTGCGACTGTATTGTGTTCGTCTCGCAAGGAACATTTTGGCCTTGTTCATTCGGAATCCTTTTGTCATTCACCCTGCAGCGCCAACGGCGAGTGGCGCTCTCCATGAAACGTTTCATATCTGCGGCTCGGACGGAGGAATCTGCAACGCCTTGGGTCGAGCACCCTAGGAACTCGTGCAAGAAAGGAATACCACACGGAATTGAAGTTAACCTTCGATTCACAGTACAGAATATATATTTCTCATACACTCTATTCTGTTTCTCTAAATTCTGTATCGAACCGAGTGACTTACTCCTAATCATCATTATGCTCACGTGAGAGCGGAGTCAAACTCACGACAGTGTTACTAGGTAGGTAGTTTACTTTGCTCCATGGTGGAATGTCACATCACAGTCAAGGGTGTTTCAGCTCTCTCTCTAGAGTAGTAGTAGCTTCTGGGTCTGAAACAATACCCTAGAAAATCCAATTGGAAGGGCGTCACGGCAAACCACCATGACGGAAACAACAGGACACCACGGAAGTAATCACACAGCAATCCTTCCAAAACAGCAGCAGCAACAACACGAACGAATACTCAGGAACGAATACTCAGGAAGGAGGAGTCCCTCGTCGGAGCCAACTGGGAAACAAGACTTGTTCCAGAATTTGCTCCGTCCATTCGGCTCCATAGAGAGATTTGAGCATGGGTCGAGCCGGATCATTCTCCAATCGATACGACAAGTACTCATCAAACCAATTGCTGTTGTTGTTATCGTCGTCGTTGTCGTCGTTGTCACTGGTGGGTGGTTCGGGCATGGAGGACGAGGACGACAAGAGATTGAGGTAGACATCCAAGTGTTGTTCGTAGAGGGACAAGAGTTGGTTTTGAACCAAGTCCTTGACTCGATCATTGTCCAAGACTTGTTCTTCTTGTTCTGGTTGGTCGTCATTTTGTGGTGGGATGGATTCTCCTTCGACCAAGCGTGTCCACAAGGCATGGGGAGAAACAAAGCGTTGAACGGCTGGTGGAAGAGGTCCTCCCCACATGGAAAATACATTCCATGATTCCTCCGAGTCCATGATTCTCTGCTCCTGCCAGTCCTTCCACCATTCGTACCAGGTACAATTGGGCCCCATGGGTTGGGCATCCAACAAGAACAAGTGTTTGCCCCCCGGCAAGCTGACAAAATCGGCACCCCAGACGGGAAACGGTTGTTCTTGTTGTGGGTGTGCCTGAGGGTGGGGAGAGGGAAAGACGACCAAATTCAAGACTTGAATGCCCTGGCTTTGAATCCTGGTTGTTGTTGTTGGTGTTGTTGAATTGGAGGGCACGAGGGTTTCCAGCAAGGCCAAGCGGGCATATTGCACAGGAACGTCGGGTCTCGACGGTCGAAGGGCACGAATTTCAATCTGGACCGTACTACCGGGTGGCATTCCCTTGGCGGGTGCTTGTTGAACGTGCAATCGCTCAAAGGTACGAGTCACGGAGGAGGAGGAGGAATCCGAGGCAGTTTCTTCCGAATCCAGTCCTGTGGATTCTTTGTCCGTGTCGTTGTTGTTGGCCATTTCTTGTACCAACCAACCCGTGTCCAAGAGTTTGTTCCATGCGACCGTGGCAAACCGACGATACAATCCTTCCGACGACTCCTGATGGTCCACAAAAGAACCAGAACCAGTTGCCTGCAAGGAAGACACTCGGAGGACTGGACGACCGCCATTTCTACAACAAGCACAACCTATGCCACTAGACGCTGGTTGCCATCGCCCGACGTCCTGCGGATGCTGTTGTTGGAACGAAGTGATTCTTGGTGACAAAAATCCATGGCTTTGGTCCAGGAAGAGCAACCAATAAGACCACCATGTAAGGACTGTCACAAACATTCGAGTCCTGTCGATCCACAACTGCGTTCTCCTTCTGGACGACGGCGGTGCCATGGCCATCATGGTAACCTTATAAGATTCTGCGAGAAGGATCTCTCGGCACCGAACTGCGACCAAAGTTGACATGCAAAAAGCTACCCACATCAGCTACCGCTAGCTACCCCGAGTAACATATCTTGTCCCTTGCTTTTTCATTGAAGACGCGGAGAAGAGAAAACCCACTTGAACCATGATGCCTATTCGAGTTACAGATTACAATGTGATTTCAACGATTCCTTTCTTACAAATAATTTAATGAGAATAGTTTATTCGTCATCTTCTTCTTCATCATCTTCGTCGTCATCGTCGTCTTCCTCCTTGAAGGGATCAAATTTGCTGCCCAAATCATCCCACTCCGTTCTACGGCTATCCAGCAACTTGTCTTGATAATGCGTTCCAAATTTAAAATCAGTGAACCCATGTTCTTCCTTGAGACGCAATCGAGCTGCGGCTTCGTTGCGGGCCCAGGATTGAATATTGGTGTCGGGGGTCATGAAAAAATACAAGTAAAAGCCCAAACAGGCCAAGGCCGATGTCACGTAAAAACTATCTTCCCATCCTTCTCGTTCCGTCACACCACCCCACAGTTTGGCCTTCATGGATTGTGGTACGGGCATTTTGCCGCCGCCCATGTGACGGACGCGACCCAGTGTCGTCGTGGGAGGTGTCCGACCAAGGGACCGGAGGAGCAAAGAGGATCTCGTCGAAAACATGTTGTTGTACGCTTCTCACTGTCCAGAAAAAAAATACGTTCCTTTCTTGTCCAAACGGATGACACAAGCAATACACTTCTTTGCTCACACAGGAACAACAACAACGACAGCTTGTATGCACACACAACAAAACCTGTTGCTGTAATGGATGTGTGTCGCTGCGCCGCCATCGCCCTTCGCATATGTGCGTCGGTTCCACTACACGCCCTAACGCTACGACTTAAAGAGATGATTGAGCTCTGAAAAACTGAAATCTTCTTGGGATACTAAGTATTAGGGATTGAACCCTTTTCCTGGGACTGCCATCAACGACCATACAGCAGCAAGAGACTCTGTCAGACAATGATCGATCATCAACAAGCGGCCTCCACGCTACTCCACACCCTCCAAACAACTTCCTCGATGTCCATGATAAAGACTGCACGAACAAGCATGGCAGTCGGGATTAGTGTCCTTTCTGGACGAGATTGCAGAATGGTATACGAACGACTGGTGGATGATCCACCAGTCGTTCGTATACCATTCTTCTGTCTCGTCCAAGGCCGGACTGTCATGACTACCTCTATGTCCATGATAAAGACTGCAAGAACAAAAGCATGGCAATCGGTCCTTGTGTCCTTTTTGGACGAGACAGCAGAATGGTATACGAACGACTGGTGGATGATCCAACAGCAGTCGTTAGCATTCCATTCTGCTGTCTCGTCCAAGGCCACTGTCATGCGTCTGTTCTTCTTGGAGCCCTGTACTGGCGGTTCCAACAATCTCGAACTACTAGGTAGGTGTAGAGAGTTTCTCAGCTTCCAGGTACTAACGACTCACATCCTTGTAATTTTGTACCAAATTCAGTGCATGGGATTGATACAATAAGAACGTGGCCGTAGACCATAGCGACGAGAAGGAGGACCAAGAGTCGGGAAGATTACAAAGATGATTCTGTTGAAGCTCTTGTTTCGCTTGTTCCCAGAGTTCCAACATGACACAAATCACGAGACGCAGCACATGGAGCCAAAAGTTGAAGGCATGCAACCGACGGCCACAGATACCAATCATATGGAAGGAGTTGCACCGTCCTCGAGGCTCAAAAAAGAAGCATGGCCAAACAACAACAAGAACAACAACAAAGCACTGCCAAGGAAGACCTGCAAGAGAAATTACCAGAATTGGAAGAACAAAAAAGGCTCTGCGGTGGTCATGAGAGATTTCCGTTCGGCGGCAAAATTCTCCCTACAAATCAAGGCATCGCAACGTCGATTGGACGGGTCCCAGTGTCGGACTCATCTACTGCCTTCCAGACCGTGATGAAGGGAGAGCGCTTTTATGATCGCACTCCTAGCTGGAGTGCAAGGATCGCGATCATAAAAGGGCTCTCTCTTCATTACAGGGTTCAAACATTCTCCCAGAATGGCCAAAGGGGACAATGTTGAACCTAAAAGTCACCCTGCCCATACAAGAGCTTTGGACGCGAGATGGATGGGCAGATGATCCACCAGTAGTCGTTATTATTCCATTCTACTGTCTCGTCCAAGGCCACTTGTCATGCTGGCTGGGTTCCAACAATCTCGAACTACTAGGTAGGTAGAGGGTTTCTCAGCTTCCAGGAACTGCCGAAAGCTAACTATTAGGGATATTGTTGCGGAGTGGACTACAGGAGGATGATTCTTCCTCGAGTAGATGGGATTGGTAGTTCCATTCCTACGAGGCGGGAACCAGTGTTTGTGGCGGGTCAACGGTGTACGGAAGGATCCTTTCCTTCAGGACCTTTTTCCATAGAGGTGCGGACAAATTCCAACACTCTACCAAGGAACATGCCTGATTCTGGTGGAGCGTTCTGTAACCAAGAGAGAGAGAGAGAGAGATCCATGTGGTGGTGGTTGTGGATTCCAATGTGCAAGACACACACACGGAGTGGTTTGGTGGGAGAGGCCTCCAGGAAAAGCATCCAGGTTCCACCATTCCCACCACCAACCAAAACTTGCGCACACTGATCGTGGCTCTTATTTTTTTCGGTTTCACCAGTATTCTAGAACGAGCAACAAGGTACCAATATCGTGGACACACACACCAGCATGGGAAACCAATTGGCAGTGCCTCCATTGCCAGCACGACCCTTTGATCCTCCCCTCAATAAGTCTTGCGTTCCGGAACATGTTGTCTGGAAGAGAAACCCATTCTCCACTCGAACCATGACGACGACATGTCCGCTTCTTCGGTCCTCTTCTTCTTCTTCTTCTTCACCGCTGTGGGCCTTGATTTTGCGTCAGGATTGGCAACGTGTCTTGATTCGTGTACATCGGTATCCAGAAGAACTGGCCATGGAAGTTTGCATTGCCCTTTCGGAGGGTGTCGATTTGGAGTTGACTGTCATGCCTTTGCATTTGGTCTGTGCCTTGGATCCACCCGTGGAAGTGGTACAACTCTTGCTCCAACAACACCACTCGGTGATGGATGCCACAGCCACAGCCGCCGTGTCCATCCAACCCCACATTATCCGAGCCAGAAGAACCACGAGACCAGCGGTCGTCGTAGTCGTAATCGTCGTCCGGGTCGTCCCCAACATCAACAACAAGAAGGACACAAATGGCCACACCATACTACTACGACACGACGACGGGGGGTTCCTCCCAGGAGGAGGAGAACGCCAACAACAACAAGATTGGCCAAGAAGTTGCGTTCCTGGCGAGACCATCGAAACGGATCCTTTCCCCAATTTCCAACGGTTTTTCCCCAACCAAGTGGTGACAATGCAGAAGATGTCGATTTGGGGAGTGTCGAACCACGAAGATTCCTCCTTCCCCATGGCCCACAACCGGTGGGAGGGGAAGAATCAGTGAATGAGTACAGTCCACCCAAAAAGACGACGAACCATCATGGCGTGTTTTTGTATTGCGACTGCGGCGATGAATCGTCCTTGTCCAGTAATGATGGTCCTTCCATTCGAGTACTAGAGCAACCATCACCCTGTTGGAACAACCACGACGATGACGAAATGGACTTGACGACCAAACCGGGAGTGGTGCTTCAACTCAGTCCGTCGGGAGGACTGGCTGCCATGCCACTCCCAGCGTCTCCTCCTCGTCCTCCTCATGATAAAGAAACGGCACGCATGTGGGAAGAGTCGGAACGGAACAACGAGACTATCGACGATACCCCCTCTACCGTGTCCCTTTCATCATCACGACGTTCTGCGGAGCAGCAGCAGACCATGATAATCTTGTTGTTGTTGTTGTTGTTGCTCTCGCTCATGTTGTTCTTGCAAAACCTTCCATATGCACAAGCGTCGCAGCGATTCTTTCATCACCGAGTCGAATTTGGGACGGGCCCGCACGCCGGGCCCGTCACCATCTACCGAGCATAGGTCGACCACTTCGGTTTCCGAAACACCAGCATGGGTATCATTTCCTTGGGAAAGTTGGGAGACAACAGGAATGTCAGAAGCAGTCCCGTTGGAAGGGGGAGGACCTTTCAAACCCATCAAAGGATCCTGTTGAGGCGGGTCCGGAGGCGGGAAGAAGAAGTCGTCGTCCTCAAAGAAAGGATTAGTCGAAACAGTCATCGTAGCAAACAGTTTTTGAATCCTTAGAACTATCTAGTTTGATGTCCTCCACTTGAGATGGCAGATTTCGAAGTCTCTACTCACTATCCCAAAATTGTGAGCTCGACTCTGATGCCGATGTTCTGCTTCCCAGCTCCATCCACAGTTGCGCGCTGGCCGTGGCCGTGTGCGCGCTCCGCGCGTGCTCGTCCATCTGATGTCCGAACATCTGCTCCCGAACTCCTGCCGCGTCACGACGTACGCACGACAGACAAGCATCCGCGCGAAAAGTTTTTCGTGAACTCGATGTCATTTTGTCATTACCATACCATGGCGTTCAATCCACCTGCAGTTGCAAACGCTAGTGCTCAAGCGGCTCTCGATTTAGTTGTCGACGTTGGCGCAGCTGGGCCTGCCAATGTCCGCGTCACTCGGTCTGCAAAGCGCAAGAAAATAGCGGAGGGCCTATTTCAAAATGGTTCCATCACGGAAGCAGAGTACGGGGATCACGAAGCGTTCCAAGCACGTTGCACTGCTGCTGCCACAGGCGTTGTGGCGGGGGGAGGAGCCCCTGCTTGGTTTGGTCCTGCGTTGGCTGCTGGCTTGGCTCCTATCAATGCACAACTCGTAAATATCAATGCACAACTCGTAAATATCAATGCACGTCAAAGCAACGCCGTGGCTGTCCATCAAAATGATATACTTACTCCGTTGAATAATGGCACTGGGAACCCATTTCCCCAGTTTCCTGCCACTCTTCAAGCTTTGAACACCATGAATGGGCCTGCGTTGAATGCCGCGCTGGGTTTCTACGGCCTTGCCGCCGGAGGCACAGTGGAGACGCGCCGTGATCGCTTCAAGAAATTCATCGGCATTCGTCTCTAGGCGATATTTTGCAAGTGGAAGGGAAATTACTCGTTTGATACAATATATAACGAGGGTAGACTGCTTAGGGCACAAGTGCCGTTACAGCTGTTGTGCGCACTCGTGCGGCAGCTGACGGTTGTTCTTGTTGTGGGTGTGGCTGAGGGTGGTGGTTGTCGGGAGAGGGAAAGACGACCAAATTCAAGACTTGAATGCCCTGACTTTGAATCCTTCTTGTTGTTGTTGTTGTTGCTGTTGAATTGGAGGGCACAAGGGTTTCCAGCAAGGCCAATCGGGCATATTGCACAGGAACGTCGGGTCTCGACGGTCGAAGGGCACGAATTTCAATCTTGACCGTACTGCCGGGTGGCATTCCCTTGGCAGGAGCTTGTTGAACGTGCAATCGTTCAAAGGTACGAGTCTCGGAGGAATCCGAGGCAGTTTCTTCCGAATCCAGTCCTGTGGATTCTTTGTCTGTGTCGTTGTTGTTGGCCATTTCTTGTACCAACCAACCCGTGTCCAAGAGTTTGTTCCATGCGACCGTGGCAAACCGACGATACAATCCTTCCGACGACTCATGATGGTCCACAAAAGAATCAGAACCAGTCGCCTGCAAGGAAGACACTCGGAGGACTGGACGACCACCATTTCTACCAGCACAACCTACGCCACGCGACTCTGGTTGCCATCGCCCGACGTCCTGCGGATGATGTTGGAACGAAGTGATTCTTGGTGACAAAAATCCATGGCTTTCGTCCAGGAAGAAGAGGAACCAATAGGACCACCACGTAAGGACTGTCACAAACATTCGAGTCCTGTCGATCCACAACTGCGTTCTCCTTCTGGGCGACGGCGGTGCCATGGCCATCATGGGAAAAAGATTCTGCGAGAAGGATCTCTCGGCACCGAACTGCGACCAAAGTTGACATGCAAAAAGCTACCCACATCTCAGAAGACGCGGAGAAAAGAAAACCCACTTTAACCATGATGCCTATTCGAGTTACAGATTACAATGTGATTTCAACGATTCCTTTCTTACAAATAATTTAATGAGAATAGTTTATTCGTCATCTTCTTCTTCATCATCTTCGTCGTCATCGTCGTCTTCCTCCTTGAAGGGATCAAATTTGCTGCCCAAATCATCCCACTCCGTTCTACGGCTATCCAGCAACTTGTCTTGATAATGCGTTCCAAATTTAAAATCAGTGAACCCATGTTCTTCCTTGAGACGCAATCGAGCTGCGGCTTCGTTGCGGGCCCAGGATTGAATATTGGTGTCGGGGGTCATGAAAAAATACAAGTAAAAGCCCAAACAGGCCAAGGCCGATGTCACGTAAAAACTATCTTCCCATCCTTCTCGTTCCGTCACACCACCCCACAGTTTGGCCTTCATGGATTGTGGTACGGGCATTTTGCCGCCGCCCATGTGACGGACGCGACCCAGTGTCGTCGTGGGAGGTGTCCGACCAAGGGACCGGAGGAGCAAAGAGGATCTCGTCGAAAACATGTTGTTGTACGCTTCTCACTGTCCAGAAAAAAAATACGTTCCTTTCTTGTCCAAACGGATGACACAAGCAATACACTTCTTTGCTCACACAGGAACAACAACAACGACAGCTTGTATGCACACACAACAAAACCTGTTGCTGTAATGGATGTGTGTCGCTGCGCCGCCATCGCCCTTCGCATATGTGCGTCGGTTCCACTACACGCCCTAACGCTACGACTTAAAGAGATGATTGAGCTCTGAAAAACTGAAATCTTCTTGGGATACTAAGTATTAGGGATTGAACCCTTTTCCTGGGACTGCCATCAACGACCATACAGCAGCAAGAGACTCTGTCAGACAATGATCGATCATCAACAAGCGGCCTCCACGCTACTCCACACCCTCCAAACAACTTCCTCGATGTCCATGATAAAGACTGCACGAACAAGCATGGCAGTCGGGATTAGTGTCCTTTCTGGACGAGATTGCAGAATGGTATACGAACGACTGGTGGATGATCCACCAGTCGTTCGTATACCATTCTTCTGTCTCGTCCAAGGCCGGACTGTCATGACTACCTCTATGTCCATGATAAAGACTGCAAGAACAAAAGCATGGCAATCGGTCCTTGTGTCCTTTTTGGACGAGACAGCAGAATGGTATACGAACGACTGGTGGATGATCCAACAGCAGTCGTTAGCATTCCATTCTGCTGTCTCGTCCAAGGCCACTGTCATGCGTCTGTTCTTCTTGGAGCCCTGTACTGGCGGTTCCAACAATCTCGAACTACTAGGTAGGTGTAGAGAGTTTCTCAGCTTCCAGGTACTAACGACTCACATCCTTGTAATTTTGTACCAAATTCAGTGCATGGGATTGATACAATAAGAACGTGGCCGTAGACCATAGCGACGAGAAGGAGGACCAAGAGTCGGGAAGATTACAAAGATGATTCTGTTGAAGCTCTTGTTTCGCTTGTTCCCAGAGTTCCAACATGACACAAATCACGAGACGCAGCACATGGAGCCAAAAGTTGAAGGCATGCAACCGACGGCCACAGATACCAATCATATGGAAGGAGTTGCACCGTCCTCGAGGCTCAAAAAAGAAGCATGGCCAAACAACAACAAGAACAACAACAAAGCACTGCCAAGGAAGACCTGCAAGAGAAATTACCAGAATTGGAAGAACAAAAAAGGCTCTGCGGTGGTCATGAGAGATTTCCGTTCGGCGGCAAAATTCTCCCTACAAATCAAGGCATCGCAACGTCGATTGGACGGGTCCCAGTGTCGGACTCATCTACTGCCTTCCAGACCGTGATGAAGGGAGAGCGCTTTTATGATCGCACTCCTAGCTGGAGTGCAAGGATCGCGATCATAAAAGGGCTCTCTCTTCATTACAGGGTTCAAACATTCTCCCAGAATGGCCAAAGGGGACAATGTTGAACCTAAAAGTCACCCTGCCCATACAAGAGCTTTGGACGCGAGATGGATGGGCAGATGATCCACCAGTAGTCGTTATTATTCCATTCTACTGTCTCGTCCAAGGCCACTTGTCATGCTGGCTGGGTTCCAACAATCTCGAACTACTAGGTAGGTAGAGGGTTTCTCAGCTTCCAGGAACTGCCGAAAGCTAACTATTAGGGATATTGTTGCGGAGTGGACTACAGGAGGATGATTCTTCCTCGAGTAGATGGGATTGGTAGTTCCATTCCTACGAGGCGGGAACCAGTGTTTGTGGCGGGTCAACGGTGTACGGAAGGATCCTTTCCTTCAGGACCTTTTTCCATAGAGGTGCGGACAAATTCCAACACTCTACCAAGGAACATGCCTGATTCTGGTGGAGCGTTCTGTAACCAAGAGAGAGAGAGAGAGAGATCCATGTGGTGGTGGTTGTGGATTCCAATGTGCAAGACACACACACGGAGTGGTTTGGTGGGAGAGGCCTCCAGGAAAAGCATCCAGGTTCCACCATTCCCACCACCAACCAAAACTTGCGCACACTGATCGTGGCTCTTATTTTTTTCGGTTTCACCAGTATTCTAGAACGAGCAACAAGGTACCAATATCGTGGACACACACACCAGCATGGGAAACCAATTGGCAGTGCCTCCATTGCCAGCACGACCCTTTGATCCTCCCCTCAATAAGTCTTGCGTTCCGGAACATGTTGTCTGGAAGAGAAACCCATTCTCCACTCGAACCATGACGACGACATGTCCGCTTCTTCGGTCCTCTTCTTCTTCTTCTTCTTCACCGCTGTGGGCCTTGATTTTGCGTCAGGATTGGCAACGTGTCTTGATTCGTGTACATCGGTATCCAGAAGAACTGGCCATGGAAGTTTGCATTGCCCTTTCGGAGGGTGTCGATTTGGAGTTGACTGTCATGCCTTTGCATTTGGTCTGTGCCTTGGATCCACCCGTGGAAGTGGTACAACTCTTGCTCCAACAACACCACTCGGTGATGGATGCCACAGCCACAGCCGCCGTGTCCATCCAACCCCACATTATCCGAGCCAGAAGAACCACGAGACCAGCGGTCGTCGTAGTCGTAATCGTCGTCCGGGTCGTCCCCAACATCAACAACAAGAAGGACACAAATGGCCACACCATACTACTACGACACGACGACGGGGGGTTCCTCCCAGGAGGAGGAGACCGCCAACAACAACAAGATTGGCCAAGAAGTTGCGTTCCTGGCGAGACCATCGAAACGGATCCTTTCCCCAATTTCCAACGGTTTTTCCCCAACCAAGTGGTGACAATGCAGAAGATGTCGATTTGGGGAGTGTCGAACCACGAAGATTCCTCCTTCCCCATGGCCCACAACCGGTGGGAGGGGAAGAATCAGTGAATGAGTACAGTCCACCCAAAAAGACGACGAACCATCATGGCGTGTTTTTGTATTGCGACTGCGGCGATGAATCGTCCTTGTCCAGTAATGATGGTCCTTCCATTCGAGTACTAGAGCAACCATCACCCTGTTGGAACAACCACGACGATGACGAAATGGACTTGACGACCAAACCGGGAGTGGTGCTTCAACTCAGTCCGTCGGGAGGACTGGCTGCCATGCCACTCCCAGCGTCTCCTCCTCGTCCTCCTCATGATAAAGAAACGGCACGCATGTGGGAAGAGTCGGAACGGAACAACGAGACTATCGACGATACCCCCTCTACCGTGTCCCTTTCATCATCACGACGTTCTGCGGAGCAGCAGCAGACCATGATAATCTTGTTGTTGTTGTTGTTGTTGCTCTCGCTCATGTTGTTCTTGCAAAACCTTCCATATGCACAAGCGTCGCAGCGATTCTTTCATCACCGAGTCGAATTTGGGACGGGCCCGCACGCCGGGCCCGTCACCATCTACCGAGCATAGGTCGACCACTTCGGTTTCCGAAACACCAGCATGGGTATCATTTCCTTGGGAAAGTTGGGAGACAACAGGAATGTCAGAAGCAGTCCCGTTGGAAGGGGGAGGACCTTTCAAACCCATCAAAGGATCCTGTTGAGGCGGGTCCGGAGGCGGGAAGAAGAAGTCGTCGTCCTCAAAGAAAGGATTAGTCGAAACAGTCATCGTAGCAAACAGTTTTTGAATCCTTAGAACTATCTAGTTTGATGTCCTCCACTTGAGATGGCAGATTTCGAAGTCTCTACTCACTATCCCAAAATTGTGAGCTCGACTCTGATGCCGATGTTCTGCTTCCCAGCTCCATCCACAGTTGCGCGCTGGCCGTGGCCGTGTGCGCGCTCCGCGCGTGCTCGTCCATCTGATGTCCGAACATCTGCTCCCGAACTCCTGCCGCGTCACGACGTACGCACGACAGACAAGCATCCGCGCGAAAAGTTTTTCGTGAACTCGATGTCATTTTGTCATTACCATACCATGGCGTTCAATCCACCTGCAGTTGCAAACGCTAGTGCTCAAGCGGCTCTCGATTTAGTTGTCGACGTTGGCGCAGCTGGGCCTGCCAATGTCCGCGTCACTCGGTCTGCAAAGCGCAAGAAAATAGCGGAGGGCCTATTTCAAAATGGTTCCATCACGGAAGCAGAGTACGGGGATCACGAAGCGTTCCAAGCACGTTGCACTGCTGCTGCCACAGGCGTTGTGGCGGGGGGAGGAGCCCCTGCTTGGTTTGGTCCTGCGTTGGCTGCTGGCTTGGCTCCTATCAATGCACAACTCGTAAATATCAATGCACAACTCGTAAATATCAATGCACGTCAAAGCAACGCCGTGGCTGTCCATCAAAATGATATACTTACTCCGTTGAATAATGGCACTGGGAACCCATTTCCCCAGTTTCCTGCCACTCTTCAAGCTTTGAACACCATGAATGGGCCTGCGTTGAATGCCGCGCTGGGTTTCTACGGCCTTGCCGCCGGAGGCACAGTGGAGACGCGCCGTGATCGCTTCAAGAAATTCATCGGCATTCGTCTCTAGGCGATATTTTGCAAGTGGAAGGAAAATTACTACAGTGTTGAACCTGAAAGTCACCCTGCCCGTACAAGAGCTTTGGACGCGAGATGGATGGGCAGATGATCCACCAGTAGTCGTTAGTATTCCATTCTGCTGTCTCGTCCAAGGCCACTGTCATGCGTCTGTTCTTGGAGCCCTGTACTGGCTGGGTTCCAACAATCTCGAACTACTAGGTACTCCTAGGTAGAAAGTTTCTCAGCTTCCAGGAACTGCCAAAAGCTAGCAATTAGGGATATTGGTGCGGAGTGTACTACAGGAGGATGGTTCTTCCTCGAGTAGATGGGATTGGGAATTGGGAGTTCCATTTCTAACCAGTGTTTGTGGCGGGTCAACGGTGTACGGAAGGATCCTTTCCTCCAGGACCTTTTTCCATAGAGGTGCGGACAACTTCCAACACTCTGCCAAGGGCCATGCCTGATTCTGATGGAACGTTCTGTACCCAAGAGAGAGAGAGAGAGATCCATGTGGTGGTGGTTGCGGATTCCATTGTGCAAGACACACACACGGAGTGGTTTGGTGGGAGAGGACTCCAGGAAAAGCATCCAGGTTCCACCATTCCAACCACCAACCAAAACTTGCGCACACTGACCGTGGCTCATTATTTTGTTTCGGTTTCACCAGTATTCTAGAACGAACAACAAGGTACCAATATCGTTGGCACACACACCAGCATGGGAAACCAATTGGCAGTGCCTCCATTGCCAGCACGACCCTTTGATCCTCCCCTCAATAAGTCTTGCGTTCCGGAACATGTTGTCTGGAAGAGAAACCCATTCTCCGCTCGAACCATGACGACTACATGTCCGCTTCTTCGGTCCTCCTGTTCGTCTTCACCGCTGTGGGCCTTGATTTTGCGTCAGGATTGGCAACGTGTCTTGATTCGTGTACATCGGTATCCAGAAGAACTGACCATGGAAGTTTGCATTGCCCTTTCGGAGGGTATCGATTTGGAGTTGACTGTCATGCCCTTGCATTTGATCTGTGCCTTGGATCCACCCGTGGAAGTGGTACAACTCTTGCTACAACAACACCACTCGGTGATGGATGCCGCAGCCACAGCCGCCGTGTCTGTCCAACCCCACCATTATCCGAGCCGGAAGAACCACAACAACACCAACAACGGTCGTCGTAGTCGTAGTCATCGCCCGGGTCGTCCCCAACAACAACAAGAAGGACACAAATGGCCACACCATACTACTACGACACGACGACGGGGAGTTCCTCCAAGGAGGAGAAGAACCACCACAACAAGATTGGCCAAGAAGTTGCGTTCATGGCGAGACCATCGAAACGGATCTTTTCCCCAATTTCCAATGGTTTCTCCCCAACCAAGTGGTGACAATGCAGAAGATGTCGATTCAGGGAGTGTCGAACCACGAAGATTCCTCCTTCCCCATGGCCCACAACCGGTGGGAGGTGAAGAATCAGTGAACGAGTACAGTCCACCCAAAAAGACGACGAACCATCATGGAGTGTTTTTGTATTGCGACTGCGACGATCAATCGTCCTTGTCCAGTACTGATGGTCCTTCCATTCGAGGACTAGAGCAACCACCACCCTGTTGGAACAACCAGGAAGACGACGAAATGGACTTGACGACCAAGCCGGGAGTGGTGCTTCAACTCAGTCCATCGGGAGGACTGGCTGCCATGCCACTCCCAGCGTCTCCTCCTCGTCCTCCTCATGATAAAGAAACGGAACGCACGTGGGAAGAGTCGGAACGGAACAATGATTCTTTCGACGATACCCCCTCTACCGCGTCCCTTTCATCATCACGACGTTCTGCGCAGCAGCAGCAGACCACTGGTCATGACAATGAAGGAGGCTCGTGGACGTACCAAGAACCTGCAGCTCCGTTCCAGGTTGGTTTCACCGAAGGACTCGCGCCAACCATGCAAGCCAAGGTATCCAACGACACGGAGAGCACGTCGTCGGGTGTATCCGACACGACGACGAGTAGCCCAAAGAATGATTTCAATCGGTTTGTGGTCGAGTGGGATATCCAGCCCCTCCTGGACGAAATTGCCAGGCATGATGGGACTCGTCTTCTGCTTCTTTTGCCCATTCACATTGCCTGCATCTTTCAGGCGAGTCCTTCCGTTCTGGACCTTTTGATTCGAGCGTATCCAGGTGGAGCGTCGACGCCTGTCCTGGGCATGCTTCCCATTCATTTGGTTGCGGCGGGCTGGAACCTACCCACACTTTGCGAGCCAAATCCCGAAACAACCTTGGCCCTTTCCACACTCAAGAAGGACGGTGATGATGATGAGACGACAACACCAGGTCCACTGGAATCCTTGCAAATCCTGTGCGAGTCGGGACCGGTGGATTGGCCTAGTGACAAGCATGGAAAAACTGCCTTGGAATACCTGGACGAATGCATGAAGGACGGCGACTATAAAGACCAATGTCGGCATGTTTTGTTGTCCGGCGTCGGAGATTGTACCAGTCATGAGTCTCTACCAATTCCTCTCGACACCATCACACTGGTGGCTTCGTCCTCGAGCAAGGAAGAAAACAAGGCGGACTTCTCCGCAAACACAGTTGTAGCACAAGAGAAGGAATCTACCACTGTCAATTCTTCTTTTTCATCATCGTCCAGGTACGCCATGGTGCCTCCGCCTCCATCCATTGTAGATGGACTTTTGGATATGATTGTGCAGAGGGATTGGACACGAGCCCTGGAATTGGTGGAAGATGATCCCACGACCGCACACAAGTGGTATTATGGTGTTGACCACCACTGCCACCACAGCAACATGAGATGCTGCAAACCGGAGGAGGGTGGGGGTGGCCATTTTCGAAGCATTTGGAAACGGCTTCCCATCCACATGGCCTGCATTGAAAATGCTCCCATTGGCTTTTTGGACCTTTTGCTGGGTCTGTATCCAATGGGAGCCGCAATTCCCGATCCCTCGGATGGTTCCTTGCCCTTGCAGTTGGTTTGCAAGACGGGAACCACAGCATCCTCGTCTGTCGTTCAGCTCTTGTTGGACCATTGTCCGGATGCCAACCAAGCCGTGGATTTTTATGGACGGTCGGCCCTTCACTCGGCCGTGATTCATGGAGCGTCATTGCCAGTGATTCAATGCTTGCTCGAGGAAGATCCGGAAGCAGTCGTTTGGACGGATCAAAGTGGGAGAAATCCATTGGATTATGCCATGGAAGGCAGCACGACGGACAAGACCGTGACGGAACTTTTGACCATGGTCCTTCATGCCTTGGGCCAACACGCCGCCGGACTGTAGACCAGCACATATATGGCGAAACTATGCGAGAGCGGGCTCGCGTTCGATCCGAGCCCCTCGATTTAGATATCTTATGACAGTGTTCTATACATGAGAGATTCTAGACTAAGCCATTTTGTGTTTGAGTGGTGATGGTTGTTCCTAGGTTGCTACACACAGGTTCGACTCGTGTCGTCGTTTTCTACAATCCGTACACCTACTCTCGAAAGTATCCGAGGACGCAATAGGCGGTATCGGGTGGACAAAATCCATTAAAGGCGGTTCCCAATCCTTCTCCTCCACTGCAGTGAATGGGAAAGACGAGCCAATCGTCTCGTTGCAATTCCGGCAACCAAATGTCATTGCACACTCGATCCAATCCATCGCAGGTGGGACCCCAGACGGTCGAGACAAACGTGTCCTTGTTGTTGTGATTGTCGTTGTCCTGGGTCGAGTTTGTCCGCGTGTCCTGGTCGCTATTACTTGCTGTAGTACTCCGCGGCGTGGTAATGAGGGGTACCGGTTGAAGTGGATGAGCGGCACCTTTTCCTCCTTCTTCTTGATAGAGGGATCCATAACATCCATCGTCAATGTAATAATGAAGTCGGCGTTTGGAACGGGTCGTCGTCCTTGTTGTGGCGGGTGGCTCCTCTGTGGTTTGGGGGGTCGTCGTCGAAGCGCTTGCACTCGCACTAGCGCTGCTCTCATCGTCGTGATTGGTAGGGTCACTACTACTTTCTCGGACACCAATGACCCGTGTACACAAGGCTCCCGCCGACGTCAAGAGGGGACCGGTAATGTCAATGGCCAGTTCGGAAATCAGTGGTTGTGGCCGTGTCGTCGTAGTGGAGCAGCATGCCGCCTGTCGTTGCAGGACGGACACAAATTCCACCATGGCCGGATCCAATTCCACCGAACCCGTCAATTCGACTCGAATGGCCTGCGGCGATGAGGAGGATGTTGTGGCCGTGTCGTTCGTGTTGTTGTGATCCTGGTGGTGGTTCCACGTCAGACACTCCATCAAGGCCTTCCAGCTGGTCGAGTCCAACGAATACGGCGGTCGGGGAGTCGTACTCGACGGAGTACTCGTATAGTCTACTACGGGAGACGTGTGCTCCTCCTCCTTTTGTGGTGCGTTGGAGGAGTGGATTATCAAATCGGACACTTCCACACTCACGGCCACAATGCCAAACAAGGACTCGTCGTCGTCGTCGTCCTTGTTGTGACGGGCGGCCAACCGGTCCAAGGCCTGGACCGTTGAAATCCACGTGTCCAACCATTGGTGGGGGTGACCGACGGGCAATCGAAGACAGACCGACAAGCCGGCGGCACGAGGAGTGTGGTGGTTGTTGTTGGGTGACGATTGGTTTGGTCGTTGTCGTCGTCGTTGCGTGGCCCGTTGCAAGGCATTCCAAATGCGATGCACTTCGTGGGGTCCATTTACGGCCAAACAGGAAATGGCGGGTTGTGCTTGTGGTGGTTGTGATGATGACGCGGAGGAGGATTGTGGTCGTCCGAGCCAGGCCTTGCGCAAATAGGCATTGGGTTTGCCCGTCCAGGTAGAATCATCCCAGACGGTCGTTACACACGAGGAACTGGTCGATTGCTGCCGTTGTGACGCACCAAAGTGTTGGACTTGTTCCAAATCCCACGCATTGCTCGTCACCAATTGCACCACGGGTTCCTGTTCTGGTTGTTGTTGTTGGGGTTGTTTGGTTCCTCTCAAGGATCTTGTTGTTGTGCTGCTGCTGGTCGTGGTCGTTGTGGTGCAACAGCAAGTCAAGACCCGCAACAAAATGGGATGGGCATTGGCCGAGACGCGATACAAGAGTCGTACCGGGGGCACGTGCGTCGTACTACTACTCGAACTTGTGGCATTCCATGTTTGATCCCATTCCACCAATCGATGAACGACCGTACTCAAATCCACGAGCCAAAAGGCGCGCGTCCGAGCCTGGGCCATTTCGTACACGGCCTGTTCCAAATTGTATTGCGAGGATAAAATGGACACGAGCAAGGACGACGACGACGACGAAGACGAAGAAGACTTGGAGGAGGGGGCAGTAGGTGCGGTTGCCGTCGTTCGAGCGGTTGGTGGGTCTTGGTGTGGTTCCGGGTCGTCGTCTGGTTCTTGCTCTGGTTGTGATTCCCCCAAATTTCGTTGACTGTGTCCTTGATGATGCAAGAGAAGGGTTTCAATTTGTCGCGACAGGGCATTGGCTTGATGCAAGGCCAACATGGACGGAAACGTTGTGGGACTGGAGGAGGACGAGGACGAAGTATGCGTCGTACTACTATTACTACCCTTGTGGTGATCCACAGATCGTGGTGGTTGTTGGGAGGGTCGTCGAGCAACGTTTGGTGGTTGCTTGTTGGAGGATGGAGGAATGGACGAAGGATGGTGGGCTTTGGTGGTAAAACTCTTGTGATGGTGGTTGGTAGTCGTGCAACCCCCACAGCGTTGTACGCTGTTCGCTTTTTGGAACAAGGCGGACCAAAAGGGAAACCACGCAGCGGGTTGTTGTGATTGCTGGGATGGTGTGCTGGTGAGGGCCGTCGATCGACTCGAAGCAGTCGAGGCCGGAGGACGCGTGCTTCGTTGGGAGGAGGAGTCTTGGCCCGATTGTTGTTGTTGTTGTTGTTGTTGACGTCGTTGGTGCCATGCCAAGGCCACTTGTTCTCGCGCTTGCAATCGATTCTTTTTCAAGGCCACTGTCATGCGTCTGTTCTTCTTGGAGCCCTGTACTGGCGGTTCCAACAATCTCGAACTACTAGGTAGGTGTAGAGAGTTTCTCAGCTTCCAGGTACTAACGACTCACATCCTTGTAATTTTGTACCAAATTCAGTGCATGGGATTGATACAATAAGAACGTGGCCGTAGACCATAGCGACGAAAGGGAGGACCAAGAGTCGGGACGATTACAAAGATGATTCTGTTGAAGCTCTTGTTTCGCTTGTTCCCAGAGTTCCAACATGACACAAATCACGAGACGCAGCACGTGGAGCAAAAAGTTGAAGGCATGCAACCGACGGCCACAGATACCAATCATATGGAGGGAGTTGCACCGTCCTCGAGGCTCAAAAAAGAAGCATGGCCAAACAACAACAAGAACAACAACAAAGCACTGCCAAGGAAGACCTGCAAGAGAAATTACCACAATTGGAAGAACAAAAAAGGCTCTGCGGTGGCCATGAGAGATTTCCGTTGGGCGGCAAAATTCTCCCTACAAATCAAGGCATCGCAACGTCGATTGGACGGGTCCCAGTGTCGGACTCATCTACTGCCTTCCAGACCGTGATGAAGGGAGAGCGCTTTTATGATCGCACTCCTAGCTGGAGTGCAAGGATCGCGATCATAAAAGGGCTCTCTCTTCATTACAGTGATCAAACATTCTCCCAGAATGGGCAAAGGGGACAGTGTTGAACCTGAAAGTCACCCTGCCCGTACAAGAGCTTTGGACGCGAGATGGATGGGCAGATGATCCACCAGTAGTCGTTAGTATTCCATTCTGCTGTCTCGTCCAAGGCCACTGTCATGCGTCTGTTCTTGGAGCCCTGTACTGGCTGGGTTCCAACAATCTCGAACTACTAGGTAGGTAGAGAGTTTCTCAGCTTCCAGGAACTGCCAAAAGCTAGCAATTAGGGATATTGGTGCGGAGTGTACTACAGGAGGATGGTTCTTCCTCGAGTAGATGGGATTGGGAATTGGGAGTTCCATTCCTACGAGGCGGGAACCAGTGTTTGTGGCGGGTCAACGGTGTACGAAAGGATCCTTTCCTCCAGGACCTTTTTCCATAGAGGTGCGGACAACTTCCAACACTCTGCCAAGGGCCATGCCTGATTCTGATGGAACGTTCTGTACCCAAGAGAGAGAGAGAGATCCATGTGGTGGTGGTTGCGGATTCCATTGTGCAAGACACACACACGGAGTGGTTTGGTGGGAGAGGACTCCAGGTAAAGCATCCAGGTTCCACCATTCCAACCACCAACCAAAACTTGCGTACACTGACCGTGGCTCATTATTTTGTTTCGGTTTCACCAGTATTCTAGAACGAACAAAACAAGGTACCAATATCGTTGACACACACACCAGCATGGGAAACCAATTGGCAGTGCCTCCATTGCCAGCACGACCCTTTGATCCTCCCCTCAATAAGTCTTGCGTTCCGGAACATGTTGTCTGGAAGAGAAACCCATTCTCCGCTCGAACCATGACGACTACATGTCCGCTTCTTCGGTCCTCCTGTTCGTCTTCACCGCTGTGGGCCTTGATTTTGCGTCAGGATTGGCAACGTGTCTTGATTCGTGTACATCGGTATCCAGAAGAACTGACCATGGAAGTTTGCATTGCCCTTTCGGAGGGTGTCGATTTGGAGTTGACTGTCATGCCTTTGCATTTGGTCTGTGCCTTGGATCCACCCGTGGAAGTGGTACAACTCTTGCTCCAACAACACCACTCGGTGATGGATGCCACAGCCACAGCCGCCGTGTCCATCCAACCCCACCATTATCCGAGCCAGAAGAACCACGAGACCAGCGGTCGTCGTAGTCGTAATCGTCGTCCGGGTCGTCCCCAACATCAACAACAAGAAGGACACAAATGGCCACACCATACTACTACGACACGACGACGGGGGGTTCCTCCCAGGAGGAGGAGAACGCCAACAACAACAAGATTGGCCAAGAAGTTGCGTTCCTGGCGAGACCATCGAAACGGATCCTTTCCCCAATTTCCAACGGTTTTTCCCCAACCAAGTGGTGACAATGCAGAAGATGTCGATTTGGGGAGTGTCGAACCACGAAGATTCCTCCTTCCCCATGGCCCACAACCGGTGGGAGGGGAAGAATCAGTGAATGAGTACAGTCCACCCAAAAAGACGACGAACCATCATGGCGTGTTTTTGTATTGCGACTGCGGCGATGAATCGTCCTTGTCCAGTAATGATGGTCCTTCCATTCGAGTACTAGAGCAACCATCACCCTGTTGGAACAACCACGACGATGACGAAATGGACTTGACGACCAAACCGGGAGTGGTGCTTCAACTCAGTCCGTCGGGAGGACTGGCTGCCATGCCACTCCCAGCGTCTCCTCCTCGTCCTCCTCATGATAAAGAAACGGCACGCATGTGGGAAGAGTCGGAACGGAACAACGAGACTATCGACGATACCCCCTCTACCGTGTCCCTTTCATCATCACGACGTTCTGCGGAGCAGCAGCAGACCATGATAATCTTGTTGTTGTTGTTGTTGTTGTTGCTCTCGCTCATGTTGTTCTTGCAAAACCTTCCATATGCACAAGCGTCGCAGCGATTCTTTCATCACCGAGTCGAATTTGGGACGGGCCCGCACGCCGGGCCCGTCACCATCTACCGAGCATAGGTCGACCACTTCGGTTTCCGAAACACCAGCATGGGTATCATTTCCTTGGGAAAGTTGGGAGACAACAGGAATGTCAGAAGCAGTCCCGTTGGAAGGGGGAGGACCTTTCAAACCCATCAAAGGATCCTGTTGAGGCGGGTCCGGAGGCGGGAAGAAGAAGTCGTCGTCCTCAAAGACAGGATTAGTCGAAACAGTCATCGTAGCAAACAGTTTTTGAATCCTTAGAACTATCTAGTTTGATGTCCTCCACTTGAGATGGCAGATTTCGAAGTCTCTACTCACTATCCCAAAATTGTGAGCTCGACTCTGATGCCGATGTTCTGCTTCCCAGCTCCATCCACAGTTGCGCGCTGGCCGTGGCCGTGTGCGCGCTCCGCGCGTGCTCGTCCATCTGATGTCCGAACATCTGCTCCCGAACTCCTGCCGCGTCACGACGTACGCACGACAGACAAGCATCCGCGCGAAAAGTTTTTCGTGAACTCGATGTCATTTTGTCATTACCATACCATGGCGTTCAATCCACCTGCAGTTGCAAACGCTAGTGCTCAAGCGGCTCTCGATTTAGTTGTCGACGTTGGCGCAGCTGGGCCTGCCAATGTCCGCATCACTCGGTCTGCAAAGCGCAAGAAAATAGCGGAGGGCCTATTTCAAAATGGTTCCATCACGGAAGCAGAGTACGGGGATCACGAAGCGTTCCAAGCACGTTGCACTGCTGCTGCCACAGGCGTTGTGGCGGGGGGAGGAGCCCCTGCTTGGTTTGGTCCTGCGTTGGCTGCTGGCTTGGCTCCTATCAATGCACAACTCGTAAATATCAATGCACGTCAAAGCAACGCCGTGGCTGTCCATCAAAATGATATACTTACTCCGTTGAATAATGGCACTGGGAACCCATTTCCCCAGTTTCCTGCCACTCTTCAAGCTTTGAACACCATGAATGGGCCTGCGTTGAATGCCGCGCTGGGTTTCTACGGCCTTGCCGCCGGAGGCACAGTGGAGACGCGCCGTGATCGCTTCAAGAAATTCATCGGCATTCGTCTCTAGGCGATATTTTGCAAGTGGAAGGGAAATTACTCGTTTGATACATATGGAATTGTTTGGATACTTGGCGACAGAATATCTAAC
The DNA here is from genome assembly GCA_946965045.2 of Epithemia pelagica. Classification (NCBI taxonomy): domain Eukaryota; phylum Bacillariophyta; class Bacillariophyceae; order Surirellales; family Surirellaceae; genus Epithemia; species Epithemia pelagica. The sequence goes on along the minus strand of OX337241.1, from coordinate 2,394,956 downwards.
AAATCTAGACACTGATCTTCCATGACATGCATTTTTCCAAGTAAACACAAAGAGACTCCAGTTTTTGAGATTTACTCCTTGCTTTGGTCATAGAAACAAACAATAAATGAGTTGGACTTACAACGGCGAAGCAATGACTATGATCTTCATTTTTGCAAGTAACGTTCACGTGCGCCCACTTTTTGACAATACTGTTACTCCCAATTAGAGCCGTTCCCAACTCACCGGAGACTGCCTATTTCATTGTGTTGTATAGTCTCGCACTTCGTTGACAGTTTCCATTACCTTACCGAGCAAATCCTTCATCTCCATGCAACTCTGACGGCGAGCTGCGATATCTTCGGCCTCTTGCAAAAGTGTGCCAACTTCGGCTTCACGGTATAGCTCGGCTACGAGTTCATTCTGCAGCGAATCACGCACATGGTTGACCAGGAAATACATGATAGTCTTTGGGACCATGTCAGTAAAATTCTTGCGCACAATGTCAAAAAACGAACCCACCAAGGTTTTGATGATTTCCATTTCAATCGTTTCCTTCTCTGTGACTGGAATATCAGCCTGGTTCATACAATCTGGAACCTGCGGAAGCTCAACCATACTGGGTGGTTCTAAGGAGGCCCGTCCTTTTTGGGTCTTTCGGGCCGAACCTACCGTAGAAGGAGGACCTCCTACGGGACCACCATTCTTTCCGTTGTTGCCCGGCTTGCCTTCCTTTTGAAAAAGCATGCCCATGATACCTCCACTCTTTGCTGATCGCTTCTCATACACCGAGACGTTCTCATCTTCACCTTCATATTCGTAGTTGTTCACGGATGCGTCCGAAAGAGGGGCCGGTGCGTTATCGGGCACTCCGACAACACCGGCAATACCGGCCGCACACTTGCGGTCATTCTCTTTTCCAATCTTCGCCATCAAAGAAGCAACAGCTTGTGATCCTCCAATAAAGTCTGGGTGAGAGGTGTTAATATACGCAAGTTCAGTCTTGACCAAGTTTGCCACCATCATTTGCGTCGCAGAAACGCAACGACGTAGCAAATTCTGTTTGTGGAATGCGTTAGAGAACAAAATTGCTAAACAAAATGTATGCGCATATTTCTCAGCATACTTACCCTTCGATCACGCAAAATGGGCAAGCGTGTCAACTCATTTGGTTCCGACTGCGTTGCGATGTTACGGTTGTGTCCATGGGAATGCCCCAATGGTTGTCGTCTGCATGGTTCCATCCTTGGTTCGGACACCACAAACACCCTGTTGTTTTCCTGCTACCGTAGGCAACAAGAACGAGCTCAACCCGTGTAAAACAAAGTTAAGTTGTGTGTTTAGTCTTTACTTCTACTCGTAGCGATGGCTGTGATCCGTTGGATCGTCGGCCGTTTGATAAGGTAGATTGGAGATCTTTTGCGATCTTGTTGCAATCTTGGTTTCCTATGTATCGTCGTCCAGCCCGTTCTTGCCTGTCAGAATGTTTAGACGACGACAGTTATGGGATGCCATAGGATCTCGTTTCTCTATGTATTGGACTTGTTTGGGCCGTTATTGTTGATGACGCGCTGCTCCAAATGAGACTTGGTCGGCCCATTGGTTCATTTGTTCTGTTTGAAATAACGATGGTACTCGTCTCTTGTCGGTCGAATCTTCTACTTCCGAATGCCGGTTCCGAATATTGGTCGCACTTCTTCATTCACTGACCATATCTCATTATTTTGAACACTCCCTCTCGGCCGAGTAGAGTCGATGTTACCATCCTTGTATACTCTCGCGATGTTTCTCGAACGATGATTCGTTGAGCGATTTAGTGAAGATATCCGCGGTCTGATCGTCTGTCGCGCACGGGTGAATCTCGATCTCTTTTCGTTCCACAAAAGATTTAAAATGGAACAACTTGGTGCACAGATACCGTGTCCTGGGTCTGTACTTGTATATCGTTGCAAGTTCGACTGCACCACTGTTATCTTCGAAGGCCTTGCAGTGTATATTGGGTGTCGTAGAGAGAATAGGGATTCCCAAATCCTTCATCTCACGAGTGATGGCCATCAACGGAATGACGGTACGTAGTGCGTGTGACAAACTGATGATCTCTGCTTCTGTGGTTGATAAGGCTATCTCTGACTGCAGTTTTGATTGCCAGAGGATGGGGCAACCTGCATAGAAGACCACAAATCCCGTTCGAGACCGAGCCATGTCCTTGTTTGGGTGGTCGAGCTTGTTAAAATTGCCAGCAAAGTCCGCGTCAGCGAACACTTGGAAAGATTTCGTGGTGTCGGGTTTTAGTATCACTCCTTGCTTTCTTGTCCCGGCGAGGTAACGTGCTATGTGTTTGACGGCTTTCCCATGAATTGCTTTTGGGTTTTCGCAAAATCTAGCGCATTGGTGGACGGCGAAACTAATATCTGGTCTCGTGCTCTTTTCCAGGAAGTTGAGTTTCCCGATCGCCGACCTGTAATGGAAATGGTGATCAAATGCTTTTCCGTCTTGGTCTTGTCTCAAGCGTACTGTGGTTGGTGCCGGTGTTTCTTTCTTCTTGGTCGATTCGTCGGCAAGGTGAAGATCTTGGAGGATTGAGTCAATTAAATGTGGTTGAGTCAAGTGGATGGTGCCATCCTCTTTTCTGTCGATGTTGACCCCAAGAAAATCGTTGACTCCGTCTTCATAGGTCATCTTCAGACCACTATTCTCCATTGTAACAATCAACCGGTCGAGTTCTTCTTTGTCAGGACCCAACAATAATGAATCGTCCGTATACAAAATGTATACGCATTTACCATGATAAAAGAGGCACTCGTCGTGTGCACTTTGTTGGAAACCGACTTGCTTAAGTCGTTCCACGAGGTGTTGATTCCAGACTCGGGCACCGTGCTTCTGCCCATAGTAATTTTGCTTGATCTTGAGGACGTAGTCTTCTGCTCGCTGGTTTCCTTTTGTATCGAATGTGAAGCTTTTCGGCGCTTCCATATACATATCAGTCTCGGCGACTGCTTGAGTATATGCCAGCACATAATCTACCTGTTTGATGTGCCATCCTTGTGTGAGTGCCATAGTCAGGATGAATCTCACGACGGGCCATTGAATCACGGGAGCGTAGGTTTCCCAATAGTTAACCCCCTTTTCTTGCATGGACCCATCATATGCCAATCTGGATTTCCATTTGTAGACTTCTCTAGTTTTTAGTCTTCTCTTTCGGACGCAACTCCACACTCCTCGGGAGATTAGCGCTCCTTTCGGAATGTCCTTTCGCTTGACCACCTCCCATAGCCCATTATCGCTATGATCTTGTACTTCTTTCTGTGCTGCCTTTATGAATTCCGCTCGATCCTCTTGTTTCATCGCTTCATGCCAGTACATAACATCTGGATTGCTGTTAGCTTGAGCGGTATTGACTGTCACAGTTGGTTTAGCTGTGATAGCTACTTCTCCGATCGCGTCTTCGGGCTCTTGGAGCGAAGTCAAGTAGTCTTGATATCGTTGTGTTCGACGAGGAGTACGTTGGGACCGCCTAGCTCCCTCATGCTCTGGCATAGTTTCTCGTTCTTTCATTGGCGGGTTAGCATCGTTAGTTTGGTCCCTGTCTTCGGGTATCGTAACGTCGGTCTCACGTCGGGATGACGTCGTTGTACTTCTGAATTCCACGCGTGGTTGATTCTCCCTCATGCGTGGTCTGGATTTTGTGAACCCTGCCTTATACTGCCATTGAGATATTGGTTGGGCCTCTCCATCTAAGGAGGGAAATGGGCCCCGGCGCTTGATTTCCACCCCCAAAAGCGAATTTCTAGAAAAAATTCGCCGAATTAAAATTTTTTATGCGCAGTTTATTTTTATATGCGCAGTTTTTAACTATAATCCTGCTTTCCCAACTAAATCTGCAAATCTAGGTCTAACAATGCACATTTCTCTAGCTAGTTCTAGAGATCGAGCTGACTATCACGCGCATGCCACAATTTTAATGCGCACAAGCCCGCGATCAAACCACGAATAACGCGCGCCACACTCCGATAATGCGCACTACAACTATCTGGCGCGCTCGACCCCCCCGAGACGCGCATGACGCAACCCTCATGCGCAAGCGTCTGTCCCCTCACCTTTGAATCACGAATTTCCACTCCCACCACATCACACAGCAGCTGCCAGAAAGACTGACGCACATGGATGTCCCAAAGAATGTCTCAGATGGATCCTCCTTCCCAATCACCCAAACCGCGGGGATTACCAACTCGACACTCTGATCCATCGAACAAAACCGAACAACTTAGCATACTAGTCATTCAACAATCAACGACCACCAGAATCGATGCTCATTCATCTCCCTCCACCTCCACCCAACACACCACAACAAACAACAACAACAGCAGCAGCAACAACAACAATCGATCACCCAACGCTATCGAGATTCCCCTGTTCAATCCCATTATCTATCCAGCTTCTTTCATCAACCTAACAGCTCTGCCATTCCAATCACGCTACAATTAAAGCGGCTTGGGGCATCTGTCTGATTGTTTCTTGGTTCCTTTTCAGCCACCTTTTTGTTGCTTGCTTTCTCTCTGCCGAGATTCCCTTTTCAATCCTTTCACCTATCCAACTTCTTTCATCAACCTAACAGCTCTGCCATTCCAATCACGCTACAATTAAAGCGGCTTGGGGCATCTGTCTGATTGTTGCTTGGTTCCTTTTCAGCCACCTTTTTGTTGCTTGCTTCCTCTTCAGCCACCTTCACTCCAAAACCGCTGCACCAGAAGAAGAGGAAGAGGAACTCAAGCACGGCCAGAGCATTCGAGACATTGACACTTGCACTATCTTGCAGCTCTGCCATTCCAATCACGCTACAATTAAAGCGGCTTGGGGCATCTGTCTGATTGTTGCTTGCTTCCTTTCAACCACGACCTTCACTCCAAAACCGCTACAACACTTCACTCCAAAACCGCTGCACCAGAAGAAGAGGAAGAGGAACTCAAGCACGGCCAGAGCATTCGAGACATTGACACTTGCACTATCTTGCAGCTCTGCCATTCCAATCACGCTACAACTAAAGCGGCTTGGGGCATCTGTCTGATTGTTGCTTGCTTCCTTTCAACCACGACCTTCACTCCAAAACCGCTACAACAGGAAAACAAGAAGAAGAGGAACCCAAGAAGAAGAACGACCACCAGAGCATTCGAAATATTGTCGACATTTGTCCTATCTTTGACACTTGCACTATCTTGCAGCTCTGCCATTCCAATCACCACGCTACAATTAAAGCGGCTTGGGGCATCTGTCTGATTGTTGCTTGTTTCACTCAGCTCTGTCCTTCACTCCAATCACGCTATTACAATTGAAGCGGTTTCGGGTTATCTGTTAGATTGTTTATCAAGAACCCTCCTGTCCTCGTGATACTCGGACTTGAATAGAACAGACCCAAAGCAAGCAGTGTGACACGGTGGTAGCCAGTTGCTTCTGTTCTATTCTTGTCGCGAGATTGCTTGGACAACCAACCAACCCCTGGTTTTGGAGTAGCAAATTCTGGCACCGATTGTTGGATCACAACGAACAAGACGCTACACATAAAGCGCGTCGTAGTGTATTCCTTCGATTTTGTTGTTGTTTTGTTACCACCAGAGTTCAGGACCAAACCAAAGACGCTACACAATTCAGCGCACACTTTTTACTGATTAGACAAGTACACAAGGTTGTCTCAAAGACGCTACAATTAAAGCGCTTCCTCGACTACCCTTGTTGTTGTTGTTGTTGAAACAAAGACGCTACACAAAAAGCGCATCGTGACAAGTACAAAATGGCGGGCAACCGCATCAAGGGCCCTCGCTACAAAAAACCACCGACCGCCAAGAATCCTGGTGACCCTTCTTCAATGAATGATGAAGTGCGAAACAAAAGAAAGGACGTGTCGACTATGACTGTTTCTGGTACCAATCATACACTTCGAACACACACAAGCGAGGAATCTCACTACACCGGTATTATGCCCATTACATACGAAAGTGTCCTCAATTGGTATGAAAGTGTTTTCCAAGACAAATCAGGAAAATGGACAACAGTGGAGGTACCACATGACGGCCATTATGTGAAGATATTCCTACCAATCTGTTATTCGCCTGCATTCCAAGATATCATCTGTCACTCCGTTTTCTGTTTCACAAGAATTAAGAACGAGATGGATGATGATGACAAGTTGACTCCAATGGTTGCTCGACTGTTGTTCAAAAAGACTCTCTACAGTCCTGTTTCCAATATTTGGAATCAGGCATTTGGGACGACAGTGATAGACGGTGCTGAGAATCTGAGACAAACCATTATCAGATTTCTTTCCTCTCATGGCTTAGTCTCTAAGAAGACACGCAAGGGGATCGGTGGGATTGGAGAAGCATTGAAACGATACCTTCTAGATGATTCCTCCCTTTACAGGAAACCGCGTCTCGTACCTGTTGGTAAAATCGCATGGGTTATCGAACATATGGTGGCCATACACCGTTTCATCTCAGAATCGACATCGGACGAGAACATGGACGTGATTTCCAATATCCAAATGGAGAAAGCACTGTTGTATACGATGCCTGACACATGGTTCAAGATGTACCTTGAAGAAAGAGATTCTTTGGTACAATATGGAAGAAACGGAGACGATGGCGGTATGTTCTACGATCTACTGCATTATATAGAAAAACAAGAGGTACTGTCTGCCAGGAAATCGAAAGAAATTGCCGTGCAACGTCGGAGTATAGACTCGCCGGCAAAAAAGAGACAGAAGGTCGTCGCTGGTAATGATCCTACTGACGAGAAAAAGGATCAAGTACTACCAACTTCCATTACAACGTCGAACCAAGTTGCCCTCAAATCAGACCGTGTGGAAGAGGTCAGGAAGATTATAAGCGACGACAATGAAAAAACCGCAGACAACGAGGTAAGATGTTCGAGCGACTTGCCAAGAATCGAGAAGGATTAGACAATCTCAAAAATGATTGATCTATTTGTCTTAGAGACGTTGTGCTTCCATAAACAAGGGAATTGAGGAGACAGGTGATGGTGTGGTACCACAGCCTTTCATTGAAATTCCACACGTTCTTGATCCTATAGTAAACCAGAAGAGAAGAAAAGACTCATGGGACTCGAATGAATCAATCGACAACATTGGTGACGGTTACTTGGACAAGTTCGCGGAAAAACAAACTAACAGAAACAACGAGAACATCAAGTCGGCCATGAAGCTAGCAACCCAGTATGCTAAGAGTATGGGGAAGGACAACACGCATGTCGAAATCAAGACATTATTTAGGTGCACACTATGCATGTCTTACAGTGGGTTGATGAATGACCAGGACCCTACAACGCGTGTTTTGCATATCCCACATAGACATCGTCGGAGAGATCTTTGCTACAACACTTCAAGGACGGGCATGCCGATTGAGTCTTTCTATACTTGTTTGAAATTGATGGTCCATCACAACCATCAGAACCTAGTATATGTTGACAAAGTAACATTTGATGAAGCAAACAGGAACCCATTTCCTAAGAAAATTCCTATGTCATCATGGAGACAACAGGATCCGAACACACTGATATTGGCGATCATTGCCTTGACAACAGCAACTGATGTCAGCGACCCAGCTTTATTGGCTTTCGAAATCGACAAAAAGATACTTCATATCTACGAACCAATACATAATCGATCAGACCAATACTGGGAAGGAACGACGCGTCATGTACTACGGAAATGGGACCTGGTCAATACGTCAAAAGGTGCCCCGCCTGTCAGTCTATGTTATGACCCATCATTAGTGGAAGAAGATGAAACAACACATGATACAAACAAGGAATGTAACAAGTGGCGATATCGCATTGTGAAAATGCCAGAACCTAAGAAGGATACTCCAAAGCCAATGCCACAAGCTATTGTGATCAGAATGCTTGGAAACATAATGAGTAGTCGACCAAACCCGGGTCGGAAAGAAGGTCAGATAGACAAGAGTATGACGATATCCAATTGTTTTTCGAGTAATCAAATACGGTACAATAATGAATTTTCGAGAGGACTAGAGCATGCTGTTGAAGGCAATTCGATTTCTCCTTTGGTGTTGGGACCTGACAATTTCGATGGCAACAGCGACGACGATCCTGTTGAAGTGGGGTTTTCACGTGGTACCGATAAATACGAATACCAGGAGAACGTCGATCTATCTGATGGTGGGTGTTCAGAGACGTGGACTACGGATGGTGACATATTGTTCATACCGTGCCCGAGGGTGGGATTAGAACCCAAGGAGGTGTTACTTGACTCCAAACTTTCCAAGAGAGATATAAATCGATTGCTACCGACCGTTGTATATTGTCCAGATTCTTGTGTATGCTGTAACAGGGCATTGAAAACAGATACAGACAGCGAAGTCTGTACCCTCATCCCATGTGGACATCTGGTTCACGGAAATTGCTTACGAATACGGTTCAAGTATCATAATGTATGGTGTCCCCAGTGTGGACAAAAGATCAAGAGTAACATCCACATGTTTGGTGCGGAGAAGATAGAGGGACACAAGAAAACAGCGGAAGACACTACAACTACGAGCGAGGGATTCCCTGAAGAGGGACATAGGAAAACAGTCAAAGACACTACAACTACGATTGAGGGACGCCCTGAAGAATCATCAAAAAAATCACCCGTGAGTAACAAGCCATCAACACTAGAACAAAGAGGAGTTGAGACAAAATACAAGCCCGAGGTTTGTTCGATTTGTATGACCAGAAAAGTGGATTGCGAACTGTTTCTTTGTAGACATACATTTTGTCGGGAATGTGTTGGAGATTGGATGCAGCGGGGCCACAACACATGTATGGTGTGCAGCCAGGATATTCAAAGTCTATTGTACTTCTGTCCTATGACACGTTCTGTTCAAAGAACATATACTCATCCTTCTGAACACAAAGCAATCTATCAGTCACCAGAGGGTGAGAAGCCTAAATACCAGCAATGGGGAGGAAATAACTCATCACGTTCCGTTGCAATGCCTGCAAATTGGGGTAACCGGAGTGAGCTGCCTGAAGAAAGACATAGAACAGAGCAAACCCAACATGATAACGAAAGAACCAAGGACAAGAGAGAGAATCCATATGGGCTGTGGGGTGGACGGAATCAGAACAACGTCCTGTCGACAACTCGAAGCCCCAGAACAAATGAGTGGGGTTCGCTACCTGAACATGACAGGCCAGTGTATTGTAAGCATGGACAGAATCGATTCAATGATGATCATCCAGGATCGAGAGGATCTAATACATCGGATTATCATGGGTCTCGTCATTCACATTTCGATCAAGATAACCAACAAACTAGAAGAGGAGTCATTGAGCAACAAGACCAACATGGATACCATGATAACCACCAAGACGAGTCTAGAGGGAGAAGAGATCAAATCATGGAAAACACTTACCGGGATAGAAAAAGAAGACATGATAATCAAAATCAATTGTCTAATCGACATTCGATGGATTGGAGGAGATTCTCTGGATACAACGAACATTCGAGAGAACATACAAGGCACCATTCGGTATATAGAGATAGCCACAATCAATGGTCTAATCGACATCCGATGGATCCGATGGATTGGGAGAGATTCCCTGGATACAACGAACATTCCAGGCACCATTTGTCACTTAGAGACAGTCATCCTGGACACAACGATCATTCTAGGCGTACCCGTCAGAGAGAGCCTAACCGTCCCTCAACTGATAGAGGTAATAGTCAACCAAATCAATCACCTCGTAGAGAGAGAGAAAAGGACATTCATCACACTACAGCGAGTCGTGGAGGGCAGGATGGCCTATCCAAACTTGGTTGGAATTCCAAGGACAATCAGGAGAGGGATGATCGGAACAGACAGAGCGGTCAGAAAGCAACCTCCAGTCACCAAGATGAATGTGGACAAGGAGAAGAGATACAAAGCAGAGATGGCAACGGTTCTACAGACAAACAAAAGGGCAAGGAATGTGGCAAGCAAGAGATTGTTGCTTACGAACAACACGGAAATTCTGGAGAGAACGGGTCTAAGAATGCCAACAACACACCTGACAGTGATAATCCGTCTAGCTGTCACAATGACAGTGTCAACCAAGATGATGCGACACAAACCAAAGAAGGAAAGGATAGTACAGACAAACAAAAAGGTAGCAACAAGAACAACGATGACCAAATGACAAAAAACGACCATAACAAGGGAAGTAGCATCAACACGACAACACAAACGGATCAGCGCATACAAGACGAACGAGGTACGAAGGAGATTCACAAGTCTCCAATACACGGTAATCATGACGATACTGACGAACAGAATACTTCACCGGAAAGGAAAAGAAAAGAATGTAAGACCATTGGTTCATCCAGGGGACTACCCACGAACAAGCAACGACGACAAGAGGGCCTATCGAAGTTGACACTAACACATGAAACGATGAAGAAGTATAAGAGACGACAGGCTGAGAAACCTAGCCATTTGACGACAAAATTCTCCAAACCAAATGAATCCGATCATACAGAAATGTGTTTTTTTGGAATTCCTGACATGGACAAGGTAGCAAAAAGACTACGCGACTTACTATCACTCTGTCTCAGTAGCAATGATGATCGGAGAATGTTCGGCATCTGCTATACAAAGGTTCTGAAAGACTACGACATCACACCAACAGACCTCCAAACAATCATGGGAAAATTACCTAACATATACGAACAAATGAAAGACATGGTTGGTGAGGTGACGGAAGATCCAGCAAGCCATTGTTGTTTCGAAGACAACAAGCTTCATGTGACAGAATGTGACCCGAAGTTCTTAACAACCCGGTCTCCATGTGCCTTCTTGGTAGAATGTGTACTGAATCGCTGTCAACGACATAAGGGACATCGGAAATACCCCAAAACCGTGTGGTCTGCGTTTGACGATACAATCTTCCATTGTCGCACATCCAAGAAAAACTGTGATGATTGTATGGACCATATTTTCCATGACGTGATCGTTATCATCCCTTTGGCCGGTATTTTTTATACTTCGGCAATGATAATGAATACTGGGTATGCAACATCGGAATGCACTTCATCTTTGGTAGCACTACCTATATCCTGGCTGCGCTTACGACATTCCGACGGCCAACCAAGTGGTGGGGCATTCCTCAAAAAGGTTGTCAAGTGTTGGTGTATTGATTGGACACAAAGTGCAAAGAGAGTTGTCCATGAATGCTACCAAGCGTCTGATGTTGAAAGTGGTTCTCCACTTTGGGCCCCTGATCATTACACAAGTGAAAAGTCCAGACCAAAAATGACACCAAATGACCAACATTCTCTTAGAGTGTGGTATCGTGAAACACTGCTGAATAAAGCCAGTGCTAACAAGACTGGATGCCGAAAGTACGTCCATGGAGCATTGTATAGAAACCTGTCCCCTCCGCCTGATACTTCGGTCCGTCCGCTCCTGTTTGATGTAAGGGATACCGGAGAAGATACAACATTCATTGTTCGGACACGTGGGTACGCGGGTAAAAACGAAACCATCAGCCATGTCAAAGTGACAACACTTCAGCAAAATGACAAAAACCTACTTTCATTGTTACACAAGAGGTCATGTCACTTCGCGCAGAGCGGTACACTAGAGAGATCAGCCAATGCAAGGTGTAACCATGGTGATATGGGGACTATGACATCTGTTGGTGTGTGCACAAAAACGGGTGGCAGAAGTACATTCTTTTCTGACAAACTTTTCAAAATATCTCCAAACATGATGAATATATTGCCAAAAATCTGTGGAGGTGTTCGGCGATTCTGTGAGAGGAAATTCCCTGGTGTGTTATCGGCTTTCAGACACCTGGAAACAAACTTCGGTTTGGATGTCCCAAACGAATTGGGAGGAAACGAAAGGGGTGTGTCATCATCCATCATTTCGAGTTGCGATTTGATGAATGCAAGCCACTATGATATTCATGATGCATCAGTGTCCTTTACAATCTGGACAGAAACCAACCCAGGCAGCACCAACAATTGGTATTTCGTCCTTCCCAATGTCCTTATAAAGCATAAGGACAAGACTTATCATGGGCTTTGTATCCGGTTATTCCATGGCATTGCGATCGCATGGGACGGGAGAATCATCAGACATGGAACATCTGTCCATACACACTCCATACCACCGAAAGACAAGAATGTGGGAAATCATACGATTGGTTGGTTTTTTAGCACAAATGCAAGATCTTTGAGTGCTACCGTAACACAAAACGAGGATGACAATTCTCATGAAATTGGAGGCTTGGCGTCGGGCCAGAAATCTAGTGACGAATAGAGATTTCTAATATACAAGACCATGCCCACCTATCAGCAAAACCACTACCTACCATCAATCAATGCCTATGATACCCCAAGGGTCTCTAGAAAATTTGGAGCCATTCGATTTCTAGAAGAATGTCTTTGCTCCATGTCCATAGAATTTTGGGACGACGGCAACACCACACCGGTAGGGTCTATTGCAAGTCTTTTGGTTGATGATAGACAAATTCAGAGCCTTTACCGTCCATGCAAATGATACCCAAATGGTCTATACGAAAATTTGGAGCCATTCGAGTTCTAGAAGCATGTCATTGTTCCATGTCCATGGAATTTTGCAAAGCCACACCGATAGGTCAGCCCAGCGAGTGAAACGCGACCATGTTGGGAATGATTACACTTATCCTCACAGTATGTGGTAATACTCACAGTGAATAGTATAGTGTGACGATTTCTGTACACAAACGCGACCGATCGGTTATCCGTGGATCTATTTCCAGTTGAACTCTCGTTCATATGACAGCGGAGGTTTCATAAAAATCCAAAGAAGAAGCAACAAGTACAGGTATTTGCATTCACAGCAAAACGAAGAGAAGGAGACTGCAAACAGAATGGCTGACAATCCAGAGGACCAACCGGAGGATGAATCGGGAGATGAATCGGAGGAAGAAGAATCGGAGGAAGAAGATTTTTATGTTCGGGAACGTAGACGACGACGAGAAATGCGGGCGATCAACGACAGGAACTTGGAAGTGAATGATCGGCCTTGTTTCAGGGACGCTGGGAGGATCTTTTTTGATTACGATAATGAAGAAGAAGATGTACCACAAGTCATAGAACAACTCAGAGAAGAGATGCGTGTCGGTCATGAAATCCAGACTGAATTCAAACGGTTGGTGGACGAAATGCTTAGAGGTGAGAAACTCTGTCCATACTGTGTTATCCTTGGTCGTCCCACACCACATCACCAGTGCAATCATGGAAATACTACAGTGGTAACACGTGCGGCATATCTCGATTATTCAGTTATCTGGCAGCAGAATTTTTTGATGCGTTGTAACTTATGTCACCGCCACAGGCATCCAACATTTCATTGTCAGGTGTGTAGGGAATGTTTCCGAATTCCCGAACGCTCAATACCTTTTGGGATTCCACAACCAGATTTGGATTCATGCAGTGTCTGTGTGGAATCTGAGAACAAGCACTTCGTGTGGCAGTTCTGTATGCTCATACGCCATATTGTGGCGCGTACTTTTCAAATAACATCTTTCTACGATGGTGTGAACTTTCCCCGTCAAATCACCTGGCCAATGTTTACTATTGTCCGCAGCGTTTGGCGTGAGGAATTGCGATCCCGTTTCTATTTTGATGATAACGATTGTGCCCCATACGATTATGCCCGAGCATCTGATAAAACATGGGCAGTATGGTTGCTTTCGTTGCCTCATTCTACGGCTGGTTTTCGCAACTACATGCCACTCTTTGTCAGGTGCTTCCGTAATTGTCTCGAAAGAATGGCTGAGACGGCGGAGTTGGAACGTGGAAATATGGATGGTAATGATCATTGACATATATTATAAATCTTGTTATCTGTTCCCAGTTTGCCTTTCGAAGAAGTCGAGAGTTTGTTTAATACAATGGTTTCGATGAAGACATCAAGGCTGTGTAACAATGACGGAAGAACGGCATGTAATTGTAGTATCGACCGAAAGACATGGAGACAAGCCATTTAGACCAGGAGTCTTGGTCAAGAACATGACAAAATGGAGATGTGTACTGAGAAGACTCCATCGGATCTCGCAGTTCGTTGTACATCAACTCTGTTGCGTTTTTGATAATATCCTGTGCATGTTTGGGAATCGTGCCTGGTCCTTTGCAATTGGGCTTCAATTGTGAGTACACCAACGCCCGTCCAGCAATATGACAGAATCGCCAGACGAAGTACTTGTTGCAAGAGTTCCAACAACCATGCGAGAAGACGCATTCTGAATAAGAATTGCATGGCCTTAAGCAAGACTTACACACCAATGGAACCTTGTTTATGTCTGATTCTTCGCGTGTGATATTCATCGAATCATGGATATACAGGGCTTCGGTGCAACAACGTTCATTCCCACCTGAATCACATCCGTTCATGGGCACTCCACAACCATAACAACAATCGGCACATGAGAGAGATTTACCGAAGTGATGCCAACATTTTCCTGTAAGTCTACGATCTGTTGAAAGGTTGTCGGTTACAAAACACCAAGGACAGACTGGCTCTGGGGGAACATCATTGGATCCATAGATTTTATTGACAAGCTCAGTGAACCGAATAACTTCGAGATGCAGCTTATCTCGGTTTGCTCTTGGTTTACACATTGGAGGAGAGTCATGTAATAGCAAGATTGGAATAGTAGATGGATCGGCAACCTTGAGCTTCTTCTTATATGGGTTTGGGATCAACTGATACGATGGGCGCTTGATTGGTGGAAGTTTCTTCTCCTCTTCTTCCTTGGTATCAAGCTTAGAAGACGGAAGTGGATGACATTTGATTATTGATTTGGACGCAGGCGGTGGCTTCTTGTCATGTTCACCGTCGCAAGTTTTCGGGGTTGGAGAGTGCGTTTTGACCATGGGGGTCTCTATTTCCTCTAACTCGTATGGGTTGATCATCATTTCTTCATTAGATGGAGGTATCTTTGTGACTGGAAAGTTTGGTTTGACCACCAAGGGTGGAACTGTTTTCTTCCTCGATTTGTATGGGTTGATCATTGTTTGAAGAGGAGTAGAATAGCCTTGCTGACTGAAGACTGAGGATGACTTTTGGAAAACGATGGAAAGTATCTACTATTTCATCCAATTTGTGTGTGACACTCTGAGTTGAATTGGTCGGCTCGCGTACGTTTGGGGGGGAGATTAGGAGGGGAGTGCTGGTATGTGACAACCCCCCATAGAGGCAAATTATGATCATGACGTCGAATTGCTAACGGATTGTTTCAATCTTTCTTTCATTTCATTACAGCGTTTCTCGAGATTGTCACGGGCACTTTCATTGAATTCGGAAGCCCATTCTTTGATGTTGCGTACGGCCCAGACATTGTCACTAAAGTTTCTCAAATTACGACTGTCTTCTTGGAGTAAATCTTTTTCAAGTGAAGAATGGAAATATGTTGGGATAGAATCACGGTCTTGAATTATTTCTGGGTTCTCATCCACTACACCAACAACCTCAACAATATTCCGGAGTGGAACCATGACAATTTCAGCTATTCGATGTAGGTCAAAACGCTTACGCCATTTTTGAAAGAGAACGGATGATTTCTCGATATCAGCTGTACTCCGTACATATGTTGTTCGGAGAAGGACATGGGTCATCTCGGGTGAAGTTGAAGGTTGACATACCGGTGATGGTTGCATTTGTATGTGGTCTGTTCGAGTAATGGGTATTTGAATGAAGCATATCGTTTGACATAGGATGGTATCAAATTCTCCGAGAGGCTGGTTGTATACCTCATCAAGAGGTTTCCTTTTTTTCTTTGGAACTTTAGCCATCACCCTATCTCTCCATGGCCCCTCGCTTTGATAATTCGGATGAGCCCGTATATTTCCTATCCTGGGGTCTTCGAACTTAAGTTCTGTGCTCCCAAACAATTCCAGTGTGGTTGAAGTCTCATTTGTTGGATCATCACTCATCCCGTCTATATGATGAAAAAAGCGTTTGTAATGTAATCGAAAGAAGTGATTACAAAACTGTGGCAATGTCATGTCATGATTTGTTTTGGAATGGAATTCGATATTCACTGATACCACATCCTCCTCGTGTGGTGCTGCTGTCAATCGCCTGTGTACACTACTCGTCTGGTTTCGGTTTGATCCGTCTTGTTCTTTTCTGGTCGTGCCTGGAACTTGAATCGACATACCCAATGGAGACGGAAGATCCTTGTCTATTTCATCTGATGACTGGTCTTGATTATCACCAGAAGTATGTACGTTCGTGTGAGGTACTGGAATCAAACATTTTTCTCTGGTCATGGATACTACTATGACCGTTCCACGGCTATTCGAGGTTGATGTGGTAGGGAGTTGGTTTTGGGATCCCTTTTTTCTCCTTATTTCATAAGGCGACTTCCCTTCCTGGAGAAAGGTGACATGATCTTCTTCAAGACCTGTTGCTTCCTGCAGCATTTCCAAGCTTTGCATCCACCAGATATTTTCTGCAAGTTGCGACTCAAAAATTCCTTTTCCACGTTTCTGTACCGTTTTTGCATTCAATTTCACAATTTCCTTATGATTACTTTCCTCTGACTCCACATCAAGCAGTCGTGCTGGTCCAAAATTCTGAATCTGTTGTATAATGTGTATGAGATTGTGGAATTTTGGTATCATCCACCCGTTGGACATCAATTTGCCTTTTTTATCGAGCCTGGGTGCATATCTCCTGATGCCATCCATCAAAATCCGCACTGATTCGAGAGACTTGGATGCTGTTGTTTGTCCTTCTTGTGAGTCAGGGTCTGTTTCCCAGAATGTATCCATACGAATCCAGCTGTTGAAACACAAAAGAGTCTCGAATAGATGCAGGAAGTCTATGTATGGTTCCCGCTCATCAACATCCCAGATAGACCTGTAAGCAACTGGGTCATCATCAAAAACAGTTTCAGCTGTGATATCAATGTCAACACTATCATCATCATCAAGACGTGTACGTTCGTACTCTTCATCTGGTGGAGTATCATCCTCATTGTCAGCAATAGGTTCACTTGTCTCTTGCACTTGATCCAAGTCCGCTTGACATGTCTTGTTGGTGGTTTTGGATGTTTGCTTTGCTTGTCGTTTTTTCCATTCCGCAACCACCTTGTTCCATTTCTTTGCCATATTCTTCGCGAATATAAGGCGACCTCTGGCAGTGGCACATAGAGCTGCTGAAGCAAACATGATCCCAACCCACTCATTGGCAGTTACTTTTGACAGGTTACTGATCCCGGTCGAGAATGATGTTCCGGGATATCCAAGTTTCGATGAATACGAGAATACAGTCTGTCTACTTGCCCGAAAGATTGAATTGTAGACATAATCAAACATGGCCCGTTCAGTTTTTGTCATCAACGTGAAAAAGTCAATCATGATGTATCTCATTATCCCAGATTTCAATGTATGAAGAACATCACAACTACTGGCCGAGAAAATCCCATGTTCAGAATTGGTTCCTTCACCCAGGTAAACCTTGGAAAAACAAAGATCGACTGCATATTGTCCCATGTCATGCAATTGGGTTTTTGCAGCTGACACAAGGGTATTGACCCCTCCATCTCTGCTATTTTCTTGACTTACTTGCGATGTGCTCAAACAGGTAGGAACAGTCAAAGTCGAAAATGTATCATTGTCTCTCTCTTGGTAATCAACATCCTGTTCAGTCAGTTTTTCTCGATTTTCATTAAGACCCAATGCATTCAAGCACATTTTGTATGTACTTGCAGCATTGATATAAGAACATTCATGCCATGGGTATCTGCTATCCCTTGGTTTAATGTTGCAACACCATGATAGTCTTCCAACACTTGGATGATGCGAGGCATACCGACCTGCAAGGTTGTCCTGAGACTTCCCGTCTCCTTTGACAACAATCATTGGCAATATCAAACGGACAACTTTGATAATCCCATGGAGACGTAGTTTCATCCATAAACCTTCCTGTTTTTGGATACTGACAAGACCTTCGAGGATCTTAGTCAATTGAGCATGATAATTTCGGCAAGGAGTCCCTTTATCGAGGATATGTTTTGCCGCTGATGATTTTCTTTCCATGTCTGTAATAGTCCCAAGGATGATCTGTCGCCTTGCTTTCCTCATTTGTGTTTCCGTTAGAAAAGATGGCACCATTACAACAGGCTCCGATGTATATCTTCCATCCCCTGTTGCATGTGTTTTGTCCATATAACAGACAAGACCAACCACGAAGGCATCTGGATCATCTCTATATTTTTCC
The DNA here is from genome assembly GCA_946965045.2 of Epithemia pelagica. Classification (NCBI taxonomy): domain Eukaryota; phylum Bacillariophyta; class Bacillariophyceae; order Surirellales; family Surirellaceae; genus Epithemia; species Epithemia pelagica. The sequence goes on along the minus strand of OX337241.1, from coordinate 2,376,708 downwards.
ACTGTTTTCCGAAATACTTCTCCGTCTTGTATATTTTGGATGTGCTTGTTTGGAACATATGGACGATACGGATCGTCATCATCGAGGATCGTATTTTCTTTCTTGGTTGCATCGGGATCTTGTAATACACGCTGTAGTTGACTGATCAAATCAAATACTGGTGTTGTTATTGATTTCTCACTCTCTGGTACAACCACACCCTGTTTTTGGGTGAATTCCATTGGTACCGGGAAAAATTTGGCCTTGGGATAATTGAAACCTTTGGAAGAAAACTTTTCGATGAACGTTTTCCTCTTTGAATGGTTGTCCAGGAAGAACCCAGGACCGCATCTTGAGTATGTGTCACTCGACCATGCCAGGATCGAATTGTACAAATATTTGGGGCAACCAGCTTTCCGAAGTAACATCATAAGTGAGACCAAGGCTGCATCGTGTTTATGAAGTTTCAATTGCTTCCCATCTCTATCGAGGAACGCAGGAAAATCAACCGGGCACTCCTTGCTGTTGCGCAGAATAATATTATCTGTATCACCAGGTACATAGTATGCTTTTGGTGGGTCAGCATGCGGAATAGTGGTTTCATCGTCCATGATATCAATATTCATTGGATCAGCATTCATATTACTGGCACAATCATTGTTGTCATCGCCAACATTTGGCCATTTCCTTTGGGTGTTCATTTTCAATTCACAAACTGTTTCGTGACGGCTGATTCCTCTTGCATCGAAACGTGATTGACAGAAACGACACACTTGAAAGGATATGAAGGACTCCTCTTGTTGGCTTGTATTTGAGCATCTCTTTCGCGACTTCTTTTTTACTTTACGACGCTGGCCCATGATGGTACGATGCTGGTGGTTTTAGATTTTGGTTTGTAATGAAAAATGCTCTGTAATCGATTTCTGCAAATTGAGACATCGGTGGTCAATCTTGTGGCATATATCAGAATTTCTCCGCATTGGGTGGATCGGCCGACGTTGGTGCATAAAAGCGACTGAAAATCGCTTATGTACATGAACGGATCATAATATTTTCAAACGGTCGTGTGTATTTACTTAATCCAATCCAGCCTGCCGGGTTAGATACCAACGGTGATAGCAGCGATTGGAATTCAAACACTGTGTCAATGCCGAGGATACCGACACTGTCGACATTAGAAAGGAAATGACAATCATTCAAACCCATGCACCAATGTTCCATCTGACAAGTATGATGTACTTGAAACCACCTATGCTCATCTTCATACGTTCTCTAAAGGACCATCGTTCAAACACGGAGTTTATGATTCAAACATGGAGCATTCCAGCGTTTGAATTTGAATGGTTGTCCATCAGAGGTCTTGTTGTCACCCTGCTCTTGTTCACATCCTTGTCATAAATCAGACGGAGCATCCAAGATAAACGATGGCAGGAGTCACCACCAGAAATGCAGCTCCAACGAGGCGTCGACCCTTAGCAGTCCGAAATGCAAACTATGGAAGTAATCAGAAAGAGGTTGAACGACAACGAAGAAGCATCTTGGCAGCAGTGGCAACAAGAAATAAAGAGAATCTTCCTAACAAGGACGGGACAATTACAAACAAAGATGCTCTTATTGCAGCAGCCAATGGAGGTTTAGTACTCCAAGAAGATAGTTCTGATGACGAGGAAGAAGAGGAACAGATCTTGATGAACAACGATCAAGCACAAGCACAAGAAGGCACAACTGTGGAAGGGAGTGGTAATCTTTTGGAGCAGGCAACAAATTCAGAAAGAGATGGAGCCGATGTGACTTCAGCAGATGATAGCAATAATGAACAGGGTGGGCTGAGAACACAACCATCATCTGGTTTTGCGCAACCAACAAACACGGCAGTTAATAACATGGAGGAGGACGACGTCGGTGTAAATATTCTCACTGGACCTGAAATGCAACGAGCATTGCAGAATATGAGCAATGGACCCAGTGAGTATGATGGAGATGATTTTGATCCTAATGAGAGACATTTTCCTGCTGGAGGACTTGTCAGTAAGTTGTTAGATGCACAAAATAGAGGAGGACAATTTGTCGGTGAGACGGCTCTAATGACGGGGGTGTTTGTGGGTTGAATGCATCAGGTGATACCTTTGCTAACGACGTTTCTTCCCTTTCGGATATGTCGTCATCTTCATCATCTACTTTGCTAACAACAGGGCCTGATCAGGCGATGGAAACTCTTCTACAAGACGATATTCAAAATCAGTTGGCACAGGAAACACAGACAACAACAGTACACCATAATCAATCATCTTGCCCGACAAGTACGATTGTAACATCCACTACACACAAAGGTTCTGTCGAAAAGGACAAGAATAAGAAGCAAAAGCCGAAGAAAAAGCCTGAGGTGGTATCGGAGAAGTTCTTTGATACATTTGTTCGGAAGGTGGCATGGCGTTATGTCAAGTATTTCTCCATGTCCGAAGATACTAAGGCAGATCCGAATGGTCTTTGGGGGAAGTATGGCAAAACATATTTTACTGAGCACTATTTCAAAGGCAAAGGCATTACGGATGCAAAACAACAAGAGGAGTGGTGGATTGAACATTCACCTTATATGCTTGACAAGTTCCGAAGCAAACGATCAAATGTTCTGGCTTCCATGCGAAAAGCATTTATAAGTAAGTGTCAATCGAAGAGTGAATGTGTTGGTTCATCATGTCGTCTTCTCATAAAGAGATGTGAGATAATTTGTTGCTGAATCTAGAACATGTGGGTCTTGATCTATGGCGTGACAGTAATTTCCAGCGGAGGTATCCATGCCTTTTGAACGACTGTGAAGACTTTGGGCCAATGCCTACCCTGGAAGAATTTCTGTTATTGAGAGGAGAGAAGTGTGACAACTATGCCTATTCATATCTCTTGCAATTGTTTGGTCCATGTGTCTATGGTGAGAATATGCATAAAACCGTGATTGATTTCAATTTTGGTGACCACACTGAGCAGCAGGGAAAGGAACATTGCGAAAAGGCCTTGAAGTTATTCACTTCAAGTGACGAGGCATTCATATTGACCATCCTTGTGGATTGCTGGGATGTGTGGACTCACATGGGCAAGACCACTTTCAAGGCGAAACTATTTGAATTAAATCCAAGGTGGTACAATGAAAATGGTGTTGATCAAATGATTGATACATCCTCAGCAAGGTATCCTCGCTTCAAATATTCAGGCAGTTGGAACTCAAGTCGATGTATGAATGAGGATGGTATGGACTATTTTGAGGATATGGAAGAGAAAATCGCTCGTGAAGACAGAGCAGGCGACCGCGGTATCTGGTTCATGATGTTTCTCAATGGGCAATATCGCTCTCGAATGGGGTATGCAGATGATGATGCTGTGACAAGGCCTTCTAAAAGGCCACGAAAACGGTCGTGGCAGTGATTGATCAGAGTGACAATTGGTTTCATTTCATATACTACTCCTATATAGCTACATGTATTGTGTTCCATTCATTCGCTGGTTGTTAGTGGGAGTGTGTGCATGGTGTTAGTTAAATGCACTGTGTTCAACTTGCTTGCACTTGATGCTGGAGTAATGCGCATGATGGTGATGTGACACAATCAAGGATGAGTGCATACATAGGAGGGTATGTGATGACTGTTGGTTCTTGACTGTGCATGAAGGTGGAGGGATGTGATGACTATTGGTTCTTGACTGTGCATGGTGTTGAAGTTGGTGAAATGTGGGTCATGCGCTTGCTGGTTCTGGAAAGCACATTTTTAGTAATAACGTGAGGAAGGGCCATGCGCATGTTCTTGTAGGTGTGCGCATGTTCTTGTAGGTGTGCGCATGTTCTTGTAGGTGTGCGCGTGTCCTGCGCGCGGATGATTCTAGTAGGATGCGCTTAGGGGTGCTTTCTTATCGATAATTAAACCGCCATAAACTGGCGTACCGTTCCTTCCTTAGATGTCCAAAACTTTTGCGTATGGTTTCAAATTGGTCATCGTATTGAACATGAAATTGAGGTGACGTCAATCCGGAAGAAAGGGATAAGATAAGCCCGATTGTCCTTGCATGTTGGGGAGAATAGCCCAAGAAAATGCCAACTCGAGCTCGTTCGGACCATTTGGGAATTGGAGTTCCGCTTTGTAATTCGTTGTCGAGTACGTATGCTGGACATCCGAACGTATGTGCGAGTCGTGTATTGAATCTTACCGTTGAACCTGTAAATAGTTCCATTGGCGTCTTTTCCTTGTGTTTCTTCATTGGTGCCTCATTGAACATGTCGTTGGCATAGCGGACTGCATAGGGCCATAAGTTCGTCGTCACTGTACTAGGCCAGCGTCGTTGGGCGTGTATTAGCATTGTTCTTCCTGATTCTTGTAGTTCTCTAATACGTCGTTCGGCCATGCCACTTTGAAAGTGAGCATTAACCCCACTGAAAGTTAATCGTTGATTCTTCATTTGTACTGCTTCCCGGAATTTATTGTCGGCAAAGATGCCGTTATCGGCGTGATAATGTCGGATCTTGACTCCGTGAGTGTCTGCCCAAGCTTCAAACCGTTCTTTAGCTTCGATCGTGTCTTTTGCTGATGTACTCCGTTGAAGGTGTACATAGCCTACCCCTGAGAAGTGGTCGACGAAAACCGTAGCCACCCTATATCTGTCCCGTGTGGGAGTCCCTCGTAGATGCACAATGTAACCCGGAGTCTTTGATATCATTTGGTCGACTGATACACATTGACCCGGTGACGTCATGGTATCTAGTGTTCCACGATGACCTTTGATTCGCCAGGGACGTCGCGTAGCTTTCCCGTACATACACGCCGTACAGACTGGGACCTTACAGTTTGCAAGTCGCTTTGGGAGTCCTCCTTGTCGTGCAAGGCTTTGGATTTTCGCCATCGACAGGTGTCCCATTCTATGATGCGTTCGGAGTAACTCTAGCGTTGGACTTTCGGCGAGTACCTCTTCTTCATTAGGAATCACATGTACCGTATCGCTGGGGTCTATGAGGAACTCGGTAGTCATCGGTACATCTCTTGTTGGAAAATAATGTTCATTTTGTTCGTCGTCGAGATTCTTGTGATTTTCGTCGATACTCCAATCGTCTCCCTCATCTTGGTCCATTGTTGATGGAGACCGTTCCATGACGGATTCGTCGTCGTCTTCAATGAGGTTTGCGTTGTTGACCAGCAAGGGCTTGTTGTCCTCTTGTTGGATTGTCGTGCCTGCCTTTTTGCAAAACGCTTCGTATTTTGTGTATCCTGGGGCAGTCGTAAACTCACCCACATTTGAACCTCGTTGTTTCAATGGAATCGTCCGTTTGAAGAGTCCTTGCCCCCAAATCAATTCGATAGCGTTGCTATACGTCACGCATCGTGTTCCTCTCGGCAAGGGTTTGATATCTTTTGCTGTTTGTGCCCAATGTTGGGGCGAAAGCAGTTTGGTTGGAGTCGATGGGATGTAGAAGGACCTTGGGAGCGTGATCGTATGGATCTTGCCGTCGTCGTCCTCGATATCCCATCGTATCGTCGTCTCGTATATATCTGGTTGATATGTTCCTGCTACTCCCTTGACCTTTCGTTTGATTTTGATTGGTTTGGTGCAGCAGTCTTGTATGTCGTTCGTAATTGACGCGGTTGGGCAATGTCAATCAAGACTTTCCTGCTGTCGGTATCAAAGCCAACTTCGTGGGCCGCTCGGTGAGTAACTTGTCCAGTTGTCGAAGTCAGTATCGTTGCCATGCATAATGCCCGGAGGAGTCCTGTATAGTTAGTTCTCCGTCGTCTCCGGCCATGGTCGATTCTTCGTTTCTTCTTCACTTTGATTTTGGTCGCGAGAGAGGTCGCTATGGAGTCGCATAGCCTTTGGACGTAGTCTAGGACTGACTCCAGGTGGTAGCACCTAGGACACCATAGCCCGTAGCACAGCATAGTGTAACTTGATAAAAGGATCGTCACTAATACTGTGTAAACGAGCTGCTTGATCATGTCGTGCAGCCCGGGGAACCATCCCGGGTTTGGTTGTCATTCGTCGGTGCTGTTGTCGCTGTCATCGTCTTCATCGTGGGTAGCGCCGGCTAGGGCACTAGCAAGGCGGAGTCCTGGGTTCGTTCCCGTGTTCTCGGACGTGGTATCATCTCTGTTCTCGTGTGCTGCGTCGTAGGCCCGTTTCTTCTCTCCTGTCAGACCACGTCCGTTACACGTTGCGGACGTGTGGTTTTTATTGGTCGACCACTTTCCGTGCCACTTGCACCAGTACCACATTTTTCCGTTGACTTCCTTCGTCTCGGACTGACCACTCTTTGGTCCCACCGTAAGCCAGGCCTTATCGTTGTCAGTTGCCTTGTCCGTCTTCCCTTTGCTTGTCTGTTTCTTCTGGTCACTGGGGTTAGTCTTGCGTTTCTGTTCCTTGAGTTTATTCACGGATGCTTCAAGTGCGATCAATTTCTGGTCGCGTGCCGAGAGAGCCTGCCATTTCTTCTGTTCCACGAGCGTCTGGTACTTGGTGCGAGCAACGCTCATTAGTTGACGCGGGGTCAGTCCTGGATTGTCTCCTTCTTCATATGCGTTCTTCTTGCGACGAATGAACTCTAGAAAGTTATCGTCGTTCACGGTTTCGTAAGCCTTAAATAGATTCGGTAGAAGGTCGAGCGTCTGCTCGCCGCGCGCGTTGAGAGCCCGAAGAGTCTCGTCTACATAGAAGTTAAACTTGGCGATGTCCGCGTTCACATCCATAATATAGATGTGAAGGTCAGCCAGGCGTTGGCGTAGAACCATAACGGTGGCTTCGGTGTCCACATGTGCCAACGAGATCAAAACCTTGAGGAGAAGGGGTCCGGAACCACGCCCATCGATAGTGAAGTCTTCGCGTCGAATATTGACCTGTGCCTTGGCGTCGTCGGTAAGTGATGCCATAATGCAAGTGTATGCCATGTATGCATTCTGTGTCTGACGATTGGCTCCATTGAAGTGTTCAACATAGGCACGGACTTGTTGCAAGGAGACACGACGGTACTCGCTGGTGAGCAAACGAAGATTGGCGTCGGGGGCAGCGATCGCTTCTGGAATTGCAAAGATCGAAGTCCAGTTTTGTTTGACGATCCTGTCTTGGAGAGTATCAAGGAACGTCTTGAGTCCGTCGGCTTCAAGGTCGTAGAGATCTCCACTATCGTACAATCCACGAATCGCTTGCTTGTAAAACTTCGCTCCTCCTGCCATCGTGAAGTTGATCACTTGATTGGCGTTGGCATGAGCGGGTGAAAGGGCAAAATTTGCGGCCATGGTGGATGATGAATTGACAACGTTTTAGCTGTAAACAGCGCAGAGGAAGCGTGTTGTTTTCCTGCTACCGTAGGCAACAAGAACGAGCTCAACCCGTGTAAAACAAAGTTAAGTTGTGTGTTTAGTCTTTACTTCTACTCGTAGCGATGGCTGTGATCCGTTGGATCGTCGGCCGCTTGATAAGGTAGATTGGAGATCTTTTGCGATCTTGTTGCAATCTTGGTTTCCTATGTATCGTCGTCCAGCCCGTTCTTGCCTGTCAGAATGTTTAGACGACGACAGTTATGGGATGCCATAGGATCTCGTTTCTCTATGTATTGGACTTGTTTGGGCCGTTATTGTTGATGACGCGTTGCTCCAAATGAGACTTGGTCGGCCCATTGGTTCATTTGTTCTGTTTGAAATAACGATGGTACTCGTCTCTTGTCGGTCGAATCTTCTACTTCCGAATGCCGGTTCCGAATATTGGTCGCACTTCTTCATTCACTGACCATATCTCATTATTTTGAACAACACCCCGGAAATACGCGCTTACGACACTGGCGCCATGAGACTACCATGCCGAGAGAGAGAGAGAGACAAAGTTTCTACGAGAGAGACAAAGTTTCTACGAGAGAGAAGGCTAACCAACAAAACAATTCACAGAACTCGTCTTGATTTGGTTTGCAGAGAAGAGAGAGAGAGATCGCTGGTCATGACAATGAAGGAGGCTCGTGGACGGGCCAAGAACCTGCAGCTCCGTTCCAGGTTGGTTTCACCGAAGGACTCGCGCCAACAATGCAAGCCAAGGTATCCAACGACACGGAGAGCACGTCGTCGGGTGTATCCGACACGACGACGAGTAGCCAAAAGAATGATTTCAATCGGTTTGTTGTCGAGTGGGATATCCAGCCCCTCCTGGACGAAATTGCCAGGCATGATGGGACTCGTCTTCTGCTTCTTTTGCCCATTCACATTGCCTGCATCTTTCAGGCGAGTCCTTCCGTTCTGGACCTTTTGATTCGAGCGTATCCAGGTGGAGCGTCGACGCCTGTCCTGGGCATGCTTCCCATTCATTTGGTTGCGGCGGGCTGGAACCTACCCACACTTTGCGAGCCAAATCCCGAAACAAGCTTGGCCCTTTCCACACTCAAGAAGGACGGTGATGATGATGAGACGACAACACCAGGTCCACTGGAATCCTTGCAAATCCTGTGCGAGTCGGGACCGGTGGATTGGCCTAGTGACAAGCATGGAAAAACTGCCATGGAATACTTGGACGAATGCATGAAGGACGGCGACTATAAAGACCAATGTCGGCATGTTTTGTTGTCCGGCGTGGGAGATTGTACCAGTCATGAGTCTCTACCAATTCCTCTCGACACCATCACACTGGTGGCTTCGTCCTCGAGCAAGGAAGAAAACAAGGCGGACTTCTCCGCAAACACAGTTGTAGCACAAGAGAAGGAATCGTCCACTGTCAATTCTTCTTTTTCATCATCGTCCAGGTACGCCATGGTTCCTCCGCCTCCATCCATTGTAGATGGACTTTTGGATATGATTGTGCAGAGGGATTGGACACGAGCCCTGGAATTGGTGGAAGATGATCCCACGACCGCACACAAGTGGTATTATGGTGTTGACCACCACTGCCACCACAGCAACATGAGATGCTGCAAACCGGAGGAGGGTGGGGGTGGCCATTTTCGAAGCATTTGGAAACGGCTTCCCATCCACATGGCCTGCATTGAAAATGCTCCCATTGGCTTTTTGGACCTTTTGCTGGGTCTGTATCCAATGGGAGCCGCAATTCCCGATCCCTCGGATGGTTCCTTGCCCTTGCAGTTGGTTTGCAAGACGGGAACCACAGCATCCTCGTCTGTCGTTCAGCTCTTGTTGGACCATTGTCCGGATGCCAACCAAGCCGTGGATTTTTATGGACGGTCGGCCCTTCACTCGGCCGTGATTCATGGAGCGTCATTGCCAGTGATTCAATGCTTGCTCGAGGAAGATCCGGAAGCAGTCGTTTGGACGGATGGAAGTGGGAGAAATCCATTGGATTATGCCATGGAAGGCAGCACGACGGACAAGACCGTGACGGAACGTTTGACCATGGTCCTTCATGCCTTGGGCCAACACGCCACCGGACTGTAGACCAGCACATACATGGCGAAACTTATTAGCGAGAGCGGGCTCACGTTCGATCCGAGCCACTCGATTTAGATATTTTATGACAGTGTTCTATATACATGGGAGATTCTATACTAAGCCATTTTGTGTTTGAGTGGTACTTGTTGTTGCTATACACACACACAGTTTCTCTATTCGTTACTCTCGAAAGTATCCGAGGACGCAATAGGCGGTATCGGGTGGACAAAATCCATTAAAGGCGGTTCCCAATCCTTCTCCTCCACTGCAGTGAATGGGAAAGACGAGCCAATCGTCTCGTTGCAATTCCGGCAACCAAATGTCATTGCACACTCGATCCAATCCATCGCAGGTGGGACCCCAGACGGTCGAGACAAACGTGTCCTTGTTGTTGTGATTGTCGTTGTCCTGGGTCGAGTTTGTCCGCGTGTCCTGGTTGCTATTACTTGCTGTAGTACTCCGCGGCGTGGTAATGAGGGGAACCGGTTGAAGTGGATGAGCGGCACTTTTTCCTCCTTCTTCTTGATAGAGGGATCCATAACATCCATCGTCAATGTAATAATGAAGTCGGCGTTTGGAACGGGTCGTCGTCCTTGTTGTGGCGGGTGGCTCCTCTGTGGTTTGGGGGGTCGTCGTCGGAGCACTCGCGCTAGCACTCGCGCTGCTCTCGTCGTGATTGGTAGGGTCACTACTACTTTCTCGGACACCAATGACCCGTGTACACAAGGCTCCCGCCGACGTCAAGAGGGGACCGGTAATGTCAATGGCCAGTTCGGAAATCAGTGGTTGTGGCCGTGTCGTCGTCGTAGTGGAGCAGCATGCCGCCTGTCGTTGGAGGACGGACACAAATTCCACCATGGCCGGATCCAATTCCACCGAACCCGTCAATTCGACTCGAATGGCCTGCGGCGATGCGACTCGTCGCGTGTCGTCATTCGTGTCGTCGTGATCCTGGTTGTGGTGATTCCACGTCAGACACTCTATCAAGGCTTTCCAGCTGGTCGAGTCCAACGAATACGGCGGTCGGGGAGTCGTACTCGACGGAGTACTCGTATAGTCTACTACGGGAGACGTGTGCTCCTCCTCCTTTTGTGGTGCGTTGGAGGAGTGGATCAAATCGGACACTTCCACACTCACCACCACAATGCCAAACAAGGAGGAGGACGACTCGTCCTGGTCCTGGTTCTGGTGCGTGACGGCCAACCGGTCCAAGGCCTGGACCGTTGAAATCCACGTGTCCAACCATTGGTGGGGGTGACCGACGGGCAATCGAAGACAGACCGACAAGCCGGCGGCACGAGGAGTGTGGTGGTTGTTGTTGGGTGACGATTGGTTTGGTCGTTGTCGTCGTCGTTGCGTGGCCCGTTGCAAGGCATTCCAAATGCGATGCACTTCGTGGGGTCCATTTACGGCCAAACAGGAAATGGCGGGTTGTGCTTGTGGTGGTTGTGATGATGACGCGGAGGAGGATTGTGGTCGTCCGAGCCAGGCTTTGCGCAAATAGGCATTGGGTTTGCCCGTCCAGGTGGAATCATCCCACACCGTCACCACTAATGGTGGGTGTGGTTGCTGCTTCGGCTGCGACGCACCAAAGTGTTGGACTTGTTCCAAATCCCACGCATTGCTCGTCACCAATTGCACCACGGGTTCCTGTTCTGGTTGTTGTTGTTGGGGTTGTTTGGTTCCTCTCAAGGATCTTGTTGTTGTGCTGCTGCTGGTCGTTGTCGTCGTGGTGCAACAACAGGTCAAGACGCGCAACAAAATGGGATGGGCATTGGCCGAGACGCGATACAAGAGTCGTACCGGGGGCACATGCGTCGTACTACTACTACTCGTGGCATTCCATGTTTGATCCCATTCCACCAATCGATGAACGACCGTACTCAAATCCACGAGCCAAAAGGCGCGAGTCCGAGCCTGGGCCATTTCGTACACGGCCTGTTCCAAATTGTATTGCGAGGATAAAATGGACACGAGTAAGGAAGAAGAAGAAGAAGACGACTTGGAGGAGGAAGCAAGGGGTTCGGTGGCCGTCGTCCGAGTCATGGGCGTTTGGTCTTGGTGGTGTGGTTCCGGGTCGTCGTCTTGTTCTTGCTCTGGTTGTGGTTCCCCCAAATTCCGTTGACTCGGTCCTTGATGATGCAAGAGTAGGGTTTCAATTTGTCGTGACAAGGCATTGGCTTGATGCAAGGCCAACATGGACGGAAACGTTGTGGGGCTTGTCGTCGTCGTCGTAGGAGTAGTACTACTATTACTGCTACCCTTGCTGCTGGAGTCCACGAATCGTTGTTGGTGGGAGGGTCGTCGAGCAAAGTTTGGTGGTGGTTTGTGGAATGAAGTTGTGGTTGGGTGGCCTTTGGTGGTAAAACTCTTGTGGTGGTTGGTAGTCGTGCAACCTCCACAGCGTTGTACGCTGCTCGCTTTTTGCACCAAGGCGGACCAAAAGGGAAACCACGCAGGGGGTTGTTGTGGTTGTGGTTGTGTGGTGAGGGCCGTCGATCGACTCGACGAAGCAGTCGATGCGGGAGGACGCGTGCTTCGTTGGGAGGAGGAGTCTTGGCCCGATTGTTGTTGTTGTTGTTGTTGTTGTTGTTGTTGTTGACGTCGTTGGTGCCATGCCATGGCCACTTGTTCTCGTGCTTGCAATCGATTCTTTTTCATGGGAGGAGGAGGAGGCACTACTACTGGAGTGGTCATGGTGGGACTCGTCGTGGCGGCCGTTGCCATGGTTGCTCTTGGTCGCAATAATACTTCAAGATGGTCGGTCCGATTCGTTTGTCAACAACAAGACGTGCTCTCTCTCTCTCTCTCTCTCTCTCTCTCTTTTATAGCAGAAGAGGTGTGTGTTGCCTTGGTTGCTGCAAGCTAGAGAGAAGAATGATACGACAGAGAGATGATATGGATAGATTCTCCAGCACAACAACAACAAACAACAAAACAGAAAACAACACTACAAAGAAGAGAACAGCGCAACGACACACACATGTGTTGCGCCCAAAGACGAAGGCGCAAGCTGCTCTCGGCGAATCACGAGTTGTCGTGGACACGAACGACCAGACTGCAAACTGCAAGCACCGAGTGTCTCAACTCTCTCAACGGCACTACTGCCCCCTCCTAACAAACGATGGCAGCACGCACGCCATTGTCAAATAAAGCACGTGCTGCGCACGTCCTTGTCACGTGCATCCAGCTTGCGTCACTCTCTCTTACTTAAGAGAATCACATGCTTTCAGTACCCCCCAGAGAAGTCCCCCACGTGTGCGACGATCCACACACGTGCTTACGCGCCGGGCGTCGAACAAGCCACACACTACTACAATGTAGTACTTGTAGGAATCCCCTGTACCTGTACCCCTATTCGTATGACTGTGCAATCCCCTACTAGGAGATTGTCATGTAGTTTATGTGCGATCCACTGGTCAGCAGCTACCTTTGTCACTCGTCGTCCTACCCCTCCCCCACCTACTCCCCACTCTACATAAGCCCGAAAAATTACTGTACTTGGATTTTTATTTTAGAGTATAAAAATTAGAATAGCCCAAACGAAAAAGTAGCACACCAAGGAAAGTAGTACACACAGCGAAAAGTAGTACACCCAGGAGAGAGAAAGAGAACAGGAACAGGACAAAGCGAACAAGAGGTGCACCAACGGAAAAGGCGAGAACAACACGAATCAAATAGCAAAAGCAAAAACGGAAACACAGACACGGAAACAAAGAATCACGATGCAGGGCGTAACAATCAAACACACGACACAAAGCGTACACAAGACACGGAAAATTCAGTAGCAAAGCGAAATGCACCACGAAATTTCATGCCAAGACAAAATAGCAAAAAATCGAGAACGCGTGAGAAATTGGTGTGTAAAGTGGAGTGGAACGCGGACCAGGAAATCTGACGTACCTATCGAGACATCAAGCTAGAGACCACCTTGCAAGGGACATGCAAAAGAGCAAAAGCGATATCAATCTGTCAAAAAGAGTGATAGAATGGTAAGAGAAAGAGACAACAATCAAACAAGAATGCAACAACAAAAGCAAACGTACCGAAGACTCAGTAGTGGTAGCCACGGCCATATCCATGGCTGCCGCCATGGTGACGCGAACCACGGTGATGGTGATGGTGATGATGATGTGGAGGAGGTGGTGGAGTATATCCACCACCACGGTAGATGTCACGGTAGTACGGCGGTGGTGGTGGTGATGGTGTGTATGGGCGGTGATGGTATCCGCGGGAAGATTGGTGGTGATGAGGATGATGATGATATGGTGGCGACTCAGATGGTGGAGGTGGGGAGTACCAGTTGTTGCGATGATAAGCAACACGATGGTGCTCCTCCACACGACAATCAACCCCGCGGTCTCGACTACTGGTGTGGTGATACCCTCCGTGATGGGGCGTGGACGATGTCGAAGGTGGTGGTGGTTGCATGGACGTCGTGCTTGGGGGAGGAGCATGTTGCTCCGATGTTGATGGAGGTGGTGCTGGTGGCTGCACGACTCCGAGGGTTTGATGATGGTTGGAGGACTCGTAGTGGTTGTTGTTGTTTTCCATCGGAACCAGGGCCGTTGACGATGTCGTTGTTGGTGGTGGTTTCGTGGTCCCCCCCGTGCATGGAGGTGGGGCATGTTGTTCCAATGTTGATGCAGGTGGTGCTGGAGGTTGAAAGACTGCAATGGTTGTTGTGGGTGGTGGTTGCACGGCCGTAATGGTGGTTGGATCTACCACCTGTTGTTCCACTATTGACGACAGCGACGGTGGAATTGTCGTTGTCATGGCTGGTGGAGGTGGTGGTGGCACAGTCGCAATGCTTGGAGGCGGCGCATGTTGCTCCACAGTTGATGGACGTGGTGGTGGTGGCGGTGGCTGCGCTACGGCCACTGTCGTTGTTGCTGTTGTTGTTGCTGGTGGTGGAGGCCCAACTCCAGGTGGTGGTGGTTGTGTCACCACAGCATGGTCGCTAGGTGGTGGTGATGGCTTCGTAGAGGCAACTGAAACCAACAAGTGTGATGGAGAAATGACGAAAACAGTGAGAAACCACAATATAGCAATCAACCAGAAGCCAACAATCTACGTACCAACGATGGTGGAAGGCGGTGAAGTTTTCTTTTTCTTACGACTGTGAGAATGAACTTCAAGAACCACATCCGATGACGACGACGACGACGAAGACGAGTAATCGATGGACTTCTTATTCGTCGTCTTCTTCTTCTTCTTCTTCTTCTTGCGTTTTTTCTTGGATTTCGTGTCTGTGACAAGAAGAGAAGACGGAATGAGATCGATGCAACCAAGAAAACAACAAAGCAACAATCAACTTACCATGGGTTTGCGACTTGGACGACTTGGATGGATTGTCGTCCAAGAGACGGAGGATTCGCGCCAATGAATCCTCGTCTTCGATGGACGAATCGTCGTCCTGTCTCTTGGCAGCCTTGAGCTGCTGCAACGCCTTGCGACGGCGAATCTTCTTCTTGGCCTTTTTCATAAAGGCATCAATGTCGGTGGAGGATGACGACGAGGACGAGGGGGATGAAGCGGTTTTTGACTCTTTCTTCTTGGATCCCTTCTCATCTAAACATAATAGCAGAGTAGTTAGTAACAAAGTAGAAAGAGGGATTCATGCAATGAGTGTACGTACCATTCTTCGTGTTTTCTTTGTCGGCCTCGTCGCTCTTTTCGGGAGGACGGTACCAGTTGGCCGTGACGGTCCGAACTTGATTTTCAGCCGTGACGTCCTGGTACAGTACGTTGACTTCCGTCGACTTGTGACGGGCAAAGGAATTCGACGCTTTCTGTGGCACTCCACAGTTGGCAACATTCGAGATGCCCGTGCGTCGACCAGTCCGAAACGTCACTTTTTCGGCGTTGTCGAACTTGCATCGGATGGCAAGTTGACGGGCGTTCCTATTCGGCCAATTTACACCCAATCTACCCGCACACTTGAAGCCCGACCCATCGGCGTCGGTCTCTGAGGTCTCAGGAACCAACTCTGTCCAACCGAGGTGCTTCGCACCATCCTTGCGGGCCTTCAAATGTTTCGCGGGTATCTTCTCTAGAAAAAACAGACCTTGCCACCCCGGCGGGTGGCCCACCTTCATGAGGTGCATCAAAATCTTGTACGTCGAGAATTTGTCGTCAGGATTCTCGATCACCATGTGCGTCGAGTCTTGCGTGTCGTTGACAGTTCTGTCGAAAGCCAGATTGTTCGTCGCGAGAGTCGAAGATTTTTCCAACACAGACTCACGCAAAATAATCGCAGGAAGACCAGCCAACAACCCAAACGATTTGTCTAGAGAATCTTTGAAAATCAGGTCGGATACTTTAAGTAATCTTATCTGGAGACAACAGCATGCAACAACCAAACTGTTAGACAACAGCAACAACAAGAATAACAATCGACAACAACAACAACAACAACAACTTACCTCAGGGCCTCGAAGGCCAAAATCTCGTGACGATTTGTACACTCCCATGCTTAAGGCAAGAGAGTACTGACCTTCTTCGAACGGTCGAAGCTCTGGCTCACACGTCCGCATTTTTTCTTCATCGTCGAATGCCGTGGGTGCACGTTGGGGGAGGCGGCCGAATTCGGGACGGACGAGAGCAGCTCGGTTCCAGATGTCGGACAGGTAGCCATGGTACGAGCCGAAACCATTGCGAAGATCACTCTGGGCGATGACGATGCCGTGAGTCTTGATCAAGGCAAAGATGTGATTTAGCATCTTCATGGTGGTGTTGGGTTGGAAGAACCACTTCGGATCTTCTACGTCGTCGGTCTCGGGGTTGAACCCACGCATTCGGTGGTTCACCAAGAAGACCATGATTGCACTATTCAACAATGTCAACTTGGGGGGTGTCTTTGCACCACGCAAAGCAAGGAAGAGAAGAGGAGTGGGAATGTCAGCTCCACTCAGTTCATCAACATCTTGAACAATCTCCAGCAGGAAGTGCATCTCGTGATGCCTCTGAATGCACCCGAGAAACTTGTTCACAGACGCCGCCTTCTCCTTGTCGTATGACGCCTTGCATCCGGTGAGGTCACGGATGGTGAAGGTGTTATTGCCGTAGATGGTCGGCGACAGCCGGCAGTACTGCGCCCAGGCCGACAAAGATCGTGCTCGCGTGGAATCCATGGTGGGCGGGTTGAACGACACCTCGCCAATCTTCATGCTGTTCGACTCAGCATCCCAAGCCAGATGCTTCTTCTTCACTAGAGCTTGGGATACTAGCTTGGTATCCACCAAGTTAGACTCAACTATCGTTGGAGCGTTGAGGAGAGCATCCGTCGCGTTTGGAAGAACTTCCGCCATGTTTTGTTGACGACGAGACGAGAGTGTGGGCACAGCCACATTGCTAAAGACACAATGAGGTTAGAAACGAGACAGATAACAATAGTAAACAACACATTCTCAGACATAGGTTACTTACTTTGATTGCTCGGGTGCTTCTTGTCCTTGTTGACGAAGAGGAAGACGACGACGATTTTGGGAAGGAAGGTTCACATTCGACAAGGGTGGACGACTCTGGCGGCTATCGGGTGGACGGACTGGATTGCGGTATGGATTGACATTGTTGTTGGTGGGAATGTCGTTGTTTCTGTTGGCAGCCGCCCGCTCTATTTGGCGGCGAGATTGTCGAGTCGCCATGGTCGGGCTGCGAAACGACAATGAAAAAACGATGCACAATGAAAAATGAGAGTGAGGAAAGTGAAGACGGTGACACTTGCGACAATGTGCGGATACGTAGGCTGCACGTAGGAATCAGTAGGAAACAAAACAGCGACTCGACCATGCGCGCGCGCATGGCAGGTGGATTGAAATTTTGGGAAGACGTCTGGAACGAAAACACACGACAATGGTGGGAAACGCGGCGAAAACTTACCGTCTCTGTAGGATTTCCATGATCCAAGGGTCGGAACTACAGGTGCTGAAGTCGTCGGATGACCCAGTACAGTCGTGGTAGAGTTCCGAGCGGCGAAAGAGATTGCCATCCCATTCGTCTGTTGCATTGTCCTTGGTGACAAAGACGAGAGTTTCGCCCGAAGAGTCTGATGAGCAACTAGACGACGAAGACGAACTACAAAGATCTATTACATCAGGAGGGGTGCAAAGGTCTATGACTCCACAATCAACCTGTTTGGAAGCATGAGCAGCTCCTCCAGAAGGAGGAGGAGTCACCATGGTCGGTCGTCTTCCTTTTCGCATGATGTTGTTGTGTTGTTGTTGCACAAAATGTGTCGTCTGTACGAGAGAATCGTGGGATTGTCAGTTGGGGGGTGGGGGATGTAAGTAATAAATAGAAATTACTTATGTATTCCTGTGTCACGCCTATGTAAACAACACGACTTGTCCTAATTACCTATTTGACTTACGCGAGCCATCGGATTTGTTGCGCAAGCACGACAGTATGATGCAATTTGAGCAACGCGAGCAATCGGATGAGGTGCGCAAGCACGCAAGCAAGATACCTAACTAAAAGTGTGCCGGCGCGAATGTAGAAAGCTAAATAGGCCAACGATTACTAAGTATCGATTGAGAGAAACGATCACTTAGGAAGACCAAAAATTACCTAGGGTGCGCGGGCAGGACTCCTCGTGACAAAGGAAGCTAACATACTTTAATAGCCCCGGGGAACTCCTCGTCGCAGGGCGCTCCTCGTGGCTTAACTCCTCGTCGGGCAATAGCTTCTCGTCGTGGACTGCCCCCTCGATCCGCTTACGCGGATCTCACAGGGGCAGTCCACTCCTCGTCGCTATTGCCCTTCTCGGAGTTAAGCCACTCCTCACACCCTAGCTCCTCCTCGTCCACCCTGGCTATTAAAGTAGATTTACGACGACGGATGACGGGTCGTCTTCACTCGCGCAACCACAATCCAATCGGTGGTCGTTCTTCTTTGGAGTTTGGAGTGAAGGCAACCATAGAATATATATGGGAGCAGAATGACACTGCAAGAACAAGCATGGCAGTCGGGCCTTGTCGTCCTGTTCGACGACGACGAGACAACACCAGAATGGAATCGAAACGACTGGCCTCCGCTGGAGGGAGGATGGCGCTCAGGTCATGCTTCGGTCGTACTGGATCATTTCGATACGGACGACAACCACCACAACCACAAGAGACAATCGGTCGTCGTGTTGGGAGGTTGGAAACAAGGTCCTGGTTATGTCAATTCCATTCTTGTATTGAATTTAGCAGAATCCCACAAGCAGTGGCGAGGGGGGCCACCCATGAACCAGAGTCGTCACGGACATGCCGCTGTTGTGTGCAATGGTGGCGTCTACGTCATGGGAGGATACAATGGAAGATCATATTTAGATTGTATCGAACGGATTGATTCCAATGATTGCTGCCACCATCTGCGATTTCAAGTTCACAGAAGATCCATTGGGTCATGTTGGATTGTCGGTTATCAACGGGACGAAAAGGATGTAGTGCTGTTGCGGTTCACAACCGATACATTGTTGTAATGGGTGGTTACAACGATCGTTATTATTTGTCGTCGGTGGATATTATAGATACCAACAATCACAGTGTCACTGCGGGACCGTCCATGACTGTTCCTCGACAATTTTGCGCCAGTGCAGTGATTGGCCACCGCATCTTTGTCGTTGGAGGCCGTACGAACGAGAACGACGAACTTGATTCGGTGGAGTATTTGGAATTTGCAAAGCCTTGTGGTGACACTGAGGAACGAAAAGACAACGCTTTGACTACTACAGTCAGTTCCTCCTTGTCTGGCTGGACGACTCGATCGGATTTGGTGCTTTCCGACCCAAGGTCTTTTGGTCCATTATCGCCATGCGGCAGACATGGACCATTACGCTTCCAAGGAGGATCAGAAAACATCGACACTTTGGCCCCTCATGGACCCGTTTGTTCCCCGAATCAAGGCCCGACTCAAGGGACAACAACCAGAATCACGGAATGAATCATCATTCCCATGATGATGATGATGATAAACTCCTCGGACTCACAGACTCGTAAAAATCACTAGTAGATATTATATATAGAGAGAGAAGGAACGGTTGTTGGACAAGCAGTTTGAGTTTGTAGGACTGGAATCCTTGCGCGAATCGCCTCCATCGCTGCCGTGACACATGGCAAATCCCGACGCCCCTTTCACAGTCCAAGACAATGGGTTAAGAACTAAATGATTATGCTATATATATATAATAGATTCCCTTTGGTCTTAGGTAGGATATACATGCAACATGTTTCCCATTTCATGTTTCATCCTTGCCTTTCTCACTACGGTACGTACTGGTCAGTTTGAATGTCCAGGTGAAACAGGGCAAACTGCTCATTCCTTCTGTCGAAACTGATACCACCCGTTGGCCGGTTGCGCACAGAGGAGTCGTCGAAAACACCACGTATGCTTGTCCATGAGTGGGAATGTCGCACAGGTAGGATTCATAGATCCACCAATCACGGCAATTTGATTGGTCACAGTCACCATGCGGCAGAGTTCCAGGCGATTTCCCAATAATGGTGGGAGATTCCAAATGCGGTTGTGATGATGCGTATCCAATACTTGCACGGTGAAATTGCGTCGTCCTCCCGCCACCACCAGACAAGATCCCACGGCAACCATGGTACACAGAAATCGTGCGTTGTCGTATTGACCAAGTACACGCGAGGCTGTGTCCAATTCACCGTGAGGCGGGGATAGTGCACCACGTAGTGCAAAATCCGATCCGGTTTCAAAATCAGTTTGTTGTCGGAATGGTGTTGTCCTGTAAAGCATCGTCGCGCCTCCATGAGCAGCCTCGTTGGGTCGTACGTTGTATTGGTTCCATCGCAAACGGTGAACACATGCGGACGAAAGTGCACAGCATCCCATTCTTTTGCTTCCCGATCCGATTCTTCAAATACCGAATCTAAAAATGCAACCAAATTTGTTTTCTTGGTACGCTGCTTCACAGGGACCGTCTTGGTTGCAGTCAATGAGGAGGGAGGGGGTACAGAACCTCCTTCGTCTCCTCCGAGATAGAGAAACTCGTCCACATCCCAGTCTCCATAGTAGCGCGTATACGCACCGTATCGATGCAGAGCACTCAAGTCGGCCGCAAATTGTCCTCGTGTCACGGGCCACCCACCAGGTTGCAAACAAAAGGGGTGGGGAAACCATACATAGGTCACAATCCCCCGACGAATATACGGCAAGAGTAGCGTTCGTAAGCGCCCCACAACATGTTCCTCTTCATTGTCGTAGACAATGAAATGTTGGACACCAATTTCCAAGTGATATTCGATCCATTCCAATAAGTAGCGGCCATGATCTTGAAAGATTCCATGCGTGTTATTTTTCACATTCACGTAGTTGCGCACAAAATTTGGCGTCACGAGCCGGATAATCACTCTCATGATCATGTCATAGTGTTTTCTTCCATGCCCCAGGGCCAGATGGTTGGGCGTATCCGGCTGGTACCACAGATTGGAGCAAACTGGAATGTCCTTGATACAATCCCTTCCCTCCACCAATTCTGTACTTGGGACCTGGAGCGAGCTGGGAGGGTCATTACTTTTCTTCTCAACTTGGTGACCTTCGTCCTGAATGGCATAGAGAGAAACTGTCAAATCTGTGGATTGTGATCCCACAGTGGTCACATTGCGCAAGGCAAGTGGGATAGTGCATCGAAAGGAAAAGGAGGGAGTCCAGCCATTGCCATCGGGATGGACGTAGTCACTCCAAACTTTGTAGTTTCCTGGTTGAAACTCGCATAAAAATCGGACTCGATGCTCGGGCGAATAAAAGAAATTGCGATCGTACGATTCATAGCCTGGTTCGCAGCCATCGCTGGTCACGGCCACAAAGACCACCTGTGTTTGCGTGGCATCTCGAAAGACATCCGACAAATAGGGCAGTCCAGAATCATTTTGAGTGTTAAAATAATAGCATTCTCGCCTCGCGTGCTCAACGGTCACAACGTATACGCGACACAATTTTGGGGACGTTTACACGATCCCTAAAAGATCCAAACATTCTAGATCTAAACCATAATCTCTTTTGCCACCTGAGTCCAACTCATCTACTTGGGCCGTAGGAGAGTTTTCACACGCTTCCTCTGCGCTAAAGTGCAGTTCACTCGACAACCTCGATCAATCGCCTTCGACCATCCGAAGTACCCGCAAGCACAACAATGGCACGTCGCACTCGCGGCGAAGAACCACGACGCGGCGTCGGAGCGCCGGAAGACGAAGAAGAAGCACTTGCGGGCAATCAAGGAAACCCCAACGAGCAAGAGGAGGAGGAAGAGGAAGACGATTACCTCGAGGCACGTCAAGTGATGAATCAAGACCTTATCGACGCGCTAGGTAGCGCCACACAACGAATCGTGATGGCGATCGACCGCGCAGTCACAGCCATGGGAACTCCTGGGGGAGCAGCACCTCCGGGAGGAAATCCGTTCATTCGCACACCGTTGCAAGCAAGGACGGATCAAACACTGGACTTCCATCAGAAGGAAGGACGCAAGTACTACGAGAATGCGACTCGATCCCTGTTCTCCAGTAGCGAAGACAAATTTGACGTCGAGCCGAGCAAGTTCCAGCTGTTCATCACGCTACTGCTAAACCGAGCTAAGGACCTAGGCATGCTCGACTCACCAACTACGCATGGAAACGCCATGCTACCAAAGGATCCAAGGAATCCCACGGACGATGGAGCTATCAATATCATCAAGGACTATGGAAGAGCTCAGCTGGAAGACATCACCAAGTGGGAGAAGGAGATCCTGAACCAAGAATCCAGGATGAGTCAAAACTCCAAGATCCTCTTTGACCTCCTGATGAACTCCCTGACAGCGAAGGGAGCACAACGCATCCAAATCTGGCGATCCCAATACACGGTAGATGGGATGGATGCGGGAGCCTGCTTGTTTAAGATTATTGTCCGCGAGAGCTACCTCGACTCAAACGCGACAGTATCAACAATCAGACTCAATTTGACGAACTTGGACGAGTACATCAGGGAGAACGGAAGCGACCTAGTCGCTTTCAACGCCTACGTCCAGAGTCAAGTCGATGGTCTAAAAGCAAGGGGCCATAACACAAGCGATCTAGTAGTCAACCTGTTCAAAGGCTACAGAGCCGTGGAAGATGACAAATTCAAGGTCTATCTCCAAGGCATCGAGAACAGCCATGAGGACGGATCAGTTGAGGTTGATGCCCCAACGCTCATGTTGCGGGCAGTTAACTTCTACAAGACGCGACTGACCAGGAACGAATGGGAACAGCCAACGGAACAACAGAAAGAAGTGTTAGCGCTGCAAACCCAAGTGGAGTCCCTGAAAAAGCAACAGAACCGAGCTAAGAAGACGGCGACCGATGGGAAGCGCCAAGGAAACCAAGAAAACGGATCCTCGAGCAAGCCACCCCGTCCGAACTGGCTCCGTAACAATGTCCCACCAAAAGAGGGATCCGAACGACGCTTCCGGACTTGGAATAATGCCAAATGGTGGTGGTGTGGTCCGGAAACGGGAGGAAACTGTGGCGGCGGATGGAGGACCCATCAACCGTCCGAGTGCCGATCCAAGAAGCGCGAAGCTAGTCCGTCCGCAGGCAAGAAGAAGGAAGATGGAGGCGGACGAAAGAAGTCGACCACCTTCTCTGGAAAGAAACGCAAGCAAGATGCCATCAAGCTAGCGGTAGCCAACGAGACCATTATGTCCGATGACGAGGACAAGAACCATTCGGACGCGGAGGACTCCGAATACAGCACCTGACGAACCTGGAGAAAGTGGAAGATAAACATACTAACCATGATGGTATATATGTTCACCACTTTCTCCCTTAGGCACGCCATAGAATGGTTGATTGTTGGGATAGCGCACCAAGTAATCAAGGGAATCCTGATAATGACGGAACTCGTCACATTCATAGTGGACGACGATCCCGAGGAGGAACAGGACCCGAAAGATTGGTTGTCACGTGCACTCCACGTCACCAACAAAGGAATAGAACAAATAGCAGGCAGATTACACGCCCGAATCAAATCAAATCGGAGTGGCAGGACGCACAGAATCCAACACCATTTCAACACAAGACGAAGATACAGGACGAGCTTTCGAATCATGGCAGCCGTCATCGCCATGTCAGCAGGAATGTCCAATGGAGCACGACAAGTTGGAACCTTCGACACTGACTCACGGCTGGTCGGGATCGATAATCGATGTTCGGGATGCATCAGCCACAAACGATCCGATTTCCCGGGTGAATTGTTGGAATGTAAGAGAGCCATCAAAGGATTTGGGGGCTCAAAGACGTACAACGTATGGCAAGGAACCTTGCAGTGGGACTGGGATGACGACCAAGGAGTCCCACACAGAATGGTCATACCAAAAGCATACTACGTTCCCGATGGCAACGTGAGACTGCTGAGTCCACAACACTGGGCGCAATCAAGGCAAGGTGAGGACAAACGTGGAGGAGCAGGTTCAACAACAACTGCCCAACATGTCACCATGTTCTGGAACAAGAGGGAGTGCAAACGCACAGTCCCATTGAACCGCAGCCAAACCAACGTCGCCACGTTCGCGCTCTCAAATGGTTACGAATCGTACCATCGATACTGCCAAGAGACGAACACTGGGAACCAGGAAGACGATCGAGACCCAATCATCATAGACGAGCTTCAAGTCGATGCGACAGCGGTCATATCGGACGACGAGGCATCAATCAACGATGATATGGGAGAGGAACGCTCGGATGAGCCAAACGAATGGCCAGAAGAAAACGAGCAAAACGACAAACCCCGTGAGTTCGATCTGAACGGAAAACAAACAACCGAGTTGGAGGAACCGGCTCCCAATATCATCATAGATGAAGAGGAAAGGTTGCCAACACCAACAGCGGAATTGCTTCAATGCCATTACGATTTTGGCCACTTACCTTTTACCAAACTCCAGAGAATGGCGAGGGATGGTGTCCTTCCCTCAAAGCTGGCAAAATGCAAGGTGCCAGTGTGCTCTGCATGTCAGTACGCTAGAGCGACCAAACGCCCATGGCGCTCACGCAATGTACGCGACCGCGAAGCGGAGCGACCAAACAACAGACCAGGAGCAGTGGTGTCAGTTGACCAAATGGAATCACCGACACCCGGTCTGGTAGCACAGATGACCGGATTCATAACTAGAGAACAGTACAAGTATGCGACAGTTTATGTCGACCAAGCGACGGGACTGGGATTCGTCTACCTCCAAAAATCATCCAACGCGAAGGAAACACTCGAAGGAAAGAGAGCATTCGAGAGGTACGCGATGGCTAGAGGAGTAACGATAGCGGCATACCATGCGGACAATGGTATCTTTAAGGCCAAAGCATGGGTAGAAGCCTGCAACAACCAAAACCAACCACTGACCTTTGCAGGAGTTGGCGCACATCACACCAACGGCAAGGCAGAACGACGAATCAGAGAACTACAGGACATGGCGAGAACCATGCTAATACACGCCAACAGGAGATGGCCAAACGCTATCACTGCTAATTTATGGCCATACGCAATACGTCACGCCAATGACTGTATCAATGCAGCACCAAATATGCAACAACCCAACAAAATGTCTCCACTGCAGTTGTTTAGCAAAACACCAGTGAACATCAACAGGAAGCACTGGAAGCCATTCGGCTGCCCAGTGTACGTCCTGGACGAGGCATTACAAGGGAATAAGCCCTTCCACAAATGGAAGCATAGGGCAAAGGTCGGGATTTATCTTGGCCAATCACCGATTCACAACCGGAACGTCGCCTTGGTCCTCAGCAGATTCACGGGGCATGTCAGCCCGCAGTTCCACGTGAAATTTGACAAGGCATTCGATTCCACCAGACAGGAGAATCTGGAGTCCCACTGGCAGTACAAGACGCACTTTACCAGTGCACCAAGTAAAGCGAGCGTCCACCGTACGCCAGAGCCAGAGGGAGAGACAAAGGGTCCACCAAAGCAAAGGAACAAGAGAATAAGGATCCACAAACCAAGTAACGATCCAGCCAATGATCCCCAAAGGGAGGATCGCACCAATGCGCAAACAAATGATGACCCGCCAACGGTCCCAACAGAGGACGGCCAAGAACCCAGCGAGGAAACCGGGACGCCGTACGCACAGGGTGAGGGCTCGGCTAGCCGACAACAACAACGAGAAACAAGTGGAAATGAGGGCCAGAGGGAGCATGGCGGTAGTACTCCCACTGAGTCAACTCCACCACAACGATCAAGGTTCGGCAGGATCGTCAAGCCCGTACAGAGGCTCATAGAAATCATGATGGCTGAAACAACGACCAACACCAAGAGCAACAATCATACAGTAGACGGTGAATTGTTCTGTCTGGAGACGATGTTCCCAACGGACGACTCCGATCTGCTTGGCGACCCATTCCATGCATTCAAAGCAGCGGCATCGGATCCCGACACCATGTACCATCATGAAGCAATGAAGGAACCCGATGCGGAACGCTTCATGGATGGGATGCAACAGGAAATGGACCGACAATTCACTGACGGCAATTTCTCACTCATCCACCGCAGCAAAATACCAAAGGGAGAAAAGATATTCCCAGGAGTATGGCAGATGCGAAGGAAGAGAGACATCAAAACGAGGGAGATTAAGAAACACAAAGCACGTCTCAACTTCGATGGATCCCGAATGGAAAAAGGGAAACACTACGACCAAACGTATGCGCCAGTCGCATCATGGGCATCCATCCGACTCGTCTTGGCGCTGGTAGCCGCCAACAACTGGCATACAACGCAAATAGACTACGTCCTGGCGTACCCTCAAGCGCCAGTCGAACGCGAAGTCTACATGGAAATCCCGCGAGGATACGAGCTCGCGGATGGGAAGGATAAGCGCGACTACGCGTTCAAACTCCACGCCAACCTATATGGCCAGAAGCAAGCAGGACGAGTATGGTATCAATACCTATCTAAACGATTGGTCGAAGATGTGGGATTCACCAAGTCGCGCATCGATGAGTGTGTCTTCTACAAAGGGAACACCGTCTACGTGCTTTATACGGATGATTCCATAATCACTGGACCAGACCAAGAGGAGATCAACCAAGTGATCAAGGAAATCCAAGACGCCGGGCTAAACATCACGGTCGAAGGAACAATCAAAGATTTCTTGGGAGTCAACATCGAAAAGCAAAAGGATGGGACCATCGAATTCACACAACCGCACCTAATTGACAAGGTGCTATCCGCACTGCGATTGGATGGAAAAACGGTGAAACCAAAGGATGTTCCAGCGGCGTCATCAAAGCTCCTAAAGCGCCACACCGACTCGGCACCATTCGACAACCACTTCAACTATCGCTCGGTGGTGGGAATGCTAAATTACTTGGAAGCGGGATCACGAAGCGACATAGCCTACGCGACTCACCAATGCGCACGCTTTTGCTCGGACCCGCGCAAGGAACATGGCGAAGCAGTCAAGTGGTTGGGTCGTGATAAACTTCTCTCGATTCAACAGGGGTTAGACAGATAGTTAGGATAGGTAAAAGGCTCGCTGAGCCGACAATCGAATCACCAACCGATACAACAATCCTCCACGGGTCAGAGAAGAGTTGCAAGTCGAAGTCCGCCGTGGGTGGGGGCAGTCGGTCCACTGATAAGAGGTTAGTCTTAAGATGAGTGTTAAAATGGTGATATTAATGATTGTGAGACGATTACTAACTAAGGTGGTTGACGGTGCCGAAGTCCTGGCTCTTGCATACGGCCATGGATCTGGTGTGATAGGTCCTCACTGGTTGGAGTGGACCGGCATTGGTGTATATTGAATGTATAGGGTGATGGATAACATGTATGGGATGCAACAGCTCTTGCTTTGTCGTGGTATAAGTCTTGTCCTGGGCGCGTTGCTGTTTGCATTCTTGGATTTGTGGGAACAGAGATATGGTCTCGCGTGATCGTGATTCGTGCTTTGATTACATAGACCGTTAGGTCGAATCGTGGATGCGCGTACTCGGATAGTAGAGGCGCGCACTTGATAGTTTTGGGCGCGCACGTGTTGGGCCATAGTTAATATCCGAGCGGTCGCCGATAACGCGTGCACTGCGAGCATGCCGTGGCCAAATTTATAGTTTCGCGAGCATGCCGACATTCTTTTCTCACTTTTAGGAAAATGTCATCGGATGCCATAAAATACTAGCATCATTCGATGAGTTGTAGGTTTCGCCACCTAGTTTTCGGTGAGAATCCTAACACTCCCCACAATTCGTCGAATGAGGATTGTCAATTCCCTCATCACTTTCCTGGATTTTTCCTCTCCAGAATAACAAAGATCTGAGCATGGGCCAAACTGCGGCGAATTCCCAATGTTTACTGAGGATATCAGCTGGGTTTGTCTTTCCATCTTTCCAGTAGAATGCGACGTACTTTGCAGCGATAGCTTCACGGACTCGGTGATAGGATAGGAGATGGTGCCTCTTGGAGATGATTGAGTGTGGTGTGGTGCTATTGATAACAACAGAGCGGTTATCTCCAAACATGTAACTCTTCTCTCGCAGAAAGACTCCCAAGTATCGGAGTGTAAGGCGTAGCTCCGTGATCTGATCAACTGCAGTCCTTGCGGCAACAAATTCAGATCCATACGTGGCTGTTTCCACTGTGGCTTGTCGCTTACTGTACCAGTCCACGGGTGTACCATTTACAAAATGCAGGATGGCTGTAACTGCTTTCCCAGTAACAATATCATGCATGAGATTTGCGTCGACATAATGTATAGTTGTCACAAAACGCCCAAGTGGGGTTGGACAGTCCTCAGGGATACGTTCCTTGGCGTCCATGTATACAGTACGACTCCAATCGTATTCTTGGATAGGTAAAGCTGATAAATCTGGCTCCCCAGTGCGGAATCTGATAGACCCATCAGGAAATGACATGAGGTATCCATAGATGCGCTTAGCTCGCTTCAAATGACCAATCCTTGGAGCAGCTCTGAACCTTGATAGAGTCATGGTAGCAGGAAAGACATCAAAACGGCCAATGGTAATTAGCCATTGCAGTTGTCCAATAAGAGTCTGGAAATGCTGGGTCCCTTCTTCATCTAAGAGCTCAGAGTCATCGAGTTCAGGATGATCGTTAGCAATGACTGGCGGCTTTGCTTTCTTGGGTTTCTCATTGAACAATCGTTCATAGGTATCCATCATCTTCTCGATGTACCTTCGTGGGTCAGACACAAGTGTACCGTCTGGATCTTTGGTATAACGACACCCCAAATGATACTCGATAGGTCCGACTCCTTTGAGTTTGAAGTTGTATTTTTCTGTAAAGATCTTGCAGACAGCTTCAGGGTCCATGGCAACGATAGCTAAGTCATCAACATATACAGCGATATATTCATAACAGTCTTCTCCAGGAGCCTTCTTCATCCAAATATCAGGGTCAGCCTTGCTTGGAGAAAATCCCATATCAATGAGAACATCAAACAGTTTGTCATGCCAGCGAGCACCTGAGGATTTGAGACCATATAATGCCTTGTAGATGATCAAGATATGTCCTTCTAACTCCTTGAACTCTGGTCCTGCAATGATGAAAATCTTCTCTCCTGTCAATGCTTCTAGGTATGCGTTCCCAATATCTGCTCCCCATATTTCCATGTCGTTCATGGTTCCAAGAAATATGGCAATGCGAAGGTTGCAAATGGAGACAACCCCTGAATAGATGGTCTCAACGGGTTCCTTGGTAAGATGTCCATCTGCGACAAGTCGTGCCTTGTGCCTTCCGTCATGCTTGACATCAAAGACCAGATGTACTCTTATCTTATGATATCCTTCTGGTGCATTGGCCAATTTCCCATTAATGAACTTGGCTTTTCCATGGTTCTTGAAAGTGTTATACGATTGGATCTGTGAGAGTTCCAATTCTGTTGCGTCTTGCCATTTCGTGTTCCCAAACTGCTTGTCTAGTTCCACTGCTTCTTCATAGGTGCGAGGTACTTGGAAACCAAACTTGTACTTGATAGAGCGACGAACTTGTTTGATCCTGGATTGTTTAGCTGCTCGAATGAGTCTTTTGCTTGTCTTGACGTATCGCTTGAGATGTTTCCATCCAGGTAGATCCAGCAAACCATTTTTCTTGGCATAGATGGCGACTGTGATGGGGTCATCATTTGCAATAAGAGATAGAGGTTCGTATGTCGTCTCCCCAGTCTCCCAATCAACAAGGACATTATATTTACTCCCTTTATAGTCTGGGTCGCTTGAGTTCAAAGGTCCTTGGTGTGCAATAACGTCTCTGAATCGGAAGAGACTATCCCCTGTCGTTTGGGCTTGATTATCCCTTTCAATGTATTCCATGAGCTGGTTGTAGGAGATCATCTCATCAACATTGGAGTTAGACTTGCGAAAGATGTATTTGAGTCGATCTTCTTGTTTGGTTGCATCTTGTTCCAGGTCGACAACTCGTTTGATTACTCGTGCTCGGTGGCGCTCCCCATTCTCTTCAGTGTCACAAAGGAATGTGCGTCCAACTAAATCGTCATAGTCAATTGTTGGCATAGGTGTGGATGGGTCTTCACTTCTGCTGCGAATAAAGACAGTGTCACCTTGCTTGTCAGTGGGTTTATGCGGCGACTCCTCCCCTGAAGAGATATCCACACGAAGGTTGGGGGTAGTGGAGGCAACGCGACGGACAGCGGAACGATAGATGATGACGTTGTCGGCAGTGAGGATCTTCCAAGTAAAGGCATCACCAACATTGTGGGCAAAACCAACCCAGTGGCCAAGCTTCTCGTCGGGAGACGAAGGGTAAGAACCGGAGGTAGGTTCAGAAGGGTCGACACGATAGTAGACCTCATCCCAGAAAGGAAAGAAAAGGAGATGGGTAATGTCGGGTGGGGTACCGGTAAGAGCCTCAAGAGGGGTGCGGCCAGAGTGGGTGGGAGAGGAAGTGTGATTGAGGAGGTCACACACATATTCTAAACAAAGTAACCATGCAGAAGCAGGGCAGCCAGAGGCATTCATGATAGCGTTGGTCATACGCTTAACGGTCTGGTAGCGGTTCTCAGCTTTGTTCTGGTGTTGATGATAGGGCTCGGAACGGTATTCACCAATCAGAAGGGTGCGAAGAATATCCTTGACCTTGTGAGAAATAAGTGACGAACCACCATCACTGATCAAAGTCTCCATGACACCACGTGTACGAATGTTATCCTGGAGGGTATTGACGAATTGCTTGGTAGACTTGATACCATAAATGTCAGTAACCAAAGTATCACGACCAACAAAAATCTGGGCAATCTTGCCACCATGGTTAACAGCCGGGGTGTTGGTGGTATTGACAGACCGATTGGTTACACGTGGATGCATGCCGGGCTGAAGACAGCGCGCGTGCAGGATCGTTTTGTCGGCGCCTGAATCGAGCAGGGCACGCAACGGGACGGTGTTCTCGACTCCACCAATGGACCGAGCCATCAAAATGGTGAGGGGAACAGACGGAGGCTCAGAGGGAGCGACCGAAAGGGGACTAGATAAACTAGGAGCGTCAGAGACAGAACTAGATGAGTAGACATCTTCATAGTGATCTAGGTTAGATAAAAAACCATTATTGGGATCAACGATGTCAGCGATGACAGCATCCGTAGGATTAAGACAAGGGGAAGCGACAGTATTCGTCGTTGCCTCCAGGGGAGGACAAGTCGTAGATGTGGGCGATGTCCATGTTACGCCCGTAGATCTTGTACAATTGTTCGCGGACCTCGAGAATTGGGGCCTGAGGATGGCATTCTCGGCCGGCATAGCCTGTGGAGGGCCAGTCTGGATGTGACATTGCTGAGCAAAAAGAACATCAAGATGATGAGAAATATCCGGAGAGGATGAGGTAAAAAAGGAAGAAGAACACATACCGGGGACCGTTCGATCGGCATTGCGGAGACTTGACCAATCACGGATATCAGTGAGAGGGCGTTGACGAGCACAATAAGCCGCGTCTTGCACAGAAGGCAACGGCTCGGCCAACGACGGATCAACCGGTGGATTGTCGCCTGTGCTGGTGCCTTCAGAGGCATGCTGGTCTGAGCCAGATCCAGAACGACGGGGAACAGCGCCCCAACTGGAACCAATAGGGCGCAATCCTCCAGACGAGGGAGTTCCCTGGCTACGAGAGCCTTGGCCGTTACGGCCTTGGTTCTGAGAACCATTGTTGGGATGAGACCCAGTAGGGGTACGAAGACCAGACCCGGTACGGGCAAGAAAGGCGTTGAAACGCTCTTGGTTAAAATTGGAGGACTGCGGGTTGTAGATGCAGTTGGCCCAAGTATGATTGGCGTGCGAAGGAATCGCGTCCTTGTAAGGACAGGCATCGCCGTCATTGACGGGACGGTCACCGGACGCTTGGCGTCCACCATTGGACTGGCGATTGCCGCCGCGGAGACCGCCACGGCCACCATTAGAGGAGCGAAAACGCTTCGTGGAACCGCGAGAAGTGGAATCATTGCGAGGATTGCGGGACTTGGCCTGGGACTGTGCATTGGCAGCCATCTTTTCTTGGGAGACCTTTTGATAGCCACGCATCGCATGAAGAAGGTCGGTGATGTTGAAATGATTCACCAAATCTGCAACCAAGGGATTGGCCGTCTTGAACTCGTTGCGCCAAGCAACAGGGGAGCCGAGATAGAAGGCTTGCTTCAACTCATCGTCAGTGAGGGCTTGGACAGCGTTGTCGTTGGACAAGTAACGGAGACCGTTGGAAATCTTCTGGAGGGTGTGATAATGGATATCCACGTTCATATCAGGTGGCTTGCGAGGACCGCTAAGAAGGTGTGCCCGAAAGGCATTGACTTCGGAAACCGTCAACTTGGGTTCGAAGATCATAGCAATCAACCGTTTGAAACACGCCTCATCGAGGTCGGCGCCATCAGGCAAAGCCTGGAATGCATCATGGAACTTGTCCGCTACGAGACTTGTGGTAACACGGGGAAAGTAGGTGCAGCAGGCAGCAAAGGGCTCTGGATGACCGGAGATCTTGACCTTGTCAACAAAATGGAGGACCCACAGGAAGAGATTCGAGGGCTCTTCATCCACGCCATCTCGGAATGGCAAGAGACGGACGTAGTACTTGTCATCGTCGTCGTCTTTCAACTTGAGGGTGGAAAGAGCAGAGGAAGAATCTGAAGCCGAGGCTTGATCGAAGCGCTTTTGGAAGCGTTGAACATCCGCAAGGGAGACGAGGGAAGATCCTGTGCTCATGATGAGACTGCAAAAGAAAGAAAAGGAAAGGAATCAAAGGATGATAAGATCAACGAGGATCGGCCAAAGAACGGCAGGTGGTTATGGTGAAAGAGTGTTGGGGGAAGTTTTCGAGCTTCTGATCAGAGTGCCATACCCATGTAAAATAACACGGTATAAAAATTGTGATCTTTAGGAATTACGAGGAATTAGGGGAAATGAGGAATCCACAGTGCCACGTGCGACGAGAAATGACTGGAGGAGGAACAGCCAGATGGCGGAAGATTCATGTCGCAGTGTCAAGAACGCGAACCGGGAATGGAACGTGGTGACACGTATGGCGGGATCCATAAACTCTGTCTCGATGACGTCCTGCCTGGGCCTGGGGCAAAATTTTCAATTTTCCATCGAGATTTTCTCTACATATTATCAAAACGACAGATATTTTTCCATCAATGCATGTCTGTCGTACGTATTCTGGCCGGTGTCGCGTGCCGATGCAATAATTATAGGAAAGCGTGCTACTGTTACCCTCTCCGCGCCGGTCCCGATTCCCGATGTCTCAAACAAAACTTGGATGCAGCGGTCTCACAAAATTGAATCGATTCCCCCTTGCTTCTGGTGGCAAAGTCGAGAGAGCAACAAGAAAAGATCGACATTGCATTCCTTGAAAGCATCCCGTGACAGACAGTCTCACATTCTGTACACGATGGACTTTCTGGACGAGAATCCTCATTTGATTCATCTGGCCTATCCATCCATTACTGCTTTGCATGACTATCAAGACAATTCCTGTGCTAAAGACGGAAATCACGAAGAATCCAACGGGTACGACATTCCAGAGTTTCCCTTTTCAAGAACAGTAGCCTTGAGCTTGGCAGAGTGTACCGTGATCTTCTGCATTGCCTGGATTTTGTTTCAAATGTTTGCTATGAAACAGTCGTCATCTGCCGAAGGTGAGCATCGTCCAGAAAGGCCCAGAACAACTTCTGGTGAGAGAAAGCATCCCGCCGATACAACTCGTCACTCCGAGATGGATATGCGAGCTCATGATCTCCTCCGTCATTTGATGATCCAACACAAGCACTGCAAAACGAGTGGGTCTTTGCTGTTGAGGATGATACAAAATGTCATTGCGTTGCGACCTTGTGTCTTGCAGACCGAGGACTCCAATCGACTCTTTCCATTGCATTTGGCATGTCTTTATTCTTCGCACTGGAGCGTCATTGATTATTTGGTCCAAAATGATCCAGCAAACTCTTTACAAAAAACCGCAACGACCGGCAATGGCTTTGAAATCCTTCCTCTTCATTTTGCAGCCTGGCGAAACCATTCGGCAAAGGCTATACAAATATTGATCAAGGCGTTTCCAGAGGCATTATCAATGCACACAGAACGAGGAAGATGGCTACCGTTGCATTTGGCATGCCGCTCTGGTTCACAATGTTCTCTTGAATTGGTTCAGGAGCTGGTGGAACAGAATCCATGGGCGTTGCAATCCGGTGGAAGTGCGAGCGAACTTCCTTTGCATTGCGCGTGCTACTATCAAAATTCCTTTGATGTGATTGAGTAT
The DNA here is from genome assembly GCA_946965045.2 of Epithemia pelagica. Taxonomy (NCBI): domain Eukaryota; phylum Bacillariophyta; class Bacillariophyceae; order Surirellales; family Surirellaceae; genus Epithemia; species Epithemia pelagica. Next base: position 2,342,608 of record OX337241.1, on the reverse strand, counting down.
CTAACACAACAGAATCCCTCTGCGTTGACCGCGAAAACGCGAGAAGGATGGACGCCACTGACCCTTGCGGCGGCCCGTAATTTAAGCCTGGAGACAATTTACTTCCTTGTCAGACAGTGTCCTCCTGTTTTGCTCCAACAGACGTATCGTCAATACCAAAGCAATCCCGACCAACAACCGAAAATATCCGTTCACGGTAGTCCCAACAACGAGATTATCCACCGAGAGTCACTTGTTGTTGGTTCCGGTGCCAATTGTTTATAATGTTGTGATGTAAACATCACTTGGGCTCAGCGAGATTTGGGAGTATGCACATCGTTGGTCTCCTAGTTTTAAGTAAATCAATTTCTGGAGGACATAAGTTTATTGACTGAGGTCCCCATTGACCAATTCGGCTCGGTCGTCATGGAGGGACGATACAGAGTCGATGTCAAGTTATAGGTCAGAGCTTCCGGATGAAGTGCCTCGCGGGAAACCTCCGCGCCTATTGTACACCTCCGAGGAGCAGATTGGAATCGAGTCTCGTTCTTCTGCGTCAATTAAATCGTTTCTTTGCCCTTTGATAACGCTAGTTTGCTATTCATATGTTGTAGTGGTCTTTCTCGCTTTGTATGCGAAGAAGACAAGGGTTTTGCTACATTGGTTGTTGGTCTTGCGTTTGGCACTTTTCGACATACGGCATCTGTGGCATAGAACCACCGACCTGATGACTCAGCTCGATGATCACTTGAATGAAATACCACGATATAGTAGCAAGTTCGTATAGTTAACTTTACATGTCTAATTTAGCGTCTTTGTTATGAAAAACCCATCCCATGACCCATAAGAGATGGATTGCTGCAGTGAGGAACTGTAATTTTTTGACGATCGCAAGTTGTGCTTCCAAACCTCAGAAACGGCAGGCCTTTTCTCTTACTCCACCCAGTCCATGAGAGGATTGAAGGCATGCTCGTCCGCTTCGAGCTTCTCCCTAAGAGACATGTTCCGCGTCCTTCGTCCTCCATGGCCCTTGGACTCGTAATCAACCGTTGGAGTTCGAGGAGTGTTGTCCATCTTGGGTGACAGTGGACTGGTGTGAGAGGCCTTGTTCCGTTTGCCGCCACGACGTGATTTGCGGTTGGAAGAAACGTAGTGCTCCCTTGAATCGATGGATGCTAAGGCACAGGTTGCACCATCAATGTTATCATTGTCGCTTCCTACGCTTGTCCAAGATTCATTCAAGGCGCCCAGCGCATCCTCCAGACTCTTGCTTGAACTGTTTGAAACCGTCCGAGCGACACGGCGTTTTCCTCCTCGTTTTGTCATTGTGAGATTTCCAACTTTGTTGAGAGAATCTTGAGTAAACACAGTCATATCAACCGAGGATGATTCAACATCCATTTCTTTGCCTCCAGGCAAGTTCTTTTCCAACAGCGACGAGAGAGACATGGTTCAAATTCGAATAGAATGTGTTGAAAAAGTGGAGCCTCCGCATATTTTGCGAAGTTTTGCGCGATCTCCCTCGTTTCTCGTTTGTCATGATTGTTTTCGAATACGCACAACCAATTCGCAAGAATCGACCAGTCACCATTATAATTGCCTTGGACCGGGTTGTGAGAGCTAAGGACATCGATTAGTCTTGCTTGCTATGTCCCACGCACACGTGTTGTGGTATCGCCCGGTTTTAATCGAAATGATAGGGCTCATATCCATCACCTTAGCGGTAGTTTATATCGGAATCACGCCTTAGTCGGCAAAAACCGGCATTCGACTGCGCATCGCTCATCCACTCATGTGCGACTAACCCCTGCTTGGGAGGCTCAGAGATACAATATCCAGCGGGAATGACATCGACACTGGAAACTTGAATCACAGAAAGACCTTCGGGGCAATTGTAGAAACATCCGCTTTTTATCCCCCAGGAGTCCCCCGTATACTCGTACTTTATACCCTCAAAGCGGATGATCGACTAATCCACGACGGTCGTGCGAAGCAGACATGGCGCTGTTGGCTTCTCCTTCTCCGACGGGCATGTCATCGTGACCGGATTGTTTTTGGTCGACAATGCACTTGGAAAGGGTGCGTCGAGGGCCACGTATCGAATGTTGTTGTCATGGTTCAGTAAAAAGCGGCCAAGAATATTCACCGCCAAAGACACGAAGGCGATCCTCGCTTTCTACACCCATAATCGTTTACACGCATTCGTAGAGAATGGCATTGTCGGGTTCTTGGATGTCTCCGTATTGGTCGCCATCTGCGCCAAGACATGATTCATTTCTTCGGACGCCTTGATGTTATTTCCAGTACCCAACAAGCGACGCAAAGTCAAGAGCTGCACCTAATGAAAGAACCTACCAAAAGCTTTGTCGCAATCGAAAACGAAAGCGTCAACACCAACAGCAAGACAATGTCTACTTTGTGATTTGCTACAGATTATTCTGCATTCCTCTGGCCAATCGTAGCATACCAGCCGTCAAATGGCTAGTCCTGGGGGTGGTGAGACATGACTGTCGTGCTTCCACCGCCAACTCGCAGCCTTGCCGATTCAGACGTGTCCTGACAGTTGTGCCACTTGCGCTCGATCAGTGGTTTGATCGTAGGTAAACAGCATGCCCTTTGATACGTCATTGGAAACAAGAAAAACAGCATGATGGAGGCGCCGAGATCCCCATTGGACATGCGGATCGCGGAAACATGCAGATGCAACATTAAGCCGCTCCTCCTCAGCAACATCAAGAATGTCCGGCATGCGGCCCCATGGCTTGATGTCCACCACTAAATAAGAGCCACTCAAACGAAGACTTTGGTATACTCGTGTCTCGAAACGCTGGTGGTGTTCACCAACCCTGTCAGACTTGGTCAAAAACTCAATTGCACGAGTCTCGCCGTTTCGAAGAACAAAATCCATCCACGCTCCCAGTCCGCCTCCCTGAAGATGTTGCATATTCTTTACAGAAAACGTACGGTCGTGGAACGTGCTGGCCAATGGATCCGTAGAATTCGGCCTGCCAGATATCTTCAACCGGAAAGCCAGACTCACTAGACTCATCAATTGATGTCCTTCAAGCCTGCCTTTGCAAGATCAAGTTCTCTGGGTAGATTATCGGTGGCATCAAAGAGGTCTGGGATCGTCATACCGGTCTGGAAAAGATCGAAGAAGTACTTTCGGCGGACATGTTCGCAGGACCACTCTTTGTTTTCCTGCTTGAGAATACCGTACGGGACAAGTGTGGCACATTCAGAATTGGTGGCAGTGCCTTTCCACACCTTGAGTAGCAGAAATTTCATGTCTTGGTCCAAAACCGGTAGTGTTTTGCATTATTCGGATCTTGCATTGTTTCTGCAGAGAAGAAAGCATCAGCAAGTGTCGCTGTCGTAAGTTCCTGCTTCAGGTTCTTCCATCGTTCAAGCAGAGGCGGGACAAGAAAATAATAGCGACTATAAATGTCACCAAACCATTCGACCATTTGGTCATAATCTTGTTCAGCCACGTCCAAGCGCTGGAGCTAGGAATTAATCTCAGGTCGAACCAGGCAAGTCGACGCGCGATGCGGAAAATCCACAGGTGTTTTGGGATTGATTTGCTCCGGGGTTCTTGGGGATAACAAATCTCCTTTATGCCGTCATCTCGCAATTGTAAGCCTGGAGTATGCTCTCTCTGGCGCTTGGTTCTGCTGAAACATGTGAGATAGCGATGACTACTATATGTTTTATATGACAATCCAACAGTCGTCGCTTCTTAAAAATGATCCTGACATAAGACGTACATCTGACACGTCCTATCACTTGTGCTGATCGGTGGAGTGGGGAGCGGCAATCTCAGTTGGATCGAGCAATCGCTGCTCTGTCGCGCAGTTGTGTATCCGTAATCGGGCAAGTCATGTTATTTCCCTCAGTGATCGTAGCGAAATTGTCCTTGTGGGTGTAGCTAAACCATACTTGGAGTTTTATCAGATCCATATAGAAGTGGCTGGCATAGATAATGAACTTGATTTTGTGAAGACCTTGTTGAATGATGAAGATACTACTACAATGACGAGGACTGTATCCAACGGGCGGGATCATGATGAAATCGGATGGTCGGTCGAATCTGGAGTGATAACCTTTGGACCGTAACAAAAACGTTAAATGGTTTGTTTTCGTTGAAAGTTTGACTTCCATTCTGACTTCAAGACCATGCCAGCAGACAATGAACCCATGAATGCATGCAGCCTTCCTATTGCGTCCTACCACAATGTCGAATGCTCGGTAAGGGTGATTTTTATCAAAGATGTAGTTGTTTAGCTAAGTAACAACCACTTTGAACGGTGTTCGTGCGCAGTCACATTGGATCTCCAAACTTGCGCTGTTATGCATTATGAGCAATGCGTGAATACAAATGCTTTTTCCCTGCACCCCTGCCACCCCGCTCACGGTGGACGGACACAAAAATATCCATCGTCGGATTCTATTTTTGTTCTCCTCCCTCTATTATCGTTCCCATCTCCTCGTCACGAGTAAGGCTACTCATACTGACGCTTCTTTCATCATCTTCATCATGGCGCCGTGGTCCACCATCAGACCTTTGCATTTCCATGGCAACAGGTCAACATCGGAAGAGGTAATGTCGCAACCATCGATCTTGCACACTCGTTCTTTCATGTTTTTACGTGAAGGCCTTCCACATCTTGTGTACCACTGGTATGCAAGTTCACGACGTAAAGCATCTTCCGGCATACTTGCCGAATCGTTTCGGAATAAGACTTTGCCGGATGACCTCATGCTCCCCCGATCTTCTCGCTTTGACGCTTCCTGATTCCAATCTCTTGTATCTTCCGTGGAACTCAAAGAGGCGCAGTCGCTTCTCATGTTACGCGTTGTAAGAATAGTTGTTCGATGTTGAATGCTGGTCACTCTGCCAAGTATGTTTTGGAACGAGATTAATGAGAAAAGTTTGAGGCAAAATTCATCCCAGCTCGTGAAAGCATGCCGCTCTCTTTCAACAATGGCAGATGGCAGTCACAGTCATCGTACCTATTACACTTCTTTGACTGTTAACCTACCACACCCTATCAGAGAGATCGGAAGCATTATAAAGGAACAACACGCGTCCTATTGCTTTCTAGAATGAGATAGATCATGAGGAGTAGTCATTGGTTTTACGAGTAGACGCTCGTTTACTTCGTCTTGGCACATCTTGATTCTTGATTCTTGATCTTGGTCTACCATCTACAACACTCCCGCTATTCGTACTCGTGTACCATCCCAGAGCGAAGAGGAATTGCACATCATCATGATTGATAATTGATGATAACGAAACTGGTAGCGGAAATGTGTTCTCCAGAAGTAAAAGAAAGAAAAATATATGACAATATATTCATATTTAAATATGTTTGTACCTTATTCCCTGAATTCTGAATGTAAGGCCATAATCTTCCCCATAGAACCCGATATGTAGAATTACAATACAAATCATATTTTGACAAAAAAATCATATATTCAACAGACTCCGAGTATCGTAGATTATAGAGGTAGTGCATTGGGCTGTTCGTGAGCGTGGTTTGCGAATTGGAGTTTCCAGAGACATCTTGTTGGGACATTTTGACAGATTTCATCTTGTATAGTTTCCGTTTGCATTTGCTTACTATTAGTTGGTAGGGCGTTGGGCTCACGACAGACAGTCGCGTACAATATCACATTTTCTTCTTCGTAACTCGTACTCGTAGAGGAGTACTCGTACGAGTACGAGCTACGAGCTTGATCGTATTCTTGGTTCTTGCCTCCACAATCCACATCCACAGTCCACAGGCAAATGCTATTGCTTTCACGAACAGGGTGAGATGTCGTTGCTTTGGCAATGGATCCTTCTTTGAAAATGAAGAGGTTCGAAAGATGGTTGATGATCAGTCAGTGAATAGAAACCATGCATATTAATAGATTGCGATGACTGTGCTTGATAACCACTTGTGAGAACATTTTTGCGTTGAAGCTGGATAACTGCCTTGTTGACTGACTGTCCATTTCAAAGCCATCTTTTTGTACCATCTTATGATTGCTTTGATGCTTTCTATGGAGATTGGCAATGGCTAGGACTGATTGCCTGTATCCGTTTGTTCTTTCCTCTCGATGCTCGATGAGCTGGACTTCCGCAAGGAATGGGTCGTTCTCCATCTTCTTTTCAATGATAGCTAGGTAGAGATACATTGGAGCCCTGATGGCTGATGGATACTTGTCGACTTAGGTTCCACTTCGGCCGTATGGCCATGTAAAGAGTTTCGGCAAGCTCCACAATCTCCCCAGTCAAAAAAGGGGAATAGCGAAATACAGGGGATAGATACCCCCATTCTAGTTGGAGCTCCATTACCCCCACCCAAAGATTAGATTTTGGTAGCATCTCGTTGTTTGTTGTGCAAGCAGAGGCATGAGAAAATGGGAATAGGGAGCAGAATATGAGTGGTCTTGTTTCCTTCTTTCAGGAGGAGCTACGAGGAACGGCTAGAGAGCAGAATCGCCCAGCAGCAGCGCACGGGACACAGTACCACGGATCGACAGTCACTCTAGCAAAGGGTGGTTCTGGACAAGGAGGAGTCCCCCACCGTCGCCCCAATGAAACGGGGAAACTGGCGTACGAGGAGTGGTCAGGGTTCCAAAAAGAGTGGATTCAGTCGTTCATGAATAAACGATTGTGTCTGCAAACAACGCAACAACATGAATCCACTTCTCAGGATCCTCCAGAAGAACACGAAACCACCTTCCCAAGCGAAGTGGACCGTAGGACTAGAAAGAGACCTTATCATTCCGCTGTGGGAGATGAATTACATGCTGACAATGACGACCTCGATCAGAATGAGACGGATTTACAATGCAACATCCCTAATATTCGAGACACACTGCACACCGCTAGCGCATTTGGTGATATAAACTTGTCCACGAAGTCTGTTCAACTGGGAAATCTTACAATACAAAAAGTATGGCCGTTCCGCCTTATCCGTCGCCCTGCAGTATTGAAAGCCTCACCCCGAAACCAGACTGCATTTTGTGAACATCCCGATTTCTTGCGCATGAGTCTGTTGCCGTGTGAAGACGATGGACCGCTCGATATGATTTATCGGTCCGTTCTGAGTATCGAAGTCACGCAGCAACAGCAAAGCTCGTCTCTGGCACCACAAAATCCCAATAATCGACTACGGCAGTTGGCCGTGGCTGTCATGTCAGAGCTTGGACCTCCCCAAGTGAAGCGAATGCAAATCTTTTTCTACAACAGTTACGCCAAAGCCTTGAATTCTATACTGCCTCTTTGTCGGACCAACAAAGTATTGCTTGGTCATTCCTTGCAGCTACAACTGGTGAACGTACAACCGGTCAGCATTTTGCCCAACTCTGCCGGATCATCGGATTGGTTCAATCAGCACGATGCCTCACCGTATTGCCTTTGTTTTGGAGATCAATCGCGACTTCATGACACTCAAGAGGAACCGCTAGATCAAACCGACTCGGCAGCAACGACAATGGCCTATCATCGATTTGATGGTGCCAGTCCAAGTCAAGATGATGCGGTCGAAATTCGAGTCTTATTAGTGTCCATTGAAAGCCGTCAAGTCGTCCGAGAATGGGAAATTTCACACCGACACAAGAACTACATTACCGAGGTTACGGAAACTGCCGCAATTGGTGCAAGGCAGAGGATACCAGTTTCATTGGATCCTGACAATGGACGACAGGTTACGTTGGTAGCAGATAAGTTGGGTTCTCGAGCCAACAAGAATGAAAGCAGTGCCACTCAGTATACTCTGCTGGTAAGTGAAAAATACGCATCTACTATGGTTTCATTGCCATGAATGGTGCAAACTCACGTGGATTATTGGGTAGAGTGAGCTTGAAACACATTATGATAGTCACAATGCTTCGGCGCCGATGCGTCCGTGTGTTGTCAACATTTACGGTGTAGCCCTTGGGTTTTGTCCACCGTCTTTAACGAAGCGACAGCAGTGGATGATTTCGATAGCCCTGGTTGATGATAGTTTGGAACCGACGTTCAATGGTCACGTACCAGCTGTGGCGATTATTGCTTTTGCCAAGACGAAAAGCGCCTTACCGGACGTAAGATACTGCGGTGATGTGGTTAGAATACACAGAGTCAAAGTGCAGAAATGGAAAGGTGATGTTCAACTTATGGGTGGTGAAGGTACATCTTATCTTGTCTTTCGTCAAGACTACAGTTCGAGTAGTCTTGACTGGATCGTCCGTTCGCCCAGCAAAAAGTGCTCAGTGGGTGAAAAGGATGAAGAGCGGTTTCCGAAACTGTGGAAATGGGGCCAGAAAAGAATATTTCAGTATGCAACAATTAAATCCGACTACTTCTGGAATATGGCTGATGTGCATCGTTTCTCTATTGACAGTGCCGAACCAGATAGCCAAAAAGAGGGCGATCTCACAGTGATGGTGACTGCCATGATAGAGTCACCGACCACAAGTGGCATTTCTGCTTATGGTTTTTTGAGAGTTTGGGATGGGACGGGTGCTCCTTCGTCAGAACCGTATCTGCCCTTTTGGTCGCCGACAGCGGGAGGCGACCCACCACCAGCGGCACTTTCCAATCTTTCGCGTGTAGTCATGTCCCTCCGACAGATGAAGAAGTATGAGAACCTTGCTGTACCGGAAGCAGTGACAGGTCGAGTGGCAAATGTAGCAGTGTGGGAAAAATCTCATTGGGATCTTCTCGTTGAGACAACGCAAATAGGCTCTTTTATAAGGCTACGAAATGTCAGGATGGGAGAGCTGGCTGGTGGGCAACGTTGTCTCATGTTATCTGCGAAAACTCATGTTACGCCGCTGCCAAGTTTGACCTATGAGGTGGCAGAGCTCATCAAAGCGCATGATGAAAGATTGAAGCTGAAGGATCCTTTGAATCCAAATAGCGGAGTTCTCCCCCTATCGTCAAACACTACACGGGATTCAAGAGAGGAAGAATCCCTGGAACTGGAAGGTGAACATACCACTTCTGCAAGCGCTGCGAGAGAGATTGACGAGAATAAAACAACCTCAAGTTTGACACAATTCGCTGCCTCTCCCGAACCGTCGTGTTTTGTTGGCGGTGTGAAGATTCTGGACACTTTCCCCTCTATCAAAGCCTTATCAACTTCTGAACTGGAGAACACGTTCCGCTCTCAGGGAGGATTGGGTTTGAGGCTTCAAGGGGACGACGACGATCTTGAGTGCATCGATGTCATAGTTGGTCTAAGTTCATCCGCTGCACAAGTTTTGCTCCGGACGCTTGGAGAACATGAATCGACCCCAGCTAGAAGTGACGCCCTCTCTCATCTTCGCGAGACAATAAACGAGAGACGAACTTGGATCGCAACAATTTTCTGTATTGTGCATAAGGGTGAAAGGTTCTTCCAACTTGACACACTAGAAGCATCGTCAACATAATTCTAGTATTTTCTAGCAGATTCATAAACGTTGAACTGATCCCATCCACACGTCGTTCCTCTCTAGAAAACGCTGTCCGTAGCTATGTGGAAAGATAATCGAGCGTCGCATAGTTTTTTCGCGCGCATGCGGGGTTTTACCTCTTTCCGCCTTACTTTTTTGAGAATTGACGGAAAACGTTGCGACGACGGTAATCCGAGATCCGAGCGTCACGTTAGTGGTACAAGTAGTGGTACAACGACTTGTTTGGTTCAAATAGCTTCTTTTACATAGAATTACAAACATGGCGTAAGTCCATCTTGAAAAACTCGGTCTGTGACGTATTCATTTGGACTCACATGGATTATTGTTGCTGCGTTTGTTCTCTAGTGAAGAAAGCGGACAGGTAATGGGCGGCGTAAAGCTGCTCGAGGGTGAAGAGGTGTTTGGAGTAGCTCATCTTTTCGCTTCTTTCAATGATACGTTTGTCCATGTGACTGATTTGTCGGGTCGGGAAACTTTGGTTCGTGTAACGGGTGGAATGAAGGTGAAGGCAGATCGCGATGAATCATCGCCTTACGCAGCCATGTTGGCCGCCCAAGATGTTGCGGCTAGATGCAAGGAATTGGGCATTACGGCTCTCCACATCAAAGTAAGGGGAACTGGAGGTAACAAAAGCCGATCACCTGGACCAGGCGCACAATCTGCACTTCGAGCTTTGGCACGAAATGGACTTAAAATTGGACGTATTGAGGATGTTACCCCAATCCCGAGTGATTCCACACGCCGCAAGTCTGGACGTCGTGGTCGACGTCTGTAGGGGATCGTTCCCCATTTGCGTCCGGCATTGAGTGGACCGTGTCTGATTCCATGCTGTTGGCCTCCAGTCTTCTCGCAACTAAGGCATTGAATTTGAGCGCTTTCGTTCAGTCTCACTAGGTAGTCATGATGACAGATGACGAATGAACTTTACTGAGGTTTTCTGTAGCTTAAATAATTCCATATATTCAAATGTTTTCGTCTTCCTTTGATTCGTCCATATCAGTTGAGAGTTTATTCCACGTTGCGGACTATGTAGTAGCCGTGAGTTCGTGATCACAAGATAAGCATGTGGGGCTAGTGAGAAGGGACGAGTTGTAAATCAAACGACTTCCTAGGATATAAAAATTGTCTTTGTCCGACACAGGGGGTTCTGTTGCATCCGAAATAGTACTAATTCAAATACTTCTGCTGAAGTTCAAGGAGAAATTTCAAATCCACCCAACGACGTTTGTGGAAACCCTGGATTCAGAACTGCGGACTGCGGATAGTCATTCGAAAATGGAATTTCTACTTGTTCTGCACGGCGTCTCTCCTTTTCTCTGGTGGGAACCTTGACGCGCTCGAAGCAATGTACGGTTTCAACTTTGATGGAAAGAGTACAAGTAACAATATCCACGTGAGACATGAATGGAAAAAATCACGGAATAATCAAAACAAGGGTACCTGAGAGAGACCTCACGATGGCGTGTCTGGTTATAGTCGCCTTGTCGCGCTTACCTTGAATCCAGTAAGATCAGGAATGACCAATTGAAGCTTTTTCAACGGATTGGGAAAATACCTCCCCTTGGAATTGATGCGCCCCTCTGATGTACATCGTTTCCCTTTGTAGTAGCCTTTCCTCGCCATCTTCGTTGTCAGAGGCATGCGTTTCCGTGCTGACTTGGACATGTACTTGGAGGCGAAAGACCGGATCTGAATCGGTTGCTGACAGAAACTACCCAACCAAGAATGCGCCGCTGCAGAACCGGCGTTCTGCTGGCCTGAGAATGATGACACAAACGACGTGGTTTTGACTACACGCCTCGTCATTGAAGCGATTCCCGACAGTATGTGGGAGTTCATGTCCGAAAAGTCACTGGGATGAATGCCAACGACGGCGGCGATGGCTCATGGACATCAGAATAAAGATACCCTATTCAAAACGAAGGGGTCAAACTGGGGGTCTTCGATTTCGGGGGTGTCGTTTTGAAGTCAGGGCAATACTCTTTTCTTCGGGACTTTAACGGGATCAAGAGCAAATAGGCATATGTAGTAAGTCATAACCCACTCGAAGTTTTGATCGCTGTGACTAATGCTCGCCAATCGACCTACAATTGCTAGTAAAGTATTTACAGGATCAAGATCAAGAAACATAAAATATTTATTATAATCTCTCAGATGTAATCAGGATCAAGATCAAGAGGCTTAAAAGAATGCGCCTTACAGCGATGATCAATGCATTTGCCAACAAATTCGCTGTTCGCCAAACCTCAAAAATTGATAAGAGCAAATTGGATGTTTAGCGAGTTGGTTGCAGAGACTGATCGCTGCTAGAAGTGATTGTTTACAAAAGGATTCTCTGGTGAAGGCTTTTCTATTAATCGTACGGAGACAATGGCGGACGACAGCTCTGCGGTAGGCTCAACCGCGACATTGATGGATGAGGGTCGCATTGAAGAGCTTCTCAGCGAAAAGCTAATGCATGGTTTCTTGCTAATGGAGCGTGTTTGTCCGAGATGTGTGACTCCTTTGGTTAAACAAGAAGTTGGTCATGGGCTTCGGTTTAAAAAGCAATGTGATATCAATGCCCCGGTGCCTGGAGTCCCTTTCTGTGTCAGTTGTAGAGCCCACATCATGACGGACGAAGCCGACATTGTTCGGATCCAGCGCCATTTTCACGGTCAAGCTCTACAAGGGCGAATATTGATCGACTTTCAGAAAGACCCCGATAAACTTCATTCTCTTATTGACGATGACGAGACGGTGGACACCGAAGCATCTAGTGTCTCGTCGCCTGAAATGGTGGACGGGCAAAAAACAAATACGACGAAAGACGGTCACAATCCACATATTAATGTTCTCGAAACGAATGAGGTTGAGCTGGTGAAATCCCAAAGCAATGCAGGAAAAGAAACTCCTATGTCGTTGGGTAGTCCGGTTCACGATGTAGCGGCTGATGAAATTTCCGACGCGGAGTCTTTGGTTGCTTCCATGGTGGAAAGTTTTGAGGATCAAGAAGACAATCATGAAGGTAGAGATACCAGTGCTCCAGATGTCACAACTCCATCTGCCTACAGCAAGACCTCTAGTCCCGACAGTAAGACAATCTCGAAAGCGCGAACAGGCTTGACAAAGGCAACGGAAAATAGTACCCCAACCAGCGAAATGAGCATGACTCCTGGAAGTACCATCAGCAAAACCGTTGTTAAAGCTGCAAGTCCCAGTACTGCATCAATTCACAGCAGCCAGGCCAGTCCTTATTCTACTACCAGCGACGACAGTTCTCGGTCCGAAAGAGATGGTGACGACGGCAGTGACGAAACATCTGAGAATCAACACCCAAAGGGATGGCCCAACTTTGAGGAACGGTAAGTCTATATTTGTATCCATTCAAAAGAAATCTAAATAGAAGAAAACTCACTTTCATCACGTTGAACAGAAAACTCATTGCAACGAAGGTTCTGAGTGTGAAAATGCTCCAAGGTCATAAACTACTACAAAAACAATGTCGAAATTGCAGCATGCCGATGACAGAGTTCAAAGGAGCCGTTTCTTGTGCTGTATGCCCTGTTATTCAACGAAGAGTATCGAAAGCAAACGAAGATGATCGTAAAATTAAAGAAAATGGAATTCAGGATAACAGGACGGCTGTTCAGAAGAACAAAAACCAGTTTTTCGAAAATGCAAAGAACCGTCTTGGTGCTTCCAAAGGAGAAGCGTTCGATACCACGGGTCCTCATGAACCCCTTTCATCCGATACACAGACACGTGGCAAGAATCATAGCATTCCCAACGATCATAGTTTCACCGGAGAAGAAGACAATACCATGGTTGAGAATCAGCTGCCACAAACGACTGGGCCACCGGGTGTTCGACCGGAAATCAATGACACTGGAGTGGAAGGTCGTGCAACGAAATCTTTTGGACCAACAAGCATGTTTGTTGCAGGCCAACACCCTGTTGCTCCAAACGTTGTTGGCAATAGATTCCTCTGCGCAAGCGGTGGTAATCGGATGAGTGCCAACAATAGCATCCTTGCTTCGGATCCGGAGTCGGTAAACGCAAGTCTTCTCTCAAAAGCTTCATCACGCCCTTCAGAAGCACGACGGAGAAACATTTCCAATCTTGGACCAAATATTGCAAAGCCTTATCTGAAACGGACTTTCGAGCCTGCTCTCGGAAAAGAATCGAAGACAGCTGATGTGGTCACAAAGGGGCGGCCTGCCAGACCTGTCATGGGAATATCCAAAGTCATGCCCCAGCCGTCACAAGACACAACAAATACCCCTGCATTGGTAAAAAATCGACAGCAGACACCGAACGCGAATTCTTCCGACGAAAAACCCGAAACCAAAACCCCGTCTGATGAGAATTCGACCAAGATCTCTTCCGTACATTCTGACAGCACAATCTCGTCCAAGACAAAGGTATTCTTCAGAGAAACTGGCTTTGAGGCGTTGCGTTTCCGTGGGATGCACAAACGCCCAGGCCTCAAACCACTTCAAACATGTCCGGATGACGACGAGGAGGGCAGAGATGACGACAAGGCTTACTCATACGAACAATCGTCATCGACGCATCAACCGGAAGCCGATGCTCCGACGTCCCTCCATGGAAATACAGCTGCTGACAGAGAGAGAGCAAAAGATCTGGCGACAGAGTGTGTGCAAGATCAAGAACAAGATGAATGGGCAAACAACAACGAAGAGTATCCGGTTTCTCCTGGGATCGAAGGCGAAGAGGAGGAAGGTCAGGAACAACAACTTCCCGTTGCAGAGGAACGGAACATCCCGGTCGTGGCAGGTATTCCAGTAGAAGATGCCGAAAATGTTTTTGTAGTTGCCGACGATGTCGAGCAAGGAGTTGAGACTACGGAAAGTGAGTACGAGAGAACCCGAGACGACCTGAATGCCACCGAGTCTACCCAAGAGGATCGAATTATGAATCAAGATGTAGATATACTCAATCCTACGGTAGGAGATGCTGACGACATTGAGGACCCGAGTTGTCTGGAGACGAACCCGCAACTTTCTGAAAATTTCGATCTCACAAACAGAGAAAAAGGTATTGGGAAGGACAAAAATGTAAGCGGAGAAGGCGCGAAGGTTGTTTCCACAGATGGCGGGAATTCCACTGGAGGAATTCAACGCCAAGACTCTGACAAGGAGAATGGAGGACAGGAGATGTCGTCAGATTTGCAAAACTCGTACACAGCAGCCGAGGCAGGATCGGAGCACAATGGAGAAGTGGAGGAACCCTCAGATGAGTTTGGCGATATTCCTTATCAGCAATCTTCACTTTCTCAATCAACTGCGCTGAGAAACGGAACACTAGGACATTTCCACATGCCGGGAATGCTTGCGGGTTCTCCAACATTCTCACCCTACGGAGGTATCAATCAGCTCCAAATCAACAACGACCTCCGCAAGACACACCTCGGTGCTTTTGAATCAAGGCGGCAAGTAGCTAGCAAGGAAATTGGAAAAAGGATGTCCGAAGGATGGATCATCCTGAACAGTTCTTGTCCCCAGTGCTCAACTCCCCTAATGGCTGATACTATGGGCCAGAATGAGATATGTGTGATGTGTGGACCAATCGGTGGAGAAGAAAATGATACCAACGATAGAGAGTCATCTGCGGTTTCCGTAGCTCAATCGGATTCTACGTTGTACACTGCCTCCTCATATGCTTCAGCAATGAAGAGAGCACCTATGGATCCTGGGGTCGTTGAATCCTTCGATGAATCTATTTCTGAACAAGCATCAGACATGCAGACATATCTTAAGAGCACTTCCAGTATGATGGGCAATAATCATCAGAGAAATAGTGCGAGGGCGATGTCGTCTGCTGCGTCAAAAAAGAGTGATTCTCGAATGGACAACGAAAGTGTACCCAGCGATCCTCCAGCGATGCAAGGCTACACGTTGAGACGGAGGGAAGCCCAGGACTGTGACCCGGTAACAAAAAGCATCAAACGGGAAATCCATGCTTTTCAATCACTTTCTTCAGACGCAAGGAAGAAGGACCCCTCGGAAAAATTGAGAAAAGCAAGACCAGATGCACCTCGTGATCCGGAATCTGCGGTCGAAATGCGAGAGCATCCAAGCACGAATGAGAGTCGGACGAAAACAGACATGGTGGAGAGTCAGCGGAAGCTTGCAGCAGAACAAGATGACGTAAGAAGGGATCCATACGACATCAGCCATCAAAGAAGCCCACAGTCTGCAATCGTTGAACCATGGGGAACATCAGACGCTCAGGACCTTGCGGAACATGAAAGTGAACGCTCCCGGGAAGAACCACCAGCGCTTGAACAAACAGAATCTGATGCAGACTCCGAGGTAGCCGTATCGAGAGACCGAGTTCGACAGCCGTTTGATAATGAACATTTCGCCGGTGACTCTGTCAGTGTGAATGAATCCGACACCAAAAAGACGCGTACCCACACAGGTGCTTTGGATCAAGAGCCCTCCTCTCCGATGTCCACCGGAACAGTCAGACACGAAGCAGGCAAGATTATTGTGGAAGGTGCTGAAGAGAATGAAGTCTTTACACTGGCAATCCCGGCAGGGTTCGACGTCAATAACGAAATCGCCTTGCGTCAACTAATTGCAGCTGCCAAAAGGGGAATACCTTTGAACGTCAACACTGATCTTCACCATGATGAGCTGCACCTTCATCGCGCAGCGAGTCCGGGCCTGTCCGCTGCAAGAGCACCTCGATTTCCTCTCAGTGATGGGAAATCGATGAGTGGAGCGACTGTGGACACGACGAGTCAGCCATCGGAGAGGTTTGCGTACAGCCCGTCGTCCTCTAAGGCACGGGCCCGTATCACTCCAGAGAATATGACACGATCCAGGGGGTCTACCAAAACAGCGAAAACAACTGCTTCTACGAGCAAATTTTCAGGCTTCACACCGGAACAGCCTCTAAGCGTTCGATCTTCTAGTGCCGTCGTAAAAAGAGGTCAGATGACACGTTTGGCAAGCTTTTCTGAAAATACTGAAACTACGCATTCTCTGGCTTCTGAAACAGAAGGTCACAGTAATGTCTCTCCGACGATGCGACGTGGTGGTAACCAACGCTTTCCAACATCACCCAGCGAGAACAACAGCATTGATGATCAGTACGAGTCTAATTCGACGGATGCCGGCAGCGAGCATTCTTCGTCTTCCAGTGGATCCAGTTCGTATGAGGAAGAGAAGGCGTTACATCGAACACGCCGTAGTCATCCGATTGGACACGGGATGTCCGAACTTTCGAGTCGATCGAACACAACATCCTCTGAAGTGTACTCCGCACTGAACCACAAAAAGCCATTAAACTCTCAGTATAATGCTTCATCTGGAGGTTCATCGATGACTCCTATTTACGTTGGTAGCGACACTATGAAGCCCCGACTGAACTACAGCGTTCGCCCCGAAGCAAGCCATTCACCCGAAACGATCATCATCTTGGATGAAGTCATCGAGGAGGAACCCGAACTTGTGACCACTCCAAGTGTAAGTGAAACGCCATCGGTAACCTCTGAAGCGATTGATGCCTTGTTGAATCGAATTGAAGAGACACAAGCACAACTGGCAGCTGCAGGGAATGAAGTAGACTCACAAGCCAAACGGGAAAATTTGGCTCGGTTGTTGGGACAACTCTCCGCTGCAGCAGCTGCTGTAGAAGAATTGGATGAAACGTATTCCATCTATACCGAAGAAGGAAACTGAATTTAGGCGGCGGGGACTGGGCCTCTCCTATGAATGTCCCCCACAAAACAAAGATGAGTGATCTCTTTTGGTTCCTATTGTTTTATTGGCATGTCAGTCAGCAACAAAACCAAAAGTTCGTTTCACCAAAAGATCGGGTTGGGATAATCATTTGATTACATGTGTGTGAAAATAAGAAATAACTAGTACCGTTTCCGCAAAAGTTTAGGTTTCGTGTTTGTACACATATTAAGTTTTGGTCTCAGAAGCCGTCAATCGCCTTGCTCAAGTACGGGATCAGGTCGTCAATGGGAACGCGCTCTTGTTCGGTTGTGTCCCGATCTCGTACCGTAACGCTATTGTCTTTTTCGATTGTATCAAAGTCCACCGTTATACAAAAAGGCGTCCCGACCTCATCGGCCCTTCGGTACCGACGTCCAATGGCACCAGCAGCATCCCATTGGCAATTCCACCGTAAGCGAAGTTGATCAAACAATTCTCTTGCTTTGGAAACCAGAGCTTCCTTGTTCTTGAGTAGAGGAAGAACAGCAATTTTGATTGGCGCGATTCGTGGGGAAAATTTCAGCAGACTTCGCTTTTCCCCCGCAACTTCATCTTCAGCATACGCAGAACAAATCAAGGCCAGTATGAGCCGGTCCACACCCAACGACGGTTCAATACAGTGAGGGATGTATTTTTCTTTCGATTCGTCATCGAAATAATCTAGGTTCTTGCCCGATCCTTCTGTGTGTTGTGTCAAATCATAATTTCCTCGCGCAGCAATGCCCATGAGTTCTTGTTCACCAAACGGAAACTTGAAGGTAACGTCGGTACAAGCTTGGGCATAGTGGGCAAGTTTATCACCCTCATGTACATCCCAACCGAGGAGATCGTCTCGAAGTCCCAGAGACAAGAGAAAAGTCTTGCTGTCATCCAACCATTGTTGATGAAAGGGAGGCCAGACATCATCGCCTGGTGGAATGAAATATTCAACCTCCATTTGTTCAAATTCACGGGATCGAAAAATAAAGTTGCGAGGAGTAATTTCATTGCGAAAGGCTTTGCCAATCTGTGCGATCCCAAACGGGATCTTTTGCCGACTGGTCGTCAAAACATTTTTAAAATTAAGAAAGATTCCCTGTGCCGTTTCGGGTCGCAAATAGGCTACGCTGGACTCGTCCGACAGGGCGCCGACTTGTGTTTGAAACATGAGATTGAATTCTCGGGGCATGGTTAATGTGGGTTTGCCCGATGCTGGCGATGGTATCTTGGTCATTTCATCTTCGGATGCTTCCACAACCTCTCGAAAGTCAAAGGGCTCCACTTGCTCGCCACCCCGATCCAACTCTTTGAGCAGTGCCTTGGCTTGCTTTTTCGCCTCCTTGACCATGGTTTCATCGTTGGCTTCTTGTACACATACAAAGCCAAGAAATTCGTCTCCAACCTTGACAGGGGAAAAGAACAATTGATCTGCACGGAATCGAAGCTTGGTTTCCTTGCAATCCACCATTGGATCCGAGAAACCATCGACATGACCTGTTTGCGGGGGAACAAACAGAGTAACGACAACGACGACGACACGACATTTGAGAAAATATGTGTCGTCACACGCATGTCAAACGACATAATCTCCTCCAGCTGCGTCCTATCCCTCCTCGTTCAAAACACTAGCTTCACGTACCACTGGATTTCCACGTTGCCGGATTGTGAATAATGGAACTGTCCACCCCAACAACATCTTCGCGTTGTGTGACAAAGTAACGCCACCAGGCATCCTTGACATTCTTTTTCAATTCACTGCCCAAGGGGCCATAATCAAAGAATCCCGCATATCCATTGTAAATTTCGGAAGAGGGAAAGATAATGCCCCGGCGTTTGCACAAACTGACAATTTCATCCATATCGTACTTGACGGGCAATTCCTTCACCTTACTTTCGGTCTTTTCTCCATCCACCGCCGTGGAGGATCGTGCGACCAATGATCGAAATCCAGTGTGTCGTCGAAAAGGATGCAGAACCGTAAAGGAGGATGCGACATGGCGATGATACTGCGCGAACATGACCATGATGCACAAGGAAGACAAGAGCGAATTGGTCATTCTGTTTCGCGTCCGACAATCAACGTGATGATGATGGCAATGTGTTTGTAGTCCTCGAGGTTCACCTCGCAACTATCACAGAGGAGATCCTAGAAAGTCGCCTGTTTCAAATCCTACCAAAGATTTGACCCTTGTCGATGATGCAAGATGAGATCTTTCAATCGACGACCGCGATGACACAGCATCCAAAACTGATGAATGGTTGATGCGATCGATTCTTTGATGGGCGAAAGTTTTTCTGTGGCGAGTGCGTCATTCTCCACAGGAAGCGCATGAGTCGCTCTAGAGACGCGCATTGCGCATGGACAAAATTCTCCAACGAAATTGTGTCCAGTTTCGAGGTCTGCCACCGAAAAAAGGTCGGAAGGCGTTCAATTGGCTGTTGGATTGGCTGTTGGCCAGTGGCAATTGGCAATGCCAAAAACACACCGTAACACGATTACTACTATGGCTTCTCGGATGGGAAATAGGGAGAGGGGCGCATGCGCAGGATTTGCTCTCGTTTTTCCTTTTGATTGGCTTTTTTGTATGTGTTGTGCCATTGCCATCGTACAAGGCCGAAGTTTGTCATTCGATACTCGATACATTGATTCGTTTACGTTCTTCACTTCCAACAACATCAGCTACTTTTCGGGCTTATTGAAACGTTAAGACTTGAGTCTGTAACGAAGTTTCATAGCACTATTGCTCCCCTTTGCTTTGTTGAATCTGAGCGGGGAATAAATACTCTGCAATCATGGTGGTCCGATTTGCCGACAGCAGAGAATCAGCCGACGCTGCGCACGACAACAGTCACAATTCTGACATGAGTGGAGAGTCGGTAGAAATCATGTTGGGTGACAATGGTGACGAGGACAAGTACATTGTTACTGCTCCGGTTGTAGGTGCTGACGATGAACATGACGACGATGGTTGGACTGCTTCATCCCTTCCGACGAACCGTAAAAAGCAAAGTCAGAAAAGTGGTCACCGTCGCATCAACAACAACAACCACGACAAGAAACAACCGGTGCGAGAAGTAACGGATGACGAAGGGGACTCCTCCGACGAGGAGGCGAATGATCCATTCGACGAAGAACCTGAGCTAACGTGGAGAAGTCCCAAGGAGCTCTCGCTCGCAGATTGGACCATTGAAATTGTCGTCAAAGGGAGTAACGCGCCATCGCAGAAATATTACGTACACAAATCCACTTTGGCGGTGGGACCAAAACGATCCAACTTTTTTGCCTCGCTTTTCCGACAGTTGGCCTTGGACCAAGAAGCCGATGAAGCAAAGCAAAAATTCATAATGAATCAAAATATGCAAAAGCATAATCAAAAGCAACAGACTTCAAGACAACTGTTGGCCAACCGACCGCGCTTTTGCGACTTTGTGCAAGATTCCCTTGTCGCCCCACGCGCAGAAGCCGGACGTGATCCTTTTCTTGATACACCAAACTCAACCAACAAGTTGGATCAGGAGAAAAACACCACAAAGCTGGAACTCGAGCAAGTCGCTGCCGAGAATTTACCATTCCTCTTGGACTTCCTGTACAACCCGAACAATGAGGTAAATCTCAACACCTACAATGCCTCTGCCCTTCATTACTTGTCTGGGATGTTGCAAATGAAAATGTTGCGGAGAAGAGTGAAGGCGTTTTGGCATGAGGATCTCAATATGGATAACTTGATCACATACTATCAACATGCGACTCTTTTCAAAGATTCCAAAATCCTGGCACATGCTGAGGAACACTGTGCCGAGCATATCTTTGAAATTCCTGAAGCCGCAGTTGTTGAAATTCTGACGGCTATTGACCCTCAGTTTTTCTTACGAATTGTCGCCATTTGTAGTGAACTCCAAGCGAAAGAGCTAGGTGAGATAAGTGTCAAACAGGGCAGAGATAACGACGACAACGTGAACTTACTCGACATGGGCGAAGGCAAGTCGGTTTCAAAAGAAGAGGACGGGAACGATGAATGTGATGACGAAGATGACGACGAAGATAAACCCGTGCGATTGTCGCTTTTGATCGCTGTGTACAGTGGGATCCACAAAAATGAATTGAATTCAATAATGTTCAATCGCCTTACATGCAAAGATCACATCCCTGAACTTGAGTGCAAGGCAGCGAAATTTCTCTTGGAACTAGAAAATGAAATCTATGACTCAGCTGCGCTCATGACGCCATTGAAAACACGAGCGATTGGCGTCCTGGCAAAGACATGGGAAGAAAGCTGTTTTACTCTTGCTCCTCGTTCTCAGGAACATCGTACCGAATCGGACGCTCAGCGGAACGATCCGGCCAATCCGAACTCAATGCAACACATCGCGCAAGGAAATACAGATGGAGGAGACGATATCCAGCTTGACTTACCCTATCTTGAGGGTGAGGCATTGCGCAATTTTGTAGGAGAGGTCCTTCTTCAGGCTCGAAGAACGAACCAGAAGTTATCCGATGACTTGAATTTGTTGTACAAGTGGAAAACGGAATTCGAGGCCGCCACGCTCATGGAAGACTTTTTGAGGGGAGATTTGAAGGAAACTAGGGAAGAATTGGACGGCATAAGGTTCATTCACGCTGAGGAAATACAAGCACTTAAGAGTGAGATGGAACAGCAGGTTCGAAGCCTGCGTCGGGAAAATCAAGAATTAAGACTTCGACATGAGAGAGAAATCCAATTGCTTCGTGAACAATCGCAACTGGAGTTGCAAGCTCTAGGACAGCAATATGAACAAGATTCGGTTGACCTGAGGAACGAATTGAGTTCTTTTCGAACAAAAACTCTCAAATTAACGTCGGACATATCCGAGTGTCGCAGAGAACAAGCGCTGAAGCGTGACAAACTGAAACTTGCAAAGTTGGCAATTGGTGGTCCATCTAGTGTCCTCAAGCCAAATGACAGTTCTCTTTCCAGGCGAAGTGACATCCCTGCAAATCGAGAAAGTGACAGCAGCACAGAAAAGAAAAATAATGCTGCTCCAGAGAAATTAATTGGAGAATGCTCCAATGAAGAAGAACCGAATAAGAGTGCAGATTGTCATTTCGTCGTTCGAAATCGGAGGGAAAAGGTGGCGGAGGAGAAGAAAGAGGGCGAAGCTAAGCAGCCTGTTGTCATTCCAAAGCGAACTGAAAGAGGAAGACCAGAACGAAAAAGTAGCCGTACAAGGCAACGCCTCGTTGCAAGAAGAATTGAGACTGTGACCAAAGAACGCAAAGAAAAGGAAGCCAAACATGCTTTGGCAAGGAAACGAGGCCATACAGGAGAAGAATTGCAAGTACTCATCGACAATGACCAACAGAGTGTTGCTACGAATGAACTCGACCACGGAACAAAAGAAGAAATAGCAAGCCACCTTAATAAGAACGGAAACGTCGTCGCTCCATTGCAAACTCACATGGGAATCGGTAACCAACAAGAAGACTTTATGGCACGACAAGGCGACACAGTGAGAGACGAACAGAATAAGAGTACTGAAAGCCATACACTGCATGTTCCAACACAAATCGACATAAAGAAACCGACTCATGGGGCACACATGGATCATGGACCGAGACAAACTGACGATGTAACTGAGAAACCACACCAAAATGTAAAGGAAGAGCCATCCTCACCGGGTTTGCAAGGAAAACTTGAGGCTGACAGGGTAACTACTATCCCTGCCGTGCAGAAACCAACTGACCATGTACCTGAACCTGGCGAAGCACAACATGATTTCGAGGGAAATTCATCATCACTGGGTTCACCAGAATGCGTTGATAACACGATCACTGATGTTCAGACAGAAGCGGACGCTGTACCTGAAAATCAACCCGCGGATGCTGGCGACGAAAAATCATCACCGGACGGACACCATTCCTGCTGTACAGAAACAAATTGACGGTGCACCTACAAAAGTACGTCATGATGATAGCGAGGAAAAGCCATCATCAGGCTCACAAGAAAGCGCTCAAAACACGATCAGTGATGTTCAGATACAACC
The DNA here is from genome assembly GCA_946965045.2 of Epithemia pelagica. Taxonomy (NCBI): domain Eukaryota; phylum Bacillariophyta; class Bacillariophyceae; order Surirellales; family Surirellaceae; genus Epithemia; species Epithemia pelagica. Next base: position 2,319,458 of record OX337241.1, on the reverse strand, counting down.
CTACGATAAACCTGAAAAATATCCCGATGATATCGAGGGAAAGCCATCATCACCGCTTTCACAAGAAAGGACCAAGGCTCAAAGGGAACCCGCGACCCCTGATGTGCAAAAAGCAAGTACCGTCCCTTCTGTCGAACCATTCGATGCTGGCGACGTAACGTCACCATCACCGGGTTCACAAGGAGCCGGATATTCCATTCCAGCTGTACAGAAACAAACTGACGATACACCTACGAAAGTACGTCATGATAGCGAGGGAAAGCCATCATCAGGCTCACAAGAAAGCGTTCAAAACACGATCACTGATATGCAGATACAACCTGACGATGTACCTGAAAAACAAATCGAGGGAAAGCCATCATCACCGCGTTCACACGAAAAGATCGAGGCTCAAAGGGAACCCGCGACCCCTGACGTGGAGAAAGCAACTGACTGAACATTTCGATGCTGGCGGCGGAGCGCCACCATCGCCGGGATCACAGGAAGGAGCCGAACATTCCATTCCTGCTGCACAGAAACAAACTGACGATGCAGTACATTGAGGAAAGCCATCACCACTGGGCAAACTTAGTTACGATACGCAAAGAAGAAAATGGGGTGACGGGGAACCGATCCGATGCTTCAAAGCGAAATAATGAAACAATAAGCATTGACAACGGATAATGCGTATGCTGGGAAAAGAAGGTTTCTTTCATGAAAACCTCAATGGCCAATCGAGTAGGGTAAAACAGCTAGTGCTAAGCGGGGCCAAACTCCTAACCAACGAATATTTGACGAAGAACATCGCCAGCAGAGTATAGTGAAAATAGGGGAAGGCTTAACGCCAATCAATCATAGAGAACGGGTATTATTAAGCTAGACCGAATAGCATATAGCTGTCTCCCATTAATTTTATGGGAATCAACATGCTGCTCGAATTTGCTGTCTCCCGTACGACCGCCTTAACAGAGGTTGTTCTATACGACACAGGTCTCATGGAATGAATAACAATGGCCCTCTCCGTTACAAGTGGCACCTAAGTCCATGATGTTGGCACCTAGTCTGTGACCATGATGATGTAGCGACCATGATGGAGTGATACGAGAAGTCAACAATATAGCTCTGGTACTGTTGTACTGGCTTCAGGTGCAAGGTTGGCAGCATCTTCGACGGGTCGCTTGGCATCTGGGATCGATATCTTGGACGGATTGCTCGGCATGTGGATCGATGAGCCATTGCGACGAATCCAGTTGCGCCGACTCACGGTCGTCTTTTTTCCACAGGGAAGTCGGGACGACATTTCCTTTGGTCAAGGCCTTCTTTCCATATAGTAGACCTGCAGAATGGAGAGTCCTGCAACAATCGGTGCAGATGTCACATATATAAGGGTACTAAAGTTGGCGCTCAGCCGATGGAAGATGTAAATGAGCGAAAATGAGGAAAATCACCAGTTTTTCAAGTTGAAAAACCAAGCTACTATCACGAAGTTGTTCAGAATTCCAAGATCTATAGAACGATGAAGTCAGATTTGCATGAAATTGAATTTTGATGAAGTTATAGGAAGTCAAAGTTAAGGGAGTAGCGTATACGCTAATCGCATTAGAGTAGCGTATACGGTGCTCATTACGATTGGCGTCAAACTGAACATGGGTTTTGGGGGGGGGGGGGGGGCTGCACGAAGCCCAGTTGCTCGTGACCCATGACAATGCTTGAACTTCTCTACGTAAATACTTCTTCGTTAGCAACTTTTCAAGGACTCTAAATTATTAGGCGGCTGACGCAACTTTCAAGAGTGCATCTAAATAAAGTGAGTGTCTCTTCTTACGTTGGGGTTGCCTGGAAAAACCCTCCTCCATGAAAGTCTCTACCTATACCACATAGACCGCAGTTCATTTGCATGACAAAAACAAATTGACTCAACTAAAGAATTCCACAATGTCATACTTTTTGGTTCAGGTTGAAAACTGAAAGCGCTGTCAAAGCTCGTCGATATTTTTCCAAATGTGATTTGTTGCAGTCGTACGTCAGTCATCGTACAATAGCCCCCCCAAAACAGCATAGATTGGGAGTGTCGTTGAAAATACCACCAATAAAAAGTGCTCCTAGGTACTCCCCGGATAAACAAGGCAGCTTGTCTAGGTAGTCAGTCTCCTCTTCTGATGCCTAGAATTTCGATAGCTTCACGTCGCTTCTAATCTAAGCGATGGCCAAACCAGGTAGAAGCCGGTCGAAAATTACCAAAATGTAACAAAGTAAGCTCGACTTTTTGTTCTCCTATCGATCAAATGTCAATTTTACGAATCAGCAAAATAGTGAGAATGAAATGTCATATTGACGAACAAGTAAACAGTGAGAGAATGTAAATAAGTAAAGGTTCGGCGGGTTTTATAGTCAACTCGTTACTTTACGACTATCCTAGTCGCGTTATACGCTGGGGGTGGACCAATGCCGGAGTGATTGATTTAGGGAGGTTCGGCGTTCGTTTTTCCGACTGGCGTTCCTACAGTTGCTTACTCTCCTTCCCGGAAAGTAAGATCCTCCACAAAAGCTCAGGTAATCCACTTCTGTGACTCCACGCGGAATGCACGGAAAGTTAGCAGCTCCAACGACTTGTTTCACCGTTACAACGCTTTCGTGCACGGATGACTCACTTGCGGACAGCAGATGGCCTGTTTATGTTGTACCAATAGTGTGTTCTGTTAAGGCTACTGAAATTGCACGCAGAATACTTTGCTGGAGTTATCAGTAATCTACCTCAAGTAGATACTTCAAGCTAACACGGTACGTGTGGGTAGCAGTTGCTCGACATCTGGATTGATGAGCCGTTGCGACGAATCCAGTTGTGCCGACTCCGGGTCATCATTTCCACAGGGAAGGGTTGGGACGACATTTCATGTGAAGGGTACTACAGTTGGGGCTCAGCCGATGAAAGACGTAAATGAGGAAAATGAGGAAAATGAGGAAAATCAAGCTAATGAATGGATCTTTACTGTAGACTGTAATATATGAAGTTGTTCAGAATTCCAAGATCTGCATAAAGTTGAATTTTGATATGGGAGTAGCATTTAGGCTACTCGCTTACGAATGGCGTTAATCGATGGCTGGGATCGAAGATTTAGTTCTCGGCTCTATCCCACCTTATTGCGCAATAGCAGTGAACTGTTTGCAAAATAGAGATACCCTGCACCCCATCAGTACTTATCTTGTAGTCCACAATATTGTTTGGACGTATCACTGTGTGGACCATTGTTGGAAACGTGTCTCTAGAACAGTCCAGTCTCCACAAGGCATTTCAAATGGTAGCCCTTTTATAGGCGTGAAAAAAGAGGGGACAATCGCTTTGAATCCCGTGCTTCTATGTGCTCCGAAACACTGGACTTTTCCAAGTACAAAGAGATACAGGCAATGGAAGAGGAAGAAGAATTCAGAGCTTCAAGACAAACGACTAAGCCCCATCCCCCGAATCCATTCATCTTCAACGAATATGATTGTCGAACTTCCTCTCGGTCTTGATCAAATCATCCCGTATATTTCTCGTAGATGATCGGGAAAGGGCTTCTCAACTCGATTGGGCTTCCTTTTCTCTGGACCATCTTCCAAAGGTGCTGAGCAAGACGACTCCATCGTGAAAAAATGTCTGCCTTGTTGTTGTTTTGATTTGGGCAGGCCAAAACCCCACTCTCTGGTAGTTTCCACCAACGTCTGTGAAAAGGGTCAAATATCCAGGTTTGTGTTACAGGAAATATTTCAGTTGACATTTCACAGTCGTTAAAACCAATCGTTATCGATATTTCATAGTCTCCCAACATGCCTTTCCAGACTCCGGATAGACTTGTCGTTTGTATTCGTTGTCGGAGTTTCTTTCGGGCATCTCATTTACATTATTGTTGTTACATTATTGTCGTTACATTATTGTCGATTGTCGATCGTCAGCTGTCTTTCGTTCTTAAATCTGACGTGAATAGAGAGCAATGATGTGCGGCACGTCTACGACAGAGAACGAAAGATAGGAAATCTCCGGCAAACTTGGGGATTGCAAAGGAATTCATAGCAAACTATAGCACAATACATCAAGGTCGTCAACGCACCAATGGCCCGGAGACTATTGACGTGAGGTAAGGTCTTATGTGCAGGTTCGAGATTCGAAATGTGGGTAAAAGCATGCAACCGCTGTTCGAGGTATCTTCAGTACTCCTAATAATAGGCTGCGCGATGCATGTAGAAGGACTCATGCTTTCTTCCGTAACCATGTCATGTATGCAGAGATGACAGCATGGTCGTTGGTATTTGTTTTTGGCAATTGCCAGTGAGGTTTTGGCGGAGCGTGTGGGGTCTTCGCAAACCTTTAAAACTTGATTCTAGAAAGGTTTGCGTTTTCGCCATATCCTATTGGCTCAACTCAAAACATCGAAACTCAACTCAAAAACACATTGACCTGGACACAGCCACGAAGGTACACGTACGGAGGAGCTGCAAGCACTCCAATAACCAGGATCTTGTCCCATTTGCGCGAAACTTGTGCTCGTTCTCGTCCAACAATTCCGATGAACTAGCAACGCGTTGTTGTAGAGCTGATGATTCCCTCGAACCTACGTAGAAGAATCCAACAGATTCTTTGTGTACGCTCATCAGTAATATCCTCGATTAAAATACCGCCTTATGGGAATCCAGAACGCAAATCCTTTGAACTCATCCTCTAAGTATCTGGGCAGCGCCATACGAGACTGAAATTCCGGCATCGAAGGAGTTTGGTAGTTGATAATGCCTCTTCACTGATGGATTTTCGATTCAGACTACCAGTATCGTGTCCCTTTTTCGGGGTAACACAGGTCACCAGTCAAATCCGTACGAAGTAGACAGGGTAGTTGACCTAAATATAATCAAGAAGAACTGAAATGTGAGCTTCCATGAAGCCTCGGCAGCTCACAAGGTGTTTCGGAACAGTGGGGGATATAGTTTGAAGTTGTAATAGGCACCAGATTATGTGCGTAGTCCGGGTAAGTTTCAATTTCTTCATTCCCTGATTCATCACTTGATGGCAAATTCTGGGATCATTGAAATTGTGAGTTCTAGGATTGTTTTAGCAACGTCGTGTTTATTTTGGGAGCCCGTGCCTCGTCCAAGGGCAACCTATATCGAAAAAGGGAAATAGCAACGCTGGCTCACGACGTAGGCCACCGCATGGTGCCACCCAAAACACGACGAAAAACAAGAGCAGATAAATATTTAATGACAAAGTAGATCCTAACTTGATTAGTATGCGTACTCCTTGCTGCTTTCGGCTTCCCTGCTTAGTTATCACAGCGACTTCCGCAATGCAAAAGGTGACTGGCAAGAGGGGACCGTCGCGAGGTGGAAAGTCGAACTAGGTACATACACGGAGGACTCTTTCTCTTACTGAAAATAATCTATCACAAAAGACGGACGGGTCCAGATATGACAACCTCACGTTTCCAACGGACAAATCATCCACCGACCGAAAAATGGAAAATAACTTCTAATAAACCATCCTATCCGACAACGTTGGGAATGCAAGAAGAATACCTGCCGCCTTGTGTATTCTCTCTTGTGTGTCTTGTCATAATACATCCTCTGGTGAATTATCCAGCAAACAATAACCTCCATTATATACACACAATGTAGCTGTGAGATAGGACTAAAAGAGAGAGAAAAAACTACCCTGGCACACTCTAACCGCTGTCTTGGTCCCTTCCCGAGATGAATTGAAGGGTTGGTTGGGTGCCATTCTAGTTTGAGGAAGAAGAGCCGAGACAACCGTCATTCCGACCAGCGAATTGGCTACTAGTTAGAGAAAATAAAGCTGAAACTATATTATGAAAGAAGACGCTGGATGGATTTGCCGGGGGAACACTCGATGTCCCTTCCATCATACTTACTGTAAAAAGCATACGCACGAACATTCAGGCTGTGTTTGTTGCATTGTCGTATTTTACACACTAAGCACATTATACAGAAATTAGAAACAAACGTCAGTCTCAATGCAGTATGGATTATGGATGACTTCGAAAAAAATGGTTTGCGTCACATGACCTGAGAATGAGAGCCCTGGGGGCCTGGGGATGATATAATATATAACATTAGATGCGCCCAGAACGAACAAGCACTAAATAATAAACAAACAAACTACAGCAGGCATCGTTTTTCACGGGTGTCGGGGTGGAAGACAAAAAAAACAAAGCTGCAAACGTCGGTTTTGTCACTCAAAAGTTGGCTGTTGCTAGAGAATTTGCTATTTCCAGTGGAATCACCCAGTATGATCTATTTATTCTCATGTCTCTGGTTTTGCAAGTCAATGACGGTGGTTGAGTAGTGGTGTTCCAAAATGAACCCCCGAAGCAAATCCATGAGTCGACTCCAATTGCTAGCTGTGGTCAGGAAAAAATCGTTGGCTTCCATTGCAATCAAAAGTGAAGCTAAGGTGGCCAAACCAGGTGCCCCCTTCTGCGCTTTGGCCATTCGGGCATTCCCATTAACCCTCTTTTTCCGATGTTTCGAAAACTCTTCTACAAAGGGGTCTCCAATGCGATGGTATGTTTTTACGCATGGCTTGAACTGCACGTGGATCTTCAGTGGCTAAAAAAATATGTGCACCGGATCTTCGTCCCGACTGCTGTTGTTGTTGGTGTGAATGAGTGTGCTCTGCGTCACGTTTGTCTGGTTTGCACCATAGACGCCTGCGAGTTTGTCTCTTCGTTGCTGCAGAATTCGATGACAAGCATATCAACATAGGTGTGAATATCCACTAACTTCATTTCAGTTCCCTTGTCGCCCCACCGGATGTGCTGGTCGACCCCAAAACCGAGCTGGACAAAAAAGAGGTGTTTCGGAAAATACTTGTCGTCGTCGTCATTGGCATTGCTGCTTCCATTGTCCTCGACCAGGTCGGCACCGAGGCCCAGGCGTTTCCATTCCTCGCTCCAGGAGGGCTTTTCGAATGTCTCGTCGTTGCCAATCTTGGCAGCAATCAGGTCCGCCCAAGAAGTTCTCGAGGATGCCTTTTCACACGCAGTGGCATGATAGGAGCGCGGGTTTGCAAGGCGAAATCGATGTGCTTTCTTGACTGCATAGCTTCTCCTAGCCACCGAGAGGCAGCCCTTGAGGAATCGCTGGTGGTAGTGTGGACGGATCATGGATCGAAGTGGAGGAAATTCGTTTGCTAAAAGGCGACGGTATCTTTTGGATATGCAACCGTCTACTCTAGCAAACAAACATTCCATATAATAATATATCAAGTCAGATTCAATACAAGAAAGATGGAGGAATGTTTGGAGTTTGAGTCGAATCGATCAAACAAAATTTCGGCCAGGTGAGTATCGATCCAACATGGAGTATGTGTATGTTGAGAGGAGTGAAATGACAGACTTTCATGACAGACTTTCGGATAAACTTTCAAAATGTAGGCTGACATACGGACAGACCATCCGGTTGCCCTCCATGTCACAGGTGCTCTTCCACATGCACCCATCAATAATAAAAGGGCACTCTACTTCAGCCCTTCTTGTCTTATCAGTGCCACTTCAACTTCATAAAGTTTTAACCCTAACTCTAAAAACGAATGTTTACCCGAATGTCTGTCATTTCGCTATTCAGGCCAGAGTTGTGAATTACCATAACCTCTTATATGAATAGAATTAACGTAATTTATTCCATTACATAATAATGAAGAATTAAGTTTTATCATTATATTCAAAATAACCAAACGTTATGAATTCCGTTTTCCAAAAATTGTTCCTTCCCAAGTTCATGTAATATCATTTACGTAATATATTCTTTGTCAAATTTTAAAGAGAATTAATTTTTTTAATAAATTAGAGGCGAATCCTTTCAAGAATGAATTTGACTCATTTATTCACCCAACGGAATTACCCCTTCATTCATTTGCAGTAATTTAATTTAATAAATTAATTACCATAAATTACGTAATATTATTACCTACGCTGAATATTTCACCCATTACATGTTTCGCGACTGACACCACAATAGATGAAAATAGTACTCACACAACTCACGTTGCTGCTTGTGCCTCATCGCCTTGTGTTTTAAGAGAGCACCATGGATGATGCTTCCCACCCAAATGTCATTTTCGAATCAAAATGCTGTCCCAAATATGTCATGCATTGCAACCCTTCTCTTTATGCACTATTGATTGATTTGAAAGAAACAGATGGAATCCTGAATCGTCCTGTTTCCGAGATTTTTCAGGCAATCCAACAAAAAACCATTCACTGGCTCATTCGCGTTGGTGGTCAGATTTCATGTCCTCCTCATGACCCCCCTACACACAAATGTTGTATTCCCACTCTTTCTTTCCAACAACAACTCGATTTGCTTTCGAGTATCGTATACCAAGCCATTTTCCAAGAAACTGACAAGGACACTTACAGGTTTTCTTCAAGCAACACAGAACAACTTCTCATGGTGGATCAGACCATCACCTGTACGACGGTCATTCTGTCTCTAAATTGTAAAACACAATTTTCAATCATTCGGAACAAGGTACTGGATGACTGTGTTCATTACATCGACAACCAGCTAGCCATATCACCGACAACTTCAACCAGCACTCTTGTTACATCTTGGATGATCCGAAAGAAGCCACTCATTGGTGTCCATGCAAGCGCCCAACGAGTGGAGGGCTTCAATATCATCGACGTTCCAAATATTCCAGTGGACTATGATTCTTTTCCTACCGATTTATACAATCCTCCAACGGTATCTCCTTTCCTATCATTGATTGAACATCATGTATTGTTGAACATGTCTTCTGCTCATGCCCAAATTGATACCATTTTGCCTGCCGCATCACAATATACTCCTCCACAAGAAACAATCCACCGTCTACCATCCCCCTACAAAACTCCACAACGTTCTACTGACACAAGTACAACAACCAATCTTCCATCAGACACGACAGATATTGCCTCTCCTCCTACCAGAAAGCAACAAAAGCTCTTCCACAATCAATTTGCATTGCACTCGTACTCAACGAGATCTCGAAATGAAAAAATAGCGGCATTCCTTGGGTCGATTTCACGCTCAAAGTCAGCCATTAAATACGTGCAAAGTGGAACAAAGAGACACATGCCTGGGGAAAAAGCTATCGTCAAACCACCATGTGACAGTCATGTATCAATTCCTGATTGTGACAAATTTCCAGAAATATTGCTTGAACGAACTTTTCAGTTCTACTCTCTTCTGAACTTCTGGACAAGTTTGAAAAAGGATGGCATCAACGTCCCTCGGGATTCTTGGGAGGACTGGGTCGACTCTTCTATCACTGCAGACGACCCACAGGCAGACAAAGCCTTCATGTTCCTCATGACAATATGCATGAGTGCAAGTACCTCCGATGCACAACTTAGCACTGTGATGCCTCGTATTTTCTCGTTTGGATTGACATCCGCAACGGCGGTGATTGACATTTCACAAAGATACGGCATGGACGCCTTGTGCTCCATTCTTTCCGAACCGGGACGTTTTTACAAAAATGCTGAACACATTGTGAATGCCGCGGATTACTTTATCCAAGAACACAATGGAGTTATTCCGACGAATATTTCTATCCAGGAGCTTACCACTCTGCTCGGTATAGGGTACAAGACTGCTGCCATTGTAATCGAAGCTTCCTTTGATCGGTCCGAAGGAATTCCCTCCGACATCCACGTGATGCGATGGTCCCAAAATCTTGGATGGGTACCCACGAAATGTGAAGCTTATGAGTGTTCAAAACATTTGGAATCATGGGTTCCCCAAAAGTTCTGGAGAGACATCAACCCTTTATTGGGATCGTTGAGTCAGATCGCTGTATCTGGTGAAGGATCCAAGGTGCGGGAGCGCCTTGCAAAGAGCAAAAATTTCTGTCCCTTTTTCAAAAAGAAGGTCATTTCTATGTTTGACAAGTACATGGACAAAAGAAAGTCGTACTAGTTGTTGAAAGTTGATTCTTACTGCAGTACATGTATTACGTTCCTAATATTAAATTGTTTTCACTGTCAATATCTCTCATCATCAATTTGCTTCACTTGGCTCAACTGCTATTGCTCGTTTTTGTTTTCATTCTCGTTTATACCTCTCTTCATGTTAGTCGTCATACACTTCTTCATCATCGTGTTCTTCATTCCCGTGTTCTTCATCCTCCGAGTCCGACTCCAGTTCCTGTAAGACATCCTCAATACTCTGATCGTTCTTGGTATCATCTTGTTGTTCATCCTCATAGTTCCTGTCGTCCTTAGGTTGTCCCTTTCTTCCTTTAGCATGTTTCTTGGCATTCACCTGGCTTCTCGACTGAGATTGTTTCTGCCTTTCTTCGTGTCCACCTGACAGGGACAGAGATGTTTGTTTCATAGATGCCTGCTTCAAACGGCTTTTGTTTTTGGCTTGACGAGGAGGTGACTGTCTAGTCGGCAAAAGTTTTTGCTGCTTGGTTTTCTTTCTACGTTGAGCATCTGTCTTTCTCTTATTCCCAGATGTATCCCTGTCACTATCCCTCTGCTCGGTCTGAGACGCCGTCAGGTCAATTGCCTCTTGTACTACAGCTTCCTCTAATCCTTTCAATTCCAGATCAAACACTTCATTCATTGCCGCATCACTGTCTTCGTCACCAAAACTTTCGTCTTCCGATGAATGTTGGACCGAGTCATCGTCTGGGTGACGCTCAAAACGAACCACCTTCACTGTGTCCCATTCAATAGGTTTCTTTCTTCCATCTCTCACCATTTGGGAAAGACGTTGTGCTTCACGAATTCGTTTTTCTTTGCTCATTTCAGCACAAACTTCAGGTGTTTCCAATCCACCAGACAAGAGAGAGCGTTCATCCTCGTCCTCAGAAAGTTCCTCAAAGTACGTCATACCAATGGACTGATCGTTTGTGACTAGCCCCTTCTCTGCATCTGCTTTCTTGTTGTACTCCACATAACTCTGAGTTGCATCCCTCATGCCACTCATCTGAACAAGAGCAGTTTGTCTTGTAGAGAAATCCTTGGTGGCCGCTTTCTCCTTTGTGGATGAATCCATAGTTGTGCCTGCCTCGTTCACTGTATCAGACGTCTCGGAGTTACCAATTCCAACGTAGTGTGATATTTGTTGTTTAGTATTTCGTTGCAATTCCAACTCTCTGGCGATAATCTCCCGCTTAAGTGACCTGGTTAGAAAATCCATTGTCCTCATTTCATAATGCTTCTTCAGCATATTCGCCATAAGTTTATTCTGTTGAAACCACGTTCCTAACGAAAAAATGCGTTCCTGGAACGCATTGGTGGACGGCTTTGTGAGCCATATCATTGCCATCACATACATAAGAGGGAATTCTCTCTTGTGATCGCTCCACCAGGCCATGATATCGAAATACTTTGATATCTGACAATAATTCGAATTCAAACAGGCTTTTCGAAAAGCAGTCTTCTCCTGTTCGTTCCATTTTGGTGCCTCGTTTGAATATTTCTCTGTTGGATAGTCTGCAATGACCTTGGCCCATTGCTTGTCAATATGGACCCCACACATTCGTTTAAAGGAATCGAAGGCTTCTGTGCAAGCATTTTTTAATGCCACCAGAACCTCTGTTTCTGTGCCTCCCATAGAGGCCGCTCCAGTGATCTGGAGAAGGGCCTGTTCTTTGAGTTCTCTTGTTCTGCGTATGGACTCAAAAACATCTTCTTCTTCATACCGTTCCTTCTTCTTTCGTGAAGATCCTGTGTTGCCTGGGTTGGTAGGGGGAGTTGCTGTAGTCTCTTTGGGTGGAGTAGTTGGTTCCCCCTGGGATTGCTGTCGTTGTTTTTCAAGTAGCGCGCCAAGAGGTGAAGCCTTAGCGTTGCTGAACTTGGACATCATGTCGTCTAAGAAAATACGACGAGCCTTCCTTACTTTTTCGGAATCGAACATGGCCAAAGACTGGAACATGTCGTCATAAATATTCGCCAACATAGGATTGCAGCAAACTGCTTTCAACGCATCCTCATCTGTATCCAAAAGATAGATGCGGTACTCATGCAGAATCCGGCGAATGAGCTTCTTGGGACCATCACCCAATTCATTGTAAGACACTCCAATTCGCAATGCGTTCAACTCACTCATGGGTGCAGATGCATCCCATTTCTCGTCTTCTTCAAGATCCGCCTCGTTGACTGGAACGCAGGAGACTTTGCTCATCCTCATTCGTTCAGTCTTGAAATGAGAGAGATAAATCTCCAGAAGCGTGGCCGAACTGGCGCCAGGTTCGTCGGTTTGGAGCTGTAGAGCAACAGCCTTCAGAGGACTGAGGATACCTTCATATTGGGCCAGAAGGTCCCATTCGTCTTGAGTAGGATATAGAGAAACAAAAGTAGGGTCACTGAGTTTTGATGTCAGGACATAAAGATCGAAAAACCATTTGTTCCGCAGTAAAGCTTGGATGAGAATGACACATCCACCAACACGGGTGTCGTTTGGCATGGGGATTAAGATCAACGTGAACCCCAGTTCTTCGGCCTTCTTCTTGAGTTTCTCCCAACGATGAAATGCGTGCTTGCTAGTCACCCACCCAGCCAGTTTCTTGAATTTTCCATACAGTTCACAAAATTCTGGAAAAGAATCGATAAGAACACCTTTCCTGAACCGTTGCACAAGCCCTGTGGCGTGCTTGAGGACCAATTCGGCCCGATGCATATCGCATCGGCCCACCTTGGCATGATCTCCGACAATGTATTTACCGGCAAGGACAGCAGCTGATGTATTGTCATTTACCGAAGCCACAAGGTCGTCTTGATTGAAACCGACAGACATGAGTAGGGAGTGTGTTAGGTTAGCCACATCCACGGCCGCATGGCCCTTAGTTTCAGCCAAGCCAATGGGGATTCGATATACAACACTATTGCGTGGGTCAGCAAACATGAGAGTGACACCAAGGACATCATGACGTCGCGCCTGCCAAATGTCGTGGCAGACCGTGGCAAACGCAATCTCTTTGCCACATAGGGTCTTGTATTCTTCTCGGACGTTCCTTGCTAGAGAGGCAACAGTTGAGACATAGTCCTTGTATGAATCCATTCGAAGCTTGGTGACCTGGCGGCGGCTCATGACTTCGGCACGGGTGTCCTTTAGTTGGCCACCATTTTGAAAAGCATATCGGAGGAGTTCCCGGAACTGGGGTTTTTCCACGGTATTGGCGGGGAGACAACAATCATTTACAAACTCGTATATGAGCTGTCTTAATTGTCCAACGGCTTCCTTGCGAGGAGATAGGTCGGATGTGAACCCTTTTAGTGTAAATTGGTTCAACTTCTCTTCACTTGACACTCCAAATACTTTTTCGTCGCCCCCATGATGCTTGTCAATGTGCTGCTTCACATTGGATGGCTTCTCATCGCTGCAGGTAATGCAACATTTAAACAAAGGGACATCGGGGTTTTTAAAACAGAGCGGACAGAGAACCATTCGGTGAGCGAGTAACTTGTACTTGGCCTTATACTCCTTGTTGGAAAGTTCTCCTTCAACAACAATAGGGAGAGGATTCCCATCGGCATCGTATTCTTGGTCTTGTACGGGTGGTTCTCCCAAGAACTCACCCATGATATCATGGATTTTCGTAAAGCCTCGAAAAGAGGCTGGAAGATCCTTCACGGTGCCATCCCATACCCACTTGAATAGGGCTTGCCAATCAACATGGAGAACCCAATCCCAACGTTTCGAGGGGCTGTTGGAGAATAAGAGGTTAGGCTTCCCCTTGTGGACAGGGATAAGTTCTTTTTCAGACAGGATGAATTCTTGTTTGGCATTGACTTGGTCTTCGATCTCCTCCTGAACGATTTTGTTTCTTGCAGAAACGGCTGCCGATTGCTTTGGAAGAGGAGTCTTCTTCTTCTTCGACGAAGGTGACATGATTCTTGTTGTCAATAACTTCACCAACTAGTGATCAGGGATCGGTGGGAGAGTGAGTCTGATCCTGCGATGGAACTTTGGCTGATTGTTGAAGGTAGAGGTACGCAATCTTTGGAGGTGCAGTGACCATGTGATCCATTTCTCATCTGTTTGTTTTCAATAATAAGATTCGCAGAGGGGGGCAGTGTCTATCTTTGCGTCAGTTACTAAGGGTAAATACAGTGATTGCGGCGATGACACTATTAACTGACAAATGTCAGTAAATGATGTCATATTCGTAGGATGAGGATTAATTTGGTCAAGAACGGAGGCCAGACAATGAGGTCGTGAGGAATGTGGGGGGATATTACCCTACTAGAATGGTGGGTAATATCATTATAGAATATATGTGTATGGCGAGAGATATGAGGAATTAATTCTTAGAATAATTCATGGCAGGAAAAATGGGAGAATTAATTCGAAAAATATATGATATATGAATTTAATGACCAAATTACGTCAGATCAGTTGAAATATGAATAAGTAGCTTCACAACCCTGATTCAGGCATGAAAAAGTGAAATGACAGACTTTCCGGGTAGTTGTTTGACAGACATTCGGAGTTTCAGGTAGCTTTTTGACAGACATTCGGAGTTTCAGGTAGCTTTTTGACAGACATTCGGGAAAACTTTTTTCTTCTGTAGTATCTAGATACAATACTATAAGTATGTTCCCAACCAACTCCGAACATTTGGCATAATATCAACACATGATAAAGAGAATATTGCCTTTAGTCTTGATTTCTCGTCTAAATATTTCTATTTTTACCTATGTATATGCCACAGGAAAACGTCTACTTAGCATTTCTAATTTTTCCAATATTTTACTGGCTCGTCGCTAAATTCTCGCTAATCATTAGCGAGTTTCGCTATTCCCGTGTATGTTCCTTTGAGTTCCTTCGAGAGCGCACGATTGATTTTGGCACGAATCGGTTCATTCGCGCCTCAATGCTATGAGCGATTATGAGTGAGCGATACCTTTCCGCGGGAGCATTTCAACGTCAAAGATGACATTTTGTTCTCATTGACTTCCTGTTCTCATTATTTCATGAAAACAATTTCATCAAGCCTCAAACTTAAACTACAGCAACCAACCGTGATGCAAACGCCCAACCTTCATTACCTCACATTGGCACTACTACTAGCCACGACGATAAATGCCGACAACGACGTCCCGGGATGTGCTTGCCAGGCCGACACGACCTGCGGAACGAATTCCTTGGTTCCCCACGTCTTAGCGTGCTCCTTGGCCCAGCGCAGCGACCCTCCCTATCGCTTTCCTGACGTTTTGGATCAACCCCTTTGCGATGGCTTGGAAGCCGACCCCGAGTTCCAACGAGCCGTGGGAAACGAATCGATCCCCTACTATATCAATGGACAGGGCGAGCCGTACTACAGAACGGGATTCGTGGCCATGAAGATCGCCCAGGGAAGTTGCGAGGATTTGATTGCTGAGCAGAATTCCTGTCCAGTGGCTACTGACGGAAGCAACCAAGACCCAGACGAGGAGGATGAGTTTGGTTCCGGAAATTCCTATTTCAGAGTCGAACCGAGAGCCTGTACCTCCTTGGGAATGACGCTTCCCACCACCAATTCGACGCTGAAGGTATCCTTTGCGTGCGAATCATGGAATTCACCCGACAAGAACATTACGGGCGGGTACGAGGATGGGATTTCCATCCACGCGATCCTCGGAGAGGACCTGGATCTTTGCGGCGACGACAAACAAGCTTTCCCTCCTTCCCTGACACGGGAAGACTGGATCGAGCCCAAGGCCGGCAGCAGCCGCCGATACATGACCAAGGAAATCGTGGATGACGGGACCGAATATTGTCTGTTGGTAATGTCCATTGGGAACGAGCCCTGCCGAGGCCCACAACCCGAAGGAGGAAAGTTGTTGGAGCCTACCGCGGCTCCGACGACACCAGCGCCATCTCCTGACTCGAGTGCCTCCCGAGTGACAGTTCTTGGCGTGACGACCACATTGTTGTTCTTGTCGTCGGCCTTGCTCTTCTAGTCATGGCCTTGTAGTAACATGGATGATGAATGATGATATCTGTTTGAATAACGATTGCGTGTTTGTGCATGAGGCGCTGCGATGTACTACTGCCAAAACCGCAGCTCAAGGACTACCTAGTTTGATCATATATAGTACAGCGTTGTTGAGAACTCGCCTTCAATGGTGATAGGATGGTAGTGTATATCCGAACGCATCAATCATCATCTCTCACAGAAGACGAGAGGCGGAGTCAATAAAACATTACGCCGTTCGATCATCAAGAAAACTGTACCATATATCCCATACAACCACCACCAACATGTCGTCCTCCTCCGTGTCCCGACAGCGGCCCTTGTCCGCCGGCCTGTGATCAATATCCCACGTCGGACGTGGAACTGGCCTTGGCCTTTAGCCAGAAACCGTCCTTTCCTCCTTTTATGCCGCCGACCAGCATTGTCTCGTCAAGGTGCAGGAGAACGCTCCATTGGCTTCTCGACTCATCAGCAAGCTGTTATTACTCCAATTGCCAATGATAGTCATGTCATGGGACTACTCTCTAGTAGTGAAGTGTTGTGTTTGTGTTCGTTGTGTGCTCGAATTGTGGCTTTCGGCTGTATAAGGATTCAGGATTGGGGAGTTGGGGACCTAATTCCAACGGTTTTCTCCTCTTTCAAATGCCGCGCCATCCACACATTCCAGCGAGGCCGTAACTTAAGTGTTTAGAAAAACTAGAAATGACCTAAAAGAACAACTCTCGGATGTATCCTTCCCGCGTCTGCCTTTATCCACACGCAGGGCGACATGTACCACAGAAGCGCCCAACCCATAATAAAGAGGGAATCATTTTGTATCTCTTTCATCCACACGAACGCTACTTCTCCTTCTTCTCCTCGAAACTGCTGTTACACAAGCACAAAAACACAAGCACACTAGCAGCGAGAACTGTGATGCACGCGTATCTCGTATTCGTGTGGATAAAGCAGGTAGAAGTTCAGCTTTGATTCCAAAGACCACACTGGTTGGTCCTAAATATCCTATCAATTTGCAACACTATTGCAATTTCAACAAGCTCCGTTGAAAATGTCCTTGTTGTGGAATAACATACAAAATACAAAGACACTGCGTTAGACTTGAGGCGGAGAAGCTTTTCTATCCATCAAGACATGCCGTGCAACAGTCCGAATCCGAATCGCAAATGTCACAATCGAGCCCAAGGCCGGCAGCAGCCGCCGATACATGACCAAGGAAATCGTGGATGACGGGACCGAATATTGTCTGTTGGTAATGTCCATTGGGAACGAGCCCTGCCGAGGCCCACAACCCGCCTCCTCTTCGTCACGCACGACGAACAGAACTCTGCTCATGGTCGGTCCGCTCGCGCTTGCTTTTCTTTCTTGGGTTCTTTAAGCTAGCGATCTTTCCTCTAACTTTTGATTATTGATGGATCACGTGCTCCATTTGGTAAGCTCTGCATTGGGGAAGATATACGAAGCAGTCCCAACATTAAGAATATGCCGACATGATATACTTGCCTGGAATCGGCCGCACTACAGCATGGGCCTCGCCAGAACTAATATTCTAGAATATAACAAGCTATTTGCTATAAAAAATATTACACACATTATTATGTCTACGGTTATCAAGTTGGGTGGCACAATGCCATGAGGTGGAAAGACACGTGGGAGTCTCTCAACGGGCAGCGTCTACAACTCTGGAAGAAATTCTTGAAAACAGAAACTCCATGGCCGACCCACGAAATTCTTCCTTGGTGATATTTGCCTTTTGCAGTGTCGACAAGCATGCATCGTGTATAGCAGGATTAATCTGTCTGATCTTGAGTTGAGAGCGTGAAGGATAGCTTGTGATATTATTGTTCTTGGCAGCGGCGTGCGCATCGGAAATGGGACACAAATCCTCGGATTGTAAAAAGTAGCACGTCGTGGACGAGTTGTCGTTGCTGGGGCAAGTAAGTTGGTCCCGAAAGTTCCATGGTCGAGCTGAGATGAGACGCTGGCCGAGCCTCATGCCTCTGCACATGGCAAGGGACCACAGGTGCAAATCACTGCCCATTCCGCAGCAGTTTCGCCATCGAAATGTTGCCTCGGGCATACTAAGGTACAAGAACTTTGATGAGCTGCGATTCGTTTGGCCATGGGAGAGTGCAGGTCCAATTGCGTCCAATCCAGTCGCAAACGAGCAGAAGGGACCGGCAAGGACTCTTTGTGCTCCCCAATGGATGTATCATTCGCAACGGTTGCCGGATCACGTTGAGATGTCCGATTGTCGACGTCCTGTGCGGAAGGATCTGCGGCCGTTGTGAAAGCTTGATTGTTCATAACAGTTGCGAACGGGGTCCACATGCTTTGAGAAAGACGCACACTTAAAAGGATCTGACATAGGAACACCCACACAAACACGAAGAGGGTCATCCATACAGCTTTGCTACGAATGGTGGGAAACTCATTGCGGGTGGTTCGACCTGTCTTTACTAGTAGCGGCGACATGGAACCAAACGAGTCCACACGACAAGTATCATCGTCGTTTGTGTGTTTGTGTGTTGGGGTTTGGGGACTTCTACGACTTATCCTTAGGACTGGTCTTATCATCAGTGAGAAATATCGCCGTGGAATGACGTGGACTCCAAAAAATTGCGGGTCGAACTACCTCTCCTTTTTCAACTACAATCGAAGTTGTTAACTTTGGAGTGAACTCTGGGTCATCTATGAAGGACGAGATTGCGTCTTTCTCACGAGATTTGTTGGTCTCACAAACATCACCGTCTCTGCTGCTGTAGGGCAACGTTGATTGGCCTGTAACTTTTGCCCATACCCACTTAAACAGCATGTCAGCGTTCGCTTTTTGAAGTGAAAGTGCAATAAGCCTATACTACCTAGACATTTCATTATCAACCGGTCCACCAACCTCCTCTTCCCCTTAAATCATATAAGTCTAACGTTCACTGTCCAATTACGTGCTCATGTAAGTGGACATGTCAATCTCATCCGGAAGTTCAGGAATGTTGACTTCGAAACGTGACTGGACTTTGTTGAGGATCTCTTGGTCGGGCTCCGAACTAATAAAGGAGATGGCGATTCCCTTCGTTCCAAATCGACCTGCACGTCCGACACGATGCAAGAACTGGTCTGAATCATCGGGAAAGTCATAGTTTATCACAACATTGACACGTTCAATATCAATACCACGTCCAAACAAATCGGTTGCGACCAAGATGCGGGCATTGAACTCTTTGAAGGATTTGTACTGAGAAATCCGCTCTTCTTGTTTCATCCCCGCATGAATGCAAATGGAAGGAAAGTTGCATTCCGTCAATAACCGATTCAACTCCTTGGCACGAGCGACCTTTGAAACAAAAATCACCACTTGATTAAACTCGAGTGCATCGAGCAAGTCGTTCAGTTTTCGGTTCTTTTCTGCCTCGGCAAGTTTGGCATAATAAAGCTGCAACCCGTGAAGAGTGAGTTTGGTTTCGTCGTCGACATAAATTTCCATGGGATCTTGACAAAACTTTTTGCAGACCGGTCGGATTTCCTTTGACAACGTCGCAGAAAACAACAACACCTGTTTTTCATGAGGCGTCATGCGGAAAATTTCTTGCACATCTCTACGCATATCGAGCGACTCCAACACTCGATCACACTCATCCAAGACGAAATGCTTGATTCCGCTGAGTTTGAGAGTTTTTTCCTTGGCCAAGCCCAAAATACGGCCAGGCGTTCCAACGACGATATGAGGGTGATCCTTCTTAAGGATTTCGCGATTTTGTTTAATGTTCACACCACCGTAGAACACCGCAGTCTTAATGGAAGAAAGGTACTTGGAAAAACGTTCATATTCATGGGCAATCTGAAAGGCCAATTCGCGAGTGTGACACAAAACGAGAACCTGCACATCATTCTTTTCCTCTTCATCACCTTCTCCTCCAGTTGATGCCGTTGGATTCAGTTGATGCAAAGTCGCCAATACAAAGACTAGAGGGTGCAGAAATTGTAGGTTGCATGGCAAACGGGCAATGAGGCAATTGAATTCATCATTCCACACGAGAAATACGATAGAACTTCTTCCTGTCACCCGAAAATGGTCGTACCTGCGGTCTTCCCCATTCCTGACTTTGCTTGACAGACAATATCCCCACCCAAGACTGCTTGAGGAATGGATTCATGTTGCACTTCCGATGGATGCTCAAACCCTGCGTCCACAATGGCCCGTAACAACTCCGGCTTCAACAGGAAATCTTTAAATCCAGATGCGTGAATGCCCACATAGTGTCCCTTTTTACTGCCATCTTTCGATTTGCTCCCACCAGCTACATCCGCGACGACCTAGGAGCAGCAAGCCGAGACCCGTCAGTACAAACGCGCCAAACACGACGGAGCAATACCAAAATTTCACGTGATCACGACGAGCGCTTATGCAACAGCTTCCTTACTTCTTCTTCGTCGTATTCGACCAAATCATCGTCTGCATTGTCTGCCATTATGTGGGTTACTGAATGTCTGGGTGAGGATGCGTTGGTGGCAATTTGGTTGCCTCTTTTGCTTATTGCTTTTCACCAAAGGTTGCTGTGGATGAAGTGGCCAAAAATGAAATCCACAGGATACTACACTCCAGCGGTCGCAAGGCAAAGCTAACAAAACTGTCATTGGGGTCATACTCCCACCGCGCGATCTTCCGTCGGCGACGGTGGGGATCTTTCGGTGGGCCATGTTTTCCCCAAAATGCCTCTTTTTTTTTCTTGTCATCAACAACAAAAGAGCTTTGTATGTAGGTCAGGTTCTTGGTGGATACTGAATACGCTTCTAACCTACCTATGGAAGAAGAACCTACCGTGAAATGAATGGTATAGGGTTATCGTGTTAGATTAAATAGTCATGAAACTCTCAAGAATGCACAGGGAAACATGAAGCTCATAGGACAATCGACCTAGAGTTCCTGTTCTGGTTCACCTGAAGCTGTTCCAAGCATTTTTTCCAGGAGAAATATCCGATTTTGCATCCACGAAACCAATTCTGGTTTCACCGATTTCTCTGAGCTGGCAATAATCTTTCGTAGTCGAGCCAGTTCACTAGGTCCTTTCGACACGTCTTCCCATGCCTTTACCTTGGCTATGTAGGCCAATTCTTTCTCACTGCATAAATCTCCAGTTTCCACGTTGCATTTCATTGCCATTTTACCAGGACCGAGCAGTTCCATTATTTCCATTTGAAACACAAGGACAGATCCACCGGGAATTTTGGGAGGACTTCCACCGTCGCCATAACCTAACTCACTCGGAATGTACATCTCCCATTTATCGCCCTGAACCATGAGTTGCATTGCTTCCGTCCACCCCTTGATCACTTGGTTTGGCGCTATTGGTAATCGAAAAACACAAAGGAAATCAACGATGAAACAAAAGAAGAGGCATCACATTTTACAAGCGTGTTCAATTCGACCTACCAAATGTTGTGGGGCTTCCTCGCTCGTACGAAGAGTCGAACACGGTACCGTCGATCAATTGGCCTTGATAATGACAAGAACAAGGGGTACCAACCAATGGATGGTAGACGCCCGTGCCGTTCGTCAAGACCTTGTACTGCAAACCAGAGGCCAGCTCAATGACCCCTTCTTTAGCCTTGTTCGCCTTCAAAAACTCCACTCCTTCTTCATTGGT
The DNA here is from genome assembly GCA_946965045.2 of Epithemia pelagica. Taxonomy (NCBI): domain Eukaryota; phylum Bacillariophyta; class Bacillariophyceae; order Surirellales; family Surirellaceae; genus Epithemia; species Epithemia pelagica. The sequence goes on along the minus strand of OX337241.1, from coordinate 2,297,900 downwards.
TCCGCCTTTGGCCAGGGAGATCCCAGATAGTAACAGCAGGAATATGATTGTTATCTTCATGGTAGGACAACGAATAGAAGCAACAGAAGCACTCTCGAATCTTCTCGCTGTACCCGCCCGACAAAAGATGCAGAGATGTTCACGCTTCACGCTTCGTGAGATCTGCGAACGACATTTTTTCAACAACTCCCCAGCGTCCATAATCGCGACGCGTACACCTCGAGAGGCCGTAATGCTCTTCGATGGTTTTGATTCTTCGAATATCCGAGAGATTAACCGATTGGGCGTATGACTTTGCAAGAGTGGACAGAAAGTGACAGTCCACCACCATCGACCCAAATTGGCTGCGGACACCAACATGATAAACCTTGAGACGATCTCGGATTCGTGCCAAGATTCCCGAATTTCCTTGTGAATGGCGGTCTGACGGATCGTCGTGATCATACGATGCTATGAGGGTCTTGGAAAACACAACAGACTAAGACAGATATTACGAACTCTATCCGTCCACTCCTATCGGACGCCATACCATGAGCCGAATGCCGCAGCCCTTCGAAGATACGTCAGCATCAGTACTGATGGTTGATCAGAGTGATGCGGCAGACGCTGATCTGCTTTTGCAAGAGTACGATTTTCCGGAAAATTATGTCAACATGGCCCATCCTGATGACGGAACTGTCAGCTCAACTCCTATTACACCAGAGTTCATCCGCCATTCACGGCGGGGACGTTTCCGAATGCTTGTTCGCATTTCTCTGCGACTCGGAGACGATCGATTTGTCCCGTACACCTTCGTTTGCGATACAGGTGCACCAATTCATATTTATCTCTCGGAACCGGCTATGAGCGTGCTGGAAGCGGCCGGTCGCATCGAAACAGATGATTTGGGGTCTCTTTTTATTACCACTGCCGGGAGAAAGTCAGCCGTCCGCATCACACCACACACGCATCAACCAGGAAATATCTTGGGTATGCTAATGTTGGAAAGATTTGGCTTACAAATGCATGAGGAAAGTTTCACCTTCGCAGCTCCAGTTCCGTACCTGTGAACGAACAGACTGTGCAATGTAATGTGTAGGAGCGCGTATAAATTGCGGACTGCTTGATGAAGTTCGATGCAATCAGATCAACTAGCAGTCTAGTGTGAGTTGTGAATTCGGAGACTTCATATGTTCGTTTACGTCTGTGGCATTTCATTATGTGGGAGCGTCCGAATCAATGGAGCGATGTGCGAGGTACACCTTTTTCCTTTCATTCAACAGCTACAGAGTTAAAGACGTTCTTCATTTCAAATATGGCATCCCACGACACCAAAAACGTACCGAGTACAGGAGATTGGAACGAAAACGGAACTGCTTGTAGTTCTGCGCTCCATGCTCTGTTGGAACAACCACTTTGACTCTTTGATGTCTACTCCTATGCTCTATTATTATAGACTTAAGTGGAGTAAGGGTTCACTAGCTACCTACTCCTAGTGCTTTAGGTTCGACTCCTATCCGTAAGTGCTCCTGATGACAACATGGATCCAGTGATAGCTACTGATAGGTTGTATGTCGTGGGTTTTGGGACACTATTATTTCTCGTATTAGTTATAAGGCTATCTCCACCCGAGCGCCGCTATGCTGACGTATTGGGGCTTTCTGATTGGCCTCGCTATCCGGATAGCGGATTAGCGGAGCCAAAGGGAAATAAACTCCACGATCTCCGTTAAAGGAACGCCGCTATCTCGCGCTGCGCGTACGCATTGCGCATATGCCCTCTCTTGGTATACGGGGTGCGACCGCGTGGATCGCCCCGCAATGTCGGAGCGTCTTGGGGTAGGGGCCCTATCAGCGACTTCAAAAATCAAAAAATTTCTATCTGAAATCTTCTTACGGGAAAAACGTCGCTTCTAATTTTGTGATTACATAGGCAACTTTTACGATGATCAACAGCATCGGACGAACATGCATTAGGTATTGTTTTTATTGCGTCTAGTAGGATGGGATGAAAAGATTGTTGGTTAGATGAAGGCTACGTATGGAAAAGTTGGAAGCAGGAGGAGAAAAGTGGTTGTTAGCGTGAGCATACGGGGTTGGAGGAGAAGATGATTGTTGAATGTTGTATGTGGTGAAAAAAATCGAAGCAAGAAAGCGAGCAGATTACCAAAAGTTTAGCAGGAAAGAAGGATGTAATAGATGACGGTAACAAATGGGTAGAGACATGTTAGTCGAAAAGGCGGCTACGAATAGGGATGATCTCAAGAGGACAGTGTGGGTAGATCGATATAGTTATCGAACTGCCACTTTGAATTTATTGCTGGCGTGCCATGGTGGTTCGAGAACGTTACTCCAGCCATGACTGATGAAAGGTCCCAGTTTTTCAATCGTTGGTCGCTGTTGGGATTGGATGAGAAGTCAGAAGAGCAAGCAATATATGAACGAAACAGTAGGCCTAACGGAAAGAAACCGATGGCATGGCGATCAATACCAGCTAACGGTGTAAACGGTCGTAGCCGGCCTTGCCGAGACGTGGCCAGAAGCGCCTTCATTTACTATGACACAAATAGTGAGAAGCCCTTTTGTTAAATGAAAAACTACCATCAGCCAAAATTTTGGAGATTTAGGGTAGCCCCTAGCTTGGACCCGTTTCAACGGATCAATTGGACCCCTGAGAGCGAGACCAACGGTCGGAAATGATCCAATGGTCATCCAAGCAACATTCCCCGCCGTTGGTCTCGCTCTCAGACATCCAATAGGTTCCCAAATTTGGCTCCTAAAAGAACAGCCCCTTTTTTCGTCGGATGGTACCCACCAAAAAATGAGCGGCCTATGGAACTTCAGCCGACGCACTAACACTAACATTAATACCACTACAGTAAATCTATGTTAATCGCACATTAGTCTCATCCAATTTTCCAAAAACCAACCATCTCGTCCAACTGCGTTTGACTTGATTTCGATACCATTATAAGGATTACATCCCTATCCCCGAGAGACAACAAACAACAATGTCTGCATGCTCTTCTCACCAAGCAAACGAAACAGGAACCATGGATCCCTGCGCCTGTTGCCCCCTAAGCAACGACCTATTTCTACCCTCATCATTGCGAGAGAATTGCAGCACCTCTGCCAACAAAGAAAATACTGGTGATCCAATCAGTTCCACCTCAACGAAAGTCACAAAGAACAAGAAGAAACCAGCTAAAACTCCCTTACAACCACAACGTCGTTCGCAGAGACAGCCCTCTCGTGGCTCGAGAAAGAGAGGAGGCGGTCCTCCACCTCCTGCCTCTGCGGCATCTCCAAACAAACGAACAAGAAGCCAACGCCAAGAAGATAATGCACCCGTTGAAGACACTGTTTTCGAGCTCCGCCGCATCCACAAGATCATCGAAGACTTCAAGAATGAAGACTGGGTCCCCTGCTCTGTTTTCGGATCTAACCGTTTGAAAGAATGGGAGGATGAAGATTTTTTCTTCTGTGGTCAATGTGACAACGCTGACTGGGATGAAAAGTCTGGCGAAAAGCTCAAGGTAAATCGGAAGAGGAAAAAGGGTCCCTATACATGTATTGCCAAGCACCGTAATTTAGTTAAACCAACGGCCCGTAGATATCCTGATGGTCCACCCCCAAGAATCAACAAGAAGAAACGACGACAAGATCGACGGCAGAGGAGGCGAAATGACCCCCAGCCCATACCTACAAGTCGATTTCAACCTCCTGTTATGGGACCTAGTGCTACTCTCTCCGACATTGAAGAAGAGGATGATGAAGATGACGTTGAAAACAACCGTACAATCTCGTCTGTAGAGCAAACAGAACCTCAAGAACAATTGGTCGATGATGGAACAGGCCCACCTGAACAAGAAGAAGCTTCTACTCCCATAGAAAGTCAAGGAAATCAGTTAAATGATTCGGAATCAAGCGAGTCTGAAGCACCTGTTGAACAAGACAATACTGTTACAATGGCCGTTGATTCTTCTGTAGATATGCCAGTGCCCATACAACCATTGAACCCGTCAATCAACCTTTCTGAGTTATCACTACAGGAAGAAGTGAGACTGTTGAAAGAACGTCTTAGAAAATCGGAAGAACAAGTAGAGACTCAAACAAAGAAGCTTCGCAACGAATCAGACAAGCTGCGAGATGCTAAGAAGAAGATAGAAGAACTCGAACGAAATTGTGCTACATGCCAAAGTCGTCGCCTACCCACCTGTGTCACATCGAATGACCAGGCAGACACCCTCGTACAACATATCAGGAGTGTCATTGAAGATGCAACTAAGAACATCCGGAGTAGTAATAGTCGTGCTTTGAAGTATTTCTACGGCCAAGTCGCAGAGTTGTGTCTCGACGAGAGCGTCCACGAAGGGCAACTCAAGCAATGTTCTTACTCAGTCTTTCGAGACTATGTAAGGCAGAATATCTATACCCCCCACCGTGTACTGAAACAAATGGATCTTCGGGGGGGTGTACTGAACTACGAAGGTATCGAACTACTGCGTTCCGTAGAGACAGATGGTGTTCCTAGAGAGAAGACGCTTCTTCCTAGTTCTGGTTGTATGAAAGCCTACGCTGCTTTGGTAGAAAGCTTTGGACGCAACATCTGTCCCTTCATCATGAAGACAAGCTCGAAAAATGGCACCGAAGGTTTTGCTTTTCGTGCAGCCGATGTACTCCTTTGTCTTCTGAAGGCTGGTCATCTTCTAAACTCCGAGGCCGTGGTGAGGTCGATACGAATCGCTGCCAGTCTTGATGGCGCACAATTTACTAAGAATTTGTCCCACACCTTGGTTGGTATCAAATTCAACGATCCATCCAACCCATATGCGCAGTCACAACAATCAGTCTTTCCCGTTGGATGTGTGGCAATGCCAGAAACGACTGAGAACGTGGTTGGAGTTTTTGCAAGAACCTTGGAAGAAATCAAGGAAGCCGTTGGAGTTGTATCCAAGGCACACAAGATAAAGAAACCCACACTCTGCTTCAATTGTGATATGAAATGTGATTGGGAACTCAGTGGACGAGGGGGTGCCGCCAAGCAGCATACTTATCCCTGTTCTAAATGCGCCATTCACAGTGGACAGCTATGCCAACCATCGGGGATAAAACCAGACAAGTGCAAGACCTGTACTCAATTGGATCATCATCACGACCCAACTTGGATTTGCCGCCATGTAAAGATGCTCACTGAGGAGCATACTGCAACCTTGAAGAAAGAGGTCGACGACTTCCGTAATGGTCCCCTGCCTCTAATCGCTAAAGACCTTGCTTTGCTTGAGGAGCATAGCGAACTGTCGATGCAAGATGATCCCAATATTGTTGCAACGGAGATGCAAGCCAACGATATCCTTTCGATCCAATTTGACTTGAACCGGGCGACACAGGAGCAGAGGCAGGAGTATTCTCGACTGGTCACTTCAGATTTGAGGTTGCGTCGACTCCAAATGACAGGATCGTTGGAGGAACGACAGGAACGATTAAAGAATCAGAGAGTCAAGGAATGGTCCTACAAAAGAGCATTGGAATGTCTGGACAATGCCAAGGCCTCCCAGAAGCGTATTGCCATCGTGCTTATGATGGACGCCATTCCATGCTTGCTCCATCTCGAGAATCGAATGGGGATCAAGTTTCTGACCATGGTGCTAAAGACGGGGATGAACAACGCGATCAATCCAAAGGACGGCGTTGAATTGGAGTGGATGCCTCCTACAACAACAACAAAGGAAGACCGATGTGTTGCATTCGTCAGCAAGGTCAATGGCATTATGAATTCAACAATTCTTGGATCAGAGGACCAACCAACCCAATGGACAGTGCCATACGACACCAAAACTTGCAAGATTGGAGACATTACAATGGATAACGTGAGGATTCGGAAGCTCCTCATCAAATTTGAGCTGTTGATTGATTGTTGCTTTGTGGATAACGAGAAGGCCGCCCTCTTTAAGTCTGCAATCTACTATTTCAGGGAGGGTCTGAAGAAAGTGAACGTGCGACATGAAATGTCGGACAGTGAGATCTTTGCTTTTCAGAAAGACATCGACTACTTCTACAGAGATTGGTGCTCATTGTATGGAGTCGAGGGGATAACAAACTACGCCCATATGCTGGGTAGTGGCCATTGCATGGAATATCTATTGCATTGGCGTAACTTATGGTTGCATAGTCAACAAGGCTGGGAAGGTAAGTTCAATCCACAACTGTGTATTTGACTGAGGGCTCCATCAACTGACGGCTGACCTCCTATGTGTTATAGCCTTTAACAGTTTGTTTAAAAGGTTCTACTTCTCTCGGACACAGAGAGGAGGCGCGGGGAATCGGGGAACGGCGGAGAAGAGTAGGTTGCGGTCAATGGCTCGATGGTTGCAGCGCCGAATGGTGTTCCTCATTGGAACCACTGAGGAAGAGATAAAACAACAACTGGATCGGTCGTAAGATGAGATAGAAAACTTCGATGAATGGATTCGTGACAATGGGGGGACACTGGAGTATGGCTTGTCAAACAAGGACGGACCAATTTGACTGGAGGACTTGGAGGGGGCAGTGGTCGATGACTGGGAAGTTGGTCTCCCTCCGAAACAGAAATCGCCGCAACAATCTTCCGGACAAGTTCCGGAAGAAGCAAGTCTCAGAACTGTGGACCTGTTGCGTATGTTGGATCAGAATGATGATCTGGAGAATCTAAATAATGAGTAATGAGAAGCACTTGATGGATCAACACTAAATTCTTATATATCTTATTGCAAACTAGTTGAACTGACGAATTAGGAGAAGAACCTCGTCAGCATCTTCCCATTTATGAATCTCTTGTTGATCCATGGGGAGGTCGTGGTCGTAGAACACTCCGCCGATAATACGAGACACAACAAACGGGCCATTCTCGTTACGGTTGACTGCTATGACCTCATACACGTTTTGCTCGTCCCAGTCAGTGAACTGGTGGCCGATCTTGATACGGCTACTGGGGGAGTCTTGGGCAGTCGACTTGGCAATTTTGTTAGGTGAAGCAGGGCTTGGTGCTTTAGAGGGCTCGGAATCACTCTCGGTGGTGTCGGAAGGTTCATGTTGGTAGACATCGGTCGTGTCAGTCTTATCGTCAGATGATGTTGGTGTTCCTTGGAGAATGTTCTTGAGGTCCTCAGTGGGAGGGTCATTCTTGAGCTTTCCCTTGTGGTCAAGGGAGTACTGATACTGCTCGTATCCCACTACAACGCGACAATGAAAGTCGGACCAACAAAGGTCAACTTGCTGGTCACGAGATCTGACCTTGAAATTTTCTTTTTCCTCGGATGTAGATCCCTTCACAAGTGTCACACGGTGCTCGGGCTTGAAGGAAGTTCCATTGGGACCGTCGGCAAGAGTGGGTTTGCGATCGGTACATCCATAAGTACTGCCGAATCCAAGCAAGCCTCGTAAGAACTGGAGGTCGTCAGAACTCCGAAACCGAATAATGGTGGTAGGGTAGCTAATCTTGACTTTCTTCCTGGTGAACTTGGGGTCGATATCGAGATAGGACGCAGAACCCTTGGTTGTATGGATGTCTATGCCTTGGATTCGACAAAGCTGGACAATATAGGTCCAGGTTTCTGTAGGTACAAGGCCAATGGTATCGCCAGTCACTTCGTGTTCCTCGGCCTGACCCGAAGATTTGTTCAACAATTTCACGAGAGCCTTGCGAAGAAGGAATAGGCCAACAAAAGATGACTGGTGAAAGCATCTTGGGGGAGGAACTGCCTTATCCACAATGAAACGACAAGCGTGCTCGTTCGGAAAGCAAAGCTTTGTCTTCTCCTCTAATGGATGTAGACAACCAACCGGAGGATCACTGTCAATGATGGGCATCCGGAAACGAACAAAGAAGAAATTGTCAAGGCCTTCAGTCCAAATGTTCTTGGGAGACTTGAATTCATGTAGGGAAAATACAAAAGCCGGGTGGGAAATAACGGAGGAGGCATCTTCTACGACGTCAAATGTAGTGGACGATTCGTACAGTTCCGTGTTTCGTGAACCAAGGCCCAGCATCACCCTGGTGTAATTGTGCTTGGGCAGTTTGGGGTGAGACTGGTCATTTAGATTGTAGCGGGGAAACAAAGGAGGGAACAACACAAACCTGAGGCCGGTGGCATTGATTCCAGAGTGGATGCGTGCGATCGTCGTATCGTCTTTCTGTCCGGGAAGATGGATGTGGACAAACGACCCGATGCGGAGGTGATCGTCGAGTCTCTTTACGTAGAAAGGCGGCTTATTGATGTCCGGTACACTCCGAAACATGGTGGATTCAGGATACAAAGAACGTCTTTTGTAGTTGTCAATCTGAATCAAAGGAGTTGTGCTTGATTGTTGTGTCAAACAACCATCTTGATCGTCTGCATTTGGGTCGTTTGTCATTAGTTCTCCATTGGATGTTGGCTTCCGAGTGAGCTTTTGGCAAGAATTGATGAGGTGAATGTGGATGGTGTTGCGACAGAAAGGACATTTATTTCTTAACAAAATGAAAGTCGGATTCGGATCCTATATTTTATGTTTAAGGTCGCCAGTCGGCATTTTGGTGAGGGCAGGCGCGAAACTTGGCCCTGGAGGCACGTGTACACGGGAAACCGTTAACACCGTTAGCTGGTATTGTTATAAAGACCAAATTAGTGTCGATTATTTAGGTGTGTTATGATAAAGCTTATGGTATGTGGTCATATGTATTGTTTATGAGCAAGAGCAAAGTCGGTCGTGGGAGCGAGAGTTGTGAACGTCGGCGACTAAAAGCAGTTAGAGAGTCGTTATACTGTATAAGCGTTCTATAAAAAATAGAGGGGTACACGCGAGGGAGTTTTTGAGCGACTCCTCTTTGTTTTGGTACAGGTATGATTATGACTGTCGTGATTCATGATGAGGACTCAGTGCTGACAACCAGGAGAGTTTTGTTTTCGTTTTCAAGGGAACTGAAACAATGGAGAATCCTGAGGGGAATAATGCCGCAGTTAGAAGTCTCTGCTGTGAACTGAGGAATGAGAGTCCCAAGTTGCCTTATGCAGTTGGATTACTCCTGACGAACAATGGAAATGGAGCAGAGAGTCTGTTGGGTACATTGATCAATGTGGATCCTAAGGTGCGCTATGCACTGGGAGTCCTTTTGACGAATGGAGGGACCGATTTGTTTGGGTTAAGCAGCAACAGTCGACCAACAAGCGTGATTGAAACACTCTTGGGAACAAACAGGTCCCAATTGTTCTCCTTTACAGAACAGCACCAGCAGCCAAATAGCAACGGATGCAAGTGCTATTGTTCCAGCTGATGACAGTTCATCTTCCGGTGATTCCAAATCGAAAAAAAGGCGTGCAAGTGTTGGCAGCAGTATAGGCTGCAGTGATGAAGAAGAAAGCAAGGACGCGGCGTCTGTGGGTACTGTGTTGAAAGCTCAACTACCAAAACGACACAAGCCAGGAATGAAACATAACATGGACATGCCATTTGTTATTGAGATTCCATCATCGAGTTGGAACGACATACCAATGAGTGTGCGTGATTCAATGGTGGATGAGGGTCCTTTCGGAAGTACCCGGCTTTGCCATATGAAAGAAATTATAATGGTCTATCAAGTGATGAGTGGAACGATGTTGACCGTTGCGAAGACTCTTGATGTTCCTCATGGACACTATGATGCACGAGGAGAAATGCCATCAACCTCGGTGCCGGTGAAAAAGTTGTTCGTGTCATTGTCAGACAGTCTTCAGTCATGGAATTTGTTGGGAGCTGATACTTCTGTTCAATGTTCTTTTGTAGACAATTTTGACCTGAATGTTTGGGATTTTGTCAATGAAATCCTGACTGAAAAAAAAATAGCGGCGAACTACTACTGGGAAACGGCAACGTATTTTTTTGGATTATGGGTATTGTGGTGGACAATGTTACGAACGGACTCAATCAGATGATGACACCTGCTTGATTGCTGTGCCGAGTCTCCTTGAGGGTACTAAAACAGGAAAAATACGTGAATTGTTCACTACCATAAGTGGCATTCTTTCCAAGCATGCCGCCTTTCTGTGGGAAGACATGCCCAGTGAACGAAAGAAGAAGTTCTGCGAAAAGATAGCGATTGACAACAAAGTTGAGTTCCTTTGTTTGGCATGCACGGATATATCCAGTGAGCAATGTACCCATGGGACCTGTGAGTTCCACGTTGACAAAAAGAATGACAAAGTTCTTGGCGAGGTTGCAATTTTTTCAACGGTCTATGAATCAACAAAACGATTATCATTAATCTGTTGCACCAGAAAGTCTGTCGGAGATGCTTTGAAAAAATTGGACGGAGACTACGGCAAAGCTATACGGTTTGTCATGGATCACTACAGGAAAATGCCAAGAACAAGAACGTCAGTGGAAGCACTAATGAAGTCATTGGCTACCGTGAACAAACTTGGAAACTACAAGGGCTATTGGTACAAGAATGTGCGTTGCCACATGGACGCTTCGATTTTTGTTTCAGGAATTGTTCATTTCTCTCTCTTGCTGCAAAAGAAATTTATTCTCGACTACGTGGAGATGATGTCAATTGTTCGAGCTTTTGCTGGTGCCCCATACACATCCTATTTCTTATGCACGGTTCTCATCGACCTCTTATCTGGTGACAAGTTGGAGCATCGTGGCCTGAATTTTGGGTACGAGTTGTACTTAAGTCTTTCAAAAGCCATTGCAAGGCATCATCAGGCGAGGAACGAAGCAAAATATTCCCGTGCTGGATATCTAAGTATTCCTGGGCTCCGTTTCCCGAACTACCGAGGAATAATTGTTCCGAGCTACGACGATTACTGCAACGAGATGATTGCTCTTGTATACCATGGAATTGGCAGTTACCAAATGAGCAAACGACCTGGAGCAAAACTACAACCTCTGAAATATTACAAACAACTGCTACATGGTGTGAGGAAGTTGTTGATGAATTGTGGAGCATTGATCAGTAACCACTGTATCAACATAATGGCATTCTTATCCCTTGTTCCTTCATGGTACGCGTTGGAGTACGAAGGAGGTCAGAGCTCAAGAGGTATACAATATATGAGAAAGAAGTATGACCTGGGTGGTGGTGAGGCAGCATTCCAGTCCTTTTTGGATTGTTTGGTTGCATCGATCAGTATGGAAAGTAATGAATCATGTTGCAAACGTGTGGCCGAAAATGTAATCTGTAAGATTACCCGAACTGAATCAAACAGTGATGGACGCTTTTCTGATCTTATTTGGAAAGATCAAAAACTCTTTTATTCAACGAAAGAAGGAGTTGTTGTCGTTTCAGAAGATGGGCAGTCGTCAGAAGCTGCACAACAGTTGATTTCGAAGTGGACATGGAATTATGGAGCCGTCACAGGAGAGGCGTTGTACGACCATTGTGCGATACGTATATCACAGGGTCTTTCGAACTTCAGAATTCCCAAAGAGTTGGGTTGGAGAAAAGACTGAGACAAATGTTGAGTCTTATGAATAGCTTCTGAAACAAGTTAGACAAGCGTTCAACAAGAGTGAAAAAAAAAGCGTTGAGTACGAGTGAAAAAAGCGGAACCATGATGCGTTGGAAAATGAAATGCAAACACATTATGCGAATCATATTGCCATATTATAAATCTTGCCGAATTTGCACGCAACGTCTGACCCCGGACCTGAACCGAATGATAGTAATCTTCGTCGTGAGCGGGACAATGATGCTGATGAGGAAACTGAATATGTTTACGTGGCACCGTCCTCGCCGTCCAAACGGAAGAAGCTTTCCGATTTCAGGTCTACATCCATGTCTCTCAATGATGGCTGTGACAAAGTCTTTGCTAAATTGCATCAAGGTGGATTCGAAACATATGTGATTGCCAAAAGCGGTAAAGAGGATGCATTCTTTAACGGTTTACGAAATGCAATAAAGCATTCTACCGAGTTTGCTCAGAAGTGGAATTTGATCTACGTCGCCTCACGTTGCGTTAGTCTTTTCGACAAAAACATTCTGTTCAACCCAACGACCAAGACCGGAGACAAATTTGCAAGACAAGCTGTTGTGTGGATTGTTGAATCTTCAAAGTGCGCAAGCCGTCGTGAATGCGCCGAAGCAATTGCAGGGTTCTTGAATCGTCAGTATTGGTAGACTCGACCCTCGCTTAACTCACCCGCTGCTCGACAGAAAGAATGGGAGGTGAAGAGCAAGGCAAAGATCCCCCAGTACAAGGTGCCGAATGATTTTGACATGACCGTTATCACTGGAGAAAAGGAGAAACTCGGTCATTTCTTGATTCCAAGCGATGTGGTTCATATCATTGCGGAATCGTTTGAAAAAGTTACTTGCCATTGGGCAACTCAGAATGATGAATCTGCCCGTTGGTTTTTCGGCCAGCCGTATCCAAAGGAAGCTGTAGACCGTCTGGGATACAGTTCGCGCATGACAACAGGTATCCATTAGATTGTCATCGGAAATTTGGCCATGTGCTATATAAGCCCAAACCCCTATGACTTATACAGCCATATGGTTTGTATGTGCCCATAAAGCACATGCATATCGTGTAATATATGTGCCCTATACGTTGGATTTCCAAAATTGGACCTTCGTATGCCGGACTCCGTGTCCTATGCATATCAAAATAAAATGTCTATGAATGTTTTGCTGTCTTTACGACATTTTCACATACGAGAATGGGTACCACATGATTGGCATTTTATTATGTTGTGACATATTATACGTCGCAGTTGAAAAATTGTGCGTCCATATTGTGCTAGTAGCAAAAGCATCGCGCATGTCGTCTATCGTTCATCTGGTGCATGTGTGTCACTTGCGTTTCAGTGGTGACCAATTCGAAGAGGAATTCTGAAAAGTACGATGGAGGAGACGATTGATGATATTGATGGAATGTCAGTGGGGAGTGGTTCATCCTATGAAAGCAGTTTCGTGGAAATGGATATATCTTTGGGGGAGGAGGATCATGAGGAAGAATCTCAACAAGCAGAAGAAGAAGACAACGAATCGTTGCTGGAATCTCCATACTGTCGCAATTGTCATCGCGGAACTATTCAAGATGAACACGAAGATCCAATATTATCTGGAGCATCTACCACCATTTGCATGTATTGGATTCTGTCATTACAGAATGTCTTGATCACAGACGTAAAATCATTCAGAATCAAATTCTGTCATATAAGGAAAGCGGAGGTGCAACATTTGGCAGCCATATCTCTATGTTGGCAATGCAAACATTTACTTTGTGGCTCGAAAGAGAATCGATCGAATCCAGTATATTGTTGGCCTGGCTTTATGTCTTCTTTATTCCACAATGAACAGTTGCGTGCCATACACGCAGAATATGTCTGGCAATTTTTTCCATATCGATGGAGGCAATGGTGGTTTGATTACGTCCATTCATTTGAAGAATGCAACCACCTTACACTTCATTTTCCACGTCCGTTCTTCACCGATATAACACTAATTGCAACAGAAGCGAAAAGAGCATTAGCCAATCTTGATCGACAAGGTTTGAAAAAATTGATGGACGAACACTGTTGCGTCCCGGAAATAAAATGCCCTTGGGGGTGTGCCGCGTTTTTGACGGAGGTGAAAGAAACAGTACCTTTGGACGGAATGTTCCAGCGGTTTTGTGACAATGTGTGCATGAAGAAGTTCATGACGCCAAGATCACAATGGAAATGTCTGGAATTCATCAGGGATGACTTTTTAACGAGTGTTGATCACAATCTCTGTAACAAGAAATGGCCAGTGCGTCCATCATTATTATTTGACGGAAAAAGAGGACCAGAGATTGCCACATGCAGCTATCATTCACGCAAATCGCGTGGTATGTATGTCCATGTTCCAAGGCACCCGTTACCACCTATTCCTAGTGACACATCAGGTCAGTTTGCACCTGCCGTTATACGTCCAAGAACACTTCGAAAAGCACATGCGCACAAATACACAAATTCATTTCATATGAACAAGCTGACAGGAGTATATAGTGGATTGGATTCCTGTACATTGACGAATCAAGGATATGCCCGGGAGGTTGACTTTATTGCTATTGAACAAGACGTGATAACGTTGAAGGAACGTCCTGATACATTCTCAAGTTTGGCCACCATGGTGCAAGAAGGCCGTATGACGGACTACCAATACAAGGACTACAGAACAATGATAGAGCATCGAGCAAATGAACCGATAGGAAGAAATGCAGAGCAATGTTTGGTTGGATTGACGTGTATTACCCTTGAAGACAGCATCGCTATGTATGCAGATTTCAGACGATCTCGGCAGACCGTGCTCTTGGTTTGCCGCGACGAAGCAAGTTCTGAGAATAATTCATCGACCCAGGTTGACAATGACAACGATAGTGTTTATGAAGAACGATTCTTTGATGCACCATGGCCACGACTTCTAGTCGGCACTCACCCTACCGGTTGTGTGTTTGGTCGTAAGTTCGTTGTGATCCCAGAAACACAACCAGACAAAAACCGTTTATTATGGGTCCTTTCAATAATGTTGCTGCATGTGCCTTCATTATGGACCATTGTATCCGATGCAGTTGTATCAACAAAAGACTGGTATGGTTGGGTCCTATATCATTTATGGCAAAAATACCTTACACATTGTGGAGCCCGCATGTCGGTAAGAACAAATCCATTCCGAAAAACAAGAAAGCAAGAAGGTGTTGTGTCCAAAATCACTACAATTTTGGGCTTTGAACCGAGTGATGCATATCAGGAGTCACAACTAGTGGACGTGTTCCATGATTTGAAAGAAATTATGGTGTTGCCAATCGAATTGCATGCAACATCGTGGATATCTGAAGATAGCCACACAACACATGTTATTATTTTCAAGAGTATCGACGTAGACCCGGAATATAATGTTGGCTTTCAGGAGTTGATCGCTCCAGATGGCTGGGAGGCTAGATGCATTATTGACACAGATGAATCATTCAACCGAAATTCTGTTGTCTACTCACGGCATGGTGGTGCGTTGTGCCCATCATGGTGGAAACAATGGAAACAAGGTCATAGTTTTGTGCACTCGAAACAAGATTCTATTCCATATTTGGCTCCGGAGCAATGGAATATTGCCATTTTTTGTTCGAGCGATCCAAACAAACTGAGCATGTTGCGACGTTCGTATTTAGAACAAACAGGAACACAGACCAATTATGAATGTCGTCATCATGGTTCTTTTTTTATAAAAGCACTTAGACATCAAGCAAGTACTTCTCTGAACAGAACACCTCGCCTTTGTTCCATCGATGGCTGTCAACGTGCGCAATATTTTTGTTGTCGGGAACTACATTGTTGTACTGTCGGCATTTGCAAAACACATTTTGATGAGCACCAATGCGCGGACGCTTCGATACCACTTCCGTTATCTGATACGTCGGATGACAATGTAATGTCACCTCAAGTTGAACTTGAAAACATTGATATCATGTTAGAAGACGAAATGGACTTCTCCGACGATGGAACGATTCTAAGTGACGAATTTGCACGAGCTCATGAGTTGGACCTTTTGTCATCTGACACGGACACAAGCTCAGAAAGTACAACTGACAGCAATGACAATGGTCATGTTATTGCGACAATGGTGGGCATTGACGAAGCAGAACTGTTTTGCCGGCCTGTATCTGATACTGACCAGTTTGTAACACAAGGAGTCCCGGAAATCACGCTTCGTATAGACGCACAAGATAATATTGAGGACGACGATGCATCTGCTGACCAATTTCCTACCACAGACCAGGGAGCAATGCCAATACAATCAGATTTTCCCCCAAACGATATCGGATTGCATGTAATCTTCAACAAGTATCATCGCTTGTTAGTTAAATTCAAGGACAATTTGGAACCTTCTTCAAGGGAACGCCATTTTATTGAACGAATTTTGGCATCGAACAACGAGCACAGTGTGCCTTTGGTGTATCCTGAAGCGACTCTGTTTATCAACGTGTTTTGGAAGTTGCTGGAAGATGGATCTGTTCCTGGTGCATTACCAGGTGCAATGTTGACGAACGATTCGACACTGAAAAAGCTCGGGTTTGCGTCATTATATGACCATGTTCGTACACGGATCACAAACACAAGCTTGATGACATCGACTGATAATCGGTACATCTTCTATTGTCTGGATATGTGTTTAAATTTGAGTATGAGAGGCGAAGATTCACGGTTAGTATTGTCTCGAGGATTTGGGGAGCGGTACGATGGAGGGAAGATACGATTGATTCCGAGACACGAGGATATGTACATGAGCACAGAATCCATAGACAGACGCCCGGTTGTGAACCAGCTCGCTGCAGCTTTGGGTTACCGAATGGCAACGTTCTTTTACACGCACACATGTAGCATGAAGACTCATTGGGGAATGAGAATACTCAAGACGTGGATTGACAGTGAAGAAGCTGTTGACGAGTGTCTGAAACATTTTGGCAAAGACCCTAAATTTGCAAGTGTACATGAACGTTCTCTTGCTCGTGAAAGACTAATCTCAGCCAGTTGTTCCATTGCAGTACGATCATGGTCCATTGTATCACGTCTTTGGATGGCTTATATAACGAAAAGTCCTGAAAAGCCAATCGGCTCCTTCTTGTGGGATTGGATACGAAATGAACTGCAAGACAAGAAGGGAAACCTTGCTCATATTCATTCCATTTTGTGGCATGCTGACGACGACGGCTCTCCCGAATCGACACGCAAACTTCTGCGTATGAGCAGAGCCTCGATTAGTGGAATGGTGACACCTGAAGAATTAGAACAGTACAAAGCGGACGGGATTCTTTCATCGGAACAACATCTGTTGGATATTTTGGAACTTCTGGAGCAATTTTTAACGCATAAGCATGGACCTCGTTGTTTAATCCTACGGAAACAAAGTCGGTCCTTTGGGCGTGCCAAAATATCGGTCGGCCGAAATACAAAGATGATGAGTGCTGGAGCAGAAGACGTGGACATGACGAAGAAAATGAATCTGTACCGATGTAAAGTTACCGACAACTATTCGATCAGTCCCAATCCGACAAGAGATCAGTGAATCAATATAAGGGCAGAGCATAGCGAAGGAGCAAGTGAGATCTTGCAACAAATTGGTCTGATCACTAAAAAAGAGTGCACACTTCTATGTGTGAATTTGAACAAGAAGAAGAGTGGTGTTATGTTGGGAATGATTTAGTTGCCAAACGTCACATTCCGCCAACAGTGCCAGAAGACGGTGTGATATCACCTGTGTTTGCAAAGCTTGCGATTATGAACCCAAATAATGACAATGTACAAAAACTCGACAGTCGAGGCGTATCACAGTACCTTGCGAAATATGTTGCACAAGTTGATGAAAGTACGCGCGTTTTTGCGCATGCTCCGCGTCCTACCGATCCTGATTGTTTTCGTTTGAATGTTGAAACAACGGGCAATACAAAGATCAGTTCTGTGAATAGAGTTGAAAAATCATTGTTAGCGAGGAAAAAGAAACATCACATCGGTCGTGCAATGACACAAGCAGAAGCGATGATGACCTTGTGTCACATTCCTCAGGTGTACACCAACATTGAGTTTGTTCATATTTCAACGACCATGCTAGAGGAACGACCTGGTTTTGAAAAGCAACCTCATTTACGACATCTGCAGAAACAAGGCACAATCAATGGACCAGTCAATGCTATATCTGATATTGACACAAGACAAATTATTCCTGCTAATCGAGTGAAACTCCACAAACGAGATATTAATCGGAATCTACCAAAATCTCGACACTTCAAAAAAACTGCCCTTATGTTGGCACAAGATTCAATGTTCTCACCTATTACGCTTGATGTCATTACCATATTTGGTTTGCGTCCACCAGAACTATATTTTATCAAGAATCCAGCTCTTTATTTCCGATGGTTCAAACGTGAGACACTACCTTTGAACAAAGACAAAGAAAGGACTATTCTCGAGAAACAGATCCAAATGTGTGAGTCTTTGCTCGATGTGTCGTACGATCGATGTGCATGGATTGATGCGACGACCAAGATTGTCAAGGTTCGTGCGACAGCGATACCATTGATTTTGGATTATATATCAGACAAACCACACAAGTGGTTTGGTACTTTTCCCCGTGACAAACAGATTGCCATGTCACACTTCAGGAGGCTGCATACATATGTTTCCACGACTGAAGATGCTACGAATCAGGGCAGAAGACATGACAGTCGAAGAATACAAAACGTTGTGGACAAATATGTGTGTGATCTCCATTTGAAATCACTTCCTGTCATATGGTTTAGTAATATCAAGCCAAACTGTCCGCATAAATTCCTCCTCCACGTTCTTCTCTCACTTGGTTATTACGACAATGAAGTCGATTTATACCATTCAGGCAGTCTAAGATCCGCTTACATCCATGCAGGATTGTATGACCCTTCCGAACCACAAACAAGTCTGAATCTCCTAACGAAGCGCTATACAACCGAACAACTATGCCATTTGCCTGGTGGTGTCAAAGAATTTGATCGACTATTGTGTGCAGCACACAACAATTTCTGCTCATGTTTAGTACAGGATAGCCTCACCGCCGATGGCTTACCACCAGTGATGTACACGCACCTAATCAGAACAGTTCATGAAAAGGTCCAAGAAACCATTGACCAATGGAAGAAAAATGTCATACTAGCGTGTCGACAACATCTGCTTGATGCTGGTATACCCAACACCATACCGACATTGGATGATATCTTATGTCTGAGGCGTGGGGAAAATAGCGACAACAGAACGGTCCAACATTTTCTGCAATGTCAATAACAAAGTCATCAGCTCAGTCACAAAAATCTTTCGATGAGCAAATGTTTGCCTTGCATGTCGGTACACGTGCTCTTGATAAGTATGTGACCGCGTCAATGGAGGTCCCGAAATGTGTGACTCTTGTTGGTGATCCAGGCGCAGGGAAGACCACTGTCTCCATGTTTTTGCTTTTTGATGCCCTTTGTAGAGGTTTTAATTGTTTCTGTACAGCTATGCTCGGCGAAAGAGCAAACGAACTTGGTGGTACACATATACACACCCTTTTTTGTGTTCCTGTTCGTTCGGGAACATCGTCCGGTCGTCTTGCCAAAATTGCTGTAATGAAACTGTCGAAGTGCATTGCCAAACTTGAATGATGTGTTGATCCTTGATGAAATGGGACAAATCTCTGCTGAACTACTTTCTGTTCTTGACATCATTCTACGACGCATTCAAAAAAATGCACGGTACATGGGAGGTATCCTCTTATTTGCAACGATTGATATTCTACAGCTGAAACCTATTCATGGTCGTCCACCTTTATTGTCCTCATTCATGATAACGTCTCATGTTTTTGTTCGACTTCAAGAAAGTGTACGAGCAGCGGACGATGTTGACTTCCAAAAAATTCAGAAACTGACCCGCATTTTCCCAACTGATTATACGGACGACGACAAGACAACCTTCCGTTCACTAATCAAAAACAATTGCACCTTCGTTGATTCAATAGACGATCCGCGAATCCCCAAGAATGCAACGTTTTGTTTTGGAAAGAAAGCTCCTGGTCAAAACATTCAAGCAGACGTTATGGATTCCAAACGCAGGCAATCGGGCTTTGGGAACTACATTTCGCATATGGCTAAAGACGAGGAATCAAGAACGGGGTCAAACTGAGTAACGGCATCAGCATTGATCTCAAAAGCTCTCAACAAGAGATGCAAAGAACCAATGGAGCTTATGTTCATCCCGAACACTCTTTACACGGTCACATACAACGACCCGGAAAAAGTGTTCTTCCAATCACAACTCTGCTTACTACTTGAGCTTCCAACTCAACAACAGCTCAATAGCGGTGCGAAGATTAAAGTATTGCTTGCTCCTCCCGGGAACAAGATAAGTCCAAACGAAGAAGATCTTTTGGAATCTATTTGTCGTTTCTAAAGATCTTATAACAAGAACATTCATCGTCTGAATGTTGTTTGCGTGACTGAGCATGGTCTTACACGTCTGCTCTGGATTCATTCCATTGCGATATGAATGGTGTATCTAACGCAATAATCTGTTCAACGCACTACTTTCGATTCTCTGCATTGTCATTTCACACAGGTGACTTCACATACGATCCATCCATGCTCTTGTTTTTGTCACTGATCAAATTGGTTGAGGAATTGCCGAATGTCACACTATTGGTTTTGTCGTATATGATTGATTGGTCGATGTCAGTGTGGCT
This sequence comes from Epithemia pelagica, assembly GCA_946965045.2. NCBI lineage: Eukaryota > Bacillariophyta > Bacillariophyceae > Surirellales > Surirellaceae > Epithemia > Epithemia pelagica. The sequence goes on along the minus strand of OX337241.1, from coordinate 2,277,722 downwards.
TCAACAGTTACTGCAAATGTTGTCCCAAATGTATCTCATTGGAACACATGGTTTCGAACGTACTACACTTTGGTACAATATTATATTGGTACACTGGAATCTCCACCTACAAAGCACTGCTGCACCGAATTCCTACCAAAAAGGATACACCGACAGTATGTTCACTGCTCACTTTTCAATGCTATGAACTTCAGAACTCAGAACTCCTCTATGGTCTGTCTCGCTCAGACGTCGTCACGCACGTCGCACATGGCTTTCTACGAAGAGAAGAATGTCATGTTTATGTCACACGTATTTCTCTTTCCATAATTTTGAGTTCGGGGCGACTAATGATCGCTCTTCTGGTGGTTTCACCTAATTTTTGCCATGGTTTCCTCATTCCTCAATCCCCAATGCAATGAACACTGTTCCCCGTTGAAATTATGATTGCTTTCCCGATCAGTTGTACCATGTACCCATTCAAATTTTGGGTTTTCGAATTTCATATTGGAAATCATGTGTCGTCTGTGCGGTGTTGGATTCCCACGTGACTCCCAGTTTTTTGAGCATCACTTCATTCTCATGTTCCACAAAGATACAAGTACGACAGCTTGCTTTCGAGATCACATGTCCTTCAAATATCATATTGATGTGCATATTGGTCATACGACATATTCCTTGCGATCACGCCATTCCAAATCTCGTATTGATCGCACATTGGTCACACATGTTTCAGTTTTATCGCTTCCGAATTGGATGTGATTTGTGACTCGACTACTACCTTGAAAATCATCTACTGTCATCGTTGAGTCAATGACTATCTACTTCACTTATATTCGTGCAGGTCATGAAGGCATTCGATGATGGAGGTCACTTGTTGTATTCATGAATCAAGCTATTTTATTGTTTGTCTGTCGTTGTGATGGTAATGGTATTTCTGAAATATCCTGTCATGCAAAGCCCAGCCGGCAATACACAGCACACATACTGCACCGCATGAAACAAAGACTTCCTGTGCTTTACTTGCTGCAATACAAAGATATGAACACATAGCAACAATCGTTAGTCCCAGAACTGCCACATCAGGGCCTTGCAAAGATCTTAATCGTCTTCCTGATTCTCGTAAATCACCATAGGGCGACGAGCTGCTTCAAGAATTGATGACAACGGAAGATTGCCATTCATAGCAATCACAGGCAATGTTGTTTTGCTTGGATTACTGCAGACATAAAAGAGACGACGTTCTGTTGTGATTAGACCGTTACTGAAACGATCAACCAATGTTGCTTCTCCATTCAAACAACCAAGAGCCCGACAATCCACCATGTGATCATTGTCCTCTTCCTTTACGTGGAGATGACCGACTATCTCCGGGCGAATAGGACAACACTTGGAAAAGATGAATCGGGTGACGGCAAACTCATTCGAGAAGACACGGAGATCACGGCCTCTGAAGCGACGATACATTGTGATATGATTCGAATACATTTCAACGGAAATGATCCAGTCGTCAACAAGATCGATCACGCGACCTGTATCTGGGTCGACTCTACTCACTTCCACAATTGTGCAGAGATCGTCAGTGTCTGTCATTGCAACTCTCCCGATAATGAATGTGCATCCGGTGTGTAGTGCAAACTCGACCAGATCCTGAAAGCCATGACCTTGGACATCATGAAAATCGTACGCAGCATGAACTGAACCAGTAAATGCGTGTAGTTCAGTGAGTTTGCGTTGTCCAATTGATTTCTCTTCCATCACCACATGATTTCTGTTGTGCATTGTAGATGCTTTGGTGTGTAAAACTTCCCAAAGAAGTTCAGATCCGTTTGGTTCTTCTTGCTGGAAAGCTTGCCTACCGAAACAAAAATGTTTCGGATCTTCTTGAAACATGTATTTGTCATTTCGACAATACCACGACTTGATGTATGTAGAAAAACTAACGTAAGACGTGATGGTTAGTGCTCTGAACTTCTGTAGTCAACCAGTTCACTCGGTACACGATGGGGCCCTCACCTTGCACTAGGTTAGTATGGTTGACTCCTTCCTCAAGGTTGCTTACAACTTTCAGGTTTTTATAAGAAGTGAGCTTATTCTATCGAAAGTGTTTGTTTCTCATGATTGCTCTTTCATTACTTCCTTTCAGTCATAAAGAGTTTACTTTTCCCGAACCGTTGGGCCCGGTGAAGAAACATCTTTGACTTCTAGGTAAGGCGCTACAGACGCTCTACGTTTAGGGACTAATGGAACCTGTTCTCTTAGTGCATAGAACCTGTTCCATATACTCAAACTGTGAGGGATAGAGGCGGAACTATTGACTTGAACCAAGTATCCATGATCCTTTGGTGAATCTTGTTGTAAGTTGGAGACGTGTATGTTTTAGGTGAGACATAGCCTGGACTTTGCTTCCGAGTGGAGCTCGTCCGGCTTTTGCCTGTTGTAGATAGTAGTGGGCATATGTAAATGTGTATCACAAAACACCAGGGTTATTCAGAGAGGGAACATTGTGCCGCAGGCTCGGACATGTCACATACATGGGCACATATGGTTCAGCTTCGTCAGCCGTCCACGCACGTGTTCGCACAAGCTTGCAGGACAGATGGCACAGCTATGTCATGGTAGACGTGTACTCTCATAGAGTCTAGGTGTTGTTCTTCGAAAGGTAGTTCTAGGTCTATAGCTAGCCGTACTTTAACTCTCCTTCTCATGGAGTGATTGGGGAATTACGACATGCCGTAGACTCAGTTTACCATCCTTGATTGAGCTTAAGGCACTTTTCGAAGAGTTCCCGAGTTTGGCACTTGGTGAAATAATCTGCCCTTTGTTCCTCGGTTCCTACCATGCTTACCTTCACTCCGCCTGGGTGATCACCTACATGTTCCCAGAAGAAGTGTAAGTACGTGTTGAAGTGTTTTGTCCTAGGTGTCAATCTTTGCTTAGTTGCAAGATAGAAGGCACCTGTATTGTCTTCAAATACTTCAGAGAAGATGGTCGGCTTCTCAAATGGCAGGTCTAGGTTTGCTAGAAGTTCCTCTATCACGCGTCTCGTAGCTATCACACTTCGCATGGCTTGGGAGAGAGCGTGGTACTCGGCTTGGAGGGTACTTAGTGCAACTGATGATTGTAGCTGCGACCGCCAAATAAGAGGACACCCACAAAAGCTAAGAATGTAACCAGTCCTGGACTTAGCACTTACTGGGTTGTCTTGAGGCTCCCTTCCATGTAGTCCTGCGAAATCGGCATCTACATAGCAATCTAGCTTGAAATCTTTAGTTGGCGTAAAGATGGTTCCTTTATCCTTGGTGCGTGCTAGATAGCGCACTATAGTTTTCACTGCTGCCGCATGTGATTTCTTCGGATTAGAGTTGAATCGTGCTACTTGGCTCACAGCGAAGGCTATATCTGGTCGGGTGTTAGTTGCAAGGTACAGTAACATTCCCACGATAGAGCTGTATTGCCATTTCTCTTTCATGGGTTCCCCATCAGGATCGCTTCCCAATGCTAATTGTGTAGCAGGGGTCCAATTCGGGTTGCAGTCCTGCATATTGGTAGCGTCAATTACCTTGTTGATAAGTCCCTTTTGAGTCATGGTGATCGAATTGGTCTTTTCATCTCGGACAAAGTTGATCCCCAAATAATTGGTGAAATTTCCTTCTTTTTCCAGTGATAAGCCCTTTTTCTTCAATCGTTCAACTAGTTCGTCAATTAAGGTAATTGTAGGTGCGCACACTCCACAGTCGTCTACCCATAGAAAGATGATTATGTTTTCCTTGTACAGTAAACATTGGTTGTGTTTACTCATTTGGAATCCGTCTTCCTTAAGGGCCTGTATTAGGTGGTCATACCACAGTCTAGGTGCCGATGACAATCCATAGAGGCTTTTGACCAACCTAAGGCATGTAGTTCCTTTTAACGATGATCGAAATCTTCTAGGCAGATGGATCCATACGGGTTCATTCAAAGTGGCTTGCACGAAAGCATTATTGAAGTCAATGCATGCAAGTTCCCATCCTAGAATCAGACTGAGGGTGAGTACAATGCGAATAGTACTCCAGTTGACTACAGGGGAATAGTTCTCTTACTCTGACTCCTGGAGGTCACCGCGAACGCAATATCGTGCTTTGAACTTGGAAATTTCTCCGTCAGGGGTTCTTTTGCGTTTAAACACCCAGGTACCGGGTAAAATTCGCGTAGTTGCTTCACTCTGCTGCACCTCTACCCATGTTCCCTTTTCTTCTAGTTCTCGGATTTCTTTGCTGGCTGCAGCCTGCCACTTGGTGAGATCCTTATCTCGCATAGCTTCATCATAACTGAGGGTGTCAGGATCTGATAAGGAAGCTTTCATCAAGGAGAGAAGGTCACTAGACTGGACAGAGGCTGGGAAACTACATAGGTCTTGCACATAGCGTTTGGGCGGTCGAATAGTTCGTCCGGAACGCATAGACACCATAGTTGGACCAGGTGTAGGAGCTGGAGTAGGGATGCGAGGCGATTGTGGTTGCTCCCTCTGAGGAGTGGATGGCTCGAAAGAAGGGGGTGCAAGCAAAGAAGGGGTCATAGGAGAAGGTTGCTCTGCGATAGTAGGTAGTTTGGTAGGAGTGGTACGGCCTGTTTCCCTCTGAGAAAGGGGTGTCGATGGAGAAAGAGGGGTTACTCCCTCTGACAACGGCACCGGTTTCTCGCCTGGAGCAGAGCCAGAAGTATTAAGAGGGTAGATACCAGGAGAGTTAGAATGACTAGGGAGGACGGAAGGGGGGTCGTGAGTCTCAATAGATCGAGTTACAGTGGTCTGTTTGTTGCCAAAGTCGGAATGATGTAGAACATCATGTGGAGCTGGAGACTCATAGTCGAGATCATCATCGTCCTCAATGTATTGGTAGTGTGAGTCACCAAAAAGTCGGTCCCATTCGTGACTGGTAAGGTCAGGAAGGTCTTCAACGGATGTGGCAATTGTACTAAACCAGTCGTCGAAGACAACGTGGAATTGAGGGGTAATATAGCCCGTATTGGGGTTGAGTACCAGTGGTACAGTTGTAGCATGACGGGTACTTAGGCCCATGAGAATTCCTCGCGTGGAGCGGGGCTTCCATCGTGGAAGCTTCTTACTGTCAGCCATGGCTTTGTCCAATACATAGACGGGACAACCCCACACGTGTAAGTCATGGAATTTCCGTTGCTCCCATCTTGTTCGTGTAAACAAGTCATGGGGACTTATGCCCGTGTCGAGGCTTGGGACATGGTTACTTAAGAAAGTTGCATGTGCGACTGCCATTGGCCATAGAGAAGGATCAGCCATTTCGGGCCATTGTATGGCCGCGTGTAGCATCATCGTTCTTGCTATAGACATAATGGTTTGTATTGCACGTTCGGCTATACCGGCATGGTGATGTGCCCCAACTCCCGCAAATCGATAAGTTTGTGCAAAATTTTGTAGGGACTCCGTATATTTAGCCGATGTAAAGGCAGAGCCATTGTCAGTTAGGTACTGTAGGGGCACAACTCCCACATCTCTACAGAAAAGTTCGAATGAGTCTTTTACTTGTAGGGTCTCATGGGTGTTTAGATGACTCTGGAACCCAATCCAGGTGTACCCCGAAGCGTGGTCTACAAAGATTGCGCCGCCCATGTACAGGTCGGAAGATTTTGACTTGGCTCGGGATGTAAATAAGCGTCCTTTAGTGGAGCATACAAAGTGATCTACGCTTACACACTGACCATGGTAAAGATTTTCGGCTTTTGTTATTCCCCGTCTGTCTTTTACAATGGAACTCAAGGTTCCAGGTGATGGACGTCTCTTTTGTTTTCCATATTGACACGCTGCACAAAGAGGTAAGTCGGTGAGTGATGCTGCTTTTGTGTGCAAACGACGCTGTTGCTCAGTTTTTGCGAGAATTCCAGTTCTCATAATGAACTGGATTTGACGAAACGATAGGTGCCCAAGGCGAAGATGCCAACGTACCAGTTCCTTCTGTGTCTCACTAAGATTCTTGTTTTGTTCTGATGTTTTGTTGACGATTGTGTTGAGAGCATGCGAACTCTTGGTTACTTCCTCATGGTTGTAACCGTACGACATTGGGAGATTGTTTTGCGGATTCACAACGACAGTGACTTGTGTTCGTGTTGTGTCTTCAGGTAAACCGGTGAGTACCAATGTTTTACCGTCTTGCACAATCTTTTCGCCGTCATACGTCTGAAGCAAACTCTGTGTCGATAACAGTCTGACACTTGTCTTGGGTACCAGGAAAGCAGGAATTCGAAGTTGTCGGATGTTCCCAGAAGAATCAAGGATGCTCCACAAGACCTCTCCGCGGCCAATCGCTTTCATGCGATTGGCAATGCCTTTCACCTTGAAGTTTGGTAGTGGTTCGATCTTGCCCACGAAGTCTTTTTCGTTGTTGGTGATGGAGATGCTGGCGCCACTATCCCAGATGATGGGATAAGACGCGTCATTCGGCATTGCGCTCCTCAAGGCCATTGGATCCTGAAGGCACGCTTCCAAGCCAGCAGGAGTGATGTACCTCCATGAGTCGTAGTTGCGTGTGTTCCCCAAGACTTGAAAGGCGTTGAGGGAGCGGAGTTCCTCAAGGTATGCAGTCAAACCAAAGACTTGTCTTGGGGTTGATGACTGTCGGTTGCTCCTCAAGGCTTCACTTCGAGTGGGTGAGTGGTTATCGGTGTTTCTGTTACGACGGTTGGGCGTCGTGAACGAGGTTCGGTTGTTGTAATGGAAGCGCTGGTAGCTATTCGTGGGAATCACAGAGCTGCGGGTTCCCATGGGTGGATTAAACCTGGTACGTGCTGAGTTGTTGTTGTTGTTGTTGTTGTTGTTGTACGGAGTTGCGCGACGACGGAGAGGGATTGGCCGCGGCATCCGTTGTCGCATACGCGCTCGTTTGTGTGCCGGTGAAGAAGTCACGGATCGAAACGACGGCTTTCGCTTGACACGAGGGTGATTCAAAGGGAATGCAGTGTTCTTCCCTCTTTTCGGACGGGTACTGACTGGTGCACACGGAGGAGCAGCGTGAGTGGACCCAAAAGAGTCCAGATGCAACAACTTACAAAACGACCCAACAATCAAACGGATGTAAATGAGCGGGAAACGGCGGCTCATTGCATAGGCCAGTCCATTGCTCACCACACTCCACAATCCACCAGATGATAAGGTAGAAGAGGGCGGAGGTACCGGATGGAGAGTGGCACGGAAATGGTGGACGGAAGGTGTCGATGTGGAGTTGAACAAAGGAGAAGGATGGCCTGTCACGGGTGAAATGGTCTTGGGAAGCAAGATCAAAACAACAATCCAGCAGGAAAGCCAAGAAAAGAAGGCAGGTTGGCATGATGGATGGGCCAAAACGCTCCAGAGCAAAGCCCATAGTCCATAAAATAAAGTCTTGGTTCCCATCCAGTAGTAGCCAAAGCTAGACATGAGAGAGGCCATTCCGTCTGTGAAGACTGTAGTTGCATAGGTGGAGGGTTGGGGTGATGGCAGAAGATAGAGGACACTGGGTACCACCACAACCAACGTGATGAAGCTAGCACGTAACATGTGACGTCGCAAGGATCTTGAGTCAACAGTAGTGTCGACAGGCGCGGGAGCGCGTGGCGGAGTCACGTAAGGGCGACCACGGCGGGTTGACTCGGTGTATGACATGTCAAAGGCAGCCATATAAACCTTCGCGTGGTCATCTGTAGGATAGGACCTGTCTTGGTCAACAGTCACAGTAGAGATGGAGTCATTAGAAGAGACTCGATCGGGAGTGACCGTAAGACAGGGGCGATCCAAGTTGTACCACGGTGGTGAAATTGGTCCACATTTCGTCAGTTCATAGGCTACATCATGTGCGAGACTCAATCCCGCATGTTCGTAGGGCGATCCTGGTGTTTGTTCGCACTCAAGAATAAAATACCACATGTCGCAAATCATGCGACGGGTATTTTGAATCCGAAGAGTCAAAAGATCTTTGAGTCGCGGGTCAGCTGCATGGGAATACTCAGCATACAAAAACCATAAGTGGTCGGCCGCACTTGTGATCAGCTCATCCATGGTGTCAGGATGGCGAGCCAGTTCGGCTTCATTTTCTGCAGCATCGTCACCTTGCAAGTTTGTGGTGTCTTCGAGATCCACCATGACAGCACAGGCATAGTATTTTGCAAATGGATTTTCGCTGCGCTTTTTGGTCCTAGAGTCGTCGTCGGTTTCGCTGGTATCTGTTGGTACGTACAGTGCACCAAGTTGACTGTTGTCGACGAAAGAGGTGGATGAGACAGATTCATCAGCCATGTTCTCCAAGGTCTCACACGCTGCGCTTCTTGAATGTAGATCGACGGGCGGTGGATCGGAGATATTCACGGGAGAAGGCGTGGCGTTACTCTGATTCAAGAACGAGACAAATTGATCATATTTCTGGTCAATGGGTCGGTGCTCCATGATTCGAGAGCGAAGAAGGCAAGGAAGAGGAGTTGAGTGCACACTCATCTCGGGCCAGACGGGAGCTGGATTCGTATGGTTCGGGATTCTGGTTCCATCAATGAACCATCCCACGAACCATTCTTCGTCCTTGACTCGCTGGTAGGCGACAGCCACGGTAAGTTCTGGTTCTTGATGTCGAAGAGCGTACACCGTGTACTGCGCCCTTTCGTACCTCATTCCGTCTCTTTTTGCTATGTTGGCTTCTTGCTCGATGGAGATGCGTGGATCACGTGGACGTGGCCGAGGTACAAAACCTCGAGTCCACTGCTCGAGAGCTTCAGTGGCAGGAGTCGGGAATTGGTCATTGCGCAATGGCGTCGGGTTCGTCAACGGTGAGATCTCGGGTCGCCGAAGAGCTGGCGGCTTCGAGTCGTCCAGGAGTCCTTCTTGCAGGTTCTTGAGGTGGGTAAGGTCGCTGCTGTTGTCATGGCTGATAAGCGATCCTTCTTGTGTATCCATGGTTGTGTCCAAACCACCAGCATTCTCATCACTATCCTGTTCGTCCTCCTGCTCGATCTTGGTGCTGTCGAAGCTTTTGTCGTGCACAGCTGCGTTGGCCTCAACGCTAGAGAAGGTACGTTGGTCTGTGGGACTGTGGTCACTGCCGTACCACATATTGATGTCGTCCCACCTGTCGAAGTACAGTGTCTTGGCATGCGATCCACTCAACTTTCCCTTTTTCTTTTCTTGTTCTTCTTCCTTGTTACTTGCCGAACTCGGTAAGTCTTTGTTTGCCACAACTGGTGTGAGTTTTCGTGCCACAAGTGGTGGCATATCAGCATACTCATCTTCGTTGTCTTCACTTTCAGTGGAGCTGTCATCATCCTTGTGAGGTCGACAGATCGAGACTGTTTCATTATTTGTGCTTGTTTTCTTTTCTTTTGTTTCTGTGTTGCAAGTGCATGGTTCATTGTCATCATCCTTGTGGTCGCTATCGTTGTGATTGGTGGCGGTTGGTTCATTGTTGTTGGGTGACAGGATGCGGCGCAATTCGTCAAACGGAATAGGCGGTGTCCGGTCAGTGTCATCATCGTCGTTTCCAGAGTTGGTGGAACTGCAGTCCATGGACGAGCTGTCATCGGATGGTGACATGTCCCAAATGGTGAAGAAGACGTAGTGGTCGACGGTGTCCTTGCAACAATCAACCAAATCTTCGGAACAATCAACCGAATCGCAACAATCATCATCATCATTCATCAGAGCTTCGCAACAATCCACAGAGGCAAGGGACATACAGTCGGGTAAAGCAGCGACGGGCAAGGCAGGAGGATCAAGTTGGTCAAGATCGAATTCGGTCTGCCAAGCGGATACTTCGAGTTCAAGTTTCTTCGCATGGGTGGCATTCCGAGGTTTTGCTTTGTCCTTGTCGCCAGGAGACTTTTCATACCCAACAATATGGTTTGCCGTGGTGTGAGAGGTGTTCCAACGGGTACAAACACCACACCAGAACCACCGCTGACCCTGGATCGTCTGCTGCTCAGGTGCACCAGGAGCAGGAGGGATCTTCTTCCAAGGGTGAGCCTGCGATCGATCAACGCGAGTGTTGTTACGCTTGTGAATCGGCTTTCCCTTCCTGTCGCGGTGATTGGAGCCAGGCTGGGTGTTTGGTCCATTGCTTGGAGCCGGATTGGAACCCGGCGGGTTTCGAAGTGTCTGAATGAGTGCATTAAGACTAGCTTGAGTCATAATAGAATTCCGTTTCTTCTTAGTCCTCGAAACGGTAGCCTTGTTAGCGGTGAACGACGAGGGGACGGATTTAGAATCAGGAGAACTTCGTTTAGGTGACCATTCACCTTCCTTGACACAGATTAGGTACTTCTTGTTCGCCTCTTCGATAACATCTGTGTACAAAAGACGCTCTTTCTTCATATGACTGTCTCCGATAGAGCGATCTAGAAACCGAATATGGATAATACCGTCATTGACACGCTTGTTCAGAGTAAGTAGGTCGAACTTAGGCGTGTCAGGCCATTCAGTCTTGAGGATGTTAGCTAGGAGGTTCCCAGTCAGAGTGTGGTCGTACTGTCCAGCTGCGATCAACGGTCGCGCTTTTTCTGAAAAATCTTTAGTCAACGCCATAATATCGTGGCCAGGGTACTTGTGAGGCACAAGAGCTCGCATCTCGTGCTTCACTTGTTCCCAGTGCTGCGGGGAATCATGTGTCACGATGACAAGGACCATGAAGAGCTCGGGGAAGCACGTCACTTCCCGACTCTGGTCCTCAACTTCGTGCCTAAAGGACTTTTCCAAACAGTCCAGTAAGTAGTCCTGGGCACTGACGTCGTTGTTTCTGTTGTACTTGTCATAACTCACAATCTGCGTCTTCATCAATTCCTTCACCTTGCTCATCGTATATTTTGGGTGCTCGATTACAATGAACAACATGTCTTTGGGATCATGAGGATTGGGGAGGTATGCGATCGAGTCCATTCCGTGTTTAATCAAGTGCTGCTTGATTTCATCCTGGAGACGGCTAAAATCACCGGTCTTCTTGCTGTACTTTTCGTCAGGCCCGGAGATACGATCGTAGTATTTCTTGTCTGTCAGGGTACGTATCTGCATCGTTCGCAGTGGTTCTGTCGCCTTTACCTCTAACCCATCCCACTTGTACGTGGGTTTTCCTCCAGTCCAGGCCACCCATTCGTCCTTCTTGCTTCGGACCAGTCCGCCAATCTTCGGCGGGTTGGGGCGGTAATCGATACCGGGTGGAGGAGTAGGAGTCTCGTCACTCATGGTGGTTTTCCTTCTTTGTCGTTGAGATGCAACAATCAAACCCTGATGTTGGGTGTCGTTGTTAGATGGACCTGGTGGAGACTCAACAATCTGCGAATCCAAAGCAGCAATACTCTGTCCTTGTTCGTCAACAAGGGCGTCTTCGTTCGTCAGATTGGCTATAGGTGTTGGAAGATCAACGGTACTGGATACGGTGTCTTCGTCACCTGGTATGGACACGAGGTCGAAGCTTCCTGCACCACTGGAAGTTGGTGAGTCCTCGTCGCTCGTGTTGGTACCTTGGTTGGAGCCTTGATGGCTTCCGGCGCGCTTGGTTGGATGCTAGTGGGTCGATAACCACGTAGCAATGGAGATTTGTCGTTCCCTTCCTGATGAATACAATAATTCACACTGAAGAGAGGTTGGTTCGGTCCGTCGGTCTTGTTGGCAATACGATAGAGGAGGCGTACGGTTCGTCAGCCTCTTTGGGCTCTATAACCACTTGATGTATGTAGAAAAACTAACGTAAGACGTGATGGTTAGTGCTCTGAACTTCTGTAGTCAACCAGTTCACTCGGTACACGATGGGGCCCTCACCTTGCACTAGGTTAGTATGGTTGACTCCTTCCTCAAGGTTGCTTACAACTTTCAGGTTTTTATAAGAAGTGAGCTTATTCTATCGAAAGTGTTTGTTTCTCATGATTGCTCTTTCATTACTTCCTTTCAGTCATAAAGAGTTTACTTTTCCCGAACCGTTGGGCCCAGTGAAGAAACATCTTTGACTTCTAGGTAAGGCGCTACAGACGCTCTACGTTTAGGGACTAATGGAACCTGTTCTCTTAGTGCATAGAACCTGTTCCATATACTCAAACTGTGAGGGATAGAGGCGGAACTATTGACTTGAACCAAGTATCCATGATCCTTTGGTGAATCTTGTTGTAAGTTGGAGACGTGTATGTTTTAGGTGAGACATAGCCTGGACTTTGCTTCCGAGTGGAGCTCGTCCGGCTTTTGCCTGTCGTAGATAGTAGTGGGCATATGTAAATGTGTATCACAAAACACCAGGGTTATTCAGAGAGGGAACATTGTGCCGCAGGCTCGGACATGTCACATACATGGGCACATATGGTTCAGCTTCGTCAGCCGTCCACGCACGTGTTCGCACAAGCTTGCAGGACAGATGGCACAGCTATGTCATGGTAGACGTGTACTCTCATAGAGTCTAGGTGTTGTTCTTCGAAAGGTAGTTCTAGGTCTATAGCTATCCGTACTTTAACTCCACGTTGGGGGTAATAACCTGCGCAATAGATTACCAACGTTGTTGTTATGTTGGTACCATGCTTCTGTTCCAAAGCATACGTTGAAAGACAGACTTCGTTCCTTCAGACCGAAACCTTGAGCACGGTACAATTCCACGGGAAATAAACCCCAATCAGGGTTACAGTGCACTCGGACCACAGCAACGATAACTCGACGCCTCTCGTCAGTTCGCCCGATTGTCGGTCCTTCCTACGCTCTCCATTCATAACGTTGGCGGGAACACAGCTCCTCCGATCTCTCTGTTTCATATCGATTGTTGATGAATTCTTCCATACTGCTGAAACGATTATAACCGTTCGACGGCGCGCTTGGATCGATTCGGATTTTGGTATCAACGACGACCATCTCGTAACACTCCGATAGATCGTGTTCCACCAACGATAGTGCATGTGTCGTCACACCAATTGGACTAAACGCTTCTTGACCCTGATGATTACAACCCATTCGAATCACCATCGACTGTTGTTCCAATCGTTTGAAGGAGTACACAGAAGTGATTGGAGTTTGGCACATCGATAGCACATTACGATCTTGTTCGCCAGCATTGAATCTAGCATTTCTCAAGGATTGTTCCAACTCATTCAGGCTCGTTATATAGTGATTGCGAGGATTGTACCGCTCGTATTCGCCGTCCCGACCAACTTGAACACGTCGAGGCAATCGTGGCCAACGAACCGTTCCGTTTGCACGTTCATTATCATCCATACTGTTACGAACACGTGAGATCAACAATGGAATCATTTGTACCTTTCCAGTGCGCATCCACTGCTTACCTTTTCTGCTTCTAATCCTTCACCACTGTTCGGTGCTTCAGATCCTTCCCCGCTCGTATATTGTGCCTTGTGTTCCTCCTGTGATCTTTCCGCTTCCAACGATAGTGGTCAGATACGCGCTACCTTCACCCTAAAACTCAACCTTCAATTTTTGATATGTACTGGAAACCCAACGCTTGCAACTATATTCTCTATCGTCAGGACCGTTACCCTCGAAACGGCCGCTTCATCCTGGCATCTTTTCTATTGCCCCCAATTTTTTCCCTTCCTTCTTCCTCGGCTATGCCAAACTCTCGACGAATTTGTACCGCAATATTTATCCCCTTCCCGTACTCTCGACTCCTGTATACTGTTTTTTTCTCCACTCAGCCTACTCTTCCTTTTCCTCGGTACTGTACTTCAACGATTCCTCTAAGCTAAGACGCTATGTTCCCTATATACGTTTTCGATACTCCTCCGCGCTCCTTTTCCACCCTCTTCTTCCCCCTTCCTCCTATTCCGTCCTCTCATACCTCTACGTTTTCCTGTGTTTTCGCTTCTCTTGTTTCGGTTAAAAAGGGGTGCGGCCGCGGAAGTTGCGGAATTCATACAAGACAATCAACAAGAGCACAAAGCATAAACCAAAGATGGAGGACTCGTTGTTCTCCCTCTTCATCGTTGACTGTCATGATGAATCATGTTGTTTATGGCCAATGTAGATGTAGGTTGTAGGTTGCAGTCCAATCGTCCTATTCCCTGTCCAATTTCCGATTGATTGTCTGATAATCGAACTCATCAATAGTTTGAATGATGCATTTGTTTGATTGTTGCATTCCTTCCGATCAGTGATCCTCGAATCATCTTGCTGTGCATGGTTTTTGTCCCATTGTAGGAAGTAGGGAACACAACAATGGAAAAAGAGATGGTAAGCGATCGTCACAATCAATACGTGCCATTGCCATGTTTTCGACACGAGAGATACTGTTGGCAGCAGACGTTAATTTATTTATGCCGACGGTTATATTCCGCTTCGCTATCCGCTATTTTCCCCGCTATTCGGGACCCCAAATAGCGGCAAAAATAGCGGATAGCGGAGCTGTTTAGCGGTTAGAGGAGATGGTGGAGTTCGATAGCGGTTTTTGGACCTTTAGCGGCCCCGGGTGGAGATAGCCTAAGGTCGGGGTGGAACCATAGAAACTCCAAAATTTTCTCCCCCCCAGAACAGCTATTTTACAATAGCGAAAACAGACCCCCCGGTAAATTCTGGCAGAGGCAAGAACGCTTGCCACATTGCTGGCGTAACGGGAAAGAAAAGTTTGGAATAAAAATTTGCAGACTCGGGTGATCGTGAAAAAAAGGGATACCGGTCAATTAACGTACAAAACAAATAAACGGGGCTAGAAGGAAAAAACATGGGGGGGGGGTTGAAAAAATCGAGTTGTATGGATGTCACCGACTGTTCTGGGGGCGTGCTGTACGACCAATACGAGCAGTAGGTGCTTGGTTTTTCCTGGCAACGCGTGCCTGGAACTCCCAATTTCCATGCCCGCGCACCATTTTCTAACCCCGCGCGCAAATTTGTCCTTAAATGTCATTGCCACCAAGACAAAGGCAACAATAAGTAAAATGTCATACCGACACCCATTCTTCTTGACCGGTAATGGAATTTCCCTTCATTGGATTCCCACCGACAATCACTCTAGAGGTGCCATCTTTGACAAGAACGACTCATTGAATGAAGAGAGAAGAGGACGACCATGTCTACCTATGAGAAGACTGTGTGTCTGAACCAGGACCCCCACTATGATCGATTCCTAAAGGACTCGCTTCGTATGGGGTCCTTTGTCGTCATCAAGCACGAAGGGAAAGAACACGTCGCCCGTCTTGAATGTCGACAGATCGATATAGATGACGACAACCCCGACGAGTACGAGACCACCATCCGTCTCCGTCTGTTCCATCCACTTTTCAACCGGAATAAAATCGAGTGTAAGAAACCAAAACCACCCAAACATTCATTCGCACCTATATTCTCAGGCCCAGGTGCCCAACAAGCTGAGCTCTACGAATCATCGGATCGTTTGTGGATTTCGACCTCGAACAAAAATGACAACCCAAAGATTCTTTTCCCCGCCTTCGTTTTCACTGTTGACGAATTTTCCCTATCTAAGAACGCTTGGGCCATTGGTTTGCATAATGTGTTTGTTGTTCGCACGTGGGAGATGATCGATTACGAACATCGTTCTTGCCGCAAAATCAAGTCCTTGGTTCCTCTACCTTCGATTGCTGCCCTCGGCTTCCCCAACGACCACCCAGATTACAAGAAGTCAACCAGAAGCGTCGTCCCTCAACGCTGTTTACACGAGTCCTTGTGGAACGGTTTGTATGCTTTGAAGAAGGCACTCAACAAGTGTCTTAATAAACAAAGTGGCCAGTCGAACGACAAAGAGGTTGTCAGCTTAAACGTCGGTCATGTTCCTTTGGAGACAATCCAGTACATTTCGTTGATTTCGAATTACCTTGCAACTGTCCCTTCTCACACTATTACCCTTTCTGATTCTTTTTTGCACTTGGACCAGACACTTCGTCGGTCCAAGGTGAAAATTTCATTCAACGCTGGAGTTATTCGGTTCAAGACGCCACGAGAACTCGACATTCTCCGGTTGATCCTTGGACCAGGATCGACGTATGGTTTTTCCGAAAGGCGACCTACTTTGGCCGATGGTAAAGACGGCGTCCCTCTTACTGCAGGATTCAACATGGCCGTGGTTGAGTCTTCTTCCGAGGAAAACAAAGAAAACGAAGACGATGCTCCACAGCGTCCATTCAAGAGACGTACCATGGAGCCACGTGTCGACTTCACCTTCTCACCGTATAACGTCAGGTTGACCGTCGGTTACCAGCGATACGTGTATTCCTTGAAGAATGATGGTCGATTGGAGACGAAGCCGCCTTGTCCCAATCTGACACGGCTACTCCAAGGCAGCGCTTCTGTGGCGCCAATGTTCACTTCGGAATCGGAAAGCGACACGGATGACGAAGAGTCGACCCTTGATACGACGACGATGGAATATGCCATCTCCAAGATCAAAGTGGGAGCGCACTTTCTCCACAACGACGAGTCCGTGATGGAGGTTAAAGATATTTACGACGACAATGGAGAAACTCACTTCGATTGCAGCTGTGTCGCTGGTGCTGCATTCAAAACCACTGAGTCTATGGAAAACCAGTGGAAATGGGCACGTGTTGATGCCGTTGATCTCTGGAATGACATTCAAAGCTTTGCCTAATCATTCCCTTTTATTAGTAATCGTAGTTTGCGACCAACTTTCATTCTTTATGAGTTTCCTACTACTATAGTTTCCTCACCAACCTCGTCTACCTCATCATCATCATCCTCCTCGTCATAATAATCCTCGAACAATGTTGATCCGTGAACAATCGTTCCCTCTGTCGAAGGAACAGTCCCTGGATCATAGAATTCCCATTCACCGAGTTCAGCATCATCCTCCAAATCTGTTTCGTCCAAAGCACATGCTGCAACCCTTTGGCAGAACTCCATTGTCCCTCCATTGTCAATCACCCAGTTCTTCCGACTGGACCTAATACTACAGTTGTTCCGCTTGTTACCCTCCGTAATAGCTTTCCACGAATAGCCACTTAGGAACACCATACGTCGTTGGAGCCATCGTGCCATTGGTTCTAGACAAGTCTGTCGCCCTTTCCCCTTGTTGACACTTCCACCCCTTTGGGTCCTATGGAAATAGAAAGTTTTAAAGAGCAAGTTAAAAGCTGAAAGGAGGGTGAGGAATCAAGAAACAAAGGATTCTAGACAAGAGGGTTCACGACCTCACACCAACCAATTTACCTTCCCACCCCTGCTGTGCATGGGATGACAAGTTTTTCCAATGCAACAAGTACTCATGCACATGGCCGCTACCTATCAGGTGAGCGTAGTTTGTTACTCCATGCTCACCATTGAGTTTCACCCAGTCTGCGAAGAAAAAGTCGGCAAAGCGTTGGTAGTTCTTGATTTCTTCATCAGTCAAGTCACCTTTCTGCCTGAGAATCAGCATGGACTGTTGATAATTGTCCACACACTTGGACCATGTGCGTCTGTCTTCCTCTGAAGAGATGCAGATGTTGATTAATTTATCAAACTTGGGGATGAGTTTACGGATACGGACGTTGTCCATCGTGATCGGACTGATCTCTCGTTTAGACTCCTTGTACGGTACCTTCCAGTGCGTGGGGAAGTCGATGGAACCCAACAGGTGATGAGACATTGCCTCATTGACCATCTGAATGAACTTGTTGCATCGATCCGTGACATTGTTACGTTTGTCCTTCGGTAGAGCTTCCAAAACATGAGACAGTTCCTTGTTCGTAGCACTCTGCAGTCCTTTCCTTAAACACATGGTCAGTATTTTGAGACCCATCCTATTCTCCATATGTAGGATACATGGGACAGTATCCAGTAGGTAAACCAGTGCTGTCGAATGCATTGAACCCTTGAAGTCGTCGATTAGCTTTTTGGATTGGTAATACTCCCACTCTCTGACGTGCGAGGACTTCAATCGATGTTGGCGTTCTTCAATCGAACCACGCAGGTCCAGCTTCCGGACGAACAGGTCATTTGTCAGGCTACGTGCGTATTCTTGTCGCTGGGGTTGAGATGCCTTCGCCAAGTCGAAATGGATGCATTGAAGATCCGTCCTTTGTTGCTCCGAAGGAACGTTCCGAGGGTCAATCTTCATCGTTAGTTTCGATCCGGTTCAGATTCTTCTGGATGATGGGCATATCTTTTTGAAACTGTCTCATTTCGTTCTCCAATGTAGAAAGATGGGTTTTCGTACACATGGTATGGTGATAACACTTCCAATTAGTCCTTTCGTGATGACCCAAGTGCTTACACAGAGTACAGGACGGTTCGTCTTCGATCTTGGGCAAGTGCAACCGACCACTTTGTACAGCGCATTTTGAGCAGGGAAATTTGGCTTGCTGGGCTGCTCCTCCTCTCCCAAGGAGTTTCCATTTGCAAGACATGTCACAATTAGTACATATGCGTAATGGCCACACTCCAAATTTCGTGGGAACTACAGTCATTGCCGCTTCACGGACCTCATGGATCATATTCCTGAAAACGGAAGGAACCAAGCCTTTACTCTCCGGACGGCAAACACATACAATTGGAAAAACACCATTCCTTGACTGTGCCAATGGATGAGTAGGGTCGTTGAACTTCAACCCACCCAAGGTATGGCTTAAGTTTTTGGTGAATAACGCACCGTCAAGACTCTGTGCCAGGCGGATTGGTCGCCACCTTGCGTCTCCATGCAGACAACTACTAGCTAGGAGCATCGTTGCCATAACATCCGCGGCCCAAAACGTGAACCCCTCAGAGCCATCGTTCTTGTTTCGCATTAGTTTGTATGGACATAAGTAGCTGCCAAATTTTTCAACCGCATTGGCGTATTCTTGTAGGGCAGAGGTGCTTGGGAGAAGTGTTCTTGCATGGGCAATGCCGTTGTTTTCTACTGAACGTAAGACTTCTATTCCGCTGAAGTTTAATCTTCCTCCCATGATGTCCATCTTCTTGAGTATGTTATACGGCGTAAACACATACTCACGCACGTACTGTCTGAATACACTGTAAGTAGACTCAAACAGCAATCCACTATGGATTGTTTTGTCGATGCACAATTGAGCAACGTCCCGAAAAAACTCACCCGCTGCCCGACTTGTCGCTTCCATGTTTTGAGTTCTCGACTCAAGGACATAGCGAATGTGATCGACGAGTCTCTTTCTATCTTTGGCATAGTATGCTGACCGAGGTAACTTCTCTCCAGTTTGTTCAAAGTCCTTGCGTTTCCAATAGCGAAGTTCCTCATTTTTGTTCTTCAGTTTCCGTCTTGTTTCTTCCAATTCTGTTTTGTATTGCTCTATTGTCTTGAGGAGATCAGTAACCTGGGACGAGAGAGACGATGTCTTGTCTTCGTGAGCTCTGAGAATTGCGTCAAGGGATGGCTCGTTTGGTCTTTCGCCGTCACTTAAACCGGCCTGGCTTGATTGTTGACTATTGATTTGTTCAGTGTCGTCAGTCGAGTTGTCATTTTGGATGTCGAGAGGTTCTATGCTATCAAGTTCGTCCAGCTCGTCGTCTTGAGGATCAGGCCATGGAGGTAGGTCATCAAGGCTTTCATCATCTGAACAATCTTCTGACAAGTTGTCTTCATTGCTTTCTTCAGGAACGGGTTCCGAACAATCTGAAAGGTTACGAAAAGGTATATTTTCTATGTCATTAACTGTCTCTCGAATAAGCTGGGCTTGATAGTCAGGCGGATTACTATCTTCCTGTTCGGCAAACATGATATCTTCGAGTGATTCGGGTTCTGTTTCTTTCTGCATGGTTTTGGCTGGAGGGGGGGGGCAACCGGTCGGTCTTCAATGGGGACACAGAAAAGGCTGTATGGAGGAGCTTCAGGCAAATGCTTCGACTTATCGTTCAAATGTGTTGGACGATACCAGTTTGTATGATTGGCTGTACACCGGTATCGGCCACCTTCGGCCAGTCTATTGATGAAGCGTGAAGATCCTGGGGTTTCCTCGTCATCTGCTTTCTTGCAACGGCTGCAGAAGAAATGAGCAGGATACTTTGTCTCGCGATCACGTCCATATACAGAGCATGGTACGTATTCCAGTTCACTACAGTCCATGATGATTCGGGCTATGCGTGCTCGTTCTACAGAGTTTGATTCGCAGGGAGTGTTCGACTCGTCTCTCTTTTGACGTGTCTGTTGGTTCGGGGAAGGAAGGAGATTCATATTTTCTTTTGCCCACTCACGTATTTCAGCTTTTTCTTTGTCTTTTGCGGCGTCGATGAGACGAGCCGATTTTCTGGTTGGTTTGGTTGGTTCTTCATGTTGTGGTTGGGCCAACTTGGTAGGGGAATCGACGCGATTACCATCATCTGCGGTGTGGGAGTGTATGGATGCCGTTTCTTCCTTGCTGGGTGTAACAATGAGCCGTTGAGCTTTTGGTTTTGGTGGGCGGCGGTTGGGTGGGCATGATGTCGATGCAGCCCTCCTGCGTTTCTTCTGCGTAAGGCGGGGCATGGGAGACGTTCACTGACTTCAGACAAATTCAAATAAGAACTTGGACTGCTACTAATGTAAAAAAAGCTCTCGTAGTTGCTCTGGTTCTTGGTAACAGAGGTGCCATTGAGACGATACCTTGGAGGCAGTTCTTCATAAAGTTGAACATTCAGGTGAACGTAATTGACGATTAAACAGCGACTACATATTTATATGCTCTTAGTGTATGTATATATTTTATACTCTGGGCACGCTATGCGCGCTCTGAGAGAGGGGAAATCGATGAGATGAAGTGAAATTCCAATGATCGGTTTTGTGCAGCCTGCAACTCAGTCAATTTTCAATGAATTTGTCATCGGATACTTCAGTGCAATAGATCAGTTCTTCATCTATTGCACTGAAGTATTCGATGACAGTTCCATTGAAATTTGGGTCGTCGGGGTCGTGCACAAAATTGTGAGTCGTATAAGGAGAATTTTGGGCTCTTATATTTAACAAAAATTAGGCAATACTTTATTTCAGAGTAAAGGGGGGGTTTCTGATGCGACATTTGGAAATTTTGGGGTCGTCTTGCGCGCACAATATGCACCTACTGCTCGTATTGCTATGCAGGAAAGAGATGATTTTTTTGAATATCGTGTCGCAATTATCCGGGTTTCCACTGAAATCCTGTAAAACCAGGATTACCCGGTATTTTTGATTATCTGGCGGGAACTACGGACTACGGAGAGACTGCCTCCACCCCCAATCGTACAGCTCCCCAGCATCCACATCCACGACGCGTACACCTCTTGAGGGCAGTGCACTCTACGGGATTGTTTTGATTTGAGTACCGAAAGCTGAACCGCTTGGGAGCATGCCTTCGCTAACACCAGAAAAACCCGACAGGAGGTTGGAACTGTTTGTAGCTTCACTCTATGTTCATAGGAGTATTTGGCAACACGAAGGTCTTGTTTCATCCCTTCCTTCCTGCGATCTGTCCTGAGTCCATCATCTTCACGACGGAATCGCTTCACATTTCGGTCGAACGATCTCGTTGATCTTTCACGCCGACTTTAATACCACGTCGAATCGCCATCAAATGGTCACAACTTCTCACGTAAATGGTCAGGGACTATGGAGAAGTTGGCAAAGATCGTTCAGACGTCCGTTGGACGCCTTACTCGATTTGATGGATAATGCCATTGATGCAAATCATGGCCATGGAAAGATTCGGATTTCCTCTTGTACGGCAGAAACTGACGGCAACGATGGGCTCTTACTACTGAACTCGTACAGTAAGAAGGCGTATAAAGAGATGCAGCAAGTACTCGAGGTCTTCTCGTCGCAGAAGGAGCGAGAGGCTATTGGAGAAAACGGGGTGGGAGTAAAGCAAGCCAGTGCAAACTTGGCCAATTTGGCCATTGTGGTGACGAGAAAGGGCAAACGATTTCAAGTCGGCGTACTCTGCGCAAGCTTGCAGCGGCAAGAGGGAATTCATATTCCAAGCTTCACTTTGGCAGGAAATTGTTTGGAAGAGGAATTAGAAGATCTCTGTGACGATGCAACATTTCGAAAGTGCATGGAGTATCTGGGAGGTATCCCATCTGATGCTGGCAAGAGGACCCCAACCCGCAGAAACTCGACTGCCCTTTGTCACGCTGGAAGGGATCGACTTCTTCGGCTTATGAAGGACATGTCCGATCCGAAGGAATGGCCGGAAAAGGATTGTGTTTTTGGTCTTTTGCTGGATCAGATGCGTTTGGACCAGACGATCGAATCCTTGTTGAACGAGTTGGAGTCGACGCTTCCATCGACGTATTTGCACTTGCATGCATACCGATGTGATATAACAATAAACAAAAACCCACTCAAGTTTCAATACTGGGAGCGGCGTCTGGCTGAACTCACCTGTTTCCCCATCAAAGTCAGTCGCTCTGTCGATGTGCAAAAAGTGGAGACAGACCAGATGTCCGACCCCAAAGAGAACAGTAACAAGATTCGAATCTTTGTAGGCTTTGATCCGCAACGCTCAAAAGACGACAATCAGCAATCATGTACTTCGCTCTATATTTATAGCCGTGAATGTGGCCGCCTTGTAAAGCATGTTCCGGACGCCAGAAATGAAATTGGCCTTACTGCAAGTGGAACTTTGTTTTGCCAAGGTCTGACAGTAATTGTGGATGACTTCGAGAGTTCTTTGCGTGAGTACCTACTTTCAATTGCGACTGTCTGGAACCAATTCATTATCTTTGTCGACTCATGTGTTGTCATGCTGTCTCTTGCTGTTAGCGCTGACTCCAACAAAACAAGACATTGCGTGGTCGGACGGTCCCAAAGGCGATATTCATCGGCAAAATGTGTATGCTTGGATTCGAGCCGTGACCTATTTATACTATCATCACCACTTGGCAGATTATGGTTCAAAAGGAGAACTCAACGAGGAAGTGAGAAGACACTGTTTGGAAGCGAAGGCCCTTGAGAAGTCAAGAGACCATGTCACCCCGCTAGAAGAACACATGTTGTTCAACACTTTTCATGGTTGCGAGTGGAAAAGGCATCATACCGGCGTCATTATTGTGAAGAATAAGAGCAAATATAGCGTGGTACATGGAACAGGCACACTTTTACCGTTTGCAAATATGGGTCAGAACCAAAGACCCAAGCCTGCGAAAAAGAAACGCAAGTCGAAAAGTGATGACACAGACGAAGAAGAAGATCCACCTTCGAGGCGTAAACGAAAATCATCGTCTAAGAAGAATTCAAAGTGCAGTCCAGACGAGGTTACTTCCCAGTCTTCTGAGCAGGAACGACGGTCTTCGCGGCTTTCCAAATCCGTCTCCGTCGAACTAAATAGAGAGGTATCGCAGTTGAAAGAGCTGGTGAGAGAGAGAAACGAAGAAGCTTCGTCTTTGCGAATGAAAACAGAAACCACCGAGAAAGCATTAGAGGAAGCTTTAACACAGCTTGAACAAGTGAAGAGCTCATCTTGTACGGAAGCAGTGGATGACAGCGGAAAAGTGAAGGCATTGCAATGCCAGCTTGCAGAGAAGGATTCCATAATTGCTGAGTTGGAGCGTAAACTCGAACATGAACGTCAAAGTAAATTGAACGAACGGAAGCAGGACTTTTCCAAAGAATTGAAGGCTTTGGAAAGAAAAGCTGCTGCGTGTTTGGACCGACTTGAACGTCGTAACCAGCAACTTGAATCGGAGAACAGGGGAATGAAGGAAGAAATTGATGAGAAGAACGAAAAGCTCCTGATCATGGAAGAGGAACTCATGGCCGTCAACTGAACATTTCCGCACTAACCTGGCCCATACCGTTTCACTATGACATGCATAAATTCATTAGCAGTAACATATTCTAGTTAAGGTACGGAGTTGACCGTAAATGTAACGATTCCTGTTTGACGTTTCTCACACAGATGAACTAACTAATTAATGAGCACGACTATCTGACAAATGGTATCGAAGAAAGAGAAGGCCATCAGCTCAATTCATGACCAAGATTCGGCTTTTTCTGCAGGGAAGGTAGATGAACGTTTTCATCCACTTCAGCACGGGTTTCGCGGACCAGAGCCTCAAGTTCCGCTGCATTCGGGCTATTTCCGGCTGAAATGCGAATACTGGAACCTTTCGCAGTACGAATGAGAGTTGCTTCTGGGTAGGCATCCAATAACAGTTGGACAATTTCCTGAGATGCACCCACATTGACAGCCACGTGCGCAGGAGTCCATCCCCGATCATCCACACTGCGAGCAACCTGGGGGTTGGCATGAATGAGAATCTTACAGATTCGAATATCCGCACCATTCGTCAACACGTAGTGAATGGGGCAACGTCCAAGGCTATCCGGGACGAGGCAAGCGGCCTTGTACTGTTCTACGAGGAAGCCAATTACCTTGGGATCAGCCCCTTTGCGGCAGGCGCAATGCAAGGGCAATCGCTTGTAGGAGGACTCGGTCGCCGCAAGGGCATGAGGATAGGCTCGGACAATCGCTACAATGAGTTCATAGGGGGCATGCCCGACCAACGCTTCGTGCAAGGGCAGGACATCGGCCGCCGTTTTCCCGTCGAAGAAACCATCTCTCTTGGACCAAACACAGGCCATCTCCGGTCGCGCCAATTGAAGGGCCCGATCCCAACTGTCTTCAGCAATTGCTCTACTCAAGTCGGAGGGTGCCATTGTGCATGTGCTTTGTTTCTGGTTCTGCTTCTTCTTGTGTTTGACCTTGATCACTGCCAGCGACGACAACCGAAATAATTCTCCGATTGCGGTGCCACATTCATGTGTCAAGAGTCAAGAGTGATCTTCCTGGACACTACCCATCGTCTTGAAATATGTCATGCTGTGTCTTTTATTGTACAATTTAAATAGATCGAAATGATACGTACTTCAGACGCTAGAAAGTAGGCTTCCCCCCCAAATTGCACAGGGAGAAATTGGCGCGATTCTGGCAAAAGATCCTACTTTTTATCTGATAGTGGCAATATCACAGAACTTTTTCGTGTTCTTTTGGGATCCAAATTATTTTTGCGCGTAGCAAAACCATGAGAAGCTACGGGAAAAACGAGATGTGCATGGTTATCCAAGGGCATCCCTAAGGAGTCGCTATGTGACTCCATCGTCCTCTAGTCTACAGCTTTGCGGCCTCATCACAATTCCACCGAGAAGACCAAGAGCTCTTAGAGAATCAATTGAATGTAGAAACTAGTAGTCATTGTTATATGGTACCTAATTATCAAAGTCGTCAAAGTCGCTCACTGCTGTTGCTGTCTCCATGTTTCGATCCTGGTTCCCGACGACTGCAGTTCCCTCACCAAAGTGCTTCTGATAGAGCTGGACCGTCTTTTTCACATATTCTCGTGCAGCGTTTGCGTGAGTGGTGACTCCTGGAGAGTTCAAGTCCTTGTTCGCCTCATCCAGACATTTTTCGGTGCTGAGTACAGCTTGCCGAGCCATCTCCATGCAAGAACGTGCATGCCCAGCGAATTTTGTGTGAATGTCGTTTGACATTTCTTGGGCTGCCCGAGCATGTGTCTCCGCCTCAGCCTTGGCTTGTTCCAAAGCATGCTTCTTGAGTTCTACAGATGCACGGAGAAACTCGACATCTTTCTTGCAACTTTCGGCATACTGCTCGGCCGAGAGCATCTGCTTCACGGCCTCGGTGTGCGCAGATTGCACCTCTTCGAGGCGACTCTTCAGCATCTCATTCTCTTGCATGAGATCGTTGGCTGCAATTGTGGTTGATGTAGCGTTTGTAGTGCGCGTACGCTTTGGTCGCTGATTGTTTGCGTTGTTGTTGCTTTCGTTTGCATCCTCCATTAGCTCATCTGTATCCTGCTGACTCGCCCATCCTCCGTTGCTCCGACAAACAAATGTGTAGTGGTCTGGCCCCACAGGCTTACGGAAGGTGTTGCGTTGTCCTTCACACTCCAACAGAAGAGCGCCACACCAGTATCCGTGGCTCTTCAGCGTCACACGATCTCCCTCCAGGCCCATCAAATCAAAGGAGTTCCCAACTGGGATCGGGTCGAGCTGACAAGGGGCACTGAGGTTGATTGTCATGCTTGGCTGCATATCCTCCCCGGGCACGTTCGACCGCTTCTTCCATTTGTCCATCTGAACGACCAGATTGGAGACAACAGGCACAGTCTGGAAGGGGTAGGTCTTCATCTCTTCAGCATTGCGGGGAGGCCCAATAGCTGTGTGGCCATACCGGTGAAGCTGGGCAAGGAACTTGACAGGAACAAACTGTGCCACACTTGTTGTTGCCTTTGGCCACTTCAGAGTAAGTTGGATCTCTGAGTTCTTCGTAATAGAGGGGGCGACTGCCTTTGCCTCCACCCCCGAAAGCAGATTCACTGCGACCGAGAGTCGCTTCTGCCCATCATGGGCTTTCCAAGATTAAAAGATCACTGGAAACGGGGATACTGGCCCATCAACCAAAGCCACCATTTTTTGGGGGGCTATCGACATCTTCTTCATTTTTTCGTCTAGGAAAGCATCACGATTGGGGGCACTGTCACCCAGGACAACGTAGCCATCCCCTCCTCCCTCGCCTTTCCCCATGCCAGCACCACCTGTGCTTCCAAAGACCTGCTCCGCATAGCCGTCTTGTTGTTCCGCCCCGTCGTCTTCTTCCTCATTATCGTCATAGCTCTCATCGTCGTCTGACTCCTCCACATTGTCACGAAAGGACGAAAACATGTTGACTGGCACAACTGAAACAACAATGATGTGAGAAAGCTGCATGCAACTCAAAACACCAACAATCAAACACACCTGCGACAGGATTCGCAACAAGAGGAGGAGGAGGAGCATCAACTCCAAGAGCAGCAGTCCTCTCTCGTTCACGAGTGGTCTTCCATTTGGTTGTGAGTTCCTCACAACAAGCACGACGATAAAGGGTGGAAAATGATTCAAAATCGACTCCAAATCCCCCATTCTCATGAAACAAGTATTCAACATGGGCTTTGGAACACAAGTTAGGATCCCAAAGCCCATTGTCAAACCTCTGACGCATTGTTTCAAAGACTTCTTGAAAACGCATTTCACTTACAAAGAAGAAACCCAACAATCAGCAAGAAATGAGCTTCAGACGAGACAAAGCGTTTGATTGATGGATAGTAGCCGTGCGAAAGGTAGAGGCGCAATGGCCGAATGGAAAACACAAGATGAGACAAAATGAGATGCCGCCACCATTTTTGTTGCAAAGTGTGTTCGCTCCACACAACCACACAGTAGTTTCTTCATCTCAATCACCCCGCTTGGTCGTGTCTAGTCGTAGGTATAAAGCGTCGAGACTTAAGCCTTAGAATTGAAAATTTGTATGTGAACACCACGTCAACGGACGTCGGAGTATATCGCAAGAGGCATAAAACGAAGCCATCCCAAGGCAATATTTGTATTTTATATATATTCCAGAAAGATCCCGGATGGGCCGGATTTGTACAATACTATTTGGATTACTCGTATGTGTCACTTTATGGTTCTAAAGTAGTGCGTATTATTGTACATGGGTCTCTGCCGGCGCTCTCGCACCTCCATGGCAAAACTATGAAACGATGGGAATGGTGGATATCCATGATGTCCATGGGTATCCACCATTCCCATTATTCCGACGCCATTTTCTCAAGCTGTGGAGCTTTTCACTCAGAGCCATACCAGCATCCATTAGACCTCAATGCACCCTAAACATCGCCCAAGAGACATATGGGATTGGGGCATTGTGGCTCTCAGGATATGCTTGGGAAAGTCGTGAAATCATCAAAAAAGCGTTGATATCCACACTTTCCCAAGCATATCCTGAGAGCCACGATGCCCCAATCCCATATGTTTCATGGGGGATCTTGAGGGTCCATTGGGGTCTAACAGATCCTGGTGTGGTTTTGTCTGAGGTCCTTCAAGGCCTGAGAAAATGGCGTCGGAAAATTCGACTTGTTGGGATTCCCAGTTTCCACGGGAAATCTGTGATTTTGTGAGTATCGTGGGTATCCATGGATATCCATCGGGTGTACAGAATACTGATGTACACTACTTACGTATTCATAAGTTCTACTGTAGGTACTCTAAGTAGTGTGTCTTACCTCATCAACGATATCACGATTCGTCTTCAGCCTCACACACAATTCTCCCAACAATCCAACAAAAACGACGATGAACGCCATTGCTCCAGAGCTGTTTCAGGAACTGGGAGCAAGCATCTTGCGCAAGAGAATCTCCGAGACGGAGACCTTTCGGCGTCTCTGGGCCAACAAGTTTGGGGCCTCGCCATCCATGTGCAGCATCCTATGGGTTCGTTTGGAGGATGCACGAGAGCATGAGATGCCAAACAATCCACAACCCAAGCATCTTTTGTGGGCTCTCATGCTTCTTCGGACCTACGCAGATGAGCCTGATATGGCTAAGGATGCTGGAGGGGAGGATGGTGGAAGAGTGGACCCCAAGACATTTCGGAAGTGGAGCTGGCATTTTGTCCGTGGGCTTTCGTTTCTCAAACCGCTTGTAATTCGCTGGGAAAATCGATTCAACAATGACATCTACAACGATTCTACAGTTTCTGTGGATGGAACAGACACCAGGGTTCCCAGTTATCGGCCCTTTTGGAAGGGTTGGTTTTCGCACAAGTTCAACGGCCCTGGAACTCGTTGGGAGATTGGCCTGTCCATCCGCAGCCGTGACATTGTGTGGGTGCATGGACCCTTCCCTTGCGGGCGTTGGCCAGATCTTAAAATTTTCCGCCACGCGATGAAGTCTTTCCTACATGACAACGAGAAGGCAGAAGCGGATGATGGATATGTGGGCGAACCTACAAAAATTCTCACGCCCGAAGTGAACTCGCGGACAGCAGCGGACGTGGAGCTACGACAGCGCGTCCGCAACAGACATGAAACAATCAACAGGCGCCTAAAGGAATGGAAGTGCATCAAAGAATGCTCAAAGCATTCATTGGACAAGCACTCTGCCATGTTTCGGGCAGTTGCTGTGATTGTTCAGCTTTCTGTCGAAAATGGAGAACTCACTCTTTTCGACGTTGACTACGATGACAGACATTTTTCGATGCCTGCTGGTTATGCTTAGGAGTAATAATACCTTCATACTATCCAATATCCAATCGCCCTACTCCCCATAACACACGCCTAAGATACAGCCATACAATGACTCATAGTAACTTGTGTAGGAAAGACAGACACTTTGAATGACAGCAAGCTAACTATCGTCTATATTCTAGTCCAGACAAAAACGAATACCACTGCCCATGATATGCCCTTCAAACGACCAATCTTGTCTTCACTTGAACCATGAATGAAGAATTATGCCATCCACCCAGTATGGTCTCTCCTCTCTCCGCCTCCCAGATCCCAGAGGGACCAGATGGACTCATGTGGTTTTGTTGCTTTGGTGGCTCACAAAGCGCCGACTCCCAAACCGCAAGAGGAACGCAGCAAACAATCAAACAACATGGCAAAGAAATCTACAAAGGCTTTTAATTGGAAGGGGGAGCAAGGCGAATACATTCGCAAGCAGATTAGTGAAGGCAAGATGCCTCCTAATCCCTCCCGAGAACAGTACAAGGCAGTCTACGAAGCTTCGGAAGGAGAGGTGCTGAAGTTCCAGAACTTCAGCTCCTCGTGGAAGAACGCCCAACGCAACCTGAAAGCTGCTGAGGATGTGGCTCTCTCAACGGGAGCCCGGCGTGGAGAGGCAGAGCATGTTGGGTTTATGTCTCCGGGGGGTGGATTGATGGGTCAAGCTGGTCGTGCCACTGCATTCTTTGGTTCTCCCACTCCTGGTGGTGCAAGTGTCAGCATGAAAACACCACGCTCTGCAAAGACAGGGGGGACAAAGAAGGGTAAGATGCATGCCAGTGGAGACCTCTACTGGCCAACGATGAACTCTTATTGGCATGACAAGGACAAGAATCTTCGCCTTTGCTTCTTCGTTCTTCTTCCATCGGGAACACGGGCGGAGGATATGTCAGTTTCCATTGCTCCTGGTGGTATGAAGATTCGGATCGTCCACAAATGGCCCGAGTATCTTTTCGACCCTCAGCGGCTTTTCGAGGGCCAGTTGGATCGTGGTGGTGGCGTCGCTTCTAATGCTTCAAGTGCCAAAGCTGCTGGCATCGTTGAAACAAAAGAGAAACTCAAACAGGATGACAGTAAAGTCGTCACCACCAACCTAACAATCCACCTAGAGAAGAAGGTCGAGAATAACATGATTGACATCAAAGGTGATGTTGTGTCTCGGCCCATGTTCTACAAGCTCGATGGGGATGGGCCCAGTGGGGCTGCCTTACCTACACTTGTCATGCTCATTTCTTGCATGGTTGAGCGTGCAACTGAAGGATATGGTGGTGACAATGATGACGACGTTCAAGACTATGAGTAGAGAGCCTATAGCATAATTGATGGTATAAGAAGCTTTCCTCTAGTAACAACCCATGCGCTTTTGTCTAGGTATCTAGTAATATCCATGACATCTTATTTTTCCCGTAGCTTCTGAGGCTAGTAGGTAAATATCTTAAGCAGCGATTGATGGTGATGCACAATGCATAGCTCACGCCAATCGAGACGATGATGATGACGAGGACGAACATACACTGTGCTGCTCTTTTGGGATTGCTGTTGACGACTCTGTCGTTCCATCCATACGCTGTCACTCATGGAGCTCCGTTTCCATTTGGATGGTTTGGTGGTCGTTCTTCTCGCCATGGGCGAACGAATATACATGCCGACGGCGGCAGCGGCTCTTTATGGTCATCCATGCTCACTGTGGATCCCGGAGAACTCCTTACCACACTCGTGGACCATGGAGGGATTTTCCTGCCGGACTACATTGATAAAGACCTTCATATAATGCGAAAGTCGATCCATTGTGAGAAAACCCAACTCCATATCCTTTCGAGCAACTTGATTTTGACCAATTTCAGCATTGGTCTCCCCCGTCGACCGTCCGTGATGCGAATCGGAAGAATCAAGGTGAACTGGGAGTATACAGATCCCGTATTGGACATTGAGTCGGAACATGTGGATGTTGGCATTGAGTTCACCAATCTCATGCTGACGCAAACGAATTGGAACGAAATGGCGGATATTGGGTTCCCACCCCTCTTTGAGTCTGAAGAGGCTTCGAACCAGAGAAAAGGAACAAAGACCCCCAAACCAGACTCTTGGATTCGGTTCGGTTCCATTGATTTGTCGGGGAACGTGACCGTCACGATCCGCAGCCGTCCTCTGGGTCGAGATTTGGGTGTGGTTACCTACGACATGGCAGCTCTGAGAGGGTTGTCCAAACAAATCAAACGACAGTCTCGACAAAAGCTGCGTGAGACGGGACGCCGAGGGCTGACAGTGGAAGAGTTAACGACCATGCTGCAAGACTTTGTCCTTCAAACGGTGCAGGAATACGTCATGACCAATCTGGACCAGATGATCGGCGTCAACCTTCAGGACAACAAGGCATTCTGGGCAGGTACCACCAGTGTCGTGGACCAAGTCAGCGACGCAATCATACAGTATGCGGTGGATGCGACAACGAAATACGCTCAAGACAGTGACTTGACGTCGTCGGCTGAGCAGCGGTGGCCATGGATGACAAAAGCCAAGTCGTGGCTCAACAAAGCAATGGACGAACTGGGAAATGGAATTTAACTATTGTCGAACTGCAAGAGCCATGATGCATCATCATTCTTCAAAGTTGTTTGACTTCTGATTACCTACGAGAGTCAGAGGTCCTCCTGGCTCAACAAAACAATGTAAGAACCACTAGATACGTTGTAATTCTTCCTACTTGCGCGAGTGCTGGTGAGTTTTTCTTGGTCAAAGCGGACTCGTTGAAGCTGGGCTCTCATCGGATATACTGTTAGGCTACACGATAAATTCAATAATACCGATCGTTAAATGTTTGAATCAAACATGAACCTTTATTTCCTTCTCCAGAATCCAAACAAGCGACACGGTAAACATCGTGGCCGGGCCTCAGGATCGGATGATGTTCTTGTCCAGTGAGATAATAAGGGCGCTGAAGACATGGACGGAGCAGCATCAATCGTTGGAATAGAGTACAAGTTGGCAGAAACAAGAGAATACTGGGATGAGTCATCCGTTCCCCTAGATGAAAAAGGTCGTGGCCAACTGTTCTTGAACGACGATGCTGCCGCCGCATTCAGTTCTTCCTGAATCACCTGAAGAATACTGGGATCGGCACCTGCCTGTCGGGCAGAATCAATCGGAAGTCGTCCGTCACCATCTGGCATGTTGAGAGTGCGGGGATCATGCCGAATCAAGGCTCTCACAACATCCGGCGAAGCTTCATGCCGACATGCCGCGAGCAATGGCGTGTACATGTCACCATCTCTGACTCGAGCCGTGATCATAAATGGATACCTCTTGGCCAAGAAGTCGATAACATCAGCCGTATTCTGAAAAGCAGCCATGTGAAGCAAGGTCACTCCATGATGGTCTTCCAGTGTTTCGTTGACATGTAGCAATACTTTCAAGACGTCCACAGATTGATGCATGGCGGCTAGACTGATGGGGGTAAAGCGAGATGCATCTTCCATATCAAGAAGATGCGGAGCTTTGGATAAGAGAAACTGCAATCCCTCCAAGTTACCCTTTCGTTCGCATCCTACATGCAATGGTGTCCGCCCGTTGCTGTCCAGAGTTTCAACACCTTGCGGAACAAGGTCTACCAATCTCTTCATAGCTGAAAGAGGGACACCACCATGAGCAGCCGAGTGCAAGGGGAGCCATCCCATATCAGTTGCAAGTTGACTTGCTCCCTTAGGGTTCTTGTCCAGGATGAAGTTGATAACATCGGGCCGACCACCTTTGTAGTAAGCGCACGCCAGGTGAAGTGGAGTTACCATATCTGTTCTTCCAGCGGAAATGGAGGAAGGATACGCCTCGTAAAGATATTGAACAACATCCACCGATGCTCCAAATCCACAGGCGTAGTGCAAAGGAAGTGACTCTCGTGTAGTTTCTGGCACTGTCACCGCAGTCTTGTGGGCTTGGTAAACGACTTCCAGAACATCCAGAGGCGGTCGCAGGCAGCAGAGAGCGGCCAAGGGATACAATTCACGTGTAGCCCCATCTTCCCATTGAAATTCATATGTTCTTTGGCAAGCCGCGGGAAACTCTTTGGAGATGCTTTGTATCAAGGAAAATTCCGGTTTTTGCATCTTCTTCTTGGATGTTGGTCCAATCAAGGCCATGCTAAAGATGTCACCGAGCAACTCAAACAAGATTTGCTCGGCTGCAATCTGGCGAATAATGTGCTCGGCTCCTTGCGGCAACACCCATTGTTCGATTTCATTGTGCTTGTCGTTGCTTGGGCATGGTTTGCGGCTCATTTTTCTCGAGAACACTTGTGCACCTCAAAATTGTGAGACGCAGGAGATTCTGTCCATGCGTTTGGTCAGCGGGTTTTCCTGTTGGTTGAGTCTTGTGGATATCAAAAGTGCGACCAGAAACCATCGTTGAGGAATATTTCGGCGCGTCTCGAGTCGGCGAGATAAGTGGAAGTACGCGCCTACTGATTTTTAATTCGAGAACGCTATGAATTATTAGTACGACCCTTTAGTTCATATCATACACTACAATAAACGACCACGAGCTAGGCTTAATTGAATGTAGAATAGCTCGAGTTGTAATGTACGAGTACTAGCTAGCACTCATAAATGAAGATCTGTACTTTTGACCAAAAAGTTGTCGGGCCTATTTATGAAGCGTACAAGACCAAACTCACCTTAAGTATTCGATGCTGGCTCCCTCATAGGGCAATTATGAGCACGCGTCACTTTCTCACACGACGTGCTTCCGATACCTCTTGGGAAAGCCCTCCCAGTGGTGACGGTCAGACGGCCATGCATGCCATCAGCATCAGCGATCAGATCATGTTCAGTTTTTTCAAGATGAGGCAGCAAGCAAAATGCGCAGTGTTGGCGGAAGATGAAGATGGAAGCATCGACTCTCGCTGTCTTGTCGCTGTCTTTCCTCCCCATAGATCATTCATCCTGGGTTTGAACTTAGAATGATGCGGCTGAAAGAGCTCGAAATTCAGTGAAAATCTCCACGGCGGAGGTCGAGGAGGAGCCAGGAAAATGGTGAGGTATTCAATTGCCATCCGAGAGCACACATGGAGCCAAAGCACCGCTGCAACAAGCTCATTGTTGTTGATGTTGTTTTTCAATGGAAGATACACTCAGAGGTACTGCGAACGCCTTGGTGTAAAAATATTTGTGATGCTAAGAAAATGAAATTGTTCTAAACGAATGTATTCTTTCTTTTGTGACATAAATACAGGAAGAAACGACATCATGAAAATTCCCACCGTTGGAGAAAAAACTATGATTTTGAGTCCAAGGTCGAAAAGCTTTTACTATGGATGCTACGAAGACTCGCCATCTTCCCGGAACCAAGTACTGGAAGAGCACCTCGATAAACAAAAGAGCGATGTGGAAAACGGACCAAATTGTTCTCTGGGGACGGTTTCGTGTAAAACCCTTCCTCCACTTCCGTCTCTTACCATGTTCCCATCAACCTTTTCTCTCCAGGGTCGATTGTGACATGACTGCTTGAAAGTCCTCAAGAAGATACGACTGCCTGAAATTCCTCAAGAAGATTCTCCCACACACACATGTTCACTACAGAGTCTACAGATGCCACCATCGTTATGCATTCTACAGCAGGATGTGTCGAGGACACGCCGATTGGTGAGGACGAAGCCGTAATTGACCTGCCTATGCCTGTCCAATGTCATCTAACACTCTCCGAAATAGGAAGAAGTTCGATCCAGGGGGCGTGTGCACAGGAAGAGAGAGCTCGAACTTGGTAATGATGGGAAAGTTGCTAGATTCAAGCATTTTCCAGTCCCAAAACTGCCTGAGTGTCAACGTGATGAGAGTGGAAACTTGATTGTGAAGTGATCATGATTATTAGGCCATGTGTCACACTCGAAAACCTCTGAGTGCTGTCACAGGGCAAACTTGATTGAGCGATGATCAAGCCATAAGTGACACTCGGAAACACGGATAGTATCAGTTGGACATAAGTATGGGTCGTCGTACAAGTGATCAAGGCTGCGTCTTCCCGCAATGGGACCAGCTGATGACTCGTTGAGGACCATGTCGTTGAAAGCATCAGCAGTACGCCCCCAAAGCCCTTGGGTTACACAGGTCTGTGTCGTTGCATGAAAGTTTGCATCAATACCTGGTAGTTGACAGATCATGCTAAGGAACCTGGAAACCTTTGCCATGGCAGGGAGAGTGCGACTGAAACCTGGGTTCCTTTGCCATGGAAGGGAGAGACGGATGATAGTTTTACGTGTGCCGTTGACGTTGAGAGCAGAATCATGAGAGTAATCAAGGAGGCCAGAGTGCTTGTGTATCATCCGTTCTTGACACGTTGCGGGTCATCCTTTTGTTTGACCACCGTACCTACGGAAAGACCTTTGGTCGTGGTTACTACGGTCGTCGTCGAAGAGGGCAGAGCTGCACTCTGTGGCTTTTGTTCCTGCGTGACCATGGTTGGTTTGTCTGTGGCGGTTGTTGCGACGGTCGCTACAGCTGCTGGGGTCGTCGTCGAGGCAGGTATTACGCTTGTACTGTTGTTGTGGGCGATGACCGGCACAGATCGGACGACCAGTTTCGGGGTTGTTGTGGTTCTATCAATGTGGTTGTTGTGCGTCGCTGTGTTGACGGTAGATGGTGGACTCTTTTTGGTATTGTTTGTTTTGGTAGGTTTTTGCAAAGTTGCAGATTTATTGGGAGTGATGAGGGTTTTGGTAGTAGCGGAAGAATTGGAGGACGAAAGGTTTGAGGACGAGCGGACCGTTCGTCCACGGGAGGACGATACGGTTGCCTGAGTGGACGGTGTGGTGGCGGTTTCCAAGAGACCGGTCAAGTCGACATGCAAGTTTTTCATCGCTGTTATGTACACTGGATCTTGCAAAATACTGGGATACTCTGAAGCGAGTTTTTTCAACATCTCCTTATGAGGACTGCTTTTGGAGGTTGTTGTCGTGGGTGACGACGACAAGAGTTGGGTAAGGCGCTGCACTCGGTCAACACTTTGTCGAATTTCTTGATGGGCCAGGTCCATTTGCTGCAAAAGCTGCTGGGGCAAGGGCATACCGCTCTTTTCGGCACGAGGAATTCCCTGGTTTATACAATAGCGAGTGGCCGCTTGAGGAGGATTGGTTGGACTGGCCAACGAGGATGGGGTTGCATCCTTGGTGGTAATGGATAGTTGTTCAGCAGCCAGTTGTTGCACCAAGCCAAGGGCCACAAGTATCTCCAAAATGTCCGAAAGTTGTGGCTTTACCGTCGTTGCGACCCCCGAAGTTGCTGCTCCTCC
Source organism: Epithemia pelagica (assembly GCA_946965045.2). Classification (NCBI taxonomy): domain Eukaryota; phylum Bacillariophyta; class Bacillariophyceae; order Surirellales; family Surirellaceae; genus Epithemia; species Epithemia pelagica. The sequence continues at coordinate 2,241,547 of OX337241.1, read as the reverse complement.
ACGAGCCGAAATGGGTGGTAGATTGTATTCCAATTGATGGAGCGTCAATGGTCCATACGAACTAAGTAAATCTAAAAGCTGTTGCACGGTTGTTCGGACAGCCAGTAGTTCGGCCGAGAGATGGGGATACGAGGGTCGTGGCGGTGCCATGGTAGCCTGCGTCGTAGTGCTACTCGTCGAGGAGGAAGCTGCCGTGCCTGGAAGTTTGCGTTTCCGGCCGGCACTGGTAGAGGTTCGAGACGCGGTTGTGGAAGTGTTGGCGGTCGTGCTAGGTCGTTTCGTGGTTGTTGCGACAGCTTTTGCGGATTCACTAACGAGGGGATTGGGCGGTAGAACAACAAGAGCAGTGGATGCTGGTGCAGTAGTCACAGCTGGACCCCCCGAAACCAAAGGTGTGGCTTCCGGCGAGGCGCCTACCGTTGAAGTGGTGGCGGTCCTTCCTGCTCCAGCACTGCTTCTGGTTGTGACATCCGCCCCCGCTTGTACCTGCAACGGAACAGTGTGTCGAGTCCCGCTGGCTTGTCCATCTGTACTACTGGTGGATGCCGCTCCATCTTCCATTCGTTTCAACACGACAGCTTTGGATCCGGTTGCGACTGGCGTTGGAGTGGTGGTTGTTCCAGATTGTTGTTGTTGTGACAGAGATGAAACTTCCGTGTCGCTTAGTTTCCGCACTTTGGACTGATTCGGAGCCTCTTCCTGAGCCGTGGAGGAAGAACCTTGCGGTGCATTCTTATCCTGTGTCCTGTCCACTGGTTGTTGTGTTCGTGCCGGGTCTTCCAAATTGGAAGGTTCGGAGGAGGAGGATAGTTCTGGTGGTGGAGGTTTGGAAGGTTCCTCCGACTGGCTACCACCCATCACCCTCTTATTGTTGGTGACAAGCCCACCCTCCCCCTCGCCACCGCCGCCACCTCCTCCCATGGTGGTGGCTCTTGGCTGATAGAGAGAGAGAGATCCCCAGTCGTAGTATAGTCAGTGGTGCAATATGTGGGTGTGTGAGGATCGAGCAAAAAAAAATCTTGATCTTGTTGTAGTCCTTTTGTGTGGGTTGTGCGGTGGTGTGGGGGCAAATTCAAAACACAAAGCGCCTGTCTGTAAAGCACACCTTGGCGCTTTCATTTTCAACTGACTCTTATTCACTGACTTCAGGGCATGTTTGGAATCTTTATAACCGCTCCGTTGTAGTTGTGTCGTGCGCCACGACAGACCTTCGGACAATGACACGCTTCCTGTGACACCGGGCGGTGGTCAGACGCCGAATGGATCCAGGAACAGGTGGTTCTGATAGATTTGGCTTCTCTGTTGGGGTATCTTTCTTGTGGTTCTTCCCCTGTTGGATGCACGGAGTGTTGAGACAGAGTGATTGTTCGTCTACTCCTCGATCAATTCCACTTGAACCAAGAATAGAATTCTGGAGGACCATGGAAGCCCTCTTGAACTCCAGCTATCGACCCATCCTCCGTGCGAGTGCGAGTGGTGGCTGGAAGCGTGGGCAGTCTGCGGTTGTGTCGGCACCACAACGTCGGTCCTTCTGGGCCGCTGCCTGGAGACAAGCCGCATCCACAGTGACGGATTGGGATCCTCCTTCATCATCATCCCAGACACCACCCTCTGGCCGGACGGTTCGGTCCTTTTCGTCCGTCAAAGTCCAAAAGATACCTCCCAATCTTTTTATCGATAAACGGTCACGGTATGCACCGGTTCGAAAAAGTAGACTCTTGGAAAAGTTGCGAGACGAAGAAGATCAAGAGGAAGAAGCACGTGCACGTGCAGATAAAGAAGAAGAAGAAGAAGCAGCTGGAGATGACACGGAGGAGGACGACGAAGGAGAATTTCTCGATGAGGAGGAAGACGAGGAGGACGAAGACTTTTTTGTCTTGAATCAACGAAAACCTGTCTTTACGGTGCCCTTACCGGATCGGTTACACGTTCCGGTGTATTCTCTCTTTGATCCACCGGGTGAGAATCAAGTAGGGACACTCTGGCTGCACCAAGCCGTCTTTGGGCGGGAACCGATTCGGGTTGATTTGATGAAGCGGGCCGTCAATTATTATCGAGCCAAAAAGCGAGGGAAACGGCTCGTCAAGGTCAAGACCGTCTCGGAAGTTCGAGGTTCCGGTCGCAAATTGCGTCCTCAAAAGGGACAAGGTCGAGCCCGTGTCGGTCATGGCCGAGCGCCGCAATTTCGAGGTGGGGCGAGGGCGCATGGACCTCGAGGCTTGACCGATTATGGCAAGACCAAACTCAATCACAAGACGCGTCGATTGGCCTTGTCCCATGCGCTCAGTCAAAAGCTCTTGGAGGGCAATTTGATTATCGTCGATCAATTGCACACGATTCCCACGGCCAAAACACGAGACTTGGCCCGTTATTTGGAAGCCTGGCGACTGGGCGGTCGAGAGGGATTGACGGCGCTCTTTTCCGATGCTTATTTTCCAGAGGAAGGAGAAGAAGCACAGAATGACGATGGCATTATTCAAGCGCATGGAGGATTTCCTGTCAACTTTTGGTGTGCCGTCAAGAATATTCATCGAATCGATGCACTCAATCACAAACATTTGAGTTGCTACACCATTTTGAAACAACGCAAGCTCATCTTGACCTTGGCCGCTGTGGAATATCTAGAACGGCGAATCAAAAACCATGACTAGTAGGAACTGAATGGCTAAATCAAATCACAGGAAACAACAAAGGCTACAACGTGTCGATCAAGGCGGGTATAAAGTAGAATCCTTATCCAGTTGCTCCAGAACATAAAGACCATTGGATATCTATGAAATAGGAAACAAACGCCACGAGAGATTTCGGATCCCAGCAAAATCCCTTGTGATTCATTCGTTTCCCACTACACAGAGATTCTCACTTCAATAACACTCCGCGCAGAGTGTAGACCCACGAGAAGGATGCCAATGAATCACGCACTCATCGTTAAGGAGTAGGCCGAAGGATCGCCAACCTAGGAAACAAAAACCAATGGTTAGTTTCTCGTGTCCCGTAGAAATATGTCGTTGTTCCAGACATGACAGGCAAATCAACTCTCATGACCCTTTTAGAACCCACACTGAATGGCACCCAACAAACGCCGAGAGGCTATACTTCTGTGGAAACAAAAAGAGTTTTGTTTGCAGAAAGAGTAGAGAGTTAGTATCAGCAAATCAGACAAACAGAAACTCGTACAAGAAACCAAAGTTTTGTGCTCCCAATGGCATGTACCGCATTCGATCAAACTTCCCAGGGAGATTTGGATGATGGCTTTTCTGCTTCTCTAGCTACCGAGTAAAAAAAAACAGAGGCTCACTCATGATTCTTTCGCAGTGTTCTGTAATTCAAGGAGACAGTTTGTTGCTTCCTCCAGTTCCAGATTTTGCTTTTCTTCCATCTCTATCAAGGCCCGTTCCCGTATTTTACAAGTCGCAATTGTCGTTTGCACCGAACCAAGTTTGGATTTCAACTCCACCAATGCCGTCTCCGATTCCGCCAAAGATTGTTCGGTTGCCACGAGACTGTCTTCTTGCGTATACATGAGAACCTCCTGCTTGGAAACTATATGTTTCAAGTTCTCGACATTGCTTCGAAATTCCAATGCCCTTTTCTTTTGTAAGAGTTCTTCTCGACTCAAGGAAGATGGTTCCGGTGGTGATTCCCGTTTCGGATCCGGTCCAGTCATTTCCCGTTCTCCCTCTTGCTTTGATTCTAATGAGGATTCCTGTTCCACAGCAGTCGCAGTTTGTTGAGTTTGTTGTTGTTGCTCCAATCGGGATCGTTTCAATCGTGCGTGGGCAAGTTGCATTTGAAGTTCCAGTTTTCGTTTTTTCAAACTGCCATCCGTGGACGACAGTGTGGTATTGCTACCAGCAGACACTAAAGGACCCACACCGACGGCAAGATCTCCATCCTTGTTGGACGGAGCAGCGGTTCCAGTCCCGTCGTTCCTTTGGTCTACCGCATTGGTAGTGGAAGGTGGTTCTTTTTTGGTGCGGTCCCGTCCCAGCCGTCGACCACCATACAGGACTCCCTCAAATGGTTTGTCCGCATAAAATCGAGTCAAGTGGTCGGGTCTGGAACCAATATTGGTAATCCACAATTCTCGGGACGCCAATTGCAAAATGGCTGTAATGGGATTCAACGAATTCGTCGTCTTGGTTGGGTGGTGATTGGTCGTTGTACCTTGTTTGGAAATTTCCAACTTTTGTTGCAGTGCATTTCGTTTCATTTGAAGTACTTGTTTCAATTTGGAACGCAACTTGGCAGTCTCCACAGCAGCAGCAGTGGTTCCCGAGCATTCATTGGTGTCGCCTTCCACAGCCCTTGTCGTTGTGGTGGTCGTACGGTTGGTGGTGGTGGTTGCGGATTGCACACTCGTGGTTTTTCCATCGTCCTCGTTGGTGGTGGATCCCTCATCATCACCGACACTCTCCAATGGAATCGTTGTTGTTGTTGGTTCGTGCGTTGTGCCCTTGCTCCCTGTTCCTTCGACCAATCCGCCATCGTCCATCATGATCATGGTCCGAACACGTGCCAAGTCTGCTGCCAAGTGAACTGTCAATGTGTGCCCATGCACGACTCGCGGATGGCGGTCCCGCGGTTTTTGCAAGATATCGTTTAGGGCGTGATGAGATGTCCACGGTACAGTACATAGGAAATTTAGAATAGAAAATTAAATAAAACAGAAAGAGCGACCTACCAGAATCCAGAATGACGAATGACAACATCTTCTCGCTTCCAGAGATCTTCCATCATCGTGGCTTGATTGTCCATGATGTGCTGGTTCTTTCCAGGAACCGCCAAGGTTGTCATGCTCTTGCCGTTGTTGTTGTGGCTGCTGTCTTCACCAAGGAGTGTCACAGCCTTTCTTGTGGATTCACGAGGACCACCACCACCACCCGAACGTCCCGTGTTGTTGTTGTTGTGGCCGTCGAGTGGCAGCATTCCGACCGTCATGGTGTCATCCACCGATGGTACCACCGCACTCACGACCACAACAACCATTCCCAACCATCATCCTTTGGACGGGCTACTGACGCTGCAACCACTGGTACACGCTCGCTTGCTGTGGGAGAAGGATGCCACCACGACGACGGATACATCCGTGGTGTCCTCCTCCATTCGTGTGTGGAACAAACACCCACACACGACGTCGTTGCTGGACACGGTACTCGTACCATGGATCCAACAAGCGTTACGGGCCTATGGTACACTGGTCCTGGTTTTTCTGGTGACGGCCGTGGCAGCTGTGGCGGTGGTGTGGAATCAAGTGCCGGCTATGGCGGCACACGAAAATCCAATCCTGTACGCTCACGTCCAATCGCACCTGCAACCCGGAGAAACCTGGCAAGATCGACCCGACTTGCAATGGGAATTGTTTCTCAATCTGTGGAGGATCGATCCAGAAGAGGAGGAGGACCGTGAGACGGACGACGAGTTGGACGACGACGACGACGACTTGTTCTAAAACACACAAACAGAATCAACAAAGAAGGAATCCAGAAAACAAGAACAAACAGCAATCAATCAATCAGTCCATACTACGGAGGTTATCTCAAAGTGCTAGGCGGTGCAAGAGATGTGATTCCGTGTTCTTCACTACAACCACGTTTGCCTTGGTTCTCTTTTCTGGACATGATTCACGAGATTGAGTTCTCTGGGTGGATTGACACACACGAACGGTGGTGGTGTTTGCGAATGACGAATAACCCGAAATGGAACCGCAGGTATGCAGCCCTGTATGGATGATGAACGAAAATGGCACACTGCTATAGTTTGACGGTAGATCCGCTCCACGTGGGTACCCACTGCTACACCGAGTTAGTTCTGCCATTCACAGCAATATGGGTATCTCTTCTGCCGCTATGGTAAGCATAAAAAGGTCATAGTCATGAGGAACTCAATTCAGTCCCCGTTCAGCATATATATTGCCAATCACCCTTCACTGGCGGCCCGGTTACCTAAAAACTAGGACGGCTCTCCTTAGGGCTCAAAAGCTATCTCTGCTATGTTGTCCACCAACTCCACGTCGACCCATCAATCATGCAGAAAAATCTGTTGACACCATCAGCGGCATCAAGGAACGTGACAACCTTCCATTGTACCCTGTGATCGAAGAAAACCATTTGGAACTGCACGCCATGGCTATTGGGGCTGTGGTATTCGTTTTCTGTGCATTATTCCAATGCCGTTTGGAAACGCATGCCTTTTCCATTGTGCATCACCAACGCCGTGAATTGGTCCAAAGAACACGGTCGCGATATGCTTCCTCGAACACGCATCAGAGGTTCGGCGTATCCCCAAGAACATGCCTAGAAATGTCGTTGATCCCTCTGTCATCGGAAGAGGTTTCGGATCTCATTTCCGTCGATAATACTCCCACGGCGGCACAATATGCCGCCTATTGGGGACGAACCCCTCGAGAACGATACAACCGATTGTTTGAGACATTGTTGGTCTCCATACTGGGAATTGTCTTTTCCTATTGCTTGTCGTTTGTCTTGGGAGGGTTTGCCGCCACCTTGCTGGGAGCCGTCTTTTTGTTTTGGGGTATATTTACCCCGCAACTTCAAGCCATTCAGCGCAACTGGGAATTTCTGGGTGGTCGACCCTTGTTGGATTACGATTTGGCGCAATCCGATCGGGGTTGGTTTGGGACCAACCGAAATGACGACGACGATACTAGTCGACGCGGACTCTATGGAGCGCTCTTTCTCGGTCGGTTGGCCGATGTGTGTGTCGTGGAATACTCAAATGCCCCGGCCGACGAAGAATATGACTTGTCCGATTTTGTGGACTATACCATGGAACGAGATGAATTGGAGCAATACACTGGAAATCCGTACCTGTTACGTGTACGATTGGCGGATTCACAAGGACGACAATTGCAAGTTCATACTCGACTGTCGGAAGAATATTTAACGCTCCTGAATGACGACGATGAATCCAATGTCGGAGTGGTCGCCCTGTTGCTGTCCCAGTCCAAGCGATTCCATCAGTTGGCGGCCCTGACCGATTTGTACGCTCCCTTGGTGCAGACCTACATTGGAGACTATCCCTATCTGCATCGAGAGAGTATGGAATATTTGCTGTCGACGGACGATGAAATTTGGAGTGTCTTGCAACAAGAACAAAGCGCAACGACAGTTGATACAGAGCAATCGAGTTCCACGAAAGCTCGACGCAAGGAGGACGTGGACTTTTGGTTGGACGAGACTGACGAGGACGACGAATTCGACAACACTGAGGAGGAGGAAGAGGAGTTGAATGACTCATCGGTCGAAACCAATGCATGGAGTCCATTCAAACGTTCCTCTGGAAACATCAATGAGTCCTTGCCGATGGATTCGGTGGCAGTCCCTGTTCGGCGACGACGGCGTGGGAGACGACCAGATCCCGAAGAGAGTTTGGGTTGACAGTGTAGAAACAGGAGATCCCGTGAGGCTGGTATCTCGGATCAATACTCTCTTGCTTTGCGTGTTGCTGAGCAGAGTGGTCCACCCACAAACAGTCGTGTTGATGGCCGAGCATTGCTCCTATGAAGCATGAAGAAGAATTTGGTACGGACAAAGAAAGCATGGATGGAACAAGAGCCTCTGCTTCATTGGGCTCAGCATATTATCACGATCTCGAGCGATCCAATGGATATCTTGCCAAAGAAAGACACAAGCACGTCTCGGGCTGTATTCCATGCCGTCAGACTTTGTTTGTAACGAAATCTGTGCCATTGACGGATGTTTCCTGACTGCACAGAACTCATCTGGGATCACAAAAGGGACACATTGACTCTCGGATGGCAATGTCCATGTTACAAGTCGCCGTGATGACGCCATATCCTTGCCTTGTACCCGTTGTTGTCTCATTCATGGAATTGCTTGTTCATCTCGTTCTTGGTTGGTGTCATGGTGGTAGCCGAAACGTCATCTTGCTCCTATGGATGGATCGGACGCGCTCACGCCTCGAAATAGCGTATAGCGAAAACGTTTAGTAACATGGAAACTTGGCCGCATTGGTGGGCACCGTGCCACTTCCTCAGAAAACCGAATGAGCGCCAAACTTGGAGCCGTTCGTTCCACCCCAAAAGGCCATGCATGATCCACACCACTCACACAACATTTCTGTGTTTGATAGAAGCTGCTTCATCATGAAGTCGTTGACCTATTAGATAAAGCAACTAAAACTGCGTTAGGAGCAAGAAACTTTCCCCAAACGGGCAAAGAGGCATAGCTATTGCATGCTAGGAGTAGAAATGGAGAAAAGAGGGTAGATTTCCAAAACCACGACTGTTATGATAGGATCAGTCGCCCTTCTTCCCTCTCATTTTTTGGAACAATATCTTTGACATCAAGGACCATGAGACGGACAATCCAGCAATGTGACAAAGGACGCCGTACGGTCCTGCTCTTTAGCTTTGTTGTTTTACTCATGCTGTGCCACGAGGGTTCTCGGCAAGCTTCACATTGGCTTTGGAGGCCAATGGTTGGTGTGGAAGCGTTCGCGGTTCGGCGCCAACAGCTACGAAGCTTGGCTCTGGAACGAATGTCCCCATCCAAAACTACAGTTCATCAGTACAATTGCGCTTTCTACGCTCCGACCACGTCTTGTCGCCGATGGATGACATCCTCCTCCTCTTCATCAGCCGACGACGAAAAGAACAAGCCCTTTTTGAGGAATGCCGATCTTGTAGCCAAACATAGTACGACCAGTGACCAAATCGCTGCAGATTCTTCCTTTTTGGACAAAGATGAAGCCACGAAAGACTCATCCGCCTTTCTCCAACACCAACAGGAAATGTTTGATAACATGGCTCCCGTGTTTGCCGAAAAACAAACCATTCCACCCGAGTTGATACCCATTTATGAGACGTTGGCATCCAAGATTGTCGCGTCACTCAAGATGGAACGAGATCAATTGACCATGGGAGACGGCAAGGAAGAAATGGATGGCGCTTCCTTTGGCTTGCTCGATGTTGCTGCAGGCACAGGTGCTCTCTGGCCGTTTTTGTTGGAGGAGGCCACTCGGCGAAACATGAAACTACGTATTCAGGGTGTTGATTTATCGCCTCAAATGGTCCAACACGCTCAAGAGCACGCTCAATACTTACTGGAACAATACAAGGAACATGAAATCGAGGTGGTTGTGGGGGATATCATGGAATATCCTGGCATCCTTGTCGATGCCAAAACAACCGAGGATACCAACGACGAACCTTCGACACCATTGAAATTCGATGGTATTGTATGCAATGCGTGTTGGGGCAACTTCTTGTCCCAAGCTCGTGTCTTGCAGCATTTGACCATGCTTTTGCAATCAGCCAACAAAAACGTGAATGCGACTGCGCCATTTGGAAAGTTGTTTATCACACATCCTTTGGGAGCAAACTTTGTTCAACAACTACACGAATCGGATCCACGCACGGTTCCGCATTTGCTTCCACTGCAATGGTCCTTTCCTCAGTTAATGGATGTACCATTGGAAGTGGAGGAATTCCTACAAGAATTGGATCCATCGTCCATGGCCCAAGCCCGTAGGACAATGGATGACTCTGTACCATTTCCGCAAGAGTCGGTCCCTTTTTATTATTGTGCCTTGCGGAGAGTCCGACATAAACTCTTGTCTCATGTGTGGCGATTCCGGGGTCCCGTGGCCAGTGGGTTTGGTCGGGGAGGCAAGAAACTAGGGTTCCCCACAGCCAATCTCGCCGCCAGTCAATTTCTACAAGATGCTCTACATGATTTAGAAACGGGTGTCTATGTCGGATGGGCCCAAGTGGAGGGCCAAAGTCAGCAACCGTCCACGGTACATCCGGCAGTGGTCAATGTTGGTTATTCACCCACCTTTGAAGGTCAAACCAATCCGGAAAAGATTATTGAAGCCCATTTAATGCCAAAGGAGCCTTTGTCAGACTTTTACGGCGAGCCCATGCGACTGGAATTACTAGCCTACTTGAGACCCGAGCAAAAGTTTGGATCATTTCCCGAACTGATTGCCCAAATTCAAGCCGATGCAGACGATGCCAAAGACTTGTTGAACCGTCATCCCGTATTGATGCACGCTCAAACCGATGCCTTTTTTGGTGTGACCTTAGCGTCGGAAGGGGACTCCACGGAGAACAGCAGCTGGGAACGACAAGATATGAAGGACTATCTTGAATCAATATAGGTAGATAAGACCTGAAGTAAAAATGGAGACAAACCCACGAATTCGATCCAAATTTTCCCATGCTCGTGAACTTTTGTCAGGCACAAACTTGATCTGAAGAAGCATCGCACTAAACTAGGGTCCGATCATCATCAATTTGTTTACAAAGGAGACAGGTCGGCAAGAATTCGCTGCATTTCATCATCGCCCATCTCTTCTTGAGCTTCGGAAGCAGTTTCAATAGAGGGTTGAGGCTCTGTCGCTGAGTCACTGTCAGGGCTTTGCTGATTGCTGTAATATTCAATTAGTTCATGAATATCCACTTTATTGCCTTCTTCATCTTGCGGATTGGGTGGATTCAACCAAAACGAACCGGGCGTCGCAATATCGTCCAAATACACGTCGATGCTGTGGGGATCATCGAGAATGGCATCCGCCAAATCATTGTCTCGGAAGCAGAGAACCCGCATTCCGCAATACCGCGCCGCCCGTGTTTGATCCAATGTTTGACAAAAGACGACAGTTCGAGCGGCCAAGGGAGTCCGTTCCGGATCGGCGTATTGTTTGACTCCAAATCCCGACGATCCACCAAAGGGTCGCGGTTGCACTGTAATCGCATTCAAGGCTTGGTACAAATCCAATGGATTGGGGGGCCTCGCCAATGGTACATGATAGTGAATGTTGGATACAGGCAAATGGGAAAAGGAGGGTGGTGTTGCCGTCGTTTCGGTTGTTGGATCTGTCGCATCGGGAAGAATAACAACCGCCGTGTCGGTATCCTGACATTCTTGCAACAAGGAAAGTAAACCGGAATCCGGTGCATCTTCCGGACTGCCGAACAAGGTATCTGGCATGCCATAGAATACCAAGCACTCGGGAAGATCAATGTTGCGAACCATCGAGAGGCGACTCGTCGTCCTGGTCCAGGAGCATGATTGTGAATCGGATCCTAGTGTCCTTCTTGTCGTTGTTGAACCAGCCCAAGACGAGGAAAGGAAGGTTCTTGATGGTCGCATTCGGTGACCAAATCCATGGACCAGCAGCGAATGATTCTCACTTCCATAGTGTCTCTGTATATCTAACCATACTAGCCAGACAAAGGTCCGAACTGCCATCCACCAACACGGTCGTTCCTTCATTGTCATCGTCGTCATGGTCGAATGCGCGGGCATGTTGGGTGGAGTGATTCGAACGCTGGGGATTGAAATGGCTCCATCAGGACTGGCCGTCGACCGTCCAGTCTTCCTTACCGATTACCGTCGTACTTTCTTTCTCCGAACGTGGACGCATTGATATCCACTTTGGAGAGTGTTGCTGTTGTTTTGTCTTGTCCAGAACGTTGACAACAGGACACTTGAAAGAGCCAACAGGTACGACTTCGAAAACGAATGTTGTTGTAGGGAGAAACTAGGTTCACGAGGAGTATGGACGGCGCCATAAATTTGGATTCTGTTGTGTTTGGTCTTTTTGCGGATGGAAATGGTTCACCGGTTCCTTTGTACACCGGTTTCCTGAGTTTGTGCATGTCTCTGCCGTTCAACTGGCCTATTTTTTGCATCGTAGCTGGAACCTCTTTTTACTTTGAATCATCAGAACATGATTAGAACCTCTTCTGACCTTTTTCTTTTCTTGATTTGCATTACAGGAACACAAAATGCCGAAGCAATCTCGTGTTCGTAGTTACCGCAAGACCTTTAAGACGCCCCGTCGTCCGTACGAAAAGGAACGTTTGGATGCTGAATTGAAATTGGTGGGAGAATATGGATTGCGATGCAAGCGTGAAATCTGGCGCTGCCAATACGCTTTGGCCAAGCTCCGAAAAGCGGCCCGTACACTCTTGACTATGGAAAAGGACAATCCCAAGCGCTTGTTTGAAGGTGCTGCACTCTTGCGTCGAATGAATCGTTATGGTCTGTTGGGCGATGACGAATTGGAATTGGATGGAATTTTGGAATTGACCACACAAAAATTGTTGGAACGTCGTTTGCAAACCAAGGTGTACAAGCAAGGTTTGGCCAAATCCATTCATCACGCCCGTGTGTTGATTCGACAACGTCACATTCGTGTAGGATCGCAATTGGTCAATACTGCTTCCTTCAATGTGAGAACATCGTCCGAGAAGCACATTGACTTTTCCACAAACTCACCCTATGGACAAGGACCACCCGGACGTTTGGCCAGAAAGCGTGCGGCCTCTAGGGCCGCCGGTGGCGAGGAAGAAGAGTGAACAATAAACTTAGGTTGCGAATTAAGATTTACTACTGTCATTCTACGAATGAGAGCCAAGTGAAACGTTGTTTCATGAAATAGATCTGGGGCCTTTCTGTGAGAATGGATGAAGGCATAGCTTTGCTAGCTGATTTCCGTGCGTGCGGGAGTCGCACATTCGTTTTCAGCCGTTCGTTCGCACACAAACCGTCCGTTTCGACTGACTTTCAGCATTTTTGAAAGCAAGTCTCTCTCTTGGGGAAAAGTCAAACCATCCTATTAGCAGGCAATTCTCTCTGTGTTGTGTTTGATCACGTTTGCTAGAGCAAGTGAAACACGCAGGGATACGGTCTGAAGCAAGGGACCTTGATTTGATCATTCAAAACACAGTACACTTCACGTCTATCACCACGCACATCACAACGACACAATGGCGGACGATGAAGTGGACCAGCAGATTGAAATATTCAAGGTCAAGAAATTGATCAAGAACTTGGAAGCCGCACGAGGAAATGGAACATCCATGATCTCGCTCATTATTCCACCAGGAGATCAAATTTCCCGTGTCAATAAAATGCTTTCCGATGAATATGGTACTGCTTCCAATATCAAATCACGTGTGAATCGGCTTTCTGTTCTTTCAGCAATTACAAGTACCCAGCAACGTCTGAAGCTCTACAACAAATGTCCCAAGAACGGTAAGTCGGCTCATCGCTGTGACCGATTGGAGTGATTGCGTGCGACGAGATCACTCACGTTGTAATTTTTATCATCAGGTTTGGTCATTTATTGTGGAACAGTGATAACTGAAGATGGCAAAGAGCGCAAGGTAAACATTGACTTTGAACCATTCAAACCTATCAATACTTCGCTGTACTTGTGTGACAACAAGTTTCACACGGAAGATCTCCAGGAGCTACTCATGGACGACGAAGCCTTTGGATTCATAGTAATGGACGGAAACGGGTGTTTGTATGGGACCGTCCAAGGATCAAATAGAGAAGTTTTGCACAAGTTCTCGGTGGACTTACCAAAGAAACACGGACGTGGAGGACAGTCAGCCCTTCGTTTTGCTCGATTGCGTCTTGAAAAGCGACACAACTATGTGCGCAAGGTGGCCGAATTGGCCACGCAACTCTTTGTGCCGGACGGTCAAAAGCCCAACGTCCAAGGCCTTGTATTGGCTGGTTCCGCTGACTTCAAAAGTGAACTGATGCGAAGTGACTTGTTCGATCCTCGGCTTGTCAAGATTGTGTTGAAACTAGTCGATGTCTCCTATGGTGGCGAACAAGGTTTCAATCAAGCAATCGAGTCATCCGCCGATACCCTCTCGAATGTCAAACTCATGAAAGAAAAGAAGCTTCTACAAAAGTACATGGACGAAATATCGCAAGACACGGGAAAATATTGTTTTATGGTGGAAGATACACTGAAGGCATTGGACTTGGGGGCGGTAGAAGACTTGATCATTTGGGACAACTTGGAAGTGAATCGATACGTTCTGCGCAATCAAACAACCGGAGAAGAAAAGGTTGTCCACTTGACAAAGGAGCAAGAAGGCGATGATAAGAATTTTAGAGATGCTGACTCGGGGGCCGAATTGGAAACTGTTGACAAGGAAACCCTTGTGGAATGGTTTGCCAATAATTACAAGCAATTCGGTTGTAACCTTGAGTTTGTGACCGATCGGTCTGGCGAAGGCACCCAATTCGTCAAGGGATTTGGGGGTATCGGTGGTATATTAAGGTGGAAAGTGGACTTTGTGGAACTGTCGAACTTTGACGAGGCGGCGGAAATGGACAATGACGAGGACAGCGATGATGATGACAATAAGGGAGATGACGACTACGATTTCGATGATGGTGACTTTGGTTTCTAGAGAGATTGTCACATGGAACTTGTGTGATGACATGAGTTTGTAATTAATTACAGCAGACACAAAGATTCTTAGTGGCACAGATACCATCAACTCTTCCTGCCCCACGACCAAATGGATGTGAGAACGACAAGAAGTGTTCTCCATATCTCAACCGGGACGATTGTAGCCTAAGCTGTTGTATGGTTTAAAGTTGTCTTCAGTTACATTTGTTCGCATGGTCTGGGTAGTGTAGCGGATGGGTAGCTGTTGTATGGTTTAAAGTTGTCTTCAGTTACATTTGTTCGCATGTACTAACTCACTTGGGCAATGTGGCGGATGGGTAGGGAGGGTGAAAGGTAGAGCCAAACCTTCCCAATAACACACGAAGAATACTCCTTGCTTGAAAGAGCTGAGAGACTTAGATTTCTGTGGCACAGCCTTTGTCATGAAAACGCCAACAACACACAATGACAAAATGAACGGTCGTTTCCATCTCCGATGTATCGCAGTGAAACTTGTCAACTCGAAGCTCTAATCCACAAATAGCGTCGACAATACAAAATGACAGTTTCAACTCGTTCTTAGAGAGGTTCAACATGTATGATTGCGTTCATGCTGTCGTCTCGAAAAGACTCGATGGAACATGGAAAACGACCGCTTTTGCTTGGAACGCTTTTCAACATTCTTCGACTGTGCGTCAAAGGCAGCTCCTTCTCGAATTTCCGTTTTGCTATATCCGGCAAGTCGCAAAATTTGTTCGCGTTCTCGTTTGGTCATGACCAGTTCGTCCTTTGGGCGTTGCCTCCGTTGTTCCTCAAATTCATGAGGTGAAAACACTTCGGAATCCACTCGTTCCCAACCCAAAGCAATGGGTGGACCATCCGTGCTGCAAGGATGATCTCCCATTACAACATCGTGATAATGTACCTGCACTTGGGAGAATCGGATCCGAGAATCGGAAAAGGGAAGATGCATCGAGTGATGACGTGGCCTACGTTTCGAACGAACAGAGGAAGTATTGTTCTTGGTTCCTCGATCCTTCTCATCATTTCCATTGCCAGATACTTTTGCCGCCACCTTGTTTTGATTGTATTTCTGTGAAATAGAGTCTCGTTGGCTCTTCACTTTCAATGAACTTTTGAGAGATGAGACCGAGCCCAAATGCGAAGCAGGCACTTGTTTCAAAGAGTCGAGAGATGAGTCTTCTTCTTGTACCGTGCTGCTTTGAGACAGTTTCTCGGAAAGGTCGGACTCTTCTGGCTTCATGTTAATTAAAAGTTATGCTTGTGTTACGAGTAGGGTGCACCTTATGGTTGCCCATGGTTTTGTTATTGAGCGTATCCCTTCTTTTATGACAAAATTGTGAGGATGATGCAAAAGTGTCGTGGACAGGTGTGAAAACAGCGTGGTCTTGGGTCTATCGCTTTTATTCGTTGGTCGTTGTTGCTTTGGGATTGGTGGGATTGATTCTCATTCGTCTTCTTCTCGCGCTGCTGTCGTGTTTCCCCCCACCAGAGTACGACTATGACACGTCTGCAGTTATTTGTTACGGACCATTTGGCCGGTTTCGGTCGCACAAGAGACGAACCCAACCAACTTCGGTGGTCGGAGAGTGTCCAAGGGCTTGCATCGATTTTTGCCCGAAACTAGTCCTGAGACGCAAGCCGAGCTTCCCACGTGCAACTACGAGTAATCATTCGCGGCGAAACATTTTCTATTTTCTCGGCGTCGGTGGGACTTCTTCTCCTAAAAAGAGTTCAGCCCGGAGTGGGAAGAGAAAAAACTATTAGGTGCTTGACTGTTAATCTCTTGTAAACCAAGTTTGGAAGCTATTGTACCATTCGACTTGATGGGGCTGAAATGTCACTACACGAATATGCGATGTAGTGTTCCTTGAAAAGGCATCCAATTCTTTCTTCAACAATGAGCGATTCGACTTTGTAGCTGAAAAGGACTTTCCGACTGAATCTCTTCAATGACTGGATGCGCCCCGGAACCCTCGGGGTGGGTCACCGATGAGAACAGGCGGATCTCGATTCTTTTGTTCAAAACCAGCCTTGTTTTGTTTTTGGCGTCCTTCTTGAAAGTACGAGTAGTGACTTGAAACTTGAATCGACAGATCTACATGTTGATCATACAAATATCTATAAATTCGAGAATAAAACTGCAGTCTGGCAGACACCGACTCTTGACCAGGGGCATGTTGCATGTTTATAAAGATCCAACAATGTGTGAGGGCAAAAAAGATCCAGACCAGGAGAACGGCACGCCTGACGTTGGTCCCGATCAGTCCCGACAAATAACGGCAGCCACATCCATACTCTTATTACAGTGACGCAAGGAAGCCCGGCGCGACCTTTGCTGATGTGGTCAAAAAATGAGGTGCATCCTTCAAATGCGGCTTAGAAACAATGTAACAAACGTACGACGTGAGATCAGGGTCCCAGAGATTGTACTTTGGACTGAGGAACCAAAAGGCGCCACCATCGGTATCTCAATACCATTTACAACCCTTGTTGAACGCTGCTCGTCGAAATACGGTCTGACTTAAATTCAGCTGCCAATTGCCCGGAAAATGACGTCGTTGACTATTGGTCAGCCTTTACTCTTCTTTATATTCTTGTACTTCATTCCAGTACTCTGCTTCTGTAACGAACATTGGTGTGTACTATCCAATGTTGAAAGATCAAGTCCTCTGTTTGACCGCGAGGATGCGACAATGTTCCAAGAAGAAGATGATGACGACAATGATGATTTCGACGACGATGACGACGATATTCCAATCAAGCCCTACCGCAATCGTTCTCTGGCCTGGACCAAACGCTACCGAAAATTAAACCCCTTTGAGAAATGCCGGAAACGTGTCTTGCAGTTTGGTCATCGTTCCAAGGAAGATTGGGACGAAGCCGTGGCATCGGGCCAATTAGGACAATATGTACCGAGTCATCCAGACGAAATGTACGCTCCCGAATGGGTCTCGTGGGACGAATGGTTAGGATTGATGCGATCCTATGAGGAGACCCGGCAACTCGCCATTTCCGTCTTGCAATGCAAGTCTTTGGATGACTACATTTTGTTTGTGCGGTCCAATCCCAAGCGTGCCGAAGGCTTGCGGATTCCAGTACGGCCCGACTTATTCTACAAAGAAGAATGGAAGAGTGAACAAGACTTTTTTGGAGCTCCATTGGATGGATCGGGAATATGACTGACTGAATGGAGTGCGCCAATAGGACGATTAACGAGCCGAAGAAACCGTGTCGCAGCTTACTTGGAGGAGGCCCAGAACAGTGCTTGCGAGACCTGCTTCTTGATGTTGCAGGATTGGGTCTCAAAATAACCAAACAAAATTTGGGTAGACGGAGACTCTAATTCCTGTGGCGTCATCAAGACATGTGCGGGAATGGGTCCATCGGGCCATGTGCTCTAGTCTTTTTCATGCTTCTCCCAGCAAAAGCCGACGGCCATGCTTGGCTCGATCCAGAAAGACTACCATCTTTGAATTCTTTGGAATGGAAGATCCTGCGCGAGAACGAAAGCCTCAAGAAGGCTCTACTGCTTTTGCCCGTTCGAAAGTCCTCATGAGAAACCACTGCCAACCGATCCCGGAAAGGTTAATTGTCTGCTTCAATAAGAAATCTAAAATCAATTCTCCTCTTTTCTACGAATGACTATCGTCCAAACTTCTGATTGATTTCTCGAAGGATTGGCGGGGTGTCCAAAGTCGAACAGGCGCTTCTTCGAGGCTTTATCGGCATGACAATGGTGAACCGACTGGACGACGACGACGACGACGAACCAAAAGAAGTCACAAACCAAATTACATAAAATGAACATTGGTCGATCACGTCGATCACATGAGGAGCTTTCACTTACTTTCAAAACTGGAATGAATCAAGACGTGATCTCATTTTGAGTTTAAAATCAGGTTGATTCACGGACGATGTACTCAGTTTAATCTCAACGGTTGTACAGGTTGTTGCAGCTCTGAATTATGATTTATTGAGAAAATCACTTCTCATACGAGTAGAATCTTGACTTTTTTAAAAATAAACCACCGAACATGGGCCATCCGGACGAGATGCTTGTACAAAAAGGGTTTTAGAAATAATGAGGGCAAAGAGACAGCCAGAGGGCGAGCACATCGGCCGGCGTGAGCGAATCCACAAGCTATGGACCCAACCAGATTCCCAGGATGGATTGTGACCACGGACTTATATCGTGCGCGTATCATGTTTTTCCCGAAACTAGTCCTGGGACGCAAGCCGAGCTTCCCACGAACAAACAATTGGCGGCGATGCATTTTCTATTTTCTCGGCGTCGGTGGGACTTTCCAAACGTTTTCCTGTGTCCATTTTGGGAACAATAAACAAAACGAGGCATACGGATAGAACAAGGTACGAGTAGCTTGGCTGGTAACCTAGTGAAACAAGATTTATGCAAATTTATAAGCGACTACTAAGCTGCAATGCGGCTATACGAATATGCGATGTCGTCTTCCTTGGAACAGTTGTCCAATTCTTTTTCGACAATGAGTAATGCGTACATCTCTCGACTTTGTCACTGGGAATGACTTTCTGACTGCATCTTCATTGACTGGATGTGTTCCGGAACCCGTAGTGGGACCCATGACAACAAGGGGATCTCGTTTTTCTTGTTCAAAATCAGCCTTGTTTCGTTTGGCTTCCTTCTTGAGAGCACTGATTTGAAACATGCATCGGCGGATATCTGGGATACCAAATCCTTGTTGCAAGAGTCGGCTTTCTCGTCGTTGCGCCGACAGCTTGAGTCGGTCAATGCTCTTGCTACTAATGTAGGGGTGTTCTTGTGCTTCGTAACTCCTCAAGTCGGCGTAGTGGGACGTGAAGACACGCTTCCATCCCAAGGCCAAGGGTGCACCGCACGAAACCGACGGATTGTCACCGAGAATCGTTGCGTGATAGTGGACTGTGACGGCCGTAAAGTGGACCGATCGTCGGCTGTGAAGCCGAGTGGGTGTTGTTGTTCGGGGAGATGATGATGATGGAGACAGGTTTGGGACATGGCTTCGTTGCTGTAACAGCGCCTTGTTGTTCTCGGATCCGTTGGTCCGTTTCAGAATACTGCGAGGCTTGTGAATCACTTTGGAGCAACGGGTCGTCTTCGGCTCATGCACCACTTCCTGTTCTGTTGCATCCCACCATTCCTGAAGAAGTTGGAATTCATGCTCCGTGGTACGGACAGTGTTGGGAACAACTTCTGGCTTGGAATGTGGTATGGTGTCGAATGTCAGTATGAAGGTGTGTATATTGGTATCGGTGAGAACGAATGGTCAATCTATGAGAGGAGAGTGGGAGTCGCAACCACGAATTCCACCCCACGGAACTGTGTTTGCTTGTGGTGTGGTCCTTGCAAGTTTCAATGCTCGGAACAATGACAAAGCAACCACATGTACCAAAAGTATCTGTTTGGTGATGTGGACGAAAGGCTCCCCCTCCTGTCTTGGGGATGCTGCACTCCACATCGGAACAGTCGCAGGTTTTCGGTCGTGGACCAGAGACACGAATGAAGCACGTGTGGGTCCATTCCCATGGAACTTGCTTGGACTTTCAAATTCATGTTCTGCGATAATGTGGGAATCCACGTCCATCCATCTCTTCTTGTCCCAGAACTTAGATGTTGTAGCTAGGCGGAACACATCATTGTTGTTCCAATGGGGGCGAGGAAAGACCCGGTCCCAATCACTCGTGGCAAAAAGAAAAAAAAGACCCGACATCTTGAAGCGACTGTATCGCCACGCAATGAATTGTCGAAGCCAATACGTACGATTAGTTGTTGAGACGAGAGTCAATCCTTCTCCCTCTGTTGCAAGGACATAGGCTCTGTAACAAAATGGGCTCAGAGCTCATGGAGAAAGGACCGCCATTGTCATGATGCCTTTTTGCAGATCCAATCGTGGGTGTGGTCGAAAATCTGGCGTGACGCGCGTGCTCCTAAATATTTATATGGAGATCCGGCTGGCGACGAAAGACACACATACAAAAGTGAAATAATGGCCCCAAGACCAAATGGCTCTTTCGGCTTTGGGGGCGCTCCTGGGGGACTTCCTGCATCCAAAAAAAGATTCTCGGAGCTTCAACCCAATCATTTTGTTTGTTGCCCATAGATCTCCATGAAGGATGGATGCGGCAAAAGCTGGAGCTCAAGAGCAGCATGTCTCCGCGGCAGGATTATTCTCACCTGGTGCAAATAATGACAAAGTAGAATCTGTCATGCCGAGGAGCGCTACGCAAAGTTCCGAAGAAGAGGGACAACACTCTGGTTCCGAGTCGGTGAGCAATCGTGCGAAATTGGATGGAGACGATGCATCCCTCCTCTATGTCAAGGCAGCACTCTTGTGCCAGCACATTGCTCACATTCGCACGTCGTACCAAAAAGATTTGCAATCCACGGAAAAGGAAACGAAACAATTGGCCACAGCCACGTGGCTCATGGATCGACTGGCCTTGTACGTGGGGGACGAGCAAGGCAACCATGACCATGACCACGAGGACGATACGACGGTAGGTAGGATGTTGCACCTTGCGAGTGGAAAATGTGACGTTTGATCCCAAGGCACGAGGGGGAGACAACAATCGTGAAGTGGAGCTGAAACAGCCGGGAAAAGATTCCATGGTGTTCCAACAGCTGATCGATTTGGGAGATGTCCGGTTCAACGATCCGAGCAACGGTGGTCGAATGGGCCATCAAGTCTATGAAAATCTCCAGGAATTCTGCGCAAATAAAGAAAGGACAGAGTCTGTCTTGGATGCCATCAATCCCACTCGGTTGAACGCTCATTTACATACATTGATGGACGGATTGACGGCCACTGTCTTTCGTGCCTACAATTCATCCATAACCTTCCAAACCAAACTCCGCAATCACGAAGCGTCGCCTCGGTGGGGAACCTTGACACTGGCCGAAAAGCTTGAGGAGTACAACAGCGCCCATCGGCAATGGCCATTTTGTGCAACCACCAACGAACGGTGAGCCGGGCTCAAGCCACGAGAGTCGAAACTGCTCGAGGGAAAATTACCACACTCAAACGACAACTTGAGGAACTCAAAACTATTGAAGGTTACATTGAAACCAACGAACCCTCCAAAATTCCCTTGCGCCAATCAAGTCATGCCATGGACGAACAAGTCCAAGAAGCCGCCACCAAGGCCCGGAAACTGATGGACACTGCCGAAACTGAGGCAGAAAAGAGTGCGGCCACCCAAGCAGACCAAGATGCAAAGCGATTGCGTCGTGATTTAATGGCAAACAAATTTGACCACGCTCACTTGTGGGAGAATGTTCCAGCCATGGGTCAAGTAAAGAAACGCATTTCCATGTGGGAGGCCAAGGTTTCCAAAATGGATTCGCATCTGAAACTAGTTGGTACCGTGAAGGAAGTCTTGTTGGAGATTCCTCCAATCAACTACATGGATCCACGCATTACGGTTGCCTGGTGCAAACGCAATCATGTCCCAATCGACAATATTTTTTCCAGGGTCTTGCAAGACAAATTTCAATGGGCCATGGAGGTAACTCCAGAGTGGCAACTCACTGAAACACCGGACAGCTAGATTCATGATGCACCGAATCCAATGTGCTTGTCCACAGAAAGTGCGTTTGTTTGCTTCACCTAACACGGTGGAGTACTGGACCATTTCTTGGTTGAACTGGTCAAATATCATTGGCAGAGAACCCAAAATTCTCTCCCAGAAGATTAACATTTGCCACCACAACATACGAATACTGTGCCTCCGTGTAGCGCGTTCGACTCACTCACTATGACCATACACACTACCTAGTACTGAGCATCAGAAGAAGCCTCTTTCACCGATGAAGTCCAAGTGGAATCCCACCCTAAGGTAGTATTAATACTTCCCGGTGTCGAGTCCTTTCAAGGAGGGACCGCCCGGCGCGGAGGGTAGAATGACGAGGAGGGCAATGGTCGAGGAGGGCGCACGCCCGACAAGACAATTGCCCGTCGAGTCATTCTCCCGACAAGCCGGGCGCGCCCGACGCGAGAGGACGGCCAGACACAGGGAAGTAGTAAACTTACTCCCTATCAAGCTGTGTAGGTAGTGAGAAATTCCTGGAAGCCATGTCACAAAGTGTCACAAAAGTGTCACACAAGTGTCACACAAGTGTCACACACGAGAGGGAAACCGCGCGACTCGCACGAAACTACTTCCCGGTCGTACAAAAAATTCCTACTGTAGTATAAAAATGTGAGACGAACTACCTACACAGTCTGGTATGGAGTTAGTAGTCTAACCCGTGGTAGTCGACCGTCCGGTGGTAAACATCCAGATGGTTCCAACCAAAACACACCATGAATCATCAGTGAGCGGTTCCTGCGCCTTCTCGTAATCATACTACCGCTTAGTACTAGGTTAGGGTCTGTCGTCGAATGGTGAAACTCACTTTTTCAATGGTTTGTTGGCGTTTGTTTAGACGGTTCTGGTGCACAGTTAAGACGACAATGTCAGTGCTGATCCAAGTTTGGTATCAAGTACATTTTTCAATCCTATCGTCTTTGATTTAGTCCTTGAGGAAAGACAAAGTTCCAGTTCGCCTCTGCCAATCCTCGACATCTCGAATTCAACGTACACCATGGATAGAGAAACGTTAGCAGCGCCAACAACACCAGCGCCAACATGGCAATGCCTCGGTCAGCTTGCCTTGAGCAAAAAGAATTTGGGCCATATTGTTGATGTAAAAAAGAGTATGAGGATGGTTATCCCCAAACTACACGCCGACCTGACGACAAAGAAACGTGGTAGAGTGGCTCTGCCTCACCCAATTTACATTGAGCCTCAAGCAATGCGGCCATATTGTTGATGGAACCAAGTGAATCAGGATGGACATCCCCAAGTACGCAACGACGTGACGACAATGCCTCGCGGTAGAGTGGCTCTGACTCACTGAGTTTTCCTTGAGCCTTAAGCAATGCGGCCATATTGTTGATGGAAGCAAGCGTTTCAGGATGGTCATCTCCAAGTACGCAACGACGTGATGACAAAGCCTCGCGGTAGAGTGGCTCTGACTCACTGAGTTTTCCTTGAGCCTGAAACAATGCGGCCATATTGTTGATGGAAACAAGTGTATCAGGATGGTCATCCCCTAGTGCACGCCGACTGGACGACAATGCCTCGCGGTAGAGTGGGTCTGCCTTACCCAGTTTGCCTTGAGCCTGAAGCAATGCGGCCATATTGTTGATGGAAACAAGTGTATGAGGATGGTCATCACCACGTACGCGACGACTTGACGACAAAGCCTCACGGAAAAGTGGCTCTGCCTCAGCGAGTTTGCCTTGAGCCTTAAGTAATACGGCCATATTGTTGATGGAAGCAAGTTTATCTCGTCGCGTTGTATATTGAGAGATGGATTGCCAACCGAAATCTATCGCCTGTTCGCAGTACCAGTTTCGTACCCATTCCGAAACTTTACAGCTTACTGTAAAATGCCCAATAGTCTTCATTTTTGTCAAGATCTCTGCACGTGCAACATTGTCTTTTGATTGCGCTTCTGTTGTCTTGATTTGTGCAAGGGCTTGCTGGACTTTATCATCCCCAACTAAAACAGCTTTCAGGAAATCCTTCAACTCGGCTTGGCTCATCTTGAGCCCTGGCCTTGACTTTAACGGCATTGAATACCTCCCATAGCACCCAAATTTGGTTCAATGTATGAAGGACTTCATCCCATTTTTCCAAAACCAAGGCAATTCTCTTGATGCTCTGGATTTGTTCCGGCAATCCGTTGATCAAGTCTTTGCGGAGTTGCGTGACGGCTTCGGACTTGCTTTGTCCAGTCCAAGCAAATTGATCAACGCAAAAAACGTCCATCCATATGTATTCGCCTCGGACTTTCTCTAAAACTTGGATGAACTGGGAGAACGAGTACCGGCCTGTATAGGATAAGAACAATGTGGGTAACTCCTGTATGATCGCACCACCACGAAAGGATGCTTTGGTTGCATCATCCAAAGATTCATGGAGTACCTCGACATGGTTCACAAGTGGGCCTGACCATATATCCAGTCGAGCTTGAAGCAGTTGAATGACACAAACCTCACGCACGAAAAACAAATTACAATCGGCCTTCAATAACGTTGAAATAAAAGGAATTCGACAAACGACATCCAAGATCCAATCCACCGATATTCCAGCCGCCGACATCAACGAAGAGGACGCTTCCGCCGTCAACAAATCTGTCTGTGTCAACATTTGAATAATTTCGGAGGTGGTGCGGGTGTTGCCAGTAGTATGAGAGGGTTCTTGCAAGCAAGATTCATCATATAGTTCAAGGGCAAAAGACATTTGTTGTTCGAGTGTCGATTTAGGACCCACTTTCTTCAACCATTCTCCAAACTTTGATTGGTTAGTAGTCTCACCACCAGATTCCTCAGAAGCTTCAGTTTTGGCAACCTTCTTGCGTTGTTGGTCTTGTGTTTCCTTTTTATCATCCTCGCTTTCGTCATGTGTCTCGCGTGCTCGTTTTTTCTTCGTTTCTCCATTGTTTTGTCCTTGAGCGTCGCCTTCCGAACTCGCGCGTTGGTCTTCGTTGCTGTTTACGTCGTCGATGTTGTTGTTGTTCCCATTCATCATTCTGAATATCTGCAGGGAATGTATCTCTATGTGTTGAAGAAGGTGGGTTGTATTATTTCTGTGGAGTTATGGACCACACCTGCAATGAATGTACTCCTATTATTCTTTGCTGTTTTGTTACGAGTGCAGATGTGTTCATTTTTTGTTGTCATGGGTCATGAACCCCACTCGCACTCTGCCAGTCGCGTTGGTTACACGCGTTCCAAAGCTCTGCAACTCTTGTCGTTGTCAGGACTATTTCGATCTCCGCCGTTGGGGTGTAGTTTTGGATTCCGCATCTTACAAACAAAAGCACATACAAACACAATTACGAATATTTAGGATATGCAAGACCAAAGCAGTCCATGCTCACTTGGAGTTCATAAAGGATTTGGTCATGCATCTGGCTAAAATTTTGATCCCGTGGATACTGCCAACTGCAACGGAGTAAATAGTAAATGCCGTGCGTACTTTCGTACTGTATTTGGTATTTGTATTCCAAAAAGATAGTGAGTCTCTGATCCAAAGCGAGAAAAATGAGGGTTGATAACACCTTACTCGTACTTACATCTCTCATTTATCCACAATTCGTTGTTGAAGCTTGAAACGAACCACAACGACGACAATGGTGAAAGCGACAATTGTGGATCCGGAATTTGGAAGAGACAAGGATGATGGAAGTAGAGAAGATACGGCTGGTGCTTCTCCAATCGAGAGTCTGGAACCCGAACAACAACATCCAGAACCGAGTGAGAACAACCTCCACAATGACATCCAAAGCAATGTTCTAGAGACTCCAGAAACGATGAAAGGCTCGTTGGTCCATGGGGGAACAACCAGGTAACCCTCTACTATGGAGAATCATTCAGCCGAATCTCAAGACGGTTATGCCGTCCACCAAGACTCGGACGCACGTCCAGAACGCCTTGGTACCGATGCCAAAAATGAAGCAACAAACACCTTGTCCGAGGAGTCTGAAATTCGCAAAGACGACCAAGTACTGGAACAAGAGGATACGAACGAGAAACTCAGTCACAATCATGATCTTCCAGTAGATGTCGAGCCACAGACTGTGGAGCCCGAATCGCCAGCGATCCATGAGATATCGCCCATGTCCGACGATCCATCGGAGAAGGCAAGCTCGACAAACGTTGGTACCAACGAAAAGGTGGGGGATGAGAACAAGAAAGGTTTCGAATCTGAATCGGCAGTGGATGCCACAGTACCTGTTCCCACTCAAGCTGACGGAACACTTTCAATCCACACTGAACAAGAACCAACAGCTGGAACAGAGACTGTGAACGATCTGGACGAGAGTGTCGCTGTAAATCCATCGAAATCCTCTACAAATGGTGGTTCACAACCACCTTTAGAATCCACAAAGGCAGTAGACACAGCAACCCATGAGAATGAAAGCAATGCCGCAGAAGCGCAAGACAACCAAACCACCTTTGGTGCAGCCCCAGTACTTGAGCACAGTGCATCATCCTCCGAGATTGCGGACGATGCATCCCCAGCCGTCATTGCAACTACAACGGTATCTAAGACACATGTTGCGGAGAGCACTCTATCGGTTCAACCGGAATCTTCCACAAATGATTTGGAACACGCGGTTTCCAAAGTGGAAACTGTACCGAGTGCACTCGATGCGGAAGGAATTCACGAAACCAAGGACGGCGATCGTAGTGCACCCCCAGTTGTGGCGTCTCCAAAAGGTTCATCATTCTCTGAAAATGCCAACAACGAGACTGTATTGTCCACGCAAGATCCAGCCACTATGGATACTGCAATGACCGAATCTGAATCACCTCTGGTCGAACCAGACAATACAGAGGAAACTGAAAACAGCCCGCGGGTACGCAGTGAGAAAGATGGAAACGAGGATGGAGCAGACATTTCGAGCAATCCCCAAACAGAAACGCTGGGCCAAAATGAGGTGTCGGAGACTTCTCCAGAAACACCCGTTGGAGACACTAGTACTACTGAGGAGGAGAATGCTCAAGGGGATGAAAAAGCCCACCGATTGGCCGGTGCTCCGGTTCCTACATTCAAGGAAGAGGGAACAGAAGGCAACCTCAAAGTTTGGAAGCAAAGCACGGTCCGATTCGACTTGGATACGACCGAAATGGAAACATCGCACTCGACTGCCGAACCGCATTCCATGCCCCAAGAAGTTGACAGGGCAGCTGCCCGTCCAAGTCCTCAGGAGCCGCCACCGCAGTGGAATCGTCGTCGAGGAAGCTTTTACCGAGTGGTCGGCAACAGTCTACGAAGGGCAAGTCTGAGAGACATGAAGCGTTACAGTGCCCGTGTCTTGGCCAATACACGTGAAAGCATTCGTCAAATCCGAGAACTGGACAAGAAGAATCATTGGCGTGTTCGGATTCGTCGAATCATTCTCACAAGCATTCTGGGTGGAATCATTCTTGGTTGCTTGTATTGGTTTGCCATTTTGGGAGAAGATATCCCCGACGATAAGATCTTGGATGCATTCAAGAAGGAAGAAATCACCTCGGAGCAAATCGCCGAGACCGATCCGTTCAATACACTTGGTCCAGACGACGTCGATCCCTGGGAGACGGATGGAAGCAGTGGTCTGGTATTGGAAGTCGTCAATGCTCTGGAACCCAAGTGGCACCCGTATTTTGATCAAGCCGGTACGTTCGCATTGGTTTTGTGTATGGTACATGTCGTAGGTGTTCAGGGAAACTCACCTCGTCTTTTTCCGCGTCGTCGCCGTCCTTACAGTCATGGATTGGGACTCTGGATATCCAGATTCGTTAACGTTGACAACCTCGGTGATGCCACATGAAACCAACTGTTCGGCACTCGATGGAAAGGTCAAGGTGTGCAATGGGGACTATGGAGAAACGGGATGGAGAGGTCTCAACAACCTCGTCATTACCAATGGGTTTATCACCTCTTCGGTGGCGCGAATGAATGAGTTTTACACGGGAGATCCCAGCACAGACGACGATGAAATGCAATATGTCATGTGCCACGAACTTGGACATGCGTGGTACGTAGTGTTTTCGAGAGTCGACAGTTTCTGGAATCTATTTTGGTATGCGGGTTTGCTCATGATGATTCCTGGTTGTTCGCGGTCACATTCATTCCCTACATGACAGGGGCGTGTCTCACACGGACGAATCTTTTGACAATCCCGATTTGGGAAATTGCATGGACTACACCAACAGGGAAGAAAACAATCGACAACCCGATTCGTCCAATTTTCAATTCTTGTTTGAATTGTATGGATTGATTCCGGGAGCCCAACCCTTTGCGGCGCCAACCGTATCCCCCACCACGGCTGCACCGAGCACGAGCAGTCCTAGTAGTAGTAGTGTAAGCAATGGTGGTGGTGGTGATGGTGGTGACACGGGGGATCGTCGTTTGCCGAAACGGGATGCACAAGGAAGCACGTCGTTGCGGCCACGCCGTATCCAAACGGCCCTTCGCACACAAAAAAGAAGAAGAAGAAATAGGATCCACCAAGGAGCAAAAGAGGATGGAACGGAGGACCACCGTCCCTTGGCGGATTGGCTTCAAGACGCAGTAGACCAGGCCATGCAAGAGTTTCTTCTCGATCCTTTGAATGTTGTTGGGACGGCGGATGCCACATCCTCCCTTCAAGAACAACCACCACCCTACTTGGCTAGTCGCAGCCGTTGGAGACTCTTGCATCGCAACACGTACAGTGAAGCACATGAACTCGAGTTGCATCATGGTACCGTGTTGCAAGTCCACAAATTGTTGGCCCATTCCTAAACCATACATTCTAGGAGTAGACCAATTTACGGGACAGACACTGCGAATTGTGACACACTAGTGTTGTTTTACTGTTACAATAGTAGATACAAATCCCAGGAACGGGACTACAATGGTATAAGATTCGTATTGGGAAACCACAACCGAGATTCATCCAAGAGGAAGCATATTCGAAAGAAAGAATGACAGGGCCCTTGGGACAGGACTGGCCTGTATGGATCCAAGGACAAAGCAGTCAAAAGGGTGCGACAGTATAGGGAGTAGCACAGTCTCTCCAATCACTGGAAACAACATGCGTCGACCGGTCAAGAGCAAAATGACTTGTTTGTGCATGTTTGTGGTGAAGGAGGATGAGAGTTTTGCCCAAGTTTTATGAATTATGAAACGCCAACGACCTTGTGTGGTTTGGATGTGTGATTACGACAATCAGGGGGTTACCATGAACGGGTGCTGATGTGTGGTTCGGGTATTATGGATGAAGAAGCTTGTTGGGAAATGTCAATGAGGAAGAATCGTTGACTTGATTGCACCACTAATCCAGGTTGTTTCACCGCCTCCTCTGTTGTGTGTGTCTTGTTATTCAATGAATATATTTGTTTGTATCGCTTCGGGAATCTGCTTCCTTTGTCGTTTGGGTTGCGCAAAAGACAACACCTTCATACACATACAACATTCAAATACATGATTTTCGTAAGGCCTTCCGAGTGAAGTGCGGCAATATGTAAAATCGCATGGAGGAGGACGGCCACTCCATTCTTCCTGGTGCCATGGTCCACAATAGCTCCAGTCCCCATCGTCCGCGGCAGCTCAATTCCCATGCCCTACGAAACCCTCTCGTCTCTATTCGTTTGACGAGTCGTCAGACACTAATGGTAAGCCGCCAGAGCTGTCTTCCGTGATTTCAGGACCACCCCAAGAAACGTCGGAAAGAACTGATGAATTTTCTTCTCCGCTCCCTCCTGTAGTGAGGTGGAACTCTTTATCAAGCAATTCTGCATCAAAAAATTTGTTTCGTTCATTGATGATGTGTTCGATACCATACTGGCTGATTTTGTGTCGTATCACTGCCTCTCCAAATGAGTAGTTCGATGGGACTCCCGACAAATATGTCTGGGCAGACTCGTCGTCCGGAGGCGAGCAACAGGTGAGCAATTCTTGTCTTTACTTTCTTCGGTGCGACCGGACCAGTTCACAGCTGCCTTGAAACTAAGTAAGCTTGGGTCGGGAATCAGCTTCTTCATGTCGTCTCCACTGTAGAGTTTGCCCATGTCAATCTTGAAGAATTTCTTGCGCTGCCAAAGCCCAATCCCATTCCTGGCAGGTTTAAGCTTTGACACTTCGACCGTTAAGCGTTGTCCCACTAGCAAGTCTCTGGCGGACTCCATTTTTTGCTTCTTGTCTAGAAATTCAGGATGATTACTTTCCACTTTCTCAAAGTAGGTGTCCCAGTCTTTGATCAACGAATCTGCCAGCGCTTTGACATGGGCATTCAAGACAGTAGTGGCCTGTTCGATATCACCAGTACGTTCCCAGAATAGATGATCAAGTTTAAACTGCTTTCTCCACTTGCCCAAGTTCGCTTGGGAATCTGATGTGCTGCAGCAAATCAAGGCTTGGTAGCCATCACCCTGCTTCCATTCTCCAATCTCCTCCAGACTGAGCAATGGTATGATCATGACGCACTGACTGCGCTCACCATCCCACAGCAGGTCGTAAAATTCATTGTGCCAATTCGCAAAGGCAAATAGATTCAACTTGAATTTGCTTAGCCATCTCGCCATTTCGGTGCGAACAAACTTCTTTTTCTGCTCGTCAAATCCAGACAGGTTCACTCCGCCTGCAACCTCGCACACGAACCCCCAGAACACATGGCATGCGGAACTAGATGGCACTTGGTGCGCTCGGGTTTCGGTGTGCTTCCCTTTTTCTCCAAACATATTGACGACGTTCTGAGCAGCGCACCGCTCATCTTTATTGAGCTGTTCCGTCTTGCGTCCCTGGGGTCCTTGTTTTTGGCTGTGTCCGCTACGGCTGCTGTGTCCGCTACGACCGCTGCGTGAGCTGGTGAGATTAAGCCAGGATTCTTCGACAGTCTTCATGAAATTCGCCACAAAGATATCTGCTTCTATGGTATCTTGGTGCTTGTCCCAGGCTTCACAACAAACCTCCGCCAGTTTCCGAATATCATCGGGTGCTTTCCCTCTACGATACTTGGCAAGTTCCTCAAAGGCGCCGTCGAAAGACACGAATTCGGACTGCCAGGCGTCTGAAATGTTTGCAAACAACACGCCATCATTCGCATCGCTCCTCTTCACTGGGTTCAACTTGAGTTGTTTCGATTCACTATTCCCCATTTTGTTGATGAATAGCTTGAAGGTGAACGTACCATCTACAAGTTGTAGCGCAATGGCCGCACTGTACGGTGTCACATTTGAATGTTGAATTCCACTCGGTATCCTGTAGAGCCTGATGGAACATGTGAAACATGCTCTAATGCGAGACGTGCGCAGACCTGCGCCTCAGACATGCGCAGACCTTCACCTCGAACGTGCGCAGACCTGCACTTTCTTTAGCAAGCTACTGCATTCTGATCAGAGCTTCTCCCTTGCTTTGAATCAACAAAAGAAAAGACCATGAGCTCATCACATACCTGCACCTTCCCCTTTAAGTTGGAAGATGACGACTCCATCATGGAGGCAATCAAGTGGACATCGGAGACTCTTGCATCGCAACTCGTACAATGAAGCACATGAACTCGAGTTGCCTCATGGTACCGTGTTGCAAGTCCACAAATTGTTGGCCCATTCCTTAACCATACATTCTAGGAGTAGACCAATTTGCGGGACAGACATTGTGAATTGTGACACACTAGTGTTGTTTTACTGATACAATAGTAGATACAAATCCCCGGAACACGGGACTGCAATAGCATACGATTCGTATTGGGAAAACACAACAAAGGTTCATCCAAGAGGAAGTATATTCCAAGAAAAGAACGACAGGGTCTTTGAGCAGGACAGTTTGGCTCTGGCCTGTATGGATCCAAGGATAGACAGATCGGAAGGGTGCGAAAGTATAGAGAGTATCATCACAAGTTTTTCCAAACACTGGAAACCACCAATAACAATCACAACAAGGAACCAAAGTACACCACGACGACAACATATAGAGAATCTTGGAGCATCTGAATCATGCTGCGGCCTGAATGGGAACAGAGGGTGGTGGTTCGGGAGTCCCGTGACACTCTGTTGTTGTTGTTGGTGCTGCTGCGACGATAGCCATTCCCGTTGTTCCCTCTCGCGTCCTACTGGGACGTTGCTTTTTGACTCGTCGGGTGGCGACGGGTCCCCGTTTCAATTCGTACAGGTCGACATGATCAAAATACTGCGAGTCCAATCGCTTCCATCCCATGCACAGCCAAGACCTTGCGGGCAGTGGCAGCGTGAGAGGAGGAGTCTCATCACGGGCTGGTACTAGTGACGATGGGTGCACGATATCCACAGCATGGTAATGAACGGTGACGTTGGAAAAGCGAACTTGTTTGAGTGGTTTGTTGTCGCACGGTATGGCGGTTTCCTCGTTGGGAGTATTGCTGTTGCTACTGGAGCTGTGATAGGACTGCAAGAGAGATTCTTGACTGGTTTTAATCTTGAGCAAGGAGGACGACGACAAAGAGGAGGACGACGACAAGGATGGAACCACTGGTTCGTTCTCCTCCTCCTCACCTGCCAGCAACCATTCCTCCGCCGACGATGACAGCAAGGAAGAAGAATGACTGGCGGTTGTGGACGCCGAATCACTCGGGACAGCACATACCCGTTCGTCCTCGTTCTGATGAGCGTCGTCCTGAGGAGAATCATTGTCCAGAACCGTGGACGATTCTAGCAAGGCTCGACTTTGTCGGGACATGCGTCGACCGGTCAAGAGTAGAATGACTTGCTTGTGCATGGTGGGTGATGGAGGATGAGAGTTTTGCCCAAGTTTTATGAATTATGAAATGCCAACGACCTTGTGTGGTTTGGAAGCGTGATTACGACAATCAGGGGGTCACCATGAACGGGTGCTGATGTGTGGTTCGGGTATTCTGGATGGAGAAGCTTGTTGGGAACTGTCAATGGGGAAGCGCTATTACACCACTACTCCAGGTTGTTTCACCACCTCCTCTGTTGTGTCTGTCTTGTTATTCAATGATTATGTGTGCGTGTATCGCTTCGAGAATCCGCTTCCTTTCTCGTTGGGGTCGCGCAAAAGACAGCTTCAGTCAGACACATACAACAAAACATATACAAATACATGATTTTCGTTTGCGCCTCGCAAAATTTGGCTGTCTTCAATCGTTTGAACCAGAAGGCGAGCGGAAGCACCTTTTGGGTGGACTCTTTGTGATATTATGGTATGACCGGATAGGCCCAAACAGTTTTGAATGTGCACAGCATAAATAGGAAGGATTCCCCAATCATAGACAACAGCAACGGTCCCGCTTCTGCTTCCGTTCTTCCGCGCCAGACACTACAACGGGAATCCGTTCAACGGAGGCCCGCCATAAATCCAAACGCTACTTCCAGTCCGTCCGTCAGTCCACTGCCATAAGTACTCGTGAATGAAATGGAATTTGCCGGTCCGCCGGTGCACACTCTTGTCCGCCGGGGGGGTGGGCGATGGACAACGGAACACGGAACGGCTTTCGAACCACCGACGACCACCAAAGGCCGCTCGCCGTCGCCAAATTCTCTACGGGACAAGGAGAAAACGACTGCAAAAAGCTGCCAACCCCGACTGTCATTGTCTGTGTGGCGAGTGTCGCCCAAAGAATGTGATGAGGCAGCAACAAAACACGTGGTAAGAATTAAGAATACAAGAACTGCTTTTGGATTTCGGGTCTATTGCCGCGCCTCCAAAGTTCCAATAACACGGACAATAGCGATTGTAAAGCACAGAAGAAGAACGAACCTCTTACGACAACGTCGGAAACATGGTCGAGTTGGCATCTGACATGTGACTCCCGCGTTCATTTTTCTTATACTTCGAGCACATTCGACGATATGACAAAGAACTTTGCAACTGCAGTCCTCCTCGTTGCATTTTCTTTCTCTTGTGGTCTGGTCTTGTCAGGACCACCGCATGTCTCTTCATCTCCTCCTCCTCCTCCTCCATTCGCTACCACCTATGGTGACGAGGGCGAGGAGTACGAACGGTACAGCCGTGAATCTGTACCATAGCTACGCCGAAATTGGGGCTTCGCGCAGCCAACCAAGTGGCAGCTCCTTCGTCACTGGCGGAAGGAGCTGCCACTTGGTTGGCTTCGCGAGACCCCAATTTCGGCCATTGGTCCTCACCAGTGTTCAAACTGCGTCGACGGACTCTTCTTAAGATGGGGACGCATGGGAAAAAGCGGCGAACGTCGGAACAGTTGTCTCAGCCTTTGCAACCTCTGCTGCAACCGTTGGTGGAGGAGTCATGGCCAAGCGGATGGATGGACGGGAGGAGGATCGGGTCGAACGGGAGGAGAGGTTGCGGGTCGAAGATCGAAAGTCGCAGCGTCAAACAGCTCAGACATGGTGTACGTTAAGACTACGGATCATCTTTCTTCTCATGTTGTACTTTGCAACGTCTGATTCTTACTTTGGCGTGGGGGATGATTATTTGTTTCAGTTAATCCATCATCTAAAGCCTATCATAGCCTCGTGGAGCTGATTGAAAAAGACCAATTGCAGTGCTTCCGGTTGCGACAGGAAGCTTTGAGAATTGAAAAAGGTAATGTCGGGTGCTGGTGCATGCGGTACTATTGTATGACTCTTGGCAAACACTCACTTTCTATCTTTTTTTTGACATGTAGAAAAGTGCAAGGAAGAAAAAGAACGCAAAATCCTCGGATGGCAAACACTTCTAGTCTTTCCCTTTTGAGAAAGTCGATTCTCCTGGATGCTTTTTTCGTTATTCGTCATCCTTGCAAAGGAGCACAGTGAGACGTGATCCTCGGATGGCAAGCTCTTCTAGTCTTTCCCTTTTGAGAAAGTCGATTTCCTCCTGGATGCTTTTTTTCGTTCTTCGTCATCCTTGCAATTATCTATATGACAAACAACGAGAGATTGGTAGTGAGCGTTCGCCAGGGGTCTAGGTAGTACCACATGCTCCGGTACCCGAAATTACCTTGATCAATTATCAAGGCTTGTTTTCGCAAACGGAAGCGCTGCGATTGGTATTGTTCACTCTCCACCACTAGGCGGTGATAGTCTTCCGAGGATGGTTTAACTGAAACAAATAATAATCACACCACACACCAGAGTAAGATTCAGAGAGTGCAAAGCAACGCAAGAAGAAGGGAGATGACCCATTATGTGAACGAACACGAAAGGTGAGCGATTTGAAACTGTTCCACTTTATGTCCACCTCAACCGAATTAACATCCTTCTTCTCCAGGAGTTTTGTTTTGATTCTTCCTCTATTCTAGATACAAGATCTTGTACGAGTTTTCGTTGTACTCCGGCGAATACCAAAGACTCTCGTTTTCACCAATTGCGCCGAGTTCCTTCCGGAATAGCTTTACAGTTGTGGAGCAATTTCGAAAGGAACTCTGCGGAGTTGGTGGAAACGACTGTCTTTGGTGTTCGCCTGAGTACGAACAAGTTTTCACGAAAGAACTCGTATCTCGAATAAACCAAATAATCAAGGACACCTCGAATCGAGGAAGAATCCAAACGAAATTCCTGGAGAAGGAGGATTTGAACTCATCGGTTGCGGTTGAGTGTCTCATGTAGACAATTGCAAGGGACGACAATGAACTCAAAAGGATGGAGGAGAATCTTGACTTTCTCTCAAAAGCAAAAGACTCGAAGAGCGTATCATCCAAAAAGCTCCAAGACAGTCTTTGGTGGTCATTGAACTACGAAAAACAACAAGTCAAGAAGCAACAACTGGTATCCAGTACAAAGCACAAGCCAAAAAACGAAATTCTTGGGTGAGAAGACTGCTGACTCGGTAAGGGGTTTCCAAAATGGAACAATGAGTGGCTCCAAGAGAAAAAAATGAGTTTGGGGTCCTAGCGTACGTCCTATTGAGTCTCGGGCGTCCAGAAGACATGGAATAGTAGGACCAACCAGAGACTACATCCTTTGCTGTAATCCTAGTCTCCCTACTACTTGTCATTATTTTTTCCAGTCCCCAAGCCTGACTTCCAGGCCTGACTTGGAATCCAACAAATAGAAGTATTGCATGGCAACGACTACAGGGAAACTTGAAATGGATATAGCTGGTGGAAGGTAGTTTCGGGATCGAGGAGTCGTGCCGTCGGACTTTTATGACACAACGACACCATGGCCACGACGCAACCAACACCACATGAGACATGAGGTGCCGAACGCTTCATAATTGACAACCACACATCACATCACAGTCCACAACCACCATGGGCTGCGCTCCCTCCACACTGGCACCAGCTCCTCGCCCAAGACACGCACGTGACAATCGAAGAACAAGTGCGGGTCCGCCTGACCTTTCGCAACCTACGCACCCCACACAAGCGTGCCAACTACTTGTTCCTGCTGACCAAGGGGTCGCTTGCCATTTCCAATCAACGCATCATTGGCTACATTTGGGACAAACGTGGAAGGACGGAACGGCAAGTAAATTTGGCCTTTGACACTGCCACCAGAGGCGTACAGTTTTCCGTCGATGAGCAAGGCCATTTTGTCGTGCACGCGGATTAGGCCGTGACCCAGCCGGGCGGAACGTACGCGGGGACCATGGAACTGGTCTACTGCCTCCCCGAGTCGGCGAGTACGACCTTTCTCAGCCGTCTGCCCCCCGTACTCCGTAGTCCATGAGGAACCTCGTCGAAGCACGCCGTGCGGCAGAAAAAGGCTACGGGAGTTCGGGTTCGATGACCTTTTGAACTATTCTTCACAAGTCTGGTTGGTAGGGGCAGGCTAACCTTGTCGTGCAGGATGGACATGGAAGATCCTCGCCGGATGGGCGGCAAGGGTCTCCGAGATCGCAAACTCTTTAAGTCATGGTTCTGGACAAGGCCATCGACCAAAACCAAGAAGCATCATTTTGCCGTTCCGAGTCTCTGTCCTTGCCATCCTGTTCATCAAATGAGCTCACGTCCGCAATACTATCAAGCCTTGAGAACAGATCATTTCAACATGCTCGATTCAAGAAAAAACTTGGGGTAGACACATTGCTGTCAGGTTTATCGAGCGAATGTCGTATCAGATGCATAGTTTCTGATTTGGTGGCTTCCTATCGTAACAACATCTTGCCGAGCCAGAAGAAGTGCCATCGATCATTCACGTCTGTCATGATTGTGAGGATTCCTGTATCAGCATTCAGATAAGAATCAGCAAGATGTGGACGAGTGACTTTTCTGTCAATTTCTTTGTGTTCTGTGTTCGTGTCGTTCGTTAGCTCAATCTCCACCAATATGTACTGCCAGACAGTTGCTGTACTCAAAATCGAATACAGATACACAATCAAAAACACAACGAAGGAACCAAAGAAAGGCAAAGTTCCAACCGTCCTTACCTACTGCTGCTGAATGAATGCAGGATGCTGTTGACTGACTGTGTGGAGGACCCAGTGTGTACGTGTGGCCATGAACGAGGGAATAAAAGTCACGGATATTCGTATTTTTTAGTATCCCTGAGGCAAACAACACTGTAGCAATCGAGTAGATTGTTGTATCCTACTTCATTTCCGATTGTCTCTTTCTGCTCGACACCGTCAATAGGAACGATGAGAGTCTTCGAATCCATGCTGATGATGAACCATTTCAAGTGTTTTCGGACTGTCGTTGTCGCTAGTATAGGTATCAAGTTTCATCGTCGAAGTTTCTTGTCCTAAACTTCGGTACCTAAGTTTATCCAAAGTTTCATGTTGCTGCTTTTGCCCTACCGAAGTTTCGGGTGGTCCTTTAAATATTTAGCCTATAAATTGAATGCCTGTCTGTGAATGTTGGTGTCAACGTCCAGTGATCTTCCGTGTAGTTGAGGGAAGGAGCCATTTTTCAGAGCTACCTAAACTACCTAAACTTCAAAACCTAAGTTTCACCTAAACTTCTTTAGAAACTACGCTAAAAATCTGAGTACCTAAGTTTGATAGCCCTAGTCGCTAGAGGTTGTCCTTTTCAGATTTTTTCGTAGACCGTCCGTATAGTCTCTCCGCGCCGTGACGGGACATGATTGTACACTTTGATTCATAGTCCAAATGGCGGCACGCCGGAACGCACGCTCTGCCGGCCTTTTGGGGGACACTCAATTACGATCTGCCACGTTTTCGCTCTCCTCTCATTTTGTGCGATGCTTCCTGATTGTTCCAACACCTTTCTCTCTTGTTGTTGTGGTGTGGTTTGTTGTGTTGTGGATTGTGGAGGATTCGACTGGAACAAAATCATTGTCTGTCTAATGTGCCTCAACCTAGACGACAAAGAGCAAAGACAGCATCTACGTCACGAGTAGGAACATTCGGGATCCTTCGACACTATATCGTCAAGGCATCGCGGTGCTTCTTGGCAGAGACAAACAAGCGTCCTTCCTCCTTGTCGCCCTCGTGGGTGCCGACAAGAAAATCATGTTCACATTCACAGCCAAACGATCATACGAGAACAATCCAAAACATGGACTTGATTCCCACAAACAAGTTGGGAAGCAACAGGATCATTCCCCAACTAGTTTCTATAGTTCTTACATCATGCTTGTCATCTTCCAACGAAAAAGATTGGATACAATGGTATGAGGCTCATAAAAATCAAAACCAAGACAACAAAAAAAGAAATAAATCAAGAT
Source organism: Epithemia pelagica (assembly GCA_946965045.2). Lineage (NCBI taxonomy): Eukaryota > Bacillariophyta > Bacillariophyceae > Surirellales > Surirellaceae > Epithemia > Epithemia pelagica. Next base: position 2,203,208 of record OX337241.1, on the reverse strand, counting down.
GAGCCTCCAAGAGGAAACTTCCAACATGCATGACACGACCCTGACAAAGATGGAATCTGTGGTCCTTGACGACAACATCACGCCTTCCGATGACAGTCCAACCTCATCCGACCAAGGTAAGTTAGAAAAACGATGCATTTTGAGATCAAATACTGGAACGAGCATGAACTAATGGGTATTTTCATTCTGGTCTTGCAGACTCTGATGCGAACCACACTCTCCCGTCCAACACTTGGTCGGACATGTGGACTCGTGGAGTCTTGTACCTCCATGCTCCCATTGTTGCCTCATTGCAGCGTGTGACGCAAATTTCCGCCACCCATCCCAAACGCACCATTCTCGCCGTCACATGTCTGTCCTTGATGTTGTTGGTCGTGGGTCTCTTTACGAACTTTACCTTGGATGTGGACGAGGACAAACTGTGGACACCGGCCAATTCGAAACCGGTCCAGCACAGTGATTGGATTGAACAGGCCAAACCAGGTTTTCCAGTAGAATCTCGTGATTTTGTTCTCTTCTTTCATGCCAATGGCGCCAATGTCTTGGGACAATCTCAGCTGGATCGTGTCTTTCAAGCCTTGGATACCGTGCGTGCGGTCCCTGGGTACGATCGCATTTGTGCCAAGAGCACATACAAGGATCCCACCACGGGTGAGACCACCTGCGAGATTGATGGTGTCGTCAACTTTTGGAACTTGATGACAACCATCTTTCAACAAGAAGTCGGTTCCGATCAAGAAGCGATTCAAGCCATGTCGGCCGAGACCTTTCCGAATGGCAGTCCGGTATCGGAAAATGGAGTCTTTGGAAAACCAGAGCGTAATTCCGATGGGACATTGGTGTCGGCCCAGTCCTATTCCATCATTTTTGCCTTGCCGGGTACGGATGAGGAAGAGGTGGAAGACTTTGAAGAGGACGCCCTGGATGCGATTCATTCCTTGAGTGATGCACTCGAGGCAATCGAGGATAACAACTTGCGCCTCGAAGTTTTGGCGGAACGATCCTTTGGGGATGAGTACGTGTGACTGTATAAAAATAACATGGTTGTAGTCTGGTTTTTGATGCTCATGGATGCATGGTTTTCTCTCTTGTGTTACTACAGATTCGAACGTGCCATTGTACGAGACATTCCATTGATTCCGATTGTCTTTGTAATTATGTCCATCTTCACAGCATTGGTGTTTTGGAAGAAGGATAAGGTTCGGTCACAAAGTTTGTTGGGCTTTTCCGCTGTCCTATCGGTCTTGTTGAGTCTCTTTTCGGGCTTTGGTCTCTTGTTTATTATCGGTGTTAGCTTCACCTCCATGACGCAGATCCTTCCCTTTGTCATTTTTGGCATTGGTCTGGACGACGCCTTTATTGTGTATGGAGCCTTTTCCCGTACCAGCGAAGACAAGGAAATTACGGAACGCATTCAGGACACCATTGAAGATGCCGGTCTTTCCATTACCTTGACAACGTTGACATCTGTCCTGGCCTTTGGTCTGGGTTGTTTGTCGAGCATTCCAGCCGTGTATTGGTTGTGCTTGTATGCCTTTCCAACAATTATCTTTATTTACCTGTACCAACTGACCTTTTTCGTTGGTTGTCTGGTGCTGGATGCTCGTCGGATCCAAGAGGGACGTCGTGATTGCTGCACCTGCATCACGGCCAAACCCGACAATGACCAAGAGCAACAAGACGAAACAACAAGTTCTGCGCCAAATCAAGCAACAACAAGTACTTCCAAACACACTGGGACCTTTGTGGATGCATTTATGGTCCGGAATGCCAACTTTTTGATGAAACCTGTGGTCAAGGTTGTCGTGCTTGGCTCGTTTGTTGCATTGGCAATTGTTTGTTCCTTGAGTGCATCCAATTTGACGCAAGAGTTTGAGTTTTCGGACGTGATGCCAGACGATTCCTATGTGACCGACTTTTTGGATTCCCTGGACGAGTATACCGCTCGAAGTACGGTAGCCCCCTATGTGTACTTTCGTTTTGTGGATCAGTCGCAAGAGGATATTCAAGAACAAATGGAAGCCTATGTGAATGATCTTGTGTCCATTTCGGCGATTGAGGAGCAACCGGAGTTCTTTTGGCTTCGTGACTTCAAAGCTTTTGTGGCACAAGATGAGACTGGTACCTTGTCGACACTGGACTTTGCGCAACAACTGGACGTCTTCTTGTCTGATCTTGTGTACTTTGACCTGTATGCGGATCACATTGTGCGAAATGAGACGAGTGGTCACATTATTGCGTCTCGTGTGGAACTTCAAATGGACAATGTGGACATTGAAGATGTGAACGATCAAATTGACACCTTGAAAGATCAGCGATCCGTGACCTCGCGCCAACCCATTAATGCTGGCCAGTCGGAGTGGAGGTTCTTTTCCTACGATGGCATTTATGATATTTGGGAGTTTTATGCCGTGTCGGTGGACGAGCTGATTTTGACAACTGTATTGGGAGTGGTGGCAGTGACGGGTGTAGCTCTCGTGTTTGTTCCCCATTGGACGGGAGCCTTGTTTGTGCTTCCCATGATTTGTTTGTTGTACATTGATTTGTTGGGTGTGATGCAATGGGCAGGTGTTTACGTGAATGCCGTGAGTTACATTGCCTTGGTCATGTCGATTGGATTGTTGGTGGACTTTATCTTGCACGTCTTGTTGCGATACTATGAGTCGTCGGGCAACCGCGAAGAAAAGGTTGTGGAAATGTTGAGAACCATGGGTGCATCTGTCTTGATTGGTGGGATTTCGACCTTTATGGGAACCTTGCCCTTGGCCTTTTCGACGAGTACCATCTTTTATACGATTTTCATTGCCTTTGTGGGCTTGGTGACGTTGGGTGTTGGTCACGGTTTGATTCTCCTACCTGTGGTGTTGTCACTTGTTGGTCCTGAAAATACACCCACGGTGTCCTTGTCGTCGTCCGAGTCGGATGTTGGCAAGGACGAAGCCATGGCAACAACCGTCCGAACAAATCGTTCCGATGTGTAGTCACCACCAAGGTAGTCTTATTGAATGAATAGAATTGTTTATAGATACGGTTTGTTTGTTGCTTGTTTGTTCTTATCGTTAGAAGACGACGTATAGGTCCTTAGACCTGAACGGGGCTGCATCGTTGTACAGGATACAGGATGCTCGAATTGATTGGCAGAGCTCTAGTGTCTATTCTACCCCGGTACTCATATGAGGACAAATCCTCATATGAGTACACTTTCAAAAGAAGAATATCAAATCAATCATGTACTCCTAAGTGGTTTTTAAGTTCAGATTCGTAATCTCCATACTTGAAAACGTACCCCATGATATTCTCATGCTTTAATTGTGATGAGTAGTGACGATACAGTATCAAAAACAGAATTCATCCATGTTCGAGCGATGGTGATTTTCTAAACTGAGTGTTTGGAGGGGATAAAACAGAAGACAATCAACCTGATGAGTGTTATTATCCCTAGTGTTGATGACCAGTTGTCCTTTGCCTGATTGAGGCATCAGATTGAGAGAATTCAGCCAAAACAAGCCTCCATCACAACAGAGGAAAATTCTGAGACCGTAACAGCATTCGACACCAATACAGGGTCAAATGTGGCGTCTGAGCCTCCTGCACCCCAACAGTTCATGTACAGGAAGCACACACACCTTCAGGGAACCAGGAAAGTGCAGTGGGAGAGTCAAATCCGCCAGTGTCTGTGAAGACAGTTGAACTCCCTCGACAAAATGGTTGGATTTGCCCTACATAAACTGGATGGATGCATTTTCCAACACACGTAGTGTCTTGCCACATAAACATAGAACATAATGGTTGATTGTGGTCTATTACTTTTCTATTTTAGTTGTTCATTTTTTTGGTAGAACGGCAGATTCCCATGGTTGGGTTACATTTTTTGTCGATAGCTTCGTACAAAAGCTACTGTGGTCTACGTAGATGTGATTTTAGTAGGATTGTCCTCATATGAGGACAAGCGCTGTCCTCATAATATGAGGACAAACCGGGGTAGAATAGACACTAGCTACTCAGAGGGTTCCAAAAGGAAGAAATGGGACTTCCAAGCGTTTCGAGAGTCATACGTATTCGTGAGAATTCGAGACGGAGTAGATTGACGTATGTAGTCCTTGTTAAAAAAACCGAATCACGAAAACCCACGACTCAGAAACCGCTTGAGGGTAGAGAAAACGGATTTGGAGGGTAGCTGGTGGACCCTATGTCAATGCGCCATCCCAGTGGGAATCCCAGGTTTCTCCGTTTGCGCTTTACGTCGTCATTGAATTGAAGAAAGCATGACATGGCATTTCTCCGTCGGTTCACCCGCGAACCGCGAACGCGATGAGTCGATCGATACGATCTAAACGTAGTAAGTGAGAGAAGCATTCAAATCATGAATTGCGGACATGGTTTCTGACGTTAATTCGGCCGTTTCCTCCGAATGGTCCGTTGTTGTGGAGGTATCCACCAGTGACCAGTGTTGCTGGAAGAAGTGTGGCTGTCGTTTCGACGGCTGCGTTGGACCAAGAGAGGCCAGGGATATTCCAAGACGCGTGGTCGAGTCAGTCCTCCTCGTCGTAAGGAAAAATTGACACAATCTTTCCACAACAAGACCTTAGTTATCTTGATCCTCTGCTTGATACATCATCAAAGCGCCCCTGATGCTTTCCCTTCGCACGTTCACCGTCAGCCTTTTGGTCGCAGTCGTATCGTATCAGGTTGCCTGGTATCTGCGCTCCTCGTCCTTTCTTCCAATTGAAGAAGGCGATGCCATTGTGGTCACTGGAGCGCATACGGGCATTGGCAAGCATGCTGCCTTGACGTTGGCCAAGGAAGGCTTTACCGTCTTTTGTGGAGTTCGCAAACTGGAGCATGGAGAGGAATTGTTGCAATCGGCCACCAAGTTTGAGATTGATCCGTCCAAGATCAAACCCATTTTATTGGATGTGACCAAGCCAGAACAAATCCAGGCAGCGGTGGAGGAAGTCCGATCGATTGTGGGCGACGACCATGGCTTGTACGGGTTATTTAACAATGCTGGTGTTTCAGGACAGACTGCAGAGAATGAGGGTCTGAGTGTGGAGCACATTTCCACGCAGACCGTGCGTCAAATCTTTGAAGTCAACTACTTTGGCTTGCTTCAAGTGACGCAAGCCTTTCTTCCCTTGATTCGACGTCGCAAAGGACGTATCGTGAGCAACACATCCATTGCTGGTCGTCTGGCAACACCATTTGTGTCAGCCTATTCTAGTTCCAAATATGCCGTCGAGGCCATGATGGATTCCTTACGACGTGAAGTCTATGGATTGGGGGTCCATGTGTCCATTTTGGAGCCCGGTATCATCATGACACCAATCATGACTCATTTCCAAGATATCCTCAAGTTCCGAGGCAAGGGTGTCTATGCCCAAACCGAGGAGATTGGCATGCGATCGGTGGCCAAAACCATTTTGGATCACAGTCAGTCACCGCGTGTCACGTCACGAGCCGTGGTCCACGCGATGCGATCCTCCATGCCACAGACACGGTATCTCGTGGGTGGTATGAGCGGTGCCGTTCAGTTCATGATATCGCTTCCCGATTCCTGGACTGACGTGCTGGTGTGGTTGAAACGCACCAAACTGGCCAAAACAGTCACGGACGACGAATTGATGGAGCTTGCGAAACAAACGAGGTTTGAATTCGAGCTGTAACGTGTCTTGGATGGTCATTGGTCTACCTGTTCAAAGCATAATGACAACATAAGTCGACACTCCATAATCCACACAGTCGTTCAGTTTTCAGCGTTAGGGGAAAAGATGTTCCCGATGGAGAATTGAGTGTGTCGATGTGGTTTACCTCTCTATAGATGTTGGATACGAATGCGCCTATCCATTGCCTTGGTTTCATGAAGCCGTATTTTGTGTCTCATGAGCTACCCAGTTGCTATTGAATATTGCGCCACATGCTCCATCGGCATCTAGTATGTCCCACCCAACAGTGTTGCAGAGCGGGAGAGGACTATTGTTGTAGAGATGCATGCTGGAACTACAAGAAGGAACGCGTCGCATTTTTTGCCATAATTGACAGTCTGGGCGAAAACCTGGGGAGGGAAGGTACTGCATGCCCTTGTTCCGGTAAGTGTTACGATCTTACAGCATTTTACTCGCAGGATTAGACTGGCAAGGTGTGGCACCCCTGTTGGCTCCTTGACGGCCACGAAACAACAATCGCTCCAAAGGGCACAAGCCTGGTCCAATCCCAACCACACAATGCAGCCATGTCAAATGTTGTGTGTCCACTCGCAACAACGGTTGAGAATCAAGATGCGTTGCAGTCCTCCCAGAGAGTCTCCCAATTTTGCAGCAAATCTTGATTGAAAGGTCAGGCGGACCCGCACTTGTTCTTCGATTGTCACGTGTGTGTCTTGGGCAAGGAGCTGGTGCCCTTCGGGTGGGAGTGTGGAGGGAGCGCAGACCATGGTGGTTGTGGACAGTGATGTGATGTGTGGTTGTGAATTATGAAGCGTTCGGCACCTCATGTCTCATGTGGTGCTGGTTACGTCGTGGCCATGGTGTCGTTGTGTCATAAAGGTCCGACGGCACGACTCCTCGATCCCGAAACTAGCTTCCACCAGCCATATCCATTTCAAGTTTCCCTGGAGTCGTTGCCATGCAATACTTCTATTTGTTGGATTCCAAGTCAGGCCTGGAAGTCAGGCTTGGGGACTGGAAAAAATAATGACAAGTAGTAGGGAGACTAGGATTACAGCAAAGGATGTAGTCTCTGGTTGGTCCTACTATTCCATGTCTTCTGGACGCCCGAAACTCGATAGGACATACGCTAGGACCCCAAACTCATTTTTTTTTTCTCTTGGACTAGGAGCCACTCATTGTTCCACTTTGGAAACCCCTTACCGAGTCAACAGTCTTCTCGCCCAAGAATTTCGTTTTTGGCTTGTGCTTTGTACTGGATACCAGTTGTCGTTTCTTGACTTTTTGTTTTTCGTAGTTCAATGACCACCAAAGAATGTCTTGGAGCTTTTTGGATGATACGCTCTTCGAGTCTGTTGCTTTTGAGAGAAAGTCAAGATTCTCCTCCATCCTTTCGAGTTCATTGTCGTCCCTTGCAATTGTCTACATGAGACACTCAACCGCAACCGATGAGTTCAAATCCTCCTTCTCCAGGAATTTCGTTTGGATTCTTCCTCGATTCGAGATGTCCTTGATTATTTGGTTTATTCTAGATACGAGTTCTTTCGTGAAAAGTTGTTCGTACTCAGGCGAACACCAAAGACAATTGTTTCCACCAACTCCGCAGAGTTCCTTTCGAAATTGCTCCACAACTACAGGTGTCCCACTGTTGCTCCCATGGGTGAGACGTGCTCCTCGGATGGCAAAATCTTCTAGTCTTTCCCTTTTGAGAGGATTTCCTCCTGGATGCTTTTTTCATTCTTCATCATCCTTGCAATTATCTATATGACAAACAACGAGAGATTGGTAGTGAGCGTTCGCCAGGGGTCTAGTACCACATGCTCCGGTACCCGAAATTACCTTCATCAATTCTCAAAGCTTGTTTTCGCAAACGGAAGCGCTGCGATTGGTATTGTTCGCTCTCCACCACTAGGCGGTGATAGTCTTCCGAGGATGGTTCAACTGAAACAAATAATAATCACACCACACACCAGAGTAAGATTCAGAGAGTGCAAAGCAACGCAAAAAGAAGGGAGATGACCCTTTATGTGAACGTACACGAAAGCTGTGCGATTCGAAACTGTTCCACTTATCTCCACCTCAACCGAGTTAACATCCTTCTTCTCCAGGAGTTTCATTTTGATTCTTCCTCTATTCTAGATACAAGATCTTGTATGAGTTTTTCGTTGTACTCCGGCGAATACCAAAGACTCTCGTCTCCACCAACTCCGCCGAGTTCCTTCCGGAATAGCTTTACAACAATAACTTGTCCCTTTGATGTTCCCTTGGCTGTGGAGACGTGCTCCTTGGATGATAAGCTCTTCTAGTCTATCGCTTTTGAGAGAGTTGATTTTCTTTTGCGTTCTTTGTCATCCTTGCACTTTTCTACATGACAAAAAAAGGGATAGACAGTGAGTGTTTGCCAAGAGTCATGCAATAGTACCGCATGCACCAGCACCCGACATTACCTTTTTCAATTCTCAAAGCTTCCTTTCGCAAACGGAAGCACTGCAATTGGTCTTTTTCAATCAGCTCCGCGAGGCTATGATAGGCTTTAGATGATGGTTTAACTGAAACAAATAATCATCCCCCACGCCAAAGTAAGAATGAGACGTTGCAAAGTATAACATGAGAAGAAAGATGATCCGTAGTGTTAACGTACACCATGTCTGAGCTGTTTGACGCTGCGACTTCCGATCTTCGACCCGCAACCTCTCCTAGCGGGTCGAAGATCGGAAGTCGCAGCGTCAAACAGCTCAGACATGGTGGTTCGTTCTTCTTCTGTGCTTTTCAATCGCTGTTGTCCGTATTATTGAACTTTGGAGGCGCGGAAACAGACCCAAAACCCAAAAGCAGATCTTGTATTCTCACCGCGTGTTTTGTTGCTGCCTCATCACATTCTTTGGGGTGTCTTATTCTACTTACATTCAACGCATAAAACCAGTAAACCGGTAAGTTGTATTCCTGACGTATGAGTCCCGTATAACGTCATTGGGTGGAGGAAGCGGTCTCTCCGTAGTCCGTAGTCCGCAGTCCGCAGTCCGTAGCGTAGTCGGACGTGGTGGGAAAAGTGGGGAAGAAGAAAACTGCACCACGTCCGATAGCACGAATTCGGTACACTTCTGTGGTGATCGATGAATTCTCGAATCATTTTTGGCAAGATAAGGTTACTGTTTACTGTGGCTGTGGTGCTGTCATGCAGCCTTTGTGCGATCAACTGTGAAAGAGACCGTACCTTCGACAGACACTCTGGCTCAAAAGCTTCCACGCGTAAATTACGTTCTACAAAAATTTTGATCGTGCTGTTCTAGTTGCTGTGTTCCAGTTTCCAGTCCGTACCCATCATCAACATCAACCATCAACTGCCGTCCGATCCCCTCATAAATTGGGCGGTTGGAACCATGACCACGAGATTGAAAGAACGAGCATGGCAGTCGGGGCTTTTCCTATCGGACGAGACAACAGAATGGAATAACGACGATTGGCCTCCTCTCGAGGGTGGAGCGCGTTATTATCACGCTTCGGTCGTACTAAATCATCCCGATACGGACAACAACAACAAGAGACAAACTGTCGTCGTGTTGGGAGGACATCTACAAGGCCAATGATATGTCAATTCCGTTCGTGTATTGGATTTATCAGAAGCAAACAAGAAGTGGCGAGCAGGGACGCCCATGAACAAGACACGTTATGGACACGCCGCAGTGGTGTGCAACGGAGGTATCTACGTCATGGGAGGATACTCTGAAGGTTCATGTTTGAATTGTATCGAACGCATCGATGCCAATGATGTGCTGCAATTATCTTTGACAACCAGCAATTCAAAAGAGAGCCAGTGGACGACATTGACATGTCGCTTATCAAGGCGACGATTTGCATGTTGTGCTGTTGCGGTCCACAATCGATATATTGTTGTGATGAGTGGCAATGACGGCGGTAGGCCAATTTGTTCGTCGGTGGATATTATTGATGCCAACAATCACATTGTTACTGCTGGACCATCCATGAACGTTCCTCGCCGTTTTTGTGCCAGTGCGGTCGTTGGTCACCGCATCTTTGTCGTTGGAGGTCGTAACGAGAACGGCATCAATCTTGACTCGGTGGAGTACATGGACTTTGCAAAGCCTTGTGACAGTGATGAGACAAGAAAGGAAACTGCTTCTATAGTCACTTCCTCCTCGTCCTCTTGGACGACTCACTCTGATTTGGTACTTTCCGAAGCAAGACATCAATGCGCAGTGGCTGCCGTGGGATCCTGTCTGGTTGTGGCCGGAGGAAGCCTTTCAAGCGTGGAAATCTTGGATACGAACCGCAACAGCGTATGGAATCTCCCACCATTGGGAAATCGCCGTGAAGACTTTAGTTTGGTGACTCTTGCCCATCAAGTTGCTGTGATTAGTGGATTTGAGAATCCTACCTGTCTGACATTACCACTACTGGACAAGAATACATGGTGTTTTCGCCAACTCTGTACGCAGCAGCCCAGCGGATGGTATCACTGTCTATCAAGATCGGGTAACGGAGATGTCAATGTAACATCCTGCACCATCTCGACATCCACTCTTAAACGATTGAGGACCAATACATGATGGAGGATGGCACTTGAAATGTGCAACAAGTTGCACGGCCATGAGCCCGGCAACTATATCATGGTCATTATACTCTCGTACAAAAGAGGAGATTGTGTCCATCCTTAGTTACGTTGTGAATCATATAAGTTAATGAAAAGCTCTCAATCACTATACCTATATAGGAATGGCTTGCTCTGTCGAAAAATACACCACAGAACACGTGGATCTAAGAGCAACTCGGCGCATGTTTTGAACGTGACCGCACATGAATTTGCTTCTGATGCCATGGCGTCTGTGGCAGTTGGATCCATGCACCATAGTCAGCAATCCTTGTAGTAAATAAAACTGCTGTCCTCTGCAAACCTGCGGATGTCTGGCAACCACACTCTTGGGTGGATGGCCATGGTACCGTTCCCTCTCTGTGGTGTTGAATGCTCTCTGGTCTTGAATAGAATGGATCATCTTTCAGTGGAAGATGACAGTTGTTTTATGGTCTCGATGCATTCTTAATACATGGAAGGAACGACCCGACTTGTGTCTCGACAATGTCGTTTTGTCCGTATTCTTGGCAGATCCGGTCTTGTTTAGACTTGAGTTCGATCCAGCGATGAATACGACGATGAGTAGGAGAGGGCACCAAGACGAGGAAGAATCCGCCATGGACAAAACGGTTGGATCGACATGATCTTTCGAACAGGAGGAGAAGGACAAGAGGGTGACGCCATGCTGGTCCTACTGTTGGCTCCCAGTTCTCCGTGGACCATGTGACGTTTGAGAGCCATGGACAATGATACTCTGGAAATCCCAGAAGCTGCGATATGAACTCAAAGACTAAGATGAGTTTTGTCACGCGACTTTGAATCGCTTTCTTTCATTTCTACAGACTTTACAAATGGGATGTTTGGTAGCTCACCAGAGAGGAGATACTCCGGGCTGCTCCAAGGGGTCATAGGCTTCCAAGATTTCAATAATTTCCGGTGGCAGTTTCTCATCAACCGTCCAGGGTAATCGAATCCATGTTCCAACAATCGATCGTTGTTCCACGGTCAAGGGGACGGAACCCACTGCTTGGAGAATTCCCATCATGTTGGCAAATCGTTGTGCCAGATCAGCGCGTGGTTTGCGCGCCGCTTCAAAGGCGGCCCATACACGGTTCCAGTCCAATGGACCAGCCAAACCGTTGTCATGATTTTCCACTGCCTTGTTCCGTAGTTCGGTTCGAATGGTATCCAAGAGAGCCGCGACACTCTCAAAGGCGGAATTGGCACCTTGACCAATATTGGGATGTTGTCCATGGGCCGCATCTCCCACCAAGACCACTCGGCCACCCCCCTGCGATCGCCACGTGGGCAAGACCAAACGACCCACAATGGAACGTTCAAAAATTTGCGCTTCGGGTGTCGCGGAAATGGCGGCCGCCACCTCGGGAATGGCTCGGGCCAGTGGCAACAATCCGTCCTTGACACCGGGCAGTCCGAGACCACCGCGACCATTGTTACCCGACAACGAGAGGGAAACGTCGGGATTGGCAACGCGGAATTGCCAAAAAGTAATGGCCTCCTGCGTACCATCATGATCATTATCGTTATCGTTGTCATTGTCATTGGTTTGTCGTGTTTCTGGTGGGTGGCCACCGCCCCCATCGATAATCATGGACATCCACCGTGGTTCGCCATCATGCTCCAGATATCGAAGTTCCTTGGTTCCATGCAATCCGGGTGGAAGTTTGTGAGTCGGAATAATGGTGGCCCAATTGAGTTGTCCAAAGAAAATGGGACTGTCTTGGAGGTGAGCCGAATTGGCGCCTCCCACATTCGGGGACGCCGCGTCACTAGCACTCTTTGTTTTCAACTCGTTTGCTGTGGGCGGCTCACTGTCCGACGACGACGACGATAAGACGTGTGCACGATAGTGGGCATGAATTTGTCGTCGTGCGACGGAAAAGACTCCATCACAGGCCACGACGGCCCTGGCACGAACCCTCTTGCCATCATCAAACTGCAACACTACATGGTCGCAGTCGGGATGGTCCACAAAGTACGAGAGGGAACAATTCGTCACCAAGGTCAGAGACGCATCTTGATCTTGTTCTTCTTCTGTTTTGTCAGGAGTGTCATTCGTTTGGGTTCCAAACAGGACCGTCGCCAAGGTTTGCTGAATGCGACTCCACGCGAGAATCGTAAACTCAAAGGATGACGATGACGACGACGATGCGGATGTGGAAGTCGAGTTGCCCGTACCAGTAGGTGTGGTTGTCGTAGTGGAAGCATTCTGAGGTATGACAATGTCCTCTCGAGTTCCTTCTTGTGCATCGACTCGCGTCCGGCGAAAATGTTGCGACACACACCCGGCCTGGGTCAAGAGTCGGGGCAAATCGGTATGAATCTGATGCAAGGCCCACAGTCCATTGGGATCCAGACCCACCACACCTTGACTGGACGATCGCAAGTGAGGAGCTCGTTCGTAAATGACAATCCTTTTCAGGTGGTGCTTGCCGAGTGTTGTACTCGTCGTCGTATCGTTGTGGTGGTTCGTTTGGAGTTGTTGGAGTCCCACGGCCGCGGCCAATCCTGCCAATCCACCACCCACAATGGCAAGATCGACCGTTTCGACATCTTCCTCGTCGTCATCGTCTTGGATCCGGGACGAGTCTTGGACTACCAATGAATCGGTGGGTTTGGCAATGGCTTGGCCCCATTCGGTATCGGCCGTACTGGGAGGAGGAGACATGCTCTCCTCGTTGGATGCAGTCGGATGCGTGGACCGTAGTGTCGTACGGGTGCTACTACTACTACTGGTGGTTCCAACCAAGGAGGATCCAGGGGATGGCCATGACACCCATCATCGAGGAGCCTCCCAGTTGCCATGCTGTCCAAACCAAGGCGACGATGTCGCGGACCTTGGTGGAAACGGCCTGGGAGGAGGAGGATCCCCATTCGCTCCACACCATGTTGCTGGAATCACGTGAACGAGAAATACTAACGGGTGTGTGTGGTTTTGTCGGGCTGTGGACCATTGTCGTATCGCCACAAAGATTTTCTGATGTGCTTTGAGCGACTCCTATGCGTATCAAAGAGCGACTGAGTTTAGCCATTCATGCGTCCGATGCCCCGAGGCTTCCTCTGGCCAGTCGCACCGTTTTCATGCCCGGCGGCGCCCCTTCACCATTTTTTTTCTCCCCCGCCACAATTTTTGCGAGCGCCCGTGTATAAATCCTGCCACTACACGCTACAACACGGTGTATACGGCGTGCAACAAGTGGCTAGATCAAAATTATGACTAGAAAACTAGATGCGTAGCAGCATATGTAGGCGATGCATATTCGCCAATATGCGACCATGTATCCGCCAATATGCGACCTGTTGGCGGGATTTATTCAGTCCCCGCGAGCTAGATCGGAAGCATTTTGACTAGGTCGCCCACGACTTGTTTCAGCAGAGGCCGGTCCATCAGGACTATTTTTTTTCAATTAAGAGGGGTGTCTATTCGGACAATAAAAGAGGGGTGTGAGGACAATGAATTCGATCATGTAATCACCACAAAACACGTTGTGCTAGAAAACGCAATCGGGGTCCTGGTAACGATTTTGTCAGCAGGTCCGCAAGATTGGTTTCACCTTCTTCCCAGGCGATACGCACGATGTTGGCGGCTTGTGCCTCACGTGTGCGATGGTAAGCAATCGCATTGTGTTTCTTCTTCAGAGTGACTTCAGGCATGGTTGCACTCTTGAACACAGATTCATTATCACAGAACACATTGGTTTCGCCATCAAGTGGAATGCCCATCATTCTCAACTTGTAACGGAAACCCTCTATCTGTTCGATGGCAGTCTTCATTGCAACAAATTCGGAGCCAAATGTTGATGTCTCAACAGTACTCTGTCGTTTGGAATACCACAAGATAGGTGCTCGTTGTAAGAACATAAGAATACCAGTTTGTGAGCGACGCGTAGCAAGACAACCAGCGTGATCGGCATCAACAAAACAAGTTGTAGTAACAGCCCGTCCACGAGGTGGTGGCATATTGGGCGGCAAAGGGTCACTAGCATCAGGGTAGTATTCAGACCAGTCTGCCTGGAAGAAACGATCCTCGTCGAAGGTCGGAGTTGTGTCGTCGAACACTAGGGTGGAACGTCCATGCGCTTTTAGGTATGCAAAATGTGCAAGGCTTGTTCGAGGTGTCCTTCACGTGGCATGGCTAGATATCGGGACAGTTGTGATACGGCAACAATGATATCGATACGACCAAGTTCCACAACCCAACGAAGGATACCAATTAGTCCCTGATAGTAATTTGCACGTCGGGGGTCCAGTTCAGGAGATGAGTCGATCTCAGGACGATACCCAGTGGCAAGCGGAGTTGAGACTCGTGTCTGTAGCTTTTGGCCAACTTTAGACAGTTCGGTCTCAATTTCAGATATGGCACGTTTAACATATTTGTCGGAGGACATGGCCCATCGGGGTTTGTTCTCAGGATCGTCAGTATCTGGTATGGTATAGTGTCGAATCTCAGATCCCAAGTATTCGTCTGGGTCTTTAATACTTTCGGGTTTGATTGTATACCGTTTTTCCAGATCATTCATGATCGATCGCGGATCATGACTGACACAGAGTATGTCGTCTATGTAGACAAGTACATACTCATAGTATTGGAACCCATCAGATGGTCGGACTTGAGGTCGAAGCCAGACATCAGGGTCAGCCAAGCAACTGTTGAACTTCATTTCACGAAGTGTTGCGGCAATGTGATCACGCCAACGAGCAGCAGAACTCTTCAAACCATACAGAGCACGAACAATCAGTGCAGGACCAAATTCTAGTCCCGCCGTAATATAAGTTCGCTCTTTTGTTGGTGCATTGAGGTATGCATTTTGTACGTCCCCGGCCAACACGTCCAGGCCATTAAGGGCAGCGATAGTGAATGCAATTCGTACGCTATCACGGGATACAACACTGGAGTACGTGGATTCCTTCGGTGGATCAGTCTTATGCCCACCGGCAACCAGTCGGGCTTTGCGGCGAAGATCAGACTTGATATCAAAGACCATATGACATGGGATATGTTTGTATCCAATTGGTACTTTGTCATCATCACGGAATTCAAAGGCAATGCGAACATTTTTCATCTCCTTTTCGATGGCTTTCCGCCAGAAATCAGTCCCCGTTCGACGATCAATCTCAAGAGCTTCCTGAACGGTTTTGGGCAGTTCAATACCATATTTGTGGGTACGTTTCCAATAGCGAGATTTGACTTTCGCAAGAATCACACCACGTTTGCGTAACGTATGTGGAACCCACCAGGCATAGGCCGGTTCTTTGGCAAGCCCCGCCGCAACAGCATATTCGGCTAGTTGTACAGGCGAATCGTTTTTGAGATCTTTGAGAGGGATCCAAACAGTAGAACCATCGGAGAGTTCACACTCATGTTCCCAACCAACGGTTGTATGGCGTTTACGGCCATTCAACCAGTCCGGATCCGTTCGGAGGACAGCGTCCTTGGTTTTGCGATGTCCAATGATATCCTTTACAATGGCATAGGAGTTGCCCTCAGTGTCGACTTGAGAGTAAAGGTTCTCGGCAATGAGATTGGCAGCAAGAGATTCGGTCGATCCATCGGGATACAGCACGTCATAGAAACGTGTGTCTAAGATTGGATTTGGATCACGTTTGCCAATTGGTCGGCCAAGTTCATCTTTGGAGCGGCCTATGATCTTGGCTCTGGCCTGGTCCCCGCCATGCGGCAGCATGACTTCGGCTGTGAGATATTCGTCTAGCTCCTCCGGAGTGTAGTCGTCAGCATCAGGGAGAGGTGTATCGGAGTCAAGAGCAGCAGGAAAGAGAGATTCGCTTTCGTCTTCTCCAAAGAAATCATCGGGTGGATCAGGGGAAACGTTGGCGGCATCTTCATCGGAAGACGGCGATGTATCCACGAGGAGAGTCTTGATAAGACCATCATAGACTTCCAGTTGTTGACAGATTGTGGGATTTTTCATATCGTCGTCAGGGATTGCCCACACATCTTTTCGGACAATAACTCGACCTTTCTCTGTCAAGACGTTGAAGGCCATGTCATCAATACAGTCATCGGCAAGACCAAGCCAGCGCCCAATACATTTACGCTCATGAGGGAAGTCATGCGACGGCGTATAATAGTATACAGGTTGATAGAAATCAAACAAAGCCATGGGAGAGATGTCGGGTGTCGATCCAAGAACGTGTTCAAATGGCGTTCGTCCATTAAGTTCAGGGATATCAGAGGCAGTTAACTGGCGGATAGAGGCAACCCACTTCAGCGCATAGGACCATGTGCGTCGTGGTGCACCAGTTTGACGTAACTTCCTAATAACACCTTTCTTCAACTCACGGATGCTCGCTTCTGCGGCATTCTGCCATTGACTGTATGGGACGGTCACTTCTTGTTTGATACGGTACTCATTACAGATCTCACGAGAACGTCCATGAAATAGCTCTTGCGCACCATCAGAAATTAACGTCTGAGGAATTCCGACATTCTGGATAAGGGACATCAGACCTTCAGGGTGTTGCTTCTTTGATTTCCAGGGATAGACAAAATCATAGCCCTTTCCATCAGTAAATACGGAAGCACCCGTGTGAAGATCAAGCGATGGGCACTTGGAGAACATTTCGTTGCAAAACCATCGTCCCTTGACATTCGGGAATTTGAGCCATGGAGCTTTCTTTCGGACCTTGCGTTCGGATGGGACAAGGACATTTCGGACCCCAGCCTGGGTTGTCACTTGTAAAGTCTTCTTGGCCTTAGTAAGGCCGACATTCCATCGAGAAGACAAGGTCTGGGGATCAAGTACAGTCTTAGAAGAAGATGGCAAGACTTTTACGGCGTTTGTTGGTCGTGACGAAGCAGACTTAACGGCTTTGAGAAAGTATTCGTCGGGATCAAGGTCATCAATGTCAACAGTGTCCTCGGCGCTTGGTGGATGGGACACTCGAACGGCAGCAACTAAGCGGTTGCATAGTTCATCCTCGTCATTCTCAAGTTCCATGCAATAGCCATAGGTGTCGTCGTATGATCGGACGGCAGCAACCAATCGCGGGACACATGATGCGGCAATCGAATTCGGATCAACTTGGCGGACAGCAGATGCATTGGATGCATTGGCTTTCTCCTCCGCGGCAGCAAAGGTGGACGAATGAGGGTGCCACACCGAATCAGCAGTCATGACTATCCGTGGGAGCGACTCGAGCTCCTCCGGGGTTGGCTTCGTGGTCGCGAAGCCAGAGATAACACCGGACATTTCTAGAGGAATGGTCAGGTCAGCATCGGGAATACGAATGCTGTGTGTGCTGTAAGGGTCAAACTGACGCGGCACATCATGGACAATGAGGCCGTTTGAACGCAGTTGATTGGGACAAATCAATGATTGGGACAATCGGTCCCCGAAGAATAACGACTCGTGAAACAGCAATAGATAACTATTGTTGTGGGCATCAGTCCAGACAGTGGCGGTCGTGGTGACGGGGATACGCTCGAGGGGTTTATATTCCTCTGAGAATGGGGAAACAGTGATGTAACGGTCAGGTTCCCTGAATTGTACAAAGTTGCGACCAACACAACAAGTGTCAGCATGCGAGTCCATTTCACATGTCAGATCAATCGGATCAGTGGTATGGGACTGTGATACGGCAGCACATAAACGGTGTGCAAAGGCTAAGCTGAAGGTAGGGGTGCCTACAAGTGAGAAATGTGGACGGATAAGATTCGTTTTATCAATTTCATCACTGGGCACACAGCCTCAGGTCTGCTTTGTGGCCTTATCAGCAAGGGCAGCTTTCGCAACGGCAGTTGTAGGCTCCTTGGTTTCATTAGGGTTGTGCGGCTTTGTAGATCCTTTTTTACTATGGGCAAAGCGTCCGAAACTGTTTCCGGCTGAGGTTTTGGGAACAGTCGGTTCATCAGCAACAGGAGGATCAGGCTCGGAATGGTTCGGCGCGTCGTTGCCATCCAGGTTAGTGGTCTCCAATTTCATGTAGCCATTTTCATCTTCAGTTCGCACGGCTCCAGCCTTGCGCTTTCCATTAGCGTCTTTCTGTTCTTTGTCTTTCTGTTCTTTACGGGCACGGAGGATTTCGGCCTTCTCTTCATCAGAGAGCTTGCGCCATTCATCCAAACTGTAATGACGTGTCTTCTTTTTATTCTGCTTGTTACGACCATTCTTCTTTCCACTAGTCTTAGTCGTACCCACACTAGCAATCTTTCGATTCTCGTCATTGGTCTTGTCGGTACGGGATGCAGCAATCAACGTGCCAAAATACTGCTGGCATGCTTCAAAATCAGAAAGCTTTGCTGCGTCACCGTTGACGACCGTCTTTCCCGCCGCCAAAGAGGGATCCGATATACCTTTGAGGAAATCGGTTACCTTTTTGGTTTCGGCAACGGGTTCATCAAGTTCAGCCAACGTATTATGAGCTTTCTGATGGCGGTGAACATATTGTTGATACGAGAAACGACCGCGGCCTGTAAACTTTGCATCGGCAATAGCAGCGTATGCTTCTTTCTTGCGGATGGTGACAGCTGCTGTTCCAGTAGCTTGGCGAGTCAACGCAAGATACGCTTCACGGCCGTCCTTCTTCTTCTGGTGTGGCTTGATGAACGTCAGGCCAGGTCCGCCAACAAGAAAAGGTTTCATCAGTGTGAAGACGCGTTGATTGTCAAGGGCATACTGATCACCTTGCAGGATAGTAGTAGCAATCAAATCGTCATCGATAGTATCGTAGGCAGCATTCCTTGCTTCAGAACCAACAGGCTTAGTTTCACGAAGGACGTATGTCAAAGGGACACCCGTTGTGGGATTGCGATGCTGTGCGAGGAACGTGAGCATGGCATCGTTAAACACCTCCCACTGAGTAAACGAAGTCAACTCTTTCGGTGGGGTCAGTTCATCGGAGGCAACTTCCTTGTTGAGTGCAAACAGTTCCTGGGTACGTTTGGTCCATTTCTTGATCAGGGGCGGATCAGAGAAAAGTGAGACTTGAAGAGCCTGACCACGAGACGAACGGTATTCGAGCCACATTCGGAAGCCGTGGAGCTGCAGGTTAGCACTGAAGGGAAAGGCCCCGTTCTCTGGAGGGGTCTTCGCCATCATCTTCAACATCGACGGCACTTGATGGACCGCAACAGTCATGAACGATTGAGCATCATCAAAACCCTGCTCAATGATGTAGGTCACGGTGGCATCATTGTATCCACAGCGTTTAACGGCAGCCTTGAAATCTTCCTTGGGATTTTCAGGGGCAGTGGATGAAGACATGGTGGAAGGCAAAAGGAAAGCAAGAGAGCCAGAAGCAGGAGAGGTTCAGAGCAAAACACAGGCAAAAAAAAACAGAAGTGTGGAGGCATTGCCAAAAGGTGATGCAGATCGCAGATTTCGCGATTCTACCTGGAATTAAGGTGCACAAGTAGTGTCGACTTGCGTTTGCGCTGCAGTCGGCAGGGAACAAATACTTAGGACGTGTGCGTCGGCACAGTGCAAAAGGAGGTATTTATATTTTCATGTATGGAGAAAAGAGTACCAAAACAATCGCTCACTTAAGCGAGTGCTCCCCGTCACGTGGGAGAGTGCCATGGGTCACACATCACGAGTGTGAACTATAAGTAGTGCCGCAAGCATACCGTGACGAGTAGCTTAGCGCGAACACTCCCAAGCGGTGATCAGCCGCTGCCAGTACGGGCAAAAGGCAGATTTCACATGATGCATAGCTTAGCTAGCATAGTTGGTGAGTTAGATAAAAAAAATATTAGTTCCCCCGTGCATTGGCATATAGCATATGTACAAGGCGGTGAACCCCAGTCCGAAGACCGGGGTTGATCGGCCACCCTTGAGAAGAACATGCACTTTTAACCAGCGGGGAAACGTCTTGTACCATACACCCCAAATATGGCGGCCCCCAGAAATTGGGCGTCTTAATTGAAAGCTGAGTCTAAGGGGAATCGAACCCCTGGCACCACGAGCCAACAGCAAACATTTACCAGCTAAACCACTGCGGCTCTGCCATTTGGGTCTGATAAACTGTATAAATCCTGCCACTACACGCTACAACACGGTGTATACGGCGTGCAACAAGTGGCTAGATCAAAATTATGACTAGAAAACTAGATGCGTAGCAGCATATGTAGGCTATGCATATTCGCCAATATGCGACCATGTATCCGCCAATATGCGACCTGTTGGCGGGATTTATTCACCCGCGCTAAATTTTTCTAAATTTAGAGTCCCCCCTCGCACCCGCACCTGCCCCCGCACCAAGAAGTAAAAGTAAAATTGTCCTCCCGTCGACAAAAAGTGGACAAAAAAGGAAACTCCCCCTAGAAACCTGTGGACAATTTTGTGAGCTCACGTGCTCACAAAATTATCCTCCCTCCGATATAGGAATACAAATAAAAATAACCTCACAATTTCAAAAAGAGACGCATCTCAGGGAACGCTACTAGCAGAAGCGCTACTTCTTTTTTACGATTTTCTTCACAGATTCCCAAATCATGGTAACAAGAATTTGTTCTACGAAATACTGGAAAAGGACGGTCTTGATCTTGACCGTAGCACTGTTGACCATCTCCATGCATCACCTTTCTGGCTTGTTGACGACTTATCAAGCAAGAGTGAATATCCAAATCCAATCGATACATTCATCGTATGACAGTGTTTTGAATCCAGATCAGAACTACTTGAAGAATGAAACCACCTCTTCTTTATCAAGTGCCGTTGTTGTCGAAGGAAATCACAAGGCCATGCATTTGACTCAACCCAGGGAAGTAGGACTCATGTCTATGAAGAGCAGCGCTTCCCCTAGTTCACGAACAACTCAAGCTCATGCATCTGTCCCCTGCTACATTCTTGTTGAGAATGGAGGTGTTGACTGGCATTATGAGCTTCTTGAAAGCACTGTGCTGCATTACCCACTGCCTTGGAAGTTACTCAATTGCAGTCCTGCCGAGGACAATCCTGTTCTTTTTGATTTCTCGGTCAAGAAAGCATACCAAGGCCAAAACAACGAAAGTATTGGTTGGAGGAACTACTTCCACCAACATTTACAAAACACCACGAGGCTACGTGTGGATGGTGTCCCGACACTCTTTCACCAACTCACAGATGAACCAAATTACCCAAAGAAGCGCCCTTACTACAATGCAATTATTCATATTTCCTCCTGTCCCCATCACCTGCTGCTCAGCAATAACCGCGATTTCTGTGTTGGGCACATTTTGCATAGTTTTGACAGAAACTGGAAAAATAAGACAGCCGCTGAGCAGACAACCTTAATTGCTCGTACCTGTTGGTTGAATCCGATGCATCAATCATGTTTCTTCATTCCCAAAGAGTATCCAGTCGTCTCTTCTCTTTCATCTTGTTCCGACACAAACTATCGCCTCAAACGAACTCTTCGCATTTGCACTAGTGGAAGCGGACGCTATCACGAACAACTTGCCATTGCACTAGACCAACTTCGCCCACCTGACGTACTGGCATACATTCATCATCGAAGCACAAAAATACCAAAACCATACATTCAAAGAAATGTGACTCAATGGATCAAAATTGTTCAGGAAGCGGACTTTGTCAATTTCTCTCAATCCATTGGAAACTGCGATATCATGCTCCCCCTGTTGGATCCAAAAGTTAATGCTGGTTACTTCGACACCAATGCCAAGAAAACCTCTGGCCAGATGGGGCTTGCTGTGGGTTACAAGCTCCCAACAATTGTACACAAAGAAATTTTCAAGTACTACAAGCCCTATCTGGAACAGTCATCAGTTTCTTACGATGACAACAAAAGCTTTGTCTCAGCTCTGGAGAAGGTTCTGAAGAGAAAGCAAGCAGATCTTGAACTAGCATGTGGTTAAGCACAAGCCATGTCAGCCCATCATCCTCATCCTTCGGAACCACCACCCACGCACGACACGGCTGTGGCGTGACCACATCTCCTTTGCATCGTCGTGGTGGTGGAGTCCAGGAAACGGTAACCGTGATTGTCTCGTTTGTTGCATTGGCAATTGTTTGCTCCGTGAGTGCATCCAATTTGACGCAAGAGTTTGAGTTTTCGGACGTGATGCCAGACGATTCCTATGTGACCGACTTTTTGGATTCCCTGGACGAGTATACCGCTCGTAGTACGGTGGCACCCTATGCGTACTTTCGTTTTGTGGATCAGTCGCAAGAGGATATTCAAGAACAAATGGAAGCCTATGTGAATGATCTTGTGTCCATTTCTGCGATTGAGGAGCAACCGGAATTCTTTTGGCTCCGTGACTTTAAAGCTTTTGTGGTACAAGATGAGACTGGAACCCTATCGACACGGGACTTTGCGCAGCAACTGGACGTCTTCTTGTCTGATCTTGTGTACTTTGACCTGTGTGCGGATCACATTGTGCGAAATGAGACGAGTGGTCACATTATTGCGTCTCGTGTGGAACTTCAAATGGACAATGTGGACACTGAAGATGTGAACGATCAAATTGACGCCTTGAAAGATCAGCGATCCGTGACCTCGCGCCAACCGATTAATACCGGTCAGTCGGAGTGGAGGTTCTTTTCCTACGATGGCATTTATGATATTTGGGAGTTTTATGCCGTATCGGTGGACGAGCTCATTTTGACAACTGTATTGGGAGTGGTGGCAGTGACGGGTGTAGCTCTCGTATTTATTCCCCATTGGACGGGAGCCTTGTTTGTGCTTCCCATGATTTGTTTGTTGTACATTGATTTGTTGGGTGTGATGCAATGGGCGGGTGTTCATGTGAATGCCGTGAGTTACATTGCCTTGGTCATGTCGATTGGATGGTTGGTGGACTTTATCTTGCACGTCTTGTTGCGGTACTACGAGTCGTCCGTCCAAGATCAAGCCGATTTTATTGGATGTGACCAAGCCAGAACAAATCCAGGCAGCGGTGGAGGAAGTCCGATCGATTGTGGGCGACGACCATGGCTTGTACGGGTTATTTAACAATGCTGGTGTTTCAGGACAGGCTGCAGACAATGAGGGTCTGAGTGTGGAGTACATTTCAACGCAGACCGTGCGTCAAATCTTTGAAGTCAACTGCTTTGGCTTGCTTCAAGTGACGCAAGCCTTTCTTCCCTTGATTCGACGTCGCAAAGGACGTATCGTGAGCAACACATCCATTGCTGGTCGTCTGGCAACACCATTTGTGTCAGCCTATTCTAGTTCCAAATATGCCGTCGAGGCCATGATGGATTCCTTACGACGTGAAGTCTATGGATTGGGGGTCCATGTGTCCATTTTGGAGCCCGGTATCATCATGACACCAATCATGACTCATTTCCAAGATATCCTCAAGTTCCGAGGCAAGGGTGTCTATGCCCAAACCGAGGAGATTGGCATGCGATCGGTGGCCAAAACCATTTTGGATCACAGTCAGTCACCGCGTGTCACGTCACGAGCCGTGGTCCACGCGATGCGATCCTCCATGCCACAGACACGGTATCTCGTGGGTGGTATGAGCGGTGCCGTTCAATTCATGATATCCCTTCCCGATTCCTGGACTGACGTGCTGGTGTGGTTGACACGCACCAAACTGGCCGAAACAATCACGGACGACGAATTGATGGAGCTTCCGAAACAAACAAGGTTGAATTCGAGCTGTAGCGTGTCTTCCATTGGTCTACCTGTATATAGCATAATGACAACATTTGTCAATCCACACAATCGTTCAGTTTTCCACGTTGGGGGAAACGGTGTTCCCGTATCAGCATTGAGTGTGTCGATGTGGTTTAACGCTATATATGTTGGTTACGAATCGCGCCTATCTATTGCCTTTGTTTCATGCTTTGGCTTCTTTTCCATCCCATTTCGTCAGGCGACTTTGAATCGCTTTCTTTCATTTCTTCAGACATGACAGATGGGATGTTAGTCTTAGTGACTAGCTCACCAGAGAGGAGATACTCCGGGCTGCTCCAAGGGGTCATATGCTTCCAAGATTTCAATAATTTCCGGTGGCAGTTTCTCATCTACCGTCCAGGGTAATCGAATCCAGGTTCGAACAATCGATCGTTGTTCCAGTGTCAATGGGACGGAACCCACCGCTTGGAGGATTCCCATCATGTTGGCATATCGTTGTGCCAGATCGGCGCGTGGTTTGCGCGCCGCTTCAAAGGCGGCCCATACGCGGTTCCAGTCCAATGGACCATTCGAACCGTTGTCATGATTTTCCACTGCCTTGTTCCGTAGTTCGGTTCGAATGGTATCCAAAAGAGCCGCGACACTTTCAAAGGCGGAATTGGCCCCTTGACCAATATTCGGATGTTGTCCATGGGCCGCATCTCCCACCAAGACCACTCGGCCACCCCCCTGCGATCGCCACGTGGGCAAGACCAAACGACCCACAATGGAGCGTTCAAAAATTTGAGCTTCGGGTGTCGCGGAAATGGCGGCCGCCACCTCGGGAATGGCTCGGGCCAATGGCAACAATCCGTCCTTGACACCGGGCAGTCCGAAACCACCGCGACCATTGTTCCCCGATAACGAGAGGGAAACGTCGGGATTGGCAACGCGGAATTGCCAAAAGGTAATGGCCTCCTGTGTCTCATCATCCTTGTCGTTGTCATTGGTTTGTCGTGTTTCTGGTGGGTGGCCACCGCCCCCATCGATAATCATGGACATCCACCGTGGTTCGCCATCATGCTCCAGATATCGAAGTTCCTTGGTTCCATGCAATCCGGGTGGAAGTTTGTGAGTCGGAATAATGGTGGCCCAATTGAGTTGTCCAAAAAAAATGGGACTGTCTTGGAGGTGTGCCGAATTGGCGCCTCCCACATTCGGGGACGCCGCGTCGGTAACACTCTTTGGATCCAACTCGTTGGTTGCTGCCGTCTCACTGTCCGACGACGACAACTCGTGGGCACGATATTGGGCATGAATTTGTCGTCGTGCGACGGAAAAGACTCCATCACAGGCCAAGACA
The DNA here is from genome assembly GCA_946965045.2 of Epithemia pelagica. NCBI lineage: Eukaryota > Bacillariophyta > Bacillariophyceae > Surirellales > Surirellaceae > Epithemia > Epithemia pelagica. Next base: position 2,178,043 of record OX337241.1, on the reverse strand, counting down.
GCCTTGGCACGAACCCTCTTGCCATTGTCAAACTGCAACACCACATGGTCGCAGTCGGGATGGTCCACAAAGTACGAGAGGGAACAATTCGTCACCAAGGTCAGAGACGCATCTTGATCTTGTTCTTCTTCTGTTTTGTCAGGAGTGTCATTCGTTTGGGTTCCAAACAGGACCGTCGCCAAGGTTTGTTGAATGCGACTCCACGCGAGAATCGTAAACTCAAAGGATGATGACGACGATGACGACGACGATGCGGATGTGGCAGTCGAGTTGCCCGTAGCAGTAGTTGTGGTTGGAGTAGTGGAAGCATTTTGGGGCATGATGATTTCCTCTCGAGTTCCTTGCGCATCGACTCGCGTCCCGCGAAAATGTTGCGACACACACCCGGCCTGGGTCAAGAGTCGGGGCAAGTCGGCATGAATGTGATGCAAGGCTCGCAATCCATTGGGATCCAGACCCACCACACCTTGACTGGACGATCGCAAGTGAGGAGCTCGTTCGTAAATGACAATTTTTTGCAAGTTGTGATGGCCGAGTGTCGTCGTATCGTTGTGGTGGTTGGTTTGGAGTTGTTGGAGTCCCACGGCCACAGCCAATCCCGCCAATCCACCACCCACAATGGCAAGATCGACCGTTTCGACATCTTCCTCATCGTCGTCTTGGATCTGGGACGAGTCTACGACTGCCAAAGAATCGGTGGGTTTGGCAATGGCTTGACCCCATTCGGTATCGGCCGTACTGGGAGGAGGAGACAAGCTCTCCTCGTTGGATGCAGTCGGATGCGTGGACCGTAGTGTCGTACGGGCGCTACTACTACTTGTGGTTCCGACCACGGAGGATCCAGGGGATGGAAATGCCATGACTCCAATTATCGATGAGCCTCCCAGTTGCCATGCTGTCCACAAGAAACATACGATGCGGCGGACGTTGGTGGAAACGTCCTGGGAGGAGGAGGATCCCCATTCGCTCCTGACCATGCTGCTGGAATCACGTGAAAGAGAAATACTAAGAGGGGTGTGGTTGTGGTTGGTTTTGTCAGGATTGTGGATGTGGACCATTGTCGTATCGCCACAAAAATCTTTCTGATGTGTTTTGAGCGACTCCTATGCGTTTCAAAGAGCGACTGAGTTGAGCCTGTCATGCGTCCGTCGCCCCGAGGCGGAAATGGACATTCTCATGGGCGCCCCTTCACCATTCTCCGCAACTCGCAAACAAAAACCTTCGAGACCATGGCGAACCGTACCGATCCATTAATCTCGCAAGTTTCGGGGAGCGATCCCCAAAACTTGATGGAATACTTGACACGTCAACGCATTTACGATTCCCGCTATTGGAAAGAAACCTGTTTTGGATTGACGGTCCAAAATGTCTTGCAAGAATCCACCCACAAATCCACTTCACACCAAGAACATGCACAAGGTCCCGTGGCGATTGGTCATGCCAATTTCTTGGCCTTGACGTTGAAATTGTTGCAATTGCATCCGGAACCCGACCTGATTGTCCAAAGTTTTGTGCACCAAGAGGAATTCAAATATACCCGCGCCTTGGGGGCCTTGTATCTGCGCTTGACGGGTCGACCGGCCGACATTTATTTGACCCTTCAAGCCTTGTACGCGGATCGACGCAAACTACGACGCGTCGAGGATCGACACAGCAGTTCCAACAGTAATCAAACGATTGGATTTATGGACGAGTACATTCACGAATTGTTAACGGCCACGACCGTGGCGGGGATTGCCTTGCCACGGTTGCCCCAACGACACGCCTTGCAAGAAGCCGGCTATTTGCCGTTACCGGAGGAAGGATTGGAAGAACACGGCGACACTGACGAGGAGGACGAGGAAGACGAAGATTTTTTTGTGTCGAGTGCGCAACATTACCGACGGGTACGACCGACCGCCTTGCAAGACAAGTTGGACCATCACAAGGGACCCTTGGCCTATCTCAAATACAAGGCCTTGGTCGAACACTGTCCCGCAGCCGTTCAAGTGTGGAAGGACCAGTATTCCAAATACGATCGACCCGATACCACCACCAAGACATTGGAGGAGGGCGAGGAGGAGGAACAAGATTGGACGAACCAAACCAAGAAAAAGAAACCAAAGAAGCCCAAATTGAATCGCTTGTTCAAAGAACAACCTTCCACCACCACACCAACAACAACATCATCATCGACATCCAGAATAGAGGACGATCGAGAATCCAAAGAGTATTGGAACAAGGAGCGAGCCAAATTAGGGTTGGCACCACTCGGAGAATAAGACCATACCATGCTATAGATTCAAGAGACATAGAGCTATAATAGAGAGTCTAAAAAAATATATACATGTATCACTTGCCTGGAATGGATTCAGGCCTCCTTTTGTTTCGACTTTTTCTTTTTCTTCTTTTTTGTCTTGGGTTTCTCGGTCAACACTTCCTGGGATTCCTCTGGTTTGCGTTTTTTTCGACTCGTCGTCTTCGTCGTCTCGCGAGTCGTATCCTCCTCTGTAGGCGTGGTAGAAGTGGGAGCCGCACCGGCAAAAATGGCATGCAGATCCTCAGCGGACCGTTGTTGAAATTTGGATCGTCGGACTTTGGCATGCGTCGACTTGTTGGTGGCAAAGGAAACCACGCCGGACGACGATTGTGGTTCTGGTCGTCGTCGTTGGGATACTTTCTTGGGTTTGGTGTCATGATGTTGATTCAAATCGGCCAAGAGACTGGAGAATTCCGCCACCACATGTGTCGATGCCACGGTCGTAGCGGTGGCCCCCAATCCCAATCCTTGCGCCCGTCGTTGGACACGCAAGCCTTCGGTCGACGTGTCGACGGCTTTGTTGTCGTCGTCGTCGTCCGATGGTTGTCGTTGTCGTCGAGGTCGTTTGCCCACCCCTTGTCCTTCCCGCCATCCCATTTTGTGCAACAATTTGGCACCCACATTGTTGGATTTCCACGCCAAATTCCGGGTATCGGCCGCCGTCAGGACCGCCGGGGACGACGACATTGGTTTGTGAATGTTGTTGGTTCCTTTGTTTGGTTTCTCTTCCCCCCCTCCGGTACACGTGACACACACGGCACGAGTTGCACTGGTCAAGCCGAATCTACCTACCTAGAGGTAGAGAGGAGATGTGGATCCGAGACGAGAGATACCAACACACACACAAGAAGGTGTCTTGCCCCTTTCTTGAGAGATGAGTTGATGCAAAAATGAATGGTGAAAGCAACCACCGAAAAGCGACCCGGATATTACGTACCATGAACGGACGCCTTACGGTCTGACCGCCGTTTCCCACGAGCCATCCCAGAGCACCATCCATCTCCCAGATTTTCATTTTTCATAGAATCTTTTTTCTCGTTGATATTCTATACCATGGTGGCGGCCGTCGCGACGGAACAACAGGCCAAGGCCGCATTGGAAGCGGCCCAAGCCGCACAACGTGCCGCGGAAGAGGCTGCGAAATTGGCCCAACGAGCCTTGCGGCAAGCCCAACAGGCCATGGATCAAATTGCCTCGTCGTCGCACAAAAATAACACCAAGAAGAAACCAGTGAAAAAGGACGACGACAGTAGTTCTTCGGAGGACAGCAGCAGTGCGCCCGAAGCAAAGGAACCCACCAAAATGGACGTCGACAAGGACGATGATGATGATGATGATTCCTCCTCGTCCGATGACGACGACGATGATGATGATGATGACAAGAAGCAAGACAAGGCCGCGATCAAAGCCAAACAAGACGATAATGATGATGATGGTGACTCATCCTCGGATGACGACAGCTCTTCCGATGATGATGATGATGACGACAAGAAGGCTGTAACCAAAACGGCGGCAAAACCAGCCGCCGCCAAGGACGACGATTCCTCCTCCGACGATGATTCTTCGTCCGAGGACGACAGTGATGATGACAACAAGAACAAGAAAGCTACAGCTGGCAAACAAGACAAGAAGAAGAAGGATGACGATAGTGATGACGACAGTTCCTCAGACGACAGTAGTGACGACGATGACGACGACAAGGAAAAGAAAGCCACTGCCGCCACACAAGACAAGAAGAAGGACGATGACGACGACGATAGTGATGACAGTTCGTCAGACGATAGCGATGACGACGAGGATGAAAAAGAAACAAAGAAACCAGAGACGAAAAAAGCCAAAAAGGATGACAGTTCCGACGATGACGACGATAGCTCGGACGAGGAAGAGCAAATGAAGACGGAACCCCCCTCCAAGAAGCGCAAGGAACCCGACACTCCAATGGCGACTCCTGTCCAGAAAAAGCTGGGGACCAGTGACAATGACAACGGTGATACTACCAACAAGAAACTCTACGTCCGTGGCTTGCCCTGGAAGGCTACCGAAGACGAAGTTCGTACCTTATTTGCCTCGTGTGGAGACATTGTGAGTTTGGAATTGCCCTTGCAAGACGATGGTCGGAGTAGTGGGACGGCCATTGTGGAATATGGTACCACCCAAGAGGCGGAAGCGGCCTTGGCCATGAATGGACAAGATTTTCAAGGTCGGTGGTTGTCCATCAAATATTCGACGCCCCTGCCAATCATGACACCCCGACAAGCCACGCCCAAACAAGAGGGCTGTTTGACCGTCTTTGTGGGCAATTTGTCGTTTCAAATTGACGAGGATAGTTTGCGAGAGGCCTTTGCCGAATGTGGTGAAATTTCGCATGTTCGATTTGCCACCGATCGAGAAACGGGGGACTTTAAAGGATTTGGACACATTGAATTTGTCAATACCGAAGCGACGGACAAGGCAGTCGCCTTGGCGGGCAAGGACGTTTTGGGTCGTCCGGTCCGTGTCGATTATGCCAATGATCGACGCCAAAGTGGTGGTGGTGGTGGATTTCCCAGTTCGGGTGGTGGTGGCCGTGGTGGTGGCGGTGGTGGTGGTGGTCGAGGGTATATGCGAAATGGTGGTGGTGGTGGTCGAGGGTTTGGTGGCGGTCGAGGAGGACGAGGGGGCGGACCACCATCTTCGGCCAAGGCCAAGAAAAGTGGTGGGATTGCTGAATTTTCGGGTACCAAAATAACATTTGATTAAACTAACTACAAGGACTACATATAGTGCTTGGGAGATCTCGTGGCATGGTTCTCGGGGAAACGACGTAGGATACTAGTATGGCGGCTAGGAGGATTGTCGAGCCTTGCATCTCTATGCCCGGTAGAAATGGGGCAACCCAAGGAGAATGGTACTAAAAACCGCTCGACAAAATAAAACTAAGACACCTCTGGAAGGACAAGTCCGAGCATAAGAGACAACAAGGACGACAACATTCAAGGCTATATTCTATTCCAACGTTCACCATTCAATTTCCTACTCTAGAGAACAGTCAACCTGGTGTTGGAGCGATCTAGCAAGGTCATTCCACATGGTCCAGTTTGGGAGCGTTGTAAACACAGTTTGTTGGATCGTCGTGTGGGTTGGCGAGTGTGTGTCTATTCCCCAAAACTAAGTTACCAAAAGGCTCCATTGCTGTTGCTGGGACTGTTGTTGCTATTGGATGACGACGACGACGATGACACATCCTTGGCTTGCCATCCTCGTTGTCCGCCTTCGCAATAGGGAACGACGCGACACACAATGTCGCGGACTTGCAATTGTCGTCCCAGCGACAAACATTCCTCACGGGGCCACGTGCCCAAACAACTCAAGCCTTGCAATTTGGCAAATTGGGCTTGTTCGACCGCTTCCAAGGCGGGCATGTTGATGACATATTCCAAGGTGGAACTGACATAGGGGACGGTCACTTTGGGTTTTTCAAACGTACTGCCCAATAACAAAATGTGAAAGGGATCTTCCATCTCGCGACTTTCATTGGGATCCATCAAGTATTCCAAATCGTCGTAATTGTCGTCGTCGTTCTTGTCATCGTTGAAGTCGTCGTCGTCGTCAAACTCTCTGGGTCGTCGTCTGGTACGATCATTGGTGCCCTGTTTGCGATCGGTGCGTTCTCGTGTGGGTGGTTCCACAGTGGCTGGACCCGCCATGGACAAGCATGTTGTGGTGGTGGATCGGGAGTTCGTTGTCGTTGTCGTCGTCCAAGCATGGCTGGTGGTGACGCAACGCCAGACCCATAACAAGAACACAAAGGTGCGAATCGATACTGTCATTGTGGTAATCGAGAGGGTTGGTTGGTTGGATAGTTTGGTTTGGTGGGGGAAACGCCAAAGAAGAAGAAGATGTTGCAGGTTGCAGTTCTGTTGTTGCTCTGTGAGTTTGTTGTTGTTGCGTAATGTGATTTCTGGAACCCCAAAACATGGCGGCGGCGGCGACGACGACGTTCGTTCGTTTCGTGTGTTGGCAGAATTCGGTCCGACAGAAGGACATCCAGATTCCTTCTTTTTCTGCGCTGTTCCCACGAAAACCATAATATTAATATGGTGGGAATCAGTGGTCGCTTCAAGGTCGTTTTTTTTATGACGTCATGGAAAAGAACCCCCACCTAAAAAGGGGGCGTGTCGTTCCAAATGACCCCCCGACCCCCAGATTCTTCTGGTCTGTCACAATTCCAACTTCCAACATCCAAGCTTGACCAGGACGTCAACAAGGGAAGAGGATCTTCTTTCTGTGTCTGTCCTCGTGGTGCAAGGTTCTTGTCGATTGCTGTTTCGTGCCGCAGATTGTTGAGATTCTGGGGCTGTCGGGGAGAACAGAGGAAGGAGAAGAACGACCACAAAAAAAGGTGCACCACAAAACCTACGGATCATGACCACTCCTGCGACCACCAGAGTCTCCTCGACCAGTGTGTCGTCGTCCGTGTCCAGTAGTACGGCCACGGTGGAAGAACAATTGTTGGCCCTCTTGGCATTGCCCGCTTCCAACACGAACGACGATGATGAGAACAAGAATGGCTTTTCGACGGCGGCCTATTTGAATTTGGCCTTGCAAGCCACCAACACCAAACCTACTACTGCCTCCAGTACCAAGCATTCCTCCAATCATGCTGCCGACGACGATTGGCAACAACAACGCATGGCAGAATTGGCCTTGCAATTGCAATTGCAAACTCAATTTTGTCACGAAGAAATTGGTCGCATTGGAGCCGAATTGCAAGCCATTTTACCACGCTGTCATGCCGATGTGGGACGCATCGGTGTGGGATTGCAAGCCTTGCAACACGATGCCTCGGCTCTCTTGCAAGCCGCCACCACGAGTGGATCGAGTCATCGTGGTCATGGGGACGCGACATTGTCGTCGTCGTCCAGTGGAGAACCCATGGAGTCCACTTCATCGTCGTCATCGTCGTCCTTGGAAACCTTGTCCACTTTGCATGCCTTGCAAGCCAATTTGAAACGGACTCATGAAATCTTGACTGCCGCCGCCACGTGGGATACCACCTTGGCCGAAATTCCGCCCCTCTTGGCACCTGCCGCCAAGGACCCTGCCACAACGACCACAACCACAACAACACCGGCGGCTCCTTTGGCCAGCAACTTGCCCTTGGCGGTTCAAAAATTGGCTTTGTTGGAACAGGGCGAACATGCCTTGCGGGGCATGCCCCATGTGCAAGATCGGACCGTGGCCTTGACCAAGGTACGGGTCCAAATTTCCAATCTCTTGACCCCGCAATTGCATCATGCCCTCCAGTCGTCGTCCTCGTCGCGGTTGGGACCCTTGCAACAATGTGTCAGTCTCTATGCGCAATTGCACTTGTTGGATACCCTGGTGCAACAATATGTGGCCAGTCGACCCAAGGCCGTGCACAAGGCCTGGTTTGATTATACGGCACCTCCCACCAACGACCACGACAACAACAACAACGTTGCCCTACCACCACACCAAGCACCACACGAGGAGCATGCTGCGGGTCGTGTCTTTACCGAATGGTTGCCCACCTGGTTTGAATCCGTCTTGCAATTGTTGCAAGAAGAACGTCGCCAAGCGACCGCCGTCTTTGGAACAAGTCATGCCCATGTCGTTCCCACCGTGTTGGCCCTCGTCTTGCAAGAAACCTTTCGTCCCCTTGTGCCCAGTTGGACCAGTCGCTTGGCGACCGCGACGCAGAATGGAACCCATTTGGTCCGGTTGGCCCAGAGTTATCAATCCACCTTGCAATTCTTGGCCATGGCCCATGATACCATGGCCGCCTGTTGGTTGGATTGGTCGGAAACGACATCGTCGTCATCGTCGGCCGCACCCCCCATGACGGCCCGTCGTCCCACCACCTCTTCTTCCACGACCCAAATTCCCACGGGGGTGGACATGTATCAACGCATGACCTCCATCCTGGTTCAAATTACGGCTCCCTTTGCCACCTATCGCACCAAGTTGGCACACTTGGAACGCGCGCATGCGCAAACGACCCATACCCAGCAGTTTGTCCCCCTCGTTCAAAATTGCTCGACCCTGGTGGGAGGGACCGGCATGGAGGAGCCCAATGCCAACAACACGAACGACGACGACGACGATTTAATGGCCGTGACCACGGGGCTCCGTGTCGTGGTCCAAGAACACGTGGTTCAACCCTGTGGACAAACCGTGTTGGAACGATTTGAATTGTTGCAGGGAGGATATCAAGCATTGGACATTTTGACTGTCATGGATCAAGCTGTCGAACAACGATTGAACAGTGTCGTGGCGCAGTTGCATCGCATGAGTCACCACCTTTCGACGACAACGACAACTTCCAATGCCTCACTCCCGTCGTGGGCCCGCGAGGCGTCTCAGAGTTTGGACGATGCTCACGTGGTGGCGGCCCTCCATGTCTTGCACGTGGCCGCGACAGCCCAAACGGTCGTGACGCAATTGCAAGATCATGTCCGTCAACGATTCCAAACCATGGCCCAAACGAATACGACCGTCGTGGCCCGCGAAACCGAAGTTGCGGCCGAACGGGAACGACAGGAGCAAGCCGCGGCCGCTGCTGACCAAGAGTCGGCCCCCTATAGCAGTAGCAGCAATATGGCCTCGTCGTCCTCCCCCTTTGTATTGCCCGATTCCTTGTCCCCCGTCGAACTCAATGCGTACTTGTGTCTCCACTTGTTTGCACCACCCACCAAACAAGGAGGCACAAACAACAACAACAACAAGACTGCCACCACGATGCAAGCTGCGGAAGCGGCCGTGTCGGTCATGCAACGATTGAGTGGAACCAATGCGGATACTGCTCCTTCCTCGACGGCAGCTCCGGTGGTCCTTCTGGAACAAACACAAGCTGCCGTCCAACAATTGGCGACGGCCTGTCACCAATTTGTCTTTGCCGTTTGCTTTGCCGTCCCTCAACGGCAATTGCAAACCATGGCATCCTTGTCCACTTGGAAGAAAAAGACGTCCAGCCCCGATGATGAGAATGCCGTCCAGGATTCCTATGGGACCCTTCCCCAATCCTACATTACACAAGTGGGAGAACACATATTGGCATTGGTGCAAGCATTGGAACCCTTTGCCTTGGATACACAAGCTTTGGAAATTGCCAATCAAGTCATGTCCAACATTCGTCAAGTGGCAGAACAACCTTGGAGAGATTTTGTCACGGCCACGGGCTTGTCTCCTCAGGAATCCTCATCTTCCACGACGACGACGTTGGTGCAACAACTCATGTCGGGCAAGGAAATCAAGGAATTTGCCATTGCGGCTGGCAGTGACGTGCACCAAGAGGACGACGAGGAAAAAGACGAAGACGAGGAAGAGGGACACGAAGGGGATCAAAAGGTGACGGCCTTTTGCAACGCTTGGTTGGATGTGGTCGGACTGGCTGTCACGGGTCGGCTCGTGGAGCGTATTCTCAACATTCCCCAGCTCACCGTCAAGGGATGCGAGCACCTCAAGGCGGATTTGGATTATTTGCAAAATGTCTTGGTGGCCTTGGGAGTGACGGGTCATCCTCATCCCCTCTTGGACCATGTGAGTCAAGTCATTGCCATGGATTTACCCTCCCTTCAAGAACGGATCCGACAGTTGCATCAGGAACAGAAATCGAATACGACCGGGAATCGCCTGACGGTTCAATCGGCCTTGATTTCGATGGAAGAACGGCTGGCTGCCATGAGAGGTGTCGGGTCGTTTTGATTGGCACCAGTGGTATGTTTTGGAAACAATCCAGAAAACACATGGCTTTGATTCTTTTCATCGTGACCTCCAAACTCGAACTACGAGTAGCTGCACGTGTGATGCACCCTTCTACTAGGATGCTGTAGGATGAAAGTTGGATGCCGATAGTAAACAGATCTTTGTGCACAATGAAAACCATCATGAAAATCTAATAGAACAAAAACACTAGGACTAGGAGCATATAGTATTCTCTTACAACTCAAGATTCACACTCATTAAAGCGGCAGTTATGATGCAGTGATAGAGAAATCAAGCAATTAGTGTTTTGTTATAGCTACAGAAAAATAGGGAGAGAGGATCAACACGATAGCGCTTTGTCAAACCTGAAAATGAAAAGTAGCACGGAGCTTGGATATGAATGATGATGAATAGGTACAAAATTGAACAAGAGATCTTGATAAGCAAAGGTTTGTTTTATCCAAGACCATGAGAGAAAGACTGTTACAATTCTTTCTGAATCGTAGGGACATTGATGCTTGGTAGAGCAGACAATCAGGTAGGTCACCAACCGATACAAGCTTCTCAGGGTCAGAGAAGCAAGCAAGTCGAAGTCTATCAGAAGGATAGTCGTGACACAAAAGAGGATGTGATAAATGGTGATATTGTTAGATTGTGTGTTGATTACTACGATAGGTCTACGTGAAATGTTCGGTCCTGCCAAGGGTCATGTGTCATAGGTTCTTGGCGGCAACAGGTTTGGAATAGTTGGAGTCGATTCATGTGATGTATATGACATGTATATGTGGATGGATAACATATACAGGGTCAACAGCTCTTGCTTTGGGTTGGCATAGTTGTTTTCATGGCGCGCAGCTTGTTGACAATTTGGAGATTGTGGGAATGGAAATATGGTCTCGCGTGATCGTGTGTCGTGCTTGGGATACTTAGACCGTTGGGTCGGATAGATGCCGACAGCGCTCGGATGTCGCTTGGGCGCGCTCGATGATTTCGGGCGCGTACGCTTAGGGCGTTAGTATAATGTCCAAGCAACGGCCAAATTTATGTCCGTTGTAATACCGCACGACCCAGTTTAGTCTTGAGAGTGAGTTCGTCAATCTATTCTCACTTTTCATGATTTGCGAAGAAATATAGGTCGATATAGCGCGAAGCTAGGGAACATAGCTCGAAGCTAGATGGCATGATGCGATAGCACGAGGCTATGTGACATGGGGAATCGATGAGATGTAGAATCTAACCACCATAGACGGTGAGAATTCTAACACTCCCCACAACTCGTCGTTTCAGCCTTGTCATCATTGGATTTGTTGAGGTCTTGAACTTCTCCTTTCCAAAACAACAATGGCTTGAGCATGGGCCAAATAGATACAAAATCCCAATGTTTGCTAAGGATATCGGCAGGGTTGGTCTTTCCATCTTTCCAGTAGAATGCAACATACTTTGCTGCGATGGCTTCACAAACTCGGTGGTATGACAGAAGATGGTGTCTCTTGGATAGTATGGAATGAGGAACGGTTGCATTGAGCACAACAGATCTGTTATCTCCGTACATGTAACTTCGCTCTCGGATAGGTACTCCAAGGTAGCGGAGAAAATGTCGTAATTCTGTAATCTGATCTATTGCTGTCCTTGCAGCCACAAACTCGGATCCATAGGTAGCAGTTTCCACCGTGCTCTGTCTCTTGCTGTACCAGTCAATAGGTGTTCCGTTCAACAAATGTAGAACAGCAGTGACAGATTTACCAGTGACTATGTCATGCATGAGATTGGCATCAACATAATGAGTTGTGGTAACATAGCGGCCAAGAGGTGTTGGGCAGTCTTCAGGAATACGTTCACTTGCATTCGAATAGACAGTGCGAGTCCAATCAAATTCTTGGGTAGGAAGACTTGAATAATCAGGCTCTCCAATCCTAAATCTGATTGCGCCTTCTGGGAGATGTGCAAGGTATCCATAGATACGCTTGGCTCTATCAAGATGTCCTTTCCTCCGAGCAGCACGAAAGCGTGATAGCGTCATTGTAGCGGTGAAGACGTCAAAACGACCAATAGTGATCACCCATTGGAGTTGTCCAATCAGAGTTTGGAAATGGCTAGTATCTTCTTCATCAAGGAGCTCAGAATCATCCAATTCAGGATGGTCTCCACCAATAAGAGGTGTTTTGGCTTTCTTGGGTTTCTCCTTGAAGATGCGTTCGAAAGTGTCCATCATCTTAGCAATGTAACGTCTTGGATCTGCTACTAGTGTTCCATCAGAATCCTTGGTGTAACAACATCCTAAGTGGAAATCAATAGGTCCATCTCCTTTGAGCTTGAAGTTGTATTTCTCCTTCAGGATCTTGCAGATATTCCCAGGATCAGTAGAAATAATGGCTAAGTCATCAACGTATACGGCAATGTATTCGTAACAGTCTTCTCCAGGTGCTTTCCTCATCCAGATATCCGGATCTGCTTTGCTTGGTGAAAATCCCATGTCGGTCAAAACATCGAATAAGACATCATGCCAGCGTGCGCCTGATGACTTCAATCCATAAAGTGCCTTGTATATAATCAGGATGTGACCTTCTAATTCCTTGAATTCAGGTCCTGCGACAATGAAGATTTTCTCCCCTGTCAAGGCTTCCAGATATGCGTTTCCAATATCTGCTCCCCATATTTCCAAGTCATTCAAAGCACCCAGGAATAAGGCAATGCGGAGGTTGCGAATGGAAACAACACCTGAATAGATTGTCTCAACAGGTTCTTTTGTGAGATGTCCATCTGCGACAAGTCTTGCTTTATGTCGTCCATCATGTTTTACGTCAAAGACAAGATGTACATGTATCTTATGATATCCTTCAGGTGCATTGGATACTTTCCCTTTAATGAAGATGGCTTTCCCAAAATCCTTGAATGTCTTGTAGGACTGGATCTGTGACAATTCTAATTCTGTTGCATCCTGCCACCTTGTGTTGCCATGTTGTTTATCAAGAGCGACAGCTTCCTCATAATTGCGTGGTACTTGGAATCCAAACTTATACTTGACGGAATGGTGAACTTGTTTAATCCTTGACTGTTTGGCTGCTCGAATGAGACGTTTGCTTGTTTTGACATAACGTTTCAAATGCTTCCATCCAGGTTCGTTGAGTAAACCATGTTTCTTTCCGTAAATTGCTACAGTGATCGGATCATCATTGGCGATGAGTGATAAAGGTTCATAGGTAGTCTCCCCAGTTTCCCAATCAACAAGCAAATTATATTTGCTCCCCTTGTAATCTGGATCAGTTGTGTTCAGTGGGCCTTGATGGGCAATGACGTCCCTGAACCTGAAAAGATTATCTCCAGAGGTTTGAGCTTGGTTATCTCGTTCGATATACTCCATGAGTTGATTATAGGATATCATCTCATCAACATCAGAATTTGTCTTTCGGTAGATGTACTTGACACGTTCTTCCTGTTTCGTTGCTTCTTCATTAAGATCAATGACTCGTTTGATGACACGTGCACGGTGTCGCTCCCCATTTTCTTCTGTGTCGCATAGGAATGTGCGTCCTATCATGTCGTCAAAATCGATCGTGGGCATTGGTTTGGATGGATCTTCACTATCACTGCAAATGAAGACAGTGTCAGCTTGCTTATCATTGTCATCCTTCTCAGACGAATCCTCCCCTGAAGGTCGATCCACATGTAGGTTAGGTGTAGTGGATTCAACACGGCGAACGGCAGAACGGTAGATGATCTGGTTATCCTGGGTGAGAATCTTCCAAGTAAAAGAATCACCAACGTTGTGAGCAAAACCAACCCAGTGGCCAAGTTTCTCATCAGAAGAAGATGGATATGAACCGGAATTGGGTTCAGCGGGGTCGACACGGTAGTAAACCTCATCCCAGAAAGGAAAGAACAAGAGATGAGTAATGTCGGGTGGGCGTCCGGAGAGAGCCTCAAGAGGAGTGCGACCGGAATGGGTGGGTGATGATGTATGGTTCAATAAGTCACAGACATACTCAAGGCAAAGAAGCCAGGTGTTGGCAGGGCAACCAGTGGCGTTCATGAGAGCGTTGGTCATACGTTTGACGGTCTGGTAGCGGTTTTCAGCCTTATTCTGGTGTTGATGATAAGGTTCGGATCGATACTCCCCAATAAGCAAAGTGCGAAGAATGTCTTTGACCTTTTGAGAGATGAGAGATGAACCACCATCACTGATAAGAGTCTCCATGGCACCACGAAACCGGATGTTGTCCTGAAGAGTATTGACAAACTGTTTGGTTGACTTGATCCCATAGATATCAGTAACCAGAGTATCTCGACCAACAAAGATTTGTGCAACTTTACCGCCATGGTCAACAGCAGGGGTGTCGGAGAAAACCGAGTCAGTAGCAACGGGTTCATGGCGTCGAGGTATATTAAGGACCGGATTGCGAGCCTTGAAATGTTTCTTGAGGGTGTCGTGGTCAAAAGTAATGCTACCATTACGTGTAGTGTGCTTGAACGTATTGGCAATAACATCTTCAGATTGCCAACCAAAGAATGGACGGAACTTCTTCCAGTCATACGCTTCCTGGTAACGACGGTGGACAGAGGCATGAAGCGTAGGATCATTACCTTCTGCGTCAGCATAGATAGAAAAGAAGGGTGCGTCGTCAGGTCCATGATCGTATGGGAGATCCAAAAGGAGATTGAGGTTACAAACAACACGATCAGTGTACTCCCCATAGTTGTCATATGGATGGTTCGACATACTACCATCAGTCTTGACGTGTTTCCAATCAGGATCATTGTCAGAGGGTGTGGGAGAATACGAATGGTCCAGAACACCAGGATCCCATGTGTCGGGTGACGTGAAGATGATCTGAGGTAAGGTATCCATGTCATCGTCGCTGGGGATACCCAAGGAGTGGATGTAGGCTAACCCATCCTTGATGTGAAGGGGTATAGCACGACCATCAAGTGTAGTGATGCGTTGTTTACCATCAACTTTAACAGATCGTTCATCAACAGCAAGTCCGAAATGCTCGAATTGACCAGGAGCATGGATAGATAAGCCCTTTCCATAAAAAGCATATTCATTGAAGATGCCGACAATAGGTCCATCATTGGTCTCAAACTTTGCGGCACATGTGACGACAGGAAGTCCAGTAAGTTCATGGTTATCAATACCCACAATAGTGATATGGCGGCCAGTCTTAGAAAGGATGCGCATGTCAGAACCAGCAAGTCCTCCATTAGCACCACGGTCAATCAATTGATTTCCTGGTAAAGTAGATTTCCTGGAAAACAAATAGCGTGGAACATGTCCTGCTTGTTTATGCATGTTGGCTTTGAAAGTAACCTTCTTGCTCGTCTTGGACTTGGCGTTAGAAAGAACACTAGTCAGGTCAGTTGCCGGGTGATTGATATCAGTCGTCATGGCTTGGTTGATAAATTGTGTAACCGGATCTGAATCATCTGGATGCTCAGGGACTACGCCAGGTGAGTCGTCATCAGATGCAACTTGGTTGGGGTCAGGATCAGGTTCCGGATCAATGTCGAGGGCATGTGTTTGCACTTTCCTCGGTGTTGTTGATGAAGGTGCTTGAATCATCTTGTTATACTCAATGATCAACTTGCGATCTTCTTCAGAAAGTTTGAACCATAGGTCACGCGGTAGACTAACCTTGGACGAAGAGGATGGAGATTCAGATGTCGCTTTGGTGTTGTGGACATGATACTCCATATCATCTTGTGAGGTTATGTCAGCATCTGTATCTTGGCCATATAGTGATTCATGTTGTTTGACATGTCGACGGCGACTATGAACAGATGACTGGGTTGCTTGATCATGGTCATAAGCTGCGTCTAGAAGGAGACGGAAGTATGATTGATAGCAAAGGGATTTTGCACCGGATTTGGTGTTCACCACATTATCCAAGATCTTGACTCGGCGGAGATCAGGTACCTTTTCTACAGCTTGCATGAGGAAGGTCATCCTGGTATGATCAGGGATGCGATCAGACAATGTCACTAGATTGTCTAGCAAACGTAGCTGCTCTTGAAAGTGTAGAAGAAATTGACGTGTTGTTCCGCGCCATGTGTCGTCAAGACGTAGATTGGAAATGTAGTTGGTTAAGCGGAGGACTTCTCGCTTTGCTAGGTCGGATTCGGTATGCAAAGAGTGTAACTTCTGCAATACGGCACGCGCATCTTCATCATGTTCATGTTCACGTACATAGGCTCGACCTTGGTCAGTCTGAATGATACGGACAAGAACGGAGTAAAGAAATACTTGTTGCTCTTGAAAAAGTTCTTCGGCATACTCATCATCATGGGGTGGTGTGTATTTGAAATTCAGAACGTTGGATAGGCCTTGAGCCTTAGCTGTAGTCTTGAATACACGCCAGAATGAATCGTAGTATCGTTCATCCTTGAATACCTCATATGCAGTTGCGTCGCGCTTAGTTCCCTTCCTGAATGCTGTAAGGTCTTGTTGAGATTGGGATGCGACAGTAACTGTGCTGACAGATTTCACAGATGACGGTGACTTCATTGGCAAGACTGGGACTTGGCTAGGTGGTCCCTTAGAGAAATCTGTGTTGATCCTCCAAGTGTTGAACTCTTTCCTCGTTAGGTTCATCCAGTCGCTATTGGATAGCTCGTCTTGAATTTCATTGGTCTTGTATATGGCCCAATAAGCCAAGAGCTTGATCTGCTGTCTTGTGGGGCCTTGTAGATCATGTGTCTATTTGTTGACCTTGTATTGTGTCAGTTCCTTCATGGATTCCTCGGTATTAGTTTGCATATACGAGATAACATGGGTAATGTTCTCAAAACCATGGTATTTCATCCACTTCATTAAGTAGTCGGCCCTTTCTTTGGTAAAGAATTGGCAGACAGTAAATATGATGTGGTCGAATAGGTCTGTGTTCGAGACATTGTCTTGGTTATCTTCTCCCTTAGGAGTCGTAGGTGTCTTGGGTGATTGAGGATCCATGGTGTTATTTGGTTGGTTCGATGTTTATTTAATGTGCGGTGTGATGTGGTTTATTTAATGTGTGATGTGCTGTGAACCCGGATGTACCACGTGTGCCACGTATGTACCACGTATGTGATACCCGGATGTGTGTTGTGATGTGCGACTCCTGGAAATTTCCGTTGATTCCGACAAATTTTCGCCGAGTTTCAACAAATTTTTGCCGAATTTTCGCGATTTGACGGGAATGTGTGGCGTGTTGTGCGACCAAGGGTACCCGGATGTGCGTTGAGTTTAAGTCTTGGAAAGGTTTTGAGAGGACGGGAGTTAACTATGAGTAATTAAGCTTCGGTCTCCGAATCCCCACTCTCTTCCGAATGATCAGAGTCGTTTCCAGGCTCAGATGGGGCAGCACAAGCAACAGGAGAAGGGGTATCACCTTCAGCCAGGTGGTTCTCGACCTCGGTACGCAAAGGGAAGATAGTTGCACGATGGTCCTCGATGGTATGGACCTCGTGGATGTAGGCAACGTAGTTATCTAGGCGTACAACGTTAGGAGGCAGAGGGCAAGTCGTCGCGTTCACGAAGTGGATGGTATTGTAGTATCCAGTTGGGCGCTCGAAGGTTAGGAAGCGGAGGTGGACAGTACGGATGGGGTTGCCCGAGAGGGCGGCCAAGATGAGGCGACGCCTCGGAGAACGATGAAGTTGGTCGTTCAGACGGTCAATGTCTTCTTGGTCGACGATGTGGGTCACCGATTGGAACTGGCGTTCGATCTGGGTCTCCCCACGGATGATCTCGGGATCGAAGGTCGAACAAGTTGGTTGACGGAAGTACTTGATATGATCAGCAATCAACCGGGTGGTACGACGGGATCGAGAAGGGACGAGCCGACGAGGCGGACTCGGGGGCCGAAGCAACGGCGCAGGGATCGGAGCGTGAGGCTGGGTTGGAGTCTCGAATGGGTTGCTGTTGGAACTGTCGACGGAGATGTTGACCGATGTGTTGGCTGCCTTCGGCGTCGGCACCAGTTCCTGCTGCACCAGGGTATCGGGCTGCCCGGGATGCAGGTTGGCTCGATAGATCTGTCGTACAGGAGTGATAAGCTCGTTAGTATCCATGAAACCACAAGGAAATAAGCTTTGAGACTGTTAATCTGTTACAATTCTTTCTGAATCGTAGGGACATTGATGCTCGGTAGAGCAGACAATCAGGTAGGTCACCAACCGATACAAGCTTCTCAGGGTCAGAGAAGCAAGCAAGTCGAAGTCTATCAGAAGGATAGTCGGGACACAAAAGAAGATGTGATAAATGGTGATATTGTTAGATTGTCGCTTGGGCGCGCTCGATGATTTCGGGCGCGTACGCTTAGGGCGTTAGTATAATGTCCGAGCAACGGCCAAATTTATGTCCGTTGTAATACCGCACGACCCAGTTTAGTCTTGAGAGTGAGTTCGTCAATCTATTCTCACTTTTCATGATTTGCGAAGAAATATAGGTCGATATAGCGCGAAGCTAGGGAACATAGCTCGAAGCTAGATGGCATGATGCGATAGCACGAGGCTATGTGACATGGGGAATCGATGAGATGTAGAATCTAACCACCATAGACGGTGAGAATTCTAACAAAGACATCAAACCTTCCTTCGAAACGAAGTCTTGCATGATGCGTCCAGAGCGCTGTCCAGTAATTCTTCCACACCCTCATAGTCTCTCAACATGAGATTGGGTTCACTGTCACTTTTCATCGATTGCAGCATGGCTGGACAAGGAACGAGAGAGACCATTCTGGGGGCGGGAAAGATGTATTCGACTTGAGTTCGGGCCTTGTCTCGTCCATGTGTTGCTGACTGTCTTGAAGAGAAAACCCAACTAATGAGGGACTATCATCGATAGTTCCATATCCTCGTAGTCGATGTTTCAAGACAGGAATGGAGTCTCCTTTCAAGACTCTCTTCTTGGTGCTCGAAGAAGGAGGAGACGAACATTCCCATCGCGAACGATTGAGAAGCCGCGATGGACAGACAGATGTCGTTCCCTTATTTTTCTTTTTCTCGTTGAGAACAGTGGGAAGCGTCTTTCTTCTTGGCCTTCGTGGAGGGGTGTCAACCGTCCGATCATTTGGTTGTTTCGTATGATGAAAATGAGTCAAGGCGTTGTCGACCACCGACTCAATCATCACTGGCATAGTGCCTCCTTTGGTTTGGAGCGATTGCCAAAGTACGTTGCAGTCGACCGTTGTCGTTGATGTCATGTTCATTCTTTACTATATTGTTTGATATTATGAACTCTTCTCGACGCTCTTCTCAGAGATCCAAAACAGATGGACATCCTTCTATCCATGAAGACTGCACTTAAGAAAAAGAAGTGCACTCCGTTGATGTCTTCTTCAGTGCTGTCAAAAGGATTCTTCAATGGCAGTCTTCAACTCGGAGTGAGTTGGTCTACCAATAAAAAGGTAAATGTGATAGGGGCAGAAGCTACCAACTATTCCAATGCTATTGTACAACAGTATAACAACTCCCAATCCCTTATCTCTTAGGAGTATCTCACCTTTATGTCTACAAAAATGTCTATTCTCTATTCTCTCTACTTCTAACTTCTATACCCCAAACCCAATCCCCATTTCTATTGTAAGTGTTGTAAGAGTAAGGTACGAGCTCGTGTATCGTCGATCGTCGTTCGTCGTCTATCGTCTAAGTCTAAGCTTCTTGTTTCTTGTTCCGGAATTTTCGGATTAATCTGAGTTTTATTCTGGAACAAGTTGGCATTAGGCATTACCATTATTTTTGCCAGAGTGGTTGGACAATATGAATGTTATTGATCGTTTCTTCTCCAGCGTCTATGTACGAGCTCGTACTTGGTTGCATGCACCTTAGCATGCAGCTTTCAGCTTCCGGATTGCTACAAATGGGGGCTATGAGCTATGAGTCACCTCAACGAGTCTCCTTAGGGGTCTTATTCATCAGGTTTTTCTAAAGGAACCTAGGAGTAAAAGGGGCGAGCATATCGGATATCGGTACCAATATCAGACAGTAATTCGAATTGATCCATAGCCGTGAGACTTATTCTTTCCTCCATGACAATAAACGTGAGAGCGGAATACAGAATATAGCTACGCCTTCTCATCTATTGAGCCAGCGGAGTATCTTAAATCTAGGTAACAGTTCAGATTTAGGATGCTTCTCTCTACGAGTACGAGTAGAGTGGCTCTCTAGGAGTAGTCCATTTTACAAGTAGACTGAAATGCTCTTGTAACACTACTTTTCTCTCAGTCTCTTCAAATCGATAGGAGTAGTCTTTATCAGAAATCTCGAAAGCCTGGGAGCTCTTCACAGTCTATCATGAGACCACGGTTCGGCTCTCTAGCATCCTCTACAATCTACAACCTCTCTACTACTCTACGAATACTCTCTCTCTAGAGCTAGCTAGAGCTTGTAGAGAGGGAACTACCTCTAGCTAGACTGACTACCTAGATCCTTTTACCGAGCGTCCGAAAATAATGACGATCTTAGGAGTACAATATACAATCATCTAGCACCACAAACCACAATCCACAATACACAATACCCCTCACTGATAGTATTGTTTGATGTAGTTACAATTATTGGTCCAACCCAGGGACAGGTAACAGGTGATGGTTGGGACTTATCTCCCGGAACCCGGAACCTGCTACTGCTACCTCTAGAGTGCTGCTACCTACTGCTACTCCTCTAGTATAGCTAGTCCCAGAGGTAGCTCCGAGAACTAACGACTCGAAATCCCCCGGACCCGGAAGCCAGCTACCTCTTGCAGAGCATGGATAGATTTCCAACCTAAAAGTCCACATCACCTTCCTAGTAAGATCAGACGATGATTTATTGCTCAAATTAACTCAGCAAGGGATTCTTCCACCTCGGATAGTCGTATATTAATTGAAAATGTAGGAGATGACAATGTATCCAAGAATCATCAAATAAAAACCCATGTTGGACGATTTTCCAGATCCATCCGATTGAAGTTGTTGCACTGCCTGAGCGACGGTGCTATTGGATGTTTTCAATCTCTCCTGCAGCTCCTTGATTTTCCCCGTGGGGGTGGCACCGGCAGCACCAGTTGGTGCCGAACTGGTACCATCCGTGGCCAACCGAGGAGCGGACCCTCCGCCACCGCCACCACCTCCATGCGTTTGAATGGTTTGGACTCCAATTTGAATGTCTCGCAAAACGAGCAAAATATCCTTGTTTTGTTCTTGCAAGGCCAAGAGAAGTTGTCGCGTTTGCGCATCCATGTCCACGTAGAGAAACGCCCCCAGTGATCGACATCCATTTAAAAAGGCCGGAAAGAGTGATTTCAATAACCAAACAAAGTCGTATTCTGTGGTTTGAGGCATGAACCATGAAGGAAAGGGGTTGGTTCTCGACGTCATGAGCACTACTTCGACCACAAGCATGGCAATGAGACCAGTAAATATCCAATTTCGGGCTTCCCCGCTGCCCTTTCCCAAGGTTAACATAAAAGCCATCATTCCATACGAAATGTAGTAAATGGCCACCTCCACCAAAAAGCTCATTTCATCGTAATTTTTATTGCTTCGAACTCCTTCCGCTCCAAATTTGTTGTAGACATCTCGATATTGCAAATCCATGAGAACATCATAAGCCTGTTTCACCGCATCAAATTGATCCGACGCATCCGGGCTGGGATTTTTATCGGGATGCAGTTGCAAACTGAGCTTTTTGTAGGCCCGCTTGATTTCGAGCGGACTCGATGATCTCGTTACACCGAGGAGTGAATAATAGTTGGGGCCCCGTTGTTGCATTTCCAAACCTGATTGACACATTGTAATACAAAAGGGTGTATCAAAATGACGTGAGGTCCAACGACATGTTAAGATCCACAAATGGAAAACAAACATCTATCCAGCCATTCGGCATAGTGACGTACCTGTCTTGATGGCGGCAAGAGCGGTAAGAAACGCAATCGCATAGAGAATCGACTTTTTTCGTTCAAATCGACCCGGTCGAAGGATCCACGCCGTAATGGGATGAACAATAAAGGCGTAGAAAAAGAATCCAGCCAAACCGGAAAAGTCGTCGCTTCCCACATCGGCGTTTTGTTCACTCATGGCCAATCTTCTTGTTGCTGTTGTTGTTGTTTAATGAGTCCTTGTCTTGGTCGATCCGATTCCTTGTCGCCTCTGTTGTAGAGATCTCTTGCCAGCCTGTCGCACGAACGAGATGGCATCACGCTCACATGGCGTCCTTCGTGTGTTGGCAGTTGTACGGCAGCAAAAGAAATTCCAGGTGGAACCTCATCAAGTAGAGATTACAAATGCGACTGTTGTGCCGCAATCGTTTTCAAAGAACCTCCGGTAGCATGGGTAACTATATTTCGAGGCTTTCTAGACGATGGCGAGTTTTCGCAATTCGATGACGAAGACAGCTGATGGTTTGCCGACCATGCCCATCATAGATTCACTCGTTGGTTATGTGGAAATGGGCCCATTGACGTCCCATGTAGGTGAGGGTGCCAGTTTGTGTGTACGGAGAGCGCAGGTAAGAACGATGAACCATAGTATCGTAAAAGCTTTTTGTTATACTTCGGTTATAGTTAGTTGTATTGTACAATGGTTGTGACACAACGCGTAATACTTGCTTACAAGCATGGGTCTTGATTTTCATTTTCATCTTTTCATTAAATCACACATGCAGACCTCTAAAATCCTTTGCCAATGTATCCCTTGCCCTTGGATGGGTATCCCTTGCCAATGTATCCCTTACCCTTGGACGGGTATCCCTTGCCCTTGGACGGGTATCCCTTTCCTTTCGATGGATATCCTTTTCCTTTCGATGGGTATCCCTTGGTAGGATAACCATATCCCTTTCCTTTTGATGGGTATCCCTTGCCCTTGGATGGATAGGCGTATCCCTTTCCTTTTGATGGGTATCCCTTGCCCATGGTAAAGATGGTGCCCTTTCCTTTTCCAGCATATCCCTTACTGGGGTAGCCTTTTCCTTTGGATGGGTAGTAGCCTTTTCCCTTGGAGTAGTATCCTTTTCCTCGACTGCTGCTGTCCTTCTTTCCATGTCCCTTGCCGTAGCCCTTTCCATATCCCTTGCCGTAGCCCTTGCCCTTGCCGTAACCCTTTCCTTTTCCTTTGCCCTTGGCGATGGGGCCAGATGGGATGGTTAGAACTTGATCAATAAAATGAAAGATACCATTGTTTGCCAAATTGTCGGCGGAAACCACAACGGCTTGTCCATTCACAGTCACCAGCGATGGAGCTCGTTCAAGAATCAGCTTTTGTTTCTGCACGGATCGCTTGGCACTTCGTCCAATCGGAATGCTGAAGGAGGGAATCACACTATTGACGGTATGGTAAAGAAGAAGATCCCGCAAACTCTGTCTTCCGGCCGGAGAAAGCAGAAAGGAAACCGTAGCAGGGTCAAGGCTCGCAAAAGCTTCCTCGGTGGGGACAAACACAGTGATTCCGAATTGGGAATTGTAAAAGTCAACGAGACCCGCAGCTTCCACAAGTGTGGCAAAGGTAGAGTTGACGCCAACCAAGGCTTCGTAGACGGAAACGCTCAAGAATTGTGCTTCAAGAACATCGTCAAGCTTGTGCAAGACGCCATTCAAAGCCACTGTTTCACCTCCCACCACATTGGCTGTACCCAAAATCACGGATGGCTCAAAGGCTGGACCGTTTACGACGGTGACGTCTTCGTCATTGGACATGAGAAGTTCTTCTCCCGCTTGAAAGGAACTGGCTTGTCGTGACTGACCATTCAAAATGTGAAAGTCAATGAGATCTTTCAAATGAAGCAACCACGGGGTGGTAAAAAGTGCCGATGTGAGTTGGGGAGCGGCAGCGTCGAGCATGGCAAAGGCGTCGTCCGTGGGTCCAAAGACTGTCAAACTGGCGGTCCTGTCCGCCAAGAGACCAGTGTTTCCTGTCAAGACAAGAGCCTGGTTAAAGACGGTCAAATCTGGATCGGTTGCGACTTCTTGAGAAAGGAGGGAGTTCTGGCCCTGAACCAAAGATGCTACCGCGAGGGTAGAAAGGAAATAAAGTGCCTTGGATAACATGGTGGAGGTAGTTGATGATCTCTTGTTGGTTCTTGTTGTCGTTCTTCTGTCTTTTCTTCTTCTTGTTGCTGCTTTGAACCGTTTGACTTTTTGCCTCGTTTGGATTTGTGAGATGATGGAGTTGGTGACGAGGAAGAGAGGCCAATAGCCATGTCCCGACTTGAGAAGAGAGGTCGAAAACTGAATTTTTGGGTATGAACGAATTTGGGAAGGGTATGCGTATGCGAACGAGCACCATTTTTGTCCTCATGATATATATGGCGCATTGGGCTTATTATCGTCGTCTCGAGTTGTTTGCCGTCTACTAATGTGCCAATTGTGTATCTCTCAGAAATTTACGAGAACGCGAAACTTTGGCTTGGTGGACGAATTTGTGTGGGCCGGACGCAAACCACCATTGGGAACACGCTCCCCATGCGCGGTGTGGGTTCGGATCACGTCTTGTCGAATGTTTTTTGCAGGGAGGCAAGAAATTTGAGGAATACTTGGCCTACTTGTATGTATTCGTTGGCCTTGCCCGCCAGCTTTGATTCTTGCAAGGAACCCAACTTCGGCCGGCGTGTGGCGAAACAGAGAGCAAGATTTTCCGGGGAGACGATCCGTGAACCAAACCATGATTCCCCCAAATACCCGACTGCTCATTCACGTATTCTGCGTCACTGGTCGTCCGGTCTGTCGGTCGAAGGGTTGGTCTACTGGACGACCACCCATCATGACGACTTTTTGCCTCCAAGGGGTCGAGGGCAAAGAAAACAGCGCTAGACCATGGTTGTCAACGGCAAGCGCAAGAAGTTCCATGATAAGGACAAATACTATCATTGTAAGTCATCAAAGAGAGAAATCATGTTTACGTCAAAGTCTCTGGTTTGACTGATTCATCCCATTTCCCATGTTCGTCTTTCTCTTTCGTCTGTTTGCTTTTCTTGTGTTTTACAGTGGCCAAGGAACAGGGGTTGCGTTCTCGTGCCGCCTTTAAATTGACTCAAATCAATCGCAAATTCCCATGTTTGGAATCCAGTGAAACGGCCGTCTTGGATTTGTGTGCTGCTCCCGGTGGATGGACGCAAGTGGCGGCCCGTACCTGTCCCAAATCGACGCACATTGTGGCCGTGGACATTTTACCCATTCGATCCTTCAAGGGATTTCCCAACATTACCACCTTGATTGGCGATATCACAACGGACAAGTGCAAGGCGGAAATTCGACAAGCCATTGCGCAGGGACAACGAGAACGAGGAAATAGTAGTACTGGCAAAGCATCGCTGGTGGATTTGGTCTTGCACGATGGAGCTCCCAATGTCGGTGCCGAATTTGGAAAGGATGCCTACGAACAAAACGAAATTGCCTTGCATGCACTGAAATGTGCGACGCAACACTTGAGATTGGGTGGAACCTTTGTGACCAAGATTTATCGTTCGCGTGATTATGCCTCGTATCATTGGCTCTTGCAACAATTGTTTGATCAGGTCGATGTCTTTAAACCCAAGGCCAGTCGACAACAATCGGCCGAAATCTTTCTCGTCGCCCGGCAGTACAAGGCTCCGGCCAAAATTGATGCCCGCTTGTTGGATCCCAAACACATTTTTGAAGCCGTGGAAGGCAATACGACGGGTGGAGGCAATGCCGATGCGACGCACACCGGAGTTTCCATTTTTCACAAGAATTTTGACAAACGCAAACGACAACGGAGTGGATACGATATGGAATTTCTGGATGGAACCATGCGACACATTACATCGGTCAAGGACTTTGTCGAGGCTGGATTCAAGGAAGCGGTGCAAATCTTGGGTCAATCCACGGGCATGGAGTTTGATGCCAACTGTCCCCATTCCAACTTTTTGCGGCATCATCCACTCACCACATCGGAAATTCAAACCAATGTCAGCGACCTTAAAGTATTAAACAAGGCCGACTTTCGGGCCCTGCTGCAATGGAGAGTCAAGATGCAAGAAGCCTGGGCGGCGCGCAAGGAAATGGAAGAAAAGGAGGATGACGACGAGGATGGTGATGACGACGAAGCATCGTCTCCCGATTCGGACAAGGAATTGGATTCCGACGCGGAAGAAGAAGAGATCCAGAATGAAATTTCCGAAATGCGACAACGCCGGTTACGAGAGAAAAAGAAATTGAAAAAGAAGGAACGAGCCCAGGCGGCCAAACGAAGACGCCAGGCTGCCTTGGGTATGGATTTGAATGCGATTGATATACCGGACAATGGCAAACTCTTTTCCCTAACCTCGATTACTAGTAAGGGAGATTTGGCCGCCGCCGCAGAAGTCAATCTGGACAAGGTGACGGACGACCAAGTGTTTGGAGATTCGGATGAAGATGTCGTGGTGGGCCAAGCGGAGGAAGAAGGTGTACCCGACGATGAGCGAGAACGACATCGACGACGGGAACGAGATTTGGATGAAGCCTACGAAATGTATTTGCAGAGTACCAAGAACGCCGTCGCCAAGAGTGGGACCAAACTGCAAAAACGATCCAAAAAGATTCAACGGCAAAAAGTAATCGAAGAAGCGATTGAAGACCAAGAAATGATGCTCTCCAACAAATCGGGAATCATGCAAGACACCATGGCCTACGCCAAATTGTTGCAAGGACCTAAAGATGACGACGATTCGGACGATAAAGAGGATGGTGACAGTGACGACGATGACGACGAAAGTGACGATGACGGCTTTCATGCCGAACCCGTCACGGCCGAGGTCCACGCTGAACTGAAGCGACAACGAAAAGAAGCTTCTGCCAGCAATCCCTTGATCCAAAAGTTTGAATTGGATGAACCATCTTCAGCCAAAACCGCTCGTTGGTTTAGCAATCCCCTGTTTGAAAGTATTCAAAAGGCAGCACATGCGGCCACGACCGAATCGAATAATGACGGGAACGAGGACGACGAGGACTCGGACAATGAAGGCGACATTGATGACGACAGCTCATCCCAACACGAGGAAGAGAAGGAGGACTCGCCAAAGAAACAAGCCGTCAAATCAAAAGCAAAGAATGATGACGACAAGCCAGGGACAGGTCAAATGACTGCCCATGACGTTATGGCACTCATGCCCATGACAGACAAACAGAAACGCCATGTCAAGCGATTAAAACAAATGGCATTGGATGAACGAAAACAGGCCCGTCGCGCCAAGAAAATGGGGGAAGAAGCACAGGACTTTGAAGTGGCACCCGGGGCAAAGCAAGGCGACGACGACGAAGCAGATTTGAATGACAATGACGAACAGTTAAAACACATGAGCGAATCGAAGAGACGAAAAGTGTTGGAAGCACGAGAACAAATAAAGGCTGGCATGGGAAAAGCCTTGACCGAAGCAAGTCCCAATGACGACAAGAAGAGCAACAAGCAGAATTCTTCATTTGAGGTGGTCGGCACAAATGTCTCGACGGGAGGAGTACTACCGGTCCGGGACGATCGCAAATATGACAGTGAACATGAGGATTACGACAGTGATGATTATGCGGAAACCTTGGCCATTGGTACCATGTTGCTTCGAAAAAGCAAGGAAAAGTCCTTTCTGGATGCCTCGTACAATCGGTTTGCCTGGAACGATCCATCAGATTTGCCGG
The DNA here is from genome assembly GCA_946965045.2 of Epithemia pelagica. Taxonomy (NCBI): domain Eukaryota; phylum Bacillariophyta; class Bacillariophyceae; order Surirellales; family Surirellaceae; genus Epithemia; species Epithemia pelagica. Next base: position 2,150,459 of record OX337241.1, on the reverse strand, counting down.
ATTGGTTTGTGGACGATGAAAAGAAACACTATCGTCCCCAATTGCCCATTCCTCCCGCACTCATGGCCAAAATGAAGGAGCAAATGATGGCACTGGCGACCAAACCGATTCAAAAGGTGGCCGAAGCACGAGCGCGCAAACACAAGCGCGCCAAGGCTAAATTGGAAACGGCCAAGAAAAAGGCTGAGGCGGTGGCCAAGAACAATGATATGAGCGATGCCATGAAACTCAAAGCCATTAGCAAGGCCTTGAGAGGACAAGAATCCAAATCGAAGCCGGGAAAAACCTATGTCGTGGCCAAAAAGGGAGGTCGGGGCGCCACCGTCGGGAACAAGAGTAATGGTGGCAAGGGTGTCCAATTAGTGGACAAGCGCATGAAATCGGACAAACGAGCCACGGACCGGATTGACAAGAAACGGAAAAAGGGCAAACAAAATGGATTGACGGGATCCAAGAAGCGACGACATCACAAGTAGAACGAGTATATAGACTCTGGGCTGCGGCCTTTGTGTGCCTCCTACTTGAACCAAACTAGAGATTGCCAAACGTGAAGATAGGAAGCTGTCATCGAAGACAGGCAGGTGGTCACGTTTAGCATCGAGAACAGGAACACGGAACTCCTATGTCCTCTTTGTATATCTGCATTCAGACCACATCGTTCATGCAGGCATCCGCACCACCTGATTTTTGTGGCGACAATGAGACAGACGCCCGGCGCTTGCACGTGTTTGTATCGTGTCACACACGACGCTTGGGCTTGGGGGACTCCGACTGGGGGTACGACTGGACCACATAATTTTAGATGTAAGGTAGACAAGATACGCGCATGATGGTCCATTCATCGCCGTGATGAGAATGAGACGGTATTATCCGGAACAAAAAGCAGTTTTGACACCTAACCCTCTCTCTTGATTCACAACAACATTGAGGAGGGCCAATATATCCGTATTCGTCCATTGTCAGCCAAACAACAACAGAGAGAATGAGGTGCTCGATAATAGGAAGACGGAAGGAAAGTTTCGCCTGGGTCGTACTGGTGGTTGTCGCGGCCCAGGTTCTGATCCTCAGATTTCTGGGTCTTCTTTCTCAAGTTGAGTCCCATCTTGGATCTGAGGGGTCCAAGCGCAGTACAACTAGAACAAGCAGTGAGAATAGCCCTCCTCTTCTTCGTCAGGCTCTACGACAATGTCGCTATCAATCCTTTCCACTGCCTCAAATGTGAAAACTCTCCTACGGCCCAAGTAGATGAGTTGGACTCAGGTGGCAAAAGAGATTATGGTTTAGATCTAGAATGTTTGGATCTTTTAGGGATCGTGTAAACGTCCCCAAAATTGTGTCGCGTATACGTTGTGACCGTTGAGCACGCGAGGCGAGAATGCTATTATTTTAACACTCCCTCTCGCGCACAATTGTGGTCGTCCATCCCATGACTTGTGTCCTCAATGGTTCGAGCATCGCTCTGGACAGGGGTTTCGTCAAGTAATCGCTCAATTGCTCCGTTGTAGGGATCGCGTGGATAGTGATGTCCCCTCGCTCCACATAACTCCGGAAGTGATGTAGCTTTACGTTGAGGTGTTTCGTTCGTGGGCGGAACTTATGGACTCGAGCCATCTCGAGTGCTCCGCTATTGTCCTCGAATACTTTACAATGTAACTTTGCCCTTGTGTCCGCGATGTCGATTCCTTGCGCCTTCATTTCTTTCAGGATTTCCATGAGTGGGATGGCTTCTCGTAGTGCATATGACAATCCAGTGTATTCGCTCTCGGTCGAGCTAAGGGCGATCTCTGTCTGTAGTTGTGATTTCCACACGACTGGGCATCCTTTGTATCGGATGATGTACCCGTGACGCGAGCGCGCCGTATCGCGATCGTTGTGCGGTTCGTTCTGGTCCCAATTGCCCGCAAAATCGGCGTCTACGAATACTTCCAAGCCTGCGTTCTGGTCTGGCTTAAATGTCATCCCCTTTTGTCGCGTCCCCAGCAGGTACCGACCTGTTAGGATTCTCACCGAAAACTAGGTGGCGAAACCTACAACTCATCGAATGATGCTAGTATTTTATGGCATCCGATGACATTTTCCTAAAAGTGAGAAAAGAATGTCGGCATGCTCGCGAAACTATAAATTTGGCCACGGCATGCTCGCAGTGCACGCGTTATCGGCGACCGCTCGGATATTAACTATGGCCCAACACGTGCGCGCCCAAAACTATCAAGTGCGCGCCTCTACTATCCGAGTACGCGCATCCACGATTCGACCTAACGGTCTATGTAATCAAAGCACGAATCACGATCACGCGAGACCATATCTCTGTTCCCACAAATCCAAGAATGCAAACAGCAACGCGCCCAGGACAAGACTTATACCACGACAAAGCAAGAGCTGTTGCATCCCATACATGTTATCCATCACCCTATACATTCAATATACACCAATGCCGGTCCACTCCAACCAGTGAGGACCTATCACACCAGATCCATGGCCGTATGCAAGAGCCAGGACTTCGGCACCGTCAACCACCTTAGTTAGTAATCGTCTCACAATCATTAATATCACCATTTTAACACTCATCTTAAGACTAACCTCTTATCAGTGGACCGACTGCCCCCACCCACGGCGGACTTCGACTTGCAACTCTTCTCTGACCCGTGGAGGATTGTTGTATCGGTTGGTGATTCGATTGTCGGCTCAGCGAGCCTTTTACCTATCCTAACTATCTGTCTAACCCCTGTTGAATCGAGAGAAGTTTATCAGATTAACAGTCTCATCGTTTATTTCCGAGAAGCTTTCGATGTCTCACGACGATTCCAACCTCTCTATTCGACACATCTTTCATTCCTTCCAACAAAGCGGGGAGGAACTCCATCCACCCGTGGCCCATCCGGGCGAGCCCTTGATTGAAACTCCGAAACCGACCCCGACTCAGGCCAGTGCTCCGAATCCCTTCCAGACCCCGGACCAAGTGGTCCAGCCTCCTTCGATCCCGACTCAACCTTCGACTCCGCCTCGCCGTTTGAACCCTACTCGCACCCGACGTACGAGCCGTCTTCTTACTGCGCATATCCGACACTTCCGCGAGCCGACTGAGTCGACTACCGACCCCGACGTGATCCGTTCCACAACCGAACGCGAGATCGATTTCCAGTCCGTCCAACCCGTGACTGACCTTGAGGACATCCAACGACTTCTCGACCTCTTGAACCAGTGCTCGAGACGCCGTTTCATTGTCCAAGCCCTGTTGGGCAACCCTGTGGAACCCATCCGTATTCGATTCATCTCCTTTGAACGTCCAACCAACTACTTCCACACCATCTGGATCGTCAACTCGACGACGAATCCGCTACCTACCCCGACTACTCGTCTCGACGAGTACGTCTCCTTTGTTCACGAGATCCATCTCTGCCAGGATTTCCGTGCGACTATCTACCCTCTCTTCACTCAACACGTGAACCACTTGTTGGAAGACGACGACGTTGAAGAACTAGCCACTACAGTGACCGATTCCGCATCTCGTCTTCAGTACCGAGCCGAAAGTGACCAAGAATAAGTAACTTTACGTAGTTTCTACACCAAACCAGACACAAGACCGAGTTCCGTCCAAGACTTAAACTCAACGCACATCCGGGTACCCTTGGTCGCACAACACGCCACACATTCCCGTCAAATCGCGAAAATTCGGCGAAAATTTGTTGAAACTCGACGAAAATTTGTCGGAATCAACGGAAATTTCCAGGAGTCGCACATCACAACACACATCCGGGTATCATATACGTGGTACATACGTGGCACACGTGGTACATCCGGGTTCACATCACATCACACATTAAATAAACCACATCACACCGCACATTAAATAAACATCGAACCAACCAAATAACATCATGGAAGCGACACCTCCCAAGACACCGTTTACTCCTCCTGAGGACAAGTCAAGTCATATAACCGACCAAGATCTCTTCGACCATATAACTAAAGGCATCTTTGGTTGTAATGATGAACGAGCCCAATCACTTCAAAAGTGGATGCGACATCATGGTTTTGAACATATCCTTCATGTCCTCGACCATGTTGCAACTGATCCTGAGGAGACACTCAAGGATCTCATGCAATACAAGGTTGGAAAGCAAGTCAACGACCTACAGACAAGTACAAGATTACAACTCAAACTAATGGCATATTGGTTACTACAACAACGGCAATTCCAACATGGAAAACTACCCCGTGCTACATGGATGAACCTCACGAGGGACCAATATGACGATTGGAGGATCAACACCGACTTTACCAAGTCTGGTATGAACCAAGACCCAGTTTCTCCTCTGAAATCACCTGCACACTCCGTATCATCCCGATCTCCCACTACATCCTCTACAACGTCTCAATCCATGTTAGATCTCTCTGCTTTCAAGAAAGGAACCAAAAGAGATGCAACAGCATTTGAATCATTCAAAGATGAACGATACTTTGATTCGTTTTGGCGTGTATTCAAATCAACTGCGAAAGCACAAGGATTGTCGAATGTTCTTGATTTCGATTACAAGGTACCCAAGGATGACGAATGCGCAGAGTTACTTTTCCGAGAACAACAAGTCTTTGTCTATTCTGTACTTGTACGTATTATCCAAACCGACCAAGGAAGAGCATATGTTCGAGAACATGAACATGATGAAGATGCAAGAGCCGTCTTGAAGAAACTCCATGTCCTACACACTGAATCTGATCTAGCTAAGCGAGAAGTGTTACGCCTAACAAGCTACATTTCGAATCTTCGACTGGATGACTCTTGGCGTGGTACAACTCGTCAGTTTCTCCTACATTTTCAAGAACAGCTACGACTTCTGGATAACCTTGTACCACTGTCGGATCGTATCCATGACCATACAAGGATGACCTTCCTTATGCAAGCTGTTGAAAAGGTACCTGATTTAAGACGAGTCAAGATCTTGGATAACGTTGTCAACACGAAATCTGGAGCCAAGTCTCTCTGTTATCAATCATATTTCCGCCTGCTTCTTGATGCTGCTTTTGACCATGACCAAGCTACCCGAACTTCTGCGTCTAACCGCCGTCGTCATGTAAAGCAACATGAATTTCAGTTGGATGAACCTTTTGAACCAGTGGAGCCCCCTGACTACCAGATCAACAACACGAATATCCAATCCGAAAAGTCCCCAACTTCGTCGAAAATCAGCCTTCCAAGAGATGTATGGTTTAAACTCTCTGAAGAGGATCGGCAAATCATTATCGACTTCAATAAATCCGTCCAAGATTCCCCGACAACTCCACGCAAGGTCCAAACACATTCTCTTGACATTGATCCTGAACCGGACCCTGATCCTGATGCCAACAACATTGGTGATACCCATCAAGATGCACCAGAACAAGATCCATTCGATACATCCTCTGATCCGGTTACCCAGTTCGTACACCAGGCTATTGCATCGACAGATATCAATCATCCAGCATCTGACCTCAGCAACATCTTGTCAACTTCTACGACAAAGTCAAGTCCTAAAGTCAAGTTCAAGTCTTCTGCTGATCACAAGCAAAAGGTTCATATGTCACGATATCTATTCTCCCGCAAATCCACCTTTTCTGGTAATCAACTCATCGATCGAGGTGCCAATGGAGGCCTTGCAGGATCTGACATGCGTATCCTTGCCAAAACCGGACGTCATATTACCATCGTAGGTATTGACAATCATGAATTGACTGGCCTTCCAGTTGTTACCTGTGCTGCCAAGTTTGATACAAGTGATGGACCCATTATTGGTATCTTCAATGAGTATGCCCACTATGGAAAGGGTTTATCTATCCATGCCCCAGCACAATTTGAACATTTCGGCCTATCTGTCGACGAACGATCCGTCAAGGTTGATGGCAAACAACGCATTACTACCCTTGATGGACGCGCATTGCCCTTACGAATCAAGGATGGCCTTGCATACATTCAATCTCTGGGAATCCCTTCTGATGACGATATGGATAAATATCCGCATATTGTGTTCACTTCACCCCATATCTGGGATCCTTCTGTACTTGACCATACCCATCCAGACCCCCATCAAGACCCTGCACCAAACTGGACATCTGTGGAGACTGATGGTAGTATGGAAACGTACCCCTATGACCAATATGGGGAGTATACCGATCGCGTTGTATGCACTTTGAATCTCCTCCTTGATCTCCCATATGATCATGGCCCCGATACACCTTCCTTCTTTTCCATCTATGCTGATCAAGATGGCAACGACCCCACACTTCATGCGTCTGTCCACAAGCTCTACAAGGAACAATACGACTGGAAGAAATTTCGCCCTTTCTTTGGGTGGCAATCGGAAGATGTAATCGCAGATACGTTCAAGCATACAACTCGTCATGGACACATTTCCTTTGACCAGGATACCTTGAAGAAACATTTTAAAGCCCGGAATCCTATCCTTAACCTACCACGACGGCATGAACCCGTTGCCACTGACTGGTACACGCGACCACGTCTCCGAGATTCTTCTCGAAGATTTGGTTCTCCCCGAGTTTTCTCGGACCAAACACATTTCATACCCCCTTTGGGCCGATATCTTTGATGCCCCCACTTGTCGTTATGACATCATTATTGGTCGCGATCTTTTGCGTCGTTTGGGCATTGTGCTCAACTTTCACACTGGTCTCACAACTTGGGACTCCGTTGATGTCGCTATGCGCCATCGCGATTCATTCGCCACTGACCAGACATTCATGTCTCATTTCATCGACATCTTTGCCGACGATCCCATTATTGGTGATCAATTCCTCTTGGATTCGAACTACGTTCCTACGGATCTACAAGATCTGATTGACAAACAACATCATCTTACCGATGCCCAAAAGCAAGATCTTCTTGCTATTTGGCAAGACTGTGGCAAGATCTTCGATGGCGAGCTCCGTGAATATCCGGACCGAACGCTCCATCTTCATCTCAAGCCTGATGCCCAGCCTGTCCATCATCGTCACTTTTCAGTGCCCCGCAATATACATGATACTTTCACGAAGGAGCTGTGGCGCTTCGTCGACGTTGGTATCCTTGAGCGCGTCGGTTCTACCGAATGGGCTGCTCCTCACTTTGCCATTCCCAAAAAGGATGGTCGTATCCGAATGATTTCGGACTTTCGTTCTTTGAACGCCCAACTCTACCGTCAAGTCTACCCCTTTCCTCGTATCGAGGACATGCTCCGTAAACGGAAAGGCTACACGTATTTTACAAAGTTAGACATCTCCATGTGTTTTTACACATTCCGCCTCGATGAGGAATCCAGCAATCTTTGCGTCATTACTACGCCTTTTGGCAAATTCCGTTACCGTCGCTTACCGATGGGTGTTAAACAGTCTCCTGACTTCTGTCAAGAGATTATGGAAGACGTCCTCAAGGACTTCAGCGACCATGTCGAAGTCTATATTGACGACATTGGCATCTTCTCCAATTCTTGGGAAGAACACGTGGACATCTTGTCCAAAGTTCTCCAACGTCTTCAAGACAAGAACTTCTCCATCAACCCTTCCAAATGTGAATGGGCCGTTAAAGAAACGGAATGGCTCGGCCATTGGCTCACGCCCACTGGGATCAAACCCTGGAAAAAGAAGATTTCTGCCATCTTGGCATTGGCTCCGCCAAAAACCATGAAAGAACTTCGTTCCTTCATTGGCATGATCAATTTCTATCGCCACATGTATCCGCAACGATCACATATTCTTGCTCCCCTCACATCCATTACGGGTAACAAGACCCTCGTTTGGTCCCCGCAATGTCAACGTGCTTTCGAAAAAGCCAAGTCCATGCTCGCACATGATGCCTTCCTTCGGTATCCCGACCATAACCTTCCCTTCCATGTCTATGTGGACGCCTCTGATTACCAGCTTGGTGCTGTAATCATGCAACAAGACGTTCCCGTCGCTTATTACTCTCGCAAGTTAAACCCTGCTCAACGCAACTACACTACTATGGAAAAGGAATTACTCTCCATTGTCGAAACTCTTAAGGAGTTCCGCTCCATGCTTCTCGGCTGTGCCGAACTGCACGTCCATACGGACCATAAAAATCTTACTTACGCTACTCTCAACTCGCAACGGGTCCTCCGTTGGCGGTTGTTCCTCGAGGAGTATAACCCTATTTTTCACTATGTCCCTGGCCAGGACAATGTCATCGCCGACGCATTGTCGCGTCTCCCTCTCTCTGAAGAGGAGGAGAAGAGTGTCTCTCCGTCGTCGACCTCCTCTACGGATGCCTCGCCGCATCCACGATCGCTCTATGATCATAGCGGACAACACTCAGTGTTGCAAGTGCCTCATGGCCCTAATGATGACCCCCGCTCTCATCACTCGCGTGATCCTGACGCTTTCGAATCTCCCATCTTCATGGATGAGGATTTGATCGATGTCTACCTCAATCATCCTCCCATCAACGCAAATCAACCATTGCCCGTCGATTACGCGACGATCCATCAACACCAACAGAACGATGCCGCTCTTGTGGCCAAGTTGACCGAACAACCACAGAGATTCCATCTCCAACCCTTCCCTACGGAAAACCCACAATACAACTTGATTTGTTATCGTCAGAATCCTAATGCCGCATGGCGTATTCGTATCCCAGACAGCCTCTTGGCCCATACCGTCAATTGGTATCACCTGTCCCTCAATCACTTGGGGTCTACACGTCTTCGCGAGACGATCTCTATGCACATGAGTCATCCTAATTTGGGTTTGTATTGTGAACAAGCCGTGGCTAGTTGTGCTACATGCCAACGCTCTAAAGTCATACATCGCCATTACGGTGAACTCCCTCCTCGCGAGGTCCGAGGCAATCCATGGGCTGACATCTCTGTCGACCTCATTGGACCATGGAACGTTACCGTTCATGGGCAGAAATTAACATTTCAAGCCTTGACTATTATCGATAATGTCACTAACTTCTGCGAACTCATTCGCATCCATGATAAGACGGCACGTCACGTGGGTCTGCAATTGGAAAACGCGTGGCTCTCACGCTATCCACGTCCCGTTCGTTGCCTTTTTGATCAAGGCGGTGAATTTATTGGACATGCGTTCACGCAAGTGCTTCGAAACCATGGCATTAAGCCAGTGCCGTTGACGGCCAAGAATCCTCAATCAAATGCTCTTTGCGAGCGACTACATTTGACTGTTGGCAACACTCTTCGTGTGATCACCAACTATGAACCACCACAAGATGCACAAAATGCTGCACTTGCCGTGGATACTGCTCTGCAGACTGCTGCGTATTCCACTCGCACTGCCATTCATGGCGCCTTGAAATATTCTCCCGGCAGCCTTGCGTTCCATCGCGACATGCTGTTCGACATCCCTATTATCGCGGACATGGAAACAGTCCGTCTGAAACGACAACAGATTGTCGATGAACGCGCTCGTCTCGCAAATCGTTCTCGTGTCTTTCATGACTACGCTGTCAACGATCGTGTGTTGCTCCGCGCCACGAATCCGGACAAGCTTGAGCTCCGCACAAGCCCTAATCCCTTTCGGATTACACAAGTCCATTCCAATGGCACTGTGACTATCCAACGTGGTCCCCACGTCACTGAACGAATCAACATTCGTCGCCTTGTTCCATTTCGTGAATAAATGGGTTTTAATGCTGGCCGCCAAGCTTTCCCATTCTTGTCCGGCTCGAACTCCCTAGGTCCGACCAGGGAGAGGTAGAGTGCGGTACCCCTATATGGATCCCGCCATACGTGTCACCACGTTCCATTCCCGGTTCGCGTTCTTGACACTGCGACATGAATCTTCCGCCATCTGGCTGTTCCTCCTCCAGTCATTTCTCGTCGCATGTGGCACTGTGGATTCCTCATTTCCCCTAATTCCTCGTAATTCCTAAAGATCACAATTTTTTATACCGTGTTATTTTACATGGGTATGGCAGCTTTCCTATAATTATTGCATCGGCACGCGACACCGGCCAGAATACGTACGACAGACATGCATTGATGGAAAAATATCTGTCGTTTTGATAATATGTAGAGAAAATCTCGATGGAAAATTGAAAATTTTGCCCCAGGCCCAGGCAGGACGTCATCGAGACAGAGTTTTCGCGTTTTCTTCGATGATGTTCCATTTCACACCCACTCATCATTATTCGCCTGATTCAAGCTTTGTTGCGAACATTTGCTGCCCAAGCATTGATCACACTGGATTCGAAACACCTCATTCGGTTACTTGCAGTCGACATAAGATTCAGATCAAGTCATACACAACAAAGTTTCGTTCTTCATACCATCAATTGTTGTGAACATGAACGATACGAAGACAGACAAGTCTTTGAAAACTGGGGGTGAACAGGAGCAGCAACCACAGCGAGAAGTGCCCCTGATAGAACTCGATTTACAGAATGTCACCTACTCTCCTCTCACGAAATCGACATCTTCGCTGTGGAGCACTGGGGGACAAAATCGAACTCGAAAGACGGTCCTTCATAATATCAGTACCAGAGTTCTTCCTTATCAAGTTGCCGCATGGATGGGTCCGTCAGGAAGTGGCAAAACGAGCCTTTTAAGCGTCGCTGCAAATCTGATTGACAACGACACAGAGGCCTTGTCTTCGGACAGTACAATTCTCGTCAACGGACAAGAAGGGCAGATCCCAAAACGATTGGTGGGTGTTGTTTGGCAGGATGATTTATTGCTGTCGAACTTGACTGTTCGAGAAAACGTGTGGTACGCCGCTCGCCTCAAGACACCCATGTCAGTCTCGAATGCGCAAGTCGATGAATTGGTGGAAACTACGCTCGATAATTTGAGTCTATCGAAAGTTGGAAATTCCGTCGTGGGCAATCATTTGCGTCGTGGAATTAGTGGAGGAGAACGAAAGCGTGTGGCAGTGGCTTGCGAACGTACGTAAACTATTGGGAATGACTTACGCTGTCGTTGTTCACATGGATAATCCTAACCGAACTATTCAGTTGTTGTCCGTCCGTCTCTTTTATTCCTGGATGAACCAACAAGTGGGCTAGACGCTACAACGGCGTTGGAGCTGATGCAAACGTTACAGTCCTTGGCACGAGATCAAGGTCTTTCAATTGTCACTGTCATTCATCAACCACGCACCACAATCTTCAATCAATACATTGATTCTCTTTTGCTCTTGTCTCGAGGACGAGTCGTATACAATGGTTATCCGAAACAGGTTCGGTCCTATCTGGAGACATGTTGCGCTGGAAGTGTAACGCCGCTGCCCCCCGAAACAGGGATTGCTGATTGGATTATGGATGTCATCAAAGAAGATGAGCAGAACCATCCAAAGGAATCTGAAAACAACGAACCGCGTAGCTTGGCCGACTACTGGGACCAATATTCGGAGAGATCGAAACATCAATTAACAGATTCAGAGCATTCCGAAGAAGAAGAGGAAGAATCAAAGGCTTTATCCATGTTTTCCGATGACAGAAGGAAATCTTACCGACCTTCCATGGCGCGAACTCTTAGTACCTTGGAGGAACTCAAGTCCATGCCCAAATACGACATTTCGCCATGGATGCAATTCAAACTACTTACCCAACGAACCTTGAAACAACAACGAGGAGAACGTTTGACGACAACGGCAGCTCTTCTACAGCTGGTTTATCTCTTTTTTACAGCACTGTTCTGGTGGAGATTACCCGATACAACAAGATATGTCTTTGAACGTAACTCACTCTTCTTCTTCATGTTGATTGCCCAATCAAATGGCGTCGTCGTGTCGGCTGTAACGGTGTTTGCCACGGAGCGAACCTTGTTGAGACGAGAACGTGCCAAAAAGATGTATGGCGTGGCAAGTTATTTCCTGGCAAAGACCGTTTCTGGTATGTGTATCAATTGTGGATTGTGGGCTCGTCGTCTGATTTAGAGCTTCATTTTTGACAAGTCATATTTGACACGCTTTGCTTTAGATATGACAAACAACATCTTGTTGCCGTTGCTGTACACAATGGTGGTGTATTGGACAGCAAACTATCGATTATCCTCGGAGGCATATTTCAAGTTTATCTTATGCTACTACCTCATCATTTCCACCGCACAATCAATGGGTCTGGCGCTGAGTGTGGCCATTCGTCAAGTTCAAATGGCCTTGGTTTTGGCACCCCCTCTAACTCTTTTCTTTATGATCATGGGAGGTTTTTACATTCCCTTTGAAAATATGCATCCAGGCGTGGAATGGGCTTCGTACTTGTCCTTTTGTCGCTATGGATATTCGGCTCTGATCATTAATGAGTACAGCGGTCGTGATAATCCCTGTGAAGATGATGAAAATGACGTTGGTGTGCGAAGTGGTACCTCAACGAGTTCCGAATGCCCCTTGCCGGGAGAAGAAATTATATCGTCCTTGGGGATTAAAGGTGCCACCGAAGACTTTTGGTTCAATATTGGCATGGTAATCATTCTTCAGGTTGTGTTTCGAGTAGCGGCCTATTGGATGCTGCGACGTTCCAAGTAAGAAGGGTAATGTGCGGCTGACATTTGGATGTAGAGAATGATGTATATAACTATTGGTACAACCGTATAGCTCTCATACAACGGTGCAAAAGACAGGCCATGGTTGCCATGTCCGTCCTATTACAAGACGCCTTGCCTCATCATGCTTTGAGAGGTCAGGACAATGACGAGAATTTCCCATATCATGAATTGGACAGTGGTACCCCGACCCAAAATCCATAGAGCCAGAACGTCATTGAAAAATGCAACGGCATTTGTTGCCATGGCCGCCCCCAACATGTACAAGAACGTACATGTCATGGCGTTCGATCTAGCCTGGGAACGAAAGGTACTCGGGCTGAACCTCTTGTAGAATTCCCAAAACTTGAAATTCTGTTGTTGTGACTGTGATTGTTCTTGTTGTTTGTGCAATCGACGGGCATTGTGTTCATCAAATTCAATGCATTCCCGAACCAACGAGGGGACAAACCACAAGGGTGCCACAGTCCAACGCAATATACCATATGCTACAGCTAGCTTGACGATCGATAGGACGGCAAGCCAGACAAGTTGTGTTGCATTGGCTTGCTGTGTCTCCTCTGGTAGCGGAAGAAATTTCAAACATTCCTTGTAGGCCTCATAGACGGAAATATTGGCCCAAGCATAGAGCATGAGATTGGTCAAGGTCGACAAGGTCATGTAGCTTTCAAATACGACAGCCGGAATAATATTTCTCGAAAAGGATTCTAGTGCAAAATAGTCACACTTCTTGTTGTCCATCATGTCATCATCCATGACGGCGTCCAGAAACGACGTGTCTTGGATATCGTCCTCGTCCAGACATTCGGAAAAAGAGGTGGAAGACCGGGGCGACACTATCGAGACGATGGACTTGTCGAGTGTCATGGCATTATTTTGTTTTTGCGATGAATCCAAGTTCGTGTCTTTTTCTTCTTTCTTCTCTTCCTCCTCTTTCGCATCGTCGTGGTTTTGCTGCTTGCTAGTTTCGACGGGATCCAATCCAACCGGTGCCACAACATGAACGGCCGGAGGAACCACGGTGGGAGGCAAACGAGATGGTTTGCGTTGCACCAAATCTGTTCCTTTCTCCTCCTTGCTGTTGTTGTCTTTCTCCAGTACCTGTAACAACAATTGTTGACGTTCCAAACTCCGAACCTGCAATTCACGTTCCCACAAACACGAGGACAGTTGAGACTGTTTTGTGGTATCTAGTTTTGAACAAAGACGCCACCAAGCCTTGGTGCGATTATGATAGGCACGTTCTTGTCGATCCCATTCTTTTTGAAACGAAATACAAACGTTTTTCGGGTCGTCGTGGAGAACGCTCTCGGAAGAAGAAGACGACGAAGAAGATGATGACGACGAAGAAGAAGAGCTGGAGTCATCATCCGATTCGTCATCGCTGTCGTCCCATTCACTTCGGTCATCTGGATAGGAAAGAATGGAATCTTCCTCGTCGTCGGTCTCTACATCATCACCTTGCATCCCCTCCTCTTCTGCAACCATCGAGGGGTGTTGCAGGGTTGCTGTGGTTGTCTGCATCCTGGATGAAACGAAGTACCCGTAGTCCGGGTTGTATGTGTGTTGATGAAGATACCACGGACAACAGCGGCTTTTACGCTTTGGCACGATCTTATAGCTTCACGAGTTGATCCGAAGCCTATAAGATACTTAAAGCACGTGCAGCGTGCACCCCGTTACCTTTATTAATAATTTCTTATTTACGTCCGTTGAAATTAATGGAATTTAACACATCTCGCACGCTTCCACCTGTTTAATAGAACATGGACACATGCGCCCTATTTAATAGAGCGCTCACACGAGCCGTGCTTGCTGGCGCACGCTCGGGCGCAGGCCACATCCATCGGTCGCGATTCTCCAGTCCAGTCTGTCCCATGACACGGACAATGACAAAAACAACCCGAAAACAAGAACAAATCGACGACGAAGACGACCATCCCCAATAGAGACCAACCACAAGTAGCCGCCCTCCCGTCGGTAACCTGGTAGCCATTATGATGGTGCACCGGCCGCGGAAACCGCCGTTCCACGAAACGGCTTTTCCGCCCCATGGCCCCCGCACGGCACGACCCACCTTCTCCCGACCACCAGCATCACACCTTACCGACTCCCCAACCCCCACAGCCGGTCCCAGTCACCTAACCTCACAGCGCAAGTACTTCGCGTCATTTCCTCTCCCCTTGCCGCCCCAAACACCTCCTTGCTCACCATGGTCCCCAGCCCCCACCACCCAAACACCCAACCAACCACCATCCCCCAGACACCAACCGACGCGCACCACACACACAAACACACACACCACTTCCACTTCCACTTCCCCAACTACTCACAACGGACACTCCAACCAATCCCGCAACCTTGACACCACTCACACATGCCACACCCCTACCAGCTCCCGGAACACCTTCTACCACCACGAACCCCCAATTCTGACCCCAACCAGATGCCCGGGCAACCCATACAGAACAACAACCGCACCACGTTTTCTTCCCCTGACCCCAACCAGAAGGCTCGACACCACTCTCCGGCACCATCTCACACCACATCCAACCCAACCGACTCCCAACAGATGCCACCAGACTTCTGCCACCCGCCCGCGTGACACCCCTCGACACCCAAGAACAAACCAATCATCCAACGTACGCCCATGCCACACCCCTACCAGCTACCGGAACACCTTCTACCACCACGAACCCCCAATTCTGACCGCAACCAGATGCCCGGACAACCCATACAGAACAACAACCGCACCACGTTTCCTTCCCCTGACCCCAACCAGAAGACTTGACACCACTATCCGACACCATCTCACACCACATCCAACCCAACCGACTCCCAACAGATGCCACAAGACTTCCGCCACCCGCCCGCGTGACACCCCTCGACACCCAAGAACAAACCAATCATCCAACGTACGCCCCAAACAGACGCAACCTGACACCTCCCCCCAACCGGTACACTCCACCGCACACTACCCCCCAAGCCCCCATCCCCAACCGACCCAACCAACCCCTCAACCCTCCCACACGCAACCTAGCTCACAAAATCAGTTTTGTCCCAAAAACGTCCTTATCATTACTCAACTACCAAAAGCGCTCCTGATTCTACTCACCTCCACCATGGCACCGCCTCTTGCTCGCCAAAACCGCCTTTCCCACCAAGGAACCGACCACGTCCCCATCTCCACCCTCACCCCCCTGCCCAACAAAAACAAAAACAAGAAAAACAAGCACAAGCCCTCCCCGTCACCCACTGCATTCGACCATTTCAACAAGACCCTTCGCTCTATGTCCAAGCCCACGTCCCCTCCCCACCTTCAACGCACCCCCACCCCCACGACCGCCTCCTCCACCGCCAACACGACACCGTCTCCCACCACCACCACGCCGTCTCCCACCACCACGCCAACCGCGACACCCAAGACCCCGTCCGCCCCTACCAACACACCCACCACCAAACCCTCCAACCCCAACCCCCCGTCCATCACCAACCCCTACAAGACACCCAAACACTCCACGAAACAAGCCACCCCGCCCAGCCCGTACTCCTACCACAACGAGGACAACCCCACCGACACCCCCACCGGCATGATCGTCTGGAACGCCTACGTCCACCACGACCCCGACCCACAACGCGAACAACGCCTCCCTCCCCTCAGCGGCACCACCATCAAAAACATAATCGAAGCCACGTTAGAGCACCACAAGACCCGAGAAAACATCATCCTCCTCCAAGTCCACGAAGTTACGTACCAAAACACCAAGATCCCCTCCCCACCCCGACGCGGCATCACAAACTCCACGCCACGAGGCCACGTGTCCACATTCCAAGTCAAACTCCGCCCAACAGCCACAGACGACCAATTCGATCCCGAGCTTTTTCACGAACAAGCCCGCAAATTCATTTTACAAAAGTGGAACCACCACCACCACTCCGGTTTCACGCTGGACCCCACCACCGGGATCCGAGACATCCTCCCTCCAGGTACCCAAGAATCCCACCCCACCACCAACGAACACGACTCCCAACTCCGCTTGTATGCACCCGCGTGCAACCACACCGACTGTCGTGGTCTCGGCATCCTAGCAGGCCTCCCTCCGAAAACCCTTTTCCACAAACGCGCTTTTCTAGACGTCCTCGCCGCCATCCGCAAACAACTCCTCCCCTTCCTACCCGACGACCTCCACCTGACCGAGGATTTCAACACCCACATTGGCCTCCGTGACGGTACAATCACGGGCAGCCAATCTCCCAAGGGCCCACACCTCACCCTACCAACCCTCATCATCTCCGCATCTTCAACCGAGAAATTCGACACCCTCCTCGAAGCCACGGAAACATACACCGCCGCCAATAAACATGACCTCACCTACCACAACACCCCGTTTCACCTACTCCCCTTCCCAGAAAATCCCCTTGAACGCACCGAATACGTCAACAGCCTCAAGACCATCGAACAAAACTACTCGACATGCACCGTCGTACGCCTCCACAACATAAACCCCCAAGCTACCCCAGACGACTGGGACGCCTTATACCACCTCAAGGACTACCGAGGCATCTTCCCACAGTTCACCGCCCACAACCCCTCCCCGGAGAGCCACCACCTCTATCTCCATTGCAACTTGGGAACCATCCATGTCACCCCCGCCAACATCCCACAAAAACTAGCCGCATTCCCCACCAACCTCCTCCTCACCACCACCGCGACCATCGCCTCCACAACACCACCGACCCCTTCTCCACACCGACCCTCCTCCATCCAACGCACCAAACGCCTCGCGGCCTTAGCCAACAGGTTTAACCCAATCCACAATTTCGTCGACCTCACCACCCCTCCATCTTCCCCGACACCCGACACCGAACCCTTCCATGAACCAGACAACACGGACGAAACACTACAAACTCGCAAACGCCCCGCATCCCCACACGACGCCCCACTCCCATCCGTCGACAGCAAACCACCCACCCCGCTCCGCTCCAACCACTTCGCCGCCCTCGCCGAAGAAGATGAAGACGACAACCCCACGGATGCTCCCACCACTCCTCCCCCCGACTCAAACCTCCTCACACACAACACGAAAAACAACCCCGATGCCAACAACTCCCCAGACGAACACACACGCCCTTCCGACCACCTCCTACACCTCATCCCCACTGGCCACTTCTCATTTTCACAAGACACAACACACGAATTGGAGCTGTTAGATGACTACATTCGCAGTAACAACCCGACGCTCCTGACCACCTTCGCCGACCAAGTCACAAATAAACTTACCTCCTTCAACACCACAGATGCCAAAACCATTTGGCAATTCGCCCATGATCTCCTCAATGACCCAACCACCACCTTCCAGAACGACCCCCCCCACCAACGCGATGGACATCGACTCTCACCCCACAAACCAACACCACCCCTCGGGGAACACAGCCCAAAAATGACCAGTCGCCCCCAAACATCCAATTCCACCCCCTGCCCCTACCCCTCCTGCTCCTGGCACTCCACCCCCTCAGCCACTCCACGCCAAACAACAGACCAACTACGACTCCACCTCCAACAAGCACACCCAGACCAACCAACCACCCACCTTAGTGACCGCTTTTGTCATCAACACCAACTTCACCCGTGTCGACTCTGCAACGAGCCCAACGCCATCTACCTCACCCCAAGACACCTCCAAGCCCACGTCAACAAAAGCCACTGTCGCCAGGACACCAACATCAACATTGTTCAACATACACTGCGCCACTTGTCCGCCTCCCAAACTCAACAATGGCTCGATCAACTAGCTTTCCTGTACAATCTCGACCTCACACCGCCGCCATTCCGCCGCTCATCCTTCACCAAGCTCAAACCACAAGCCAAGCGCCTCTTTCTCCAGACCATGAACATGGTCGTAGATTGGACCAACCAAGCCTCCCTCCCCTTCGCCACCACTACCAGAACAACCCATCACAAGCACAACACAGATAGTGTCCCGTTCTGGAAACTCTTATTTCTCCTCGAAGCACTCCTCCTCGCCCCAATCCAACAAACTCCCCATCGAACACACCACAACGCCCTCAAACACCGAGTAGCCCAATTGAAACAAGGAGACCTCATCCTCCTCTACAACACAATCTGGCACCCACCACCTCCCCACCTCCACCGCCACAAACGCACAAACAAACACAAACACCAACAACAACCCCACAACACCACACCAACAACACCCACCCCCACATCCATGGCCTCCTTCGCACAGCAAGCAGCAGACCTCGGCAACATACGGGCCGCCCACAACCGTCTCACCGCCACCATGCCCATAGCAACACTCACCCCAGAACGAATCAACATCGTCGCAACCACCCTCTATCCACCCCGCATTGATCCACCCCACAACCTACGCAACCACCAATACACACCAAACCACCACACAACCCTCCCCGACAGTGTCTTCGAACAAGGACTCCATCGCCTCAGCCAAGGAACCGCCCCGGGCCCCTTCTCCGCCTCCATCGACAGCCTGAGAGCTCTTGGCCTCCAACGCTCCACCACACATCCAGCCTCAGACCGACCTTATTTCCACAACTTGAAAAAACTCTTTACCTTTCTCCTCAACAACCAGATTCCATCATCCATCCGGCCATACTTCTCTTCAATCCACTTTTTCGCTCTCCACAAGGATATGAACAACCTCAACAAACTCCGGCCCATCGGTATCGGCACTGCACTTCGTCGCGCCGCTGCCACCATCGCCCTCTCCCTCACCTCCAACGACATCGAACCTCTACTCACACAACAAGGTCAATACGGAATAAACACTAGCGGAGGAGTCGATTTTACCGCCCACCTCACACAACAACACATCGACCGATACATCACCAAGGACAACTCCACACCTCCCTCCAGAGCACTCATCCTCCTCGATCTGACAAACATGTTCAACGCATGTTCTCGGTCGCGATGCCGAGAAATACTCCAACGCAACGACGCCACAAAACCCCTACTCGCCCTCTTCGACCTCCTCTATGCCGCTGATACAAACAACTGGTATCAAGACCATGAAGGCAACAACCACACACTCAACCAGCCAGAGGGTTTCAGTCAGGGCTGCCCCTTAAGCCCATTATTCGCATGTCTCGTCCTGTCCGCCCTCACCGCTACCGTCAACAAAACATTATCAACCCGCGCCCTCGAACGAATCCGCCAACACATCACAGCAGACGATAACCTGGGCGGAGTGAGTCACACCGCCAGTGTCATGGACGACACGTCCGTTTGTCTCTTGCACGAAGATTTGCTGCCCTTTCTCAACGAATTCGATTCTCTCGGCAAACCTTACGGCATTCACCTCAACAAAACCAAAACAAAAATCTTGACCTCCACCACCGGCACCAGTCCCCAACCCACCCTCTCCAGCGTCAACCGCACCCACCTGCAAAACGCCTTAGCCTTCCTCAACCCCGACGACCCGTCCGCCGCGGAAATTACCGACGGAACACGCTTCCTCGGGCACCCAATTGGAAGCGACTCTTTCATCCAAAACTTCCTCTCCGCCCGCCTCGACCACATCGAAAAGTCTGCCACCGCCATCCGAGCTTTGCAGAACTCCCAAACCAAATCCATCCTCTTCCGCTCTTGTGTTCTGCCAAAAATTACACATCTCTTGGCCGATGACATCCTTCTCTTCCTCCGCCACCGTTCCAACACGCCACCCAACTCTACCATTTGGCAAAACTTCCTGTCTCCACGCCTCGACCAAATCACCAAAACCTTCCTGTGCCACCTGACCCACACGAAACACATCCCCGACCACTCGCTTTATCTTGCCCACCTTTCCTGCGCCCTCGGTGGCCTCGGCTACCCCTGCCACCGCACCACCGCCGTCCCTGCCCTCCTTAATTCCCTAGGACGCTCCCTTCGCCTCGCCACCTCCGAACACTACCCCAAAGCCCACACCACCGCTTTCTTCCCCCCCACGACAGGTCTGACATCTCCAACCCCATCCAACCATCGCCCTTTCCTCGACATCCACTCACACTTTGCTTCCCTCTTCACCAACACTTTCCCTTTTCGAGTCACCGACTTCCACGCCTACCCACCAGACGCCCAGTGTTACAATTCTTTCTGAATCGTAGGGACATTGATGCTCGGTAGAGCAGACAATCAGGTAGGTCACCAACCGATACAAGCTTCTCAGGGTCAGAGAAGCAAGCAAGTCGAAGTCTATCAGAAGGATAGTCGGGACACAAAAGAAGATGTGATAAATGGTGATATTGTTAGATTGTATGTTGATTACTACGATAGGTCTACGTGAAATGTTCGGTCCTGCCAAGGGTCATGTATCATAGGTTCTTGGCGGCAACAGGTTTGGAATAGTTGGAGTCAATTCATGTGATGTATATGACATGTATATGTGGACGGATAACATATACAGGGTCAACAGCTCTTGCTTTGGGTTGGCATAGTTGTTTTCATGGCGCGCAACTTGTTGACAATTTGGAGATTGTGGGAATGGAAATATGGTCTCGCGTGATCGTGTGTCGTGCTTGGGATACTTAGACCGTTGGGTCGGATAGATGCCGACAGCGCTCGGATGTCGCTTGGGCGCGCTCGATGATTTCGGGCGCGTACGCTTAGGGTGTTAGTATAATGTCCGAGCAACGGCCAAATTTATGTCCGTTGTAATACCGCACGACCCAGTTTAGTCTTGAGAGTGAGTTTGTCAATCTATTCTCACTTTTCATGATTTGCGAAGAAAAATGGGTCGATATAGCGCGAAGCTAGGGAACATAGCTCGAAGCTAGATGGCATGATGCGATAGCACGAGGCTATGTGACATGGGGAATCGATGAGATGTAGAATCTAACCACCATAGACGGTGAGAATTCTAACACTCCCCACAACTCGTCGTTTCAGCCTTGTCATCATTGGATTTGTTGAGGTCTTGAACTTCTCCTTTCCAAAACAACAATGGCTTGAGCATGGGCCAAATAGATACGAAATCCCAATGTTTGCTAAGGATATCGGCAGGGTTGGTCTTTCCATCTTTCCAGTAGTAGTTCTACATCTGCTCCGAGGAGTGAGACGAGGAGGGAGGCACGACGAGGGTGCCTAACTCCGAGAAGGGCAATAGGTCCGAGGAGTGTACTGCCCTATCAAATCCACGTTAAGTGGATTTGGGGCAGTACACGACGAGGACCTATTGCCCGCCGAGGAGCTAGGCCCCGAGAAGTGCCCCCGACGAGACTCACAACGAGGAGCAGATGTCGTGCGCTTCCGTTGCGTCCGAGGAGGGGACTAAGTAATCTTAGTTCTTAGACATTCCACATGCCGACAACAATCCGATATAATAGACCTACTTAGATGTAAGATTCTGATACTTAGGCACTTTCCTAATCACTTAGGCAGAGCTACTTAAGAAGATGGTTGCTAATTAGATTGATCGTGTCTACCCCAACCGACCGTCAATCATTGCTTATGACTTGTGACCGGGTCATGTGTCACGCACGTCTGAATTTGTGCGCGCCAGCATTCTCCGGTCGCATTTTCTTTGTACTGCTTCTACGTGCGGATTACGGGCCACACTGTCACTGTGGCAGGTTTCTCATTCCATCTCTCGTCTCATTTTTCCTCGTTCGATCAAAATTTGCATTCGGTGGATGACCATGGACACAAACATCCATGGCAGGCATCCAGCAATCAAAGTAAGTGCAGTCTGATCCTTCTCTTACCATTCTTAATGCTCTTGTTACTAACAGATGTGCTTTCTACTTTGTTACAGCACATGGACGAGCAGAATCTCCCTTTTTTCTTCCAACAAAATCTTCCTGCTTCCAATAGGTATGTTCCACCTCCTGTTTTTGTTTGATTGCTGCATCTTAATCCATGGCATCTCTAACCATGTCTTGTTCTTTGTTTTGTTTCTGGTGAATGGTCTGATGCTGTGTCCTTGCTTCGGCTGGTTGGGGTTTGTTGGCTCTTGTGGTATCTGTGGATGGTTCATGTTCTTCCTGTTCCACTGCTTGGTTGTTTCCCTCTCTCTCTCTCTCTCTCTCTCTCTCTCTCTCTTGGGTTGTTCTTGAACTGTTGGACCTTTGACTGTGACTTTGGTTGGTTGTTGTGTTTCTCTGTGTCTTCGGTTGGCTGATTGTGTTGTTGCTTGTTGTCTTCCTATGTTGCTTGTTGGTTGCCTTGCCTTTGTTGATGTGGTTGCCCTGCCCTGTTTCCTGTCTCTTTGATTGCTGTGTTTGGTGTTGTGTTGCTTTGGTTGTCCCGGTGCTTGCTTTGGTTGGTTGTTGTGTCGCTTTGGTTGTCCCTGTGCTCGCGGTGGTTGGTTGTTGTGTTGCTTTGGTTGTCCCTGTGCTCATTGTGGTTGGTTGTTGTGTTGCCTTGCCTTGCACTGATTGTCCCTGTGCTTGCTTTGTTGTGCTGTTGGTTCCATTGTTGTGTTGTTTTTACCTCTTGTGCTGTTGGATTGTTGTCGTGTTACTTTGCTCTCTCTGTTGTGTCTCGTTCGTGCGCTCACATTTTGGCCCGCTTAATTTTCATCTAATATTACTTATATACGCTAACTATAAAAACGAGCTACAGTAATATTTTGGGCTATTGTAACTAGGCACGTGCTGGGATCCTACATCCCCTCCGAGGACCAACGGTAGAATGCAACATACTTTGCTGCGATGGCTTCACGAACTCGGTGGTATGACAGAAGATGGTGTCTCTTGGATAGTATGGAATGAGGAACGGTTGCATTGAGCACAACAGATCTGTTATCTCCGTACATGTAACTTCGCTCTCGGATAGGTACTCCAAGGTAGCGGAGAGAATGTCGTAATTCTGTAATCTGATCTATTGCTGTCCTTGCAGCCACAAACTCGGATCCATAGGTAGCAGTTTCCACCGTGCTCTGTCTCTTGCTGTACCAGTCAATAGGTGTTCCGTTCAACAAATGTAGAACAGCAGTGACGGATTTACCAGTGACTATGTCATGCATGAGATTGGCATCAACATAATGAGTTGTGGTAACATAGCGGCCAAGAGGTGTTGGGCAGTCTTCAGGAATACGTTCACTTGCATTCGAATAGACAGTGCGAGTCCAATCAAATTCTTGGGTAGGAAGACTTGAATAATCAGGCTCTCCAATCCTAAATCTGATTGCGCCTTCTGGGAGATGTGCAAGGTATCCATAGATACGCTTGGCTCTATCAAGATGTCCTTTCCTCGGAGCAGCACGAAAGCGTGATAGCGTCATTGTAGCGGTGAAGACATCGAAACGACCAATAGTGATCACCCATTGGAGTTGTCCAATCAGAGTTTGGAAATGGCTAGTACCTTCTTCATCAAGGAGCTCAGAATCATCCAATTCAGGATGGTCTCCACCAATAAGAGGTGTTTTGGCTTTCTTGGGTTTCTCCTTGAAGATTCGTTCGAAAGTGTCCATCATCTTACCAATGTAGCGTCTTGGATCTGCTACTAATGTTCCATCAGAATCCTTGGTGTAACAACATCCCAAGTGGAAATCAATAGGTCCATCTCCTTTGAGTTTGAAGTTGTATTTCTCCTTCAGGATCTTGCAGATATTCCCAGGATCAGTAGAAATAATGGCTAAGTCATCAACGTATACGGCAATGTATTCGTAACAGTCTTCTCCAGGTGCTTTCCTCATCCAGATATCCGGATCTGCTTTGCTTGGTGAAAATCCCATGTCTGTCAAAACATCGAATAAGACATCATGCCAGCGTGCGCCTGATGACTTCAATCCATAAAGTGCCTTGTATATAATCAGGATGTGACCTTCTAATTCCTTGAATTCAGGTCCTGCGACAATGAAAATTTTCTCCCCTGTCAAGGCTTCCAGATATGCGTTTCCAATATCTGCTCCCCATATTTCCAAGTCATTCAAAGTACCCAGGAATAAGGCAATGCGGAGGTTGCGAATGGAAACAACACCTAAATAGATTGTCTCAACAGGTTCTTTTGTGAAATGTCCATCTGCGACAAGTCTTGCTTTATGTCGTCCATCATGTTTTACGTCAAAGACAAGATGTACACGTATCTTATGATATCCTTCAGGTGCATTGGATACTTTCCCTTTAATGAAGATGGCTTTCCCAAAATCCTTGAATGTCTTGTAGGACTGGATCTGTGACAATTCTAATTCTGTTGCATCCTGCCACCTTGTGTTGCCATGTTGTTTATCAAGAGCGACAGCTTCCTCATAATTGCGCGGTACTTGGAATCCAAACTTATACTTGACGGAATGGTGAACTTGTTTAATCCTTGACTGTTTGGCTGCTCGAATGAGACGTTTGCTTGTTTTGACATAACGTTTCAAATGCTTCCATCCAGGTTCGTTGAGTAAACCATGTTTCTTTCCATAAATTGCTACAGTGATCGGATCATCATTGGCGATGAGTGATAAAGGTTCATAGGTAGTCTCCCCAGTTTCCCAATCAACAAGCAAATTATATTTGCTCCCCTTGTAATCTGGATCAGTTGTGTTCAGTGGGCCTTGATGGGCAATGACGTCCCTGAACCTGAAAAGATTATCTCCAGAGGTTTGAGCTTGGTTATCTTGTTCGATATACTCCATGAGTTGATTATAGGATATCATCTCATCAACATCAGAATTTGTCTTTCGGTAGATGTACTTGACACGTTCTTCCTGTTTCGTTGCTTCTTCATTAAGATCAATGACTCGTTTGATGACACGTGCACGGTGTCGCTCCCCATTTTCTTCTGTGTCGCATAGGAATGTGCGTCCTATCATGTCGTCAAAATCGATCGTGGGCATTGGTTTGGATGGATCTTCACTATCACTGCGAATGAAGACAGTGTCAGCTTGCTTATCATTGTCATCCTTCTCAGACGAATCCTCCCCTGAAGGTCGATCCACACGTAGGTTAGGTGTAGTGGATGCAACACGGCGAACGGCAGAACGGTAGATTATCTGGTTATCCTGGGTGAGAATCTTCCAAGTAAAAGAATCACCAACGTTGTGAGCAAAACCAACCCAGTGGCCAAGTTTCTCATCAGAAGAAGATGGATATGAACCGGAATTGGGTTCAGCGGGGTCGACACGGTAGTAAACCTCATCCCAGAAAGGAAAGAACAAGAGATGAGTAATGTCGGGTGGGCGTCCGGAGAGAGCCTCAAGAGGAGTGCGACCGGAATGGGTGGGTGATGATGTATGGTTCAATAAGTCACAGACATACTCAAGGCAAAGAAGCCAGGTGTTGGCAGGGCAACCAGTGGCATTCATGAGAGCGTTGGTCATACGTTTAACGGTCTGGTAACGGTTTTCAGCCTTATTCTGGTGTTGATGATAAGGTTCGGATCGATACTCCCCAATAAGCAAAGTGCGAAGAATGTCTTTGACCTTTTGAGAGATGAGAGATGAACCACCATCACTGATAAGAGTCTCCATGGCACCGCGAAACCGGATGTTGTCCTGAAGAGTATTGACAAACTGTTTGGTTGACTTGATCCCATAGATATCAGTAACCAGAGTATCTCGACCAACAAAGATTTGTGCAACTTTACCGCCATGGTCAACAGCAGGGGTGTCGGAGAAAACCGAGTCAGTAGCAACGGGTTCATGGCGTCGAGGTATATTAAGGATCGGATTGCAAGCCTTGAAATGTTTCTTGAGGGTGTCGTGGTCAAAAGTAATGCTACCATTACGTGTAGTGTGCTTGAACGTATCGGCAATAACATCTTCAGATTGCCAACCAAAGAATGGACGGAACTTCTTCCAGTCATACGCTTCCTGGTAACGACGGTGGACAGAGGCATGAAGTGTAGGATCATTACCTTCTGCGTCAGCATAGATAGAAAAGAAGGGTGCGTCGTCAGGTCCATGATCGTATGGGAGATCCAAAAGGAGATTGAGGTTACAAACAACACGATCAGTGTACTCCCCATAGTTGTCATATGGATGGTTCGACATACTACCATCAGTCTTGACGTGTTTCCAATCAGAATCATTGTCAGAGGGTGTGGGAGAATACGAATGGTCCAGAACACCAGGATCCCATGTGTCGGGTGACGTGAAGATGATCTGAGGTAAGGTATCCATGTCATCGTCGCTGGGGATACCCAAGGAGTGGATGTAGGCTAACCCATCCTTGATGTGAAGGGGTATAGCACGACCATCAAGTGTAGTGATGCGTTGTTTACCATCAACTTTAACAGATCGTTCATCAACAGCAAGTCCGAAATGCTCGAATTGACCAGGAGCATGGATAGATAAGCCCTTTCCATAATAAGCATATTCATTGAAGATGCCGACAATAGGTCCATCATTGGTCTCAAACTTTGCGGCACATGTGACGACAGGAAGTCCAGTAAGTTCATGGTTATCAATACCCACAATAGTGATATGGCGGCCAGTCTTAGAAAGGATGCGCATGTCAGAACCAGCAAGTCCTCCATTAGCACCACGGTCAATCAATTGATTTCCTGGTAAAGTAGATTTCCTGGAAAACAAATAGCGTGGAACATGTCCTGCTTGTTTATGCATGTTGGCTTTGAAAGTAACCTTCTTGCTCGTCTTGGACTTGGCGTTAGAAAGAACACTAGTCAGGTCAGTTGCCGGGTGATTGATATCAGTCGTCATGGCTTGGTTGATAAATTGTGTAACCGGATCTGAATCATCTGGATGCTCAGGGGCTACGCCAGGTGAGTCGTCATCAGATGCAACTTGGTTGGGGTCAGGATCAGGTTCCGGATCAATGTCGAGGGCATGTGTTTGCACTTTCCTCGGTGTTGTTGATGAAGGTGCTTGAATCATCTTGTTATACTCAATGATCAACTTGCGATCTTCTTCAGAAAGTTTGAACCATAGGTCACGCGGTAGACTAACCTTGGACGGAGAGGATGGAGATTCAGATGTCGCTTTGGTGTTGTGGACATGATACTCCATATCATCTTGTGAGGTTATGTCAGCATCTGTATCTTGGCCATATAGTGATTCATGTTGTTTGACATGTCGACGGCGACTATGAACAGATGACTGGGTTGCTTGATCATGGTCATAAGCTGCGTCTAGAAGGAGACGGAAGTATGATTGATAGCAAAGGGATTTTGCACCGGATTTGGTGTTCACCACATTATCCAAGATCTTGACTCGGCGGAGATCAGGTACCTTTTCTACAGCTTGCATGAGGAAGGTCATCCTGGTATGATCAGGGATGCGATCAGACAATGTCACTAGATTGTCTAGCAAACGTAGCTGCTCTTGAAAGTGTAGAAGAAATTGACGTGTTGTTCCGCGCCATGTGTCGTCAAGACGTAGATTGGAAATGTAGTTGGTTAAACGGAGGACTTCTCGCTTTGCTAGGTCGGATTCGGTATGCAAAGAGTGTAACTTCTGCAATACAGCACGCGCATCTTCATCATGTTCATGTTCACGTACATAGGCTCGACCTTGGTCAGTCTGAATGATACGGACAAGAACGGAGTAAAGAAATACTTGTTGCTCTTGAAAAAGTTCCTCGGCATACTCATCATCATGGGGTGGTGTGTATTTGAAAGTCAGAACGTTGGATAGGCCTTGAGCCTTAGCTGTAGTCCTGAATACACGCCAGAATGAATCGTAGTATCGTTCATCCTTGAATACCTCATATGCAGTTGCGTCGCGCTTAGTTCCCTTTCTGAATGCTGTAAGGTCTTGTTCAGATTGGGATGCGGCAGTAACTGTGCTGACAGATTTCACAGATGACGGTGACTTCATTGGCGAGACTGGGACTTGGCTAGGTGGTCCCTTAGAGAAATCTGTGTTGATCCTCCAAGTGTTGAACTCTTTCCTCGTTAGGTTCATCCAGTCGCTATTGGATAGCTCGTCTTGAATTTCATTGGTCTTGTATATGGCCCAATAAGCCAAGAGCTTGATCTGCTGTCTTGTGGGGCCTTGTAGATCATGTGTCTGTTTGTTGACCTTATATTGTGTCAGTTCCTTCATGGATTCCTCGGTATTAGTTTGCATATACGAGATAACATGGGTAATGTTCTCAAAACCATGGTATTTCATCCACTTCATTAAGTAGTCGGCCCTTTCTTTGGTAAAGAATTGGCAGACAGTAAATATGATGTGGTCGAATAGGTCTGTGTTTGAGACATTGTCTTGGTTATCTTCTTCTTTAGGAGTCGTAGGTGTCTTGGGTGATTGAGGATCCATGGTGTTATTTGGTTGGTTCGATGTTTATTTAATGTGCGGTGTGATGTGGTTTATTTAATGTGTGATGTGATGTGAACCCGGATGTACCACGTGTGCCACGTATGTACCACGTATGTGATACCCGGATGTGTGTTGTGATGTGCGACTCCTGGAAATTTCCGTTGATTCCGACAAATTTTCGCCGAGTTTCAACAAATTTTCGCCGAATTTTCGCGATTTGACGGGAATGTGTGGCGTGTTGTGCGACCACGGGTACCCGGATGTGCGTTGAGTTTAAGTCTTGGAAAGGTTTTGAGAGGACGGGAGTTAACTATGAGTAATTAAGCTTCGGTCTCCGAATCCCCACTCTCTTCCGAATAATCAGAGTCGTTTCCAGGCTCAGATGGGGCAGCACAAGCAACAGAAGAAGGGGTATCACCTTCAGCCAGGTGGTTCTCGACCTCGGTACGCAAAGGGTAGATAGTTGCACGATGGTCCTCGATGGTATGGACCTCGTGGATGTAGGCAACGTAGTTATCTAGGCGTACAACGTTAGGAGGCAGAGGGCAAGTCGTCGCGTTCACGACGTGGATGGTATTGTAGTATCCAGTTGGGCGCTCGAAGGTTAGGAAGCGGAGGTGGACAGTACGGATGGGGTTGCCCGAGAGGGCGGCCAAGATGAGGCGACGCCTCGGAGAACGGTGAAGTTGGTCGTTCAGACGGTCAATGTCTTCTTGGTCGACGATGTGGGTCACCGATTGGAACTGGCGTTCGATCTGGGTCTCCCCACGGATGATCTCGGGATCGAAGGTCGAACAAGTTGGTTGGCGGAAGTACTTGATATGATCAGCAATCAACCGGGTGGTACGACGGGATCGAGAAGGGACAAGCCGACGAGGCGGACTCGGGGGCCGAAGCAACGGCGCAGGGATCGGAGCGTGAGGCTGGGTTGGAGTCTCGAATGGGTTGCTGTTGGAACTGTCGACGGAGATGTTGACCGATGTGTTGGCTGCCTTCGGCGTCGGCACCAGTTCCTGCTACACCAGGGTATTGGGCTGCCCCGGATGCAGGTTGGCTCGATAGATCTGTCGTACAGGAGTGATAAGCTTGTTAGTATCCATGAAACCACAAGGAAATAAGCTTTGAGACTGTTAATCTGTTACAATTCTTTCTGAATCGTAGGGACATTGATGCTCGGTAGAGCAGACAATCAGGTAGGTCACCAACCGATACAAGCTTCTCAGGGTCAGAGAAGCAAGCAAGTCGAAGTCTATCAGAAGGATAGTCGGGACACAAAAGAAGATGTGATAAATGGTGATATTGTTAGATTGTGTGTTGATTACTACGATAGGTCTACGTGAAATGTTCGGTCCTGCCAAGGGTCATGTATCATAGGTTCTTGGCGGCAACAGGTTTGGAATAGTTGGAGTCAATTCATGTGATGTATATGACATGTATATGTGGACGGATAACATATACAGGGTCAACAGCTCTTGCTTTGGGTTGGCATAGTTGTTTTCATGGCGCGCAACTTGTTGACAATTTGGAGATTGTGGGAATGGAAATATGGTCTCGCGTGATCGTGTGTCGTGCTTGGGATACTTAGACCGTTGGGTCGGATAGATGCCGACAGCGCTCGGATGTCGCTTGGGCGCGCTCGATGATTTCGGGCGCGTACGCTTAGGGTGTTAGTATAATGTCCGAGCAACGGCCAAATTTATGTCCGTTGTAATACCGCACGACCCAGTTTAGTCTTGAGAGTGAGTTCGTCAATCTATTCTCACTTTTCATGATTTGCGAAGAAATATAGGTCGATATAGCGCGAAGCTAGGGAACATAGCTCGAAGCTAGATGGCATGATGCGATAGCACGAGGCTATGTGACATGGGGAATCGATGAGATGTAGAATCTTACCACCATAGACGGTGAGAATTCTAACACCCAGCACCAGCTCGCCCTCGATAACCAGGAGACTCATCTTCTCCCTTTGATTGTTGCATCTACTCCACCCCAACTCCGTCGTTCCCTCCCCTCTGCCCTGTCTCCACTCACTGGCGCTCCACTGCATCAACCTCGTTTCCTCAACCACTTTCGCATTTCCAATCCCCTGTTTGAAATCGCCATCAGTCGGAAACTCCGCATCCCTTTCCTTCCTTCCCACTTCCCCTCCAATTGTTTCTGCCCCTCCCATCCCCGCCTCGATCCGTATGGCGACCATTTTTTTTCTTGTCCAAAGCACCACAAGACAAAACTGACACCACCACCACCGCCCTCATCAACTCAAACGACCTCCTCCTTCTGCCTTTTTCCATCGACCACCTGGGAGGATTGGGTAACTTCGCCCACACCCTCTTCTTTGGACAGCCACCTTTCTATTCTCTCTCTCCCTCCCACCCTCCCACCTGGACCACCCCCCAACTCGGACGCTCTGACCGCTGCCTTCCCCACCCCGATGGTTTTTTGGCTTTTCAAAATCTTCGCTTTGCTCCTTCCAACCTCATCCACACAGCACAGACCCACACCCCTCCCGGCCCTTCTTCGCGTCAGATGACCCTTGCCCACCATGCCAAGCTCACCCTCGGCCATGCTATCACTACCGCGTTGGCCCAACACGTACTCGACGCCCTTTCCACAACCGACACTCATCTCGCCCAACAACGCAAACTCTGCCGCCTCCAAAAATCTTCTGTTTTCACCGTCTGTCCGGCCACACGATATTCCCCCACCCATATAACCCCCATGTCGCGTACTCCTCACATGACCACCCCACCCCAACTCTAGTATAGTCACCCCCATAACCTATTATAGCGACAGCAACAGACAACGAAAAAACAAAAGAACAACCAATGGCAAACCGCGGTTTCAGCGGCTGGGAATTAATTGTTCAATAGCAGCACTTCCCTACCAAAGCTGACCCGGCGTGGATTCCGACATGCCGTACTCGCCCCGATGTCACACACCGAATTCCTCTTATTTCACTATACGAAAAAGAGTAGTAGCGTTTTTTGTTAAATATAAGGCGAATCTTAGAGAAAATTTCATGCCAAAGCCACAACGCCTCATTCAACGACGATTTCCATCGCAACGGAACATAGACCACTGTTATGATCCGTTGGATTTAGACATTTTAATATATGGAGAACCTTATTCCAATGGCATATAACAGCCATCTCATGTCCATAACAACGAATTTGCCGACCGAAAATAGGCCCCCAAAAATTCATGCCAACCATCGGGACTCAACCAAAATTTCATTTAACCGTCGTGACTCAACCAAAAGAAATATACGGACATGAACATGAACATAACAGCCAAGTCGCTTTTTTATCGTTGTTGACTCGCATTTTTATGACCGACTGATGGAAATTCTTGTCTCACATTATCAGGTTCCCTTTTTCCGTTGACAATGGAAACGAAGTAGACTTGCCATTGTACTTCACATCAACACTCGGAACGTTCACATCAACACTCGGAACGTAATCCCAACCATGCCAAAGCGTCGTCGCAAGTCTTCAAACAGAAGACGGTCTCCCAAGCGATCCAGAACACTGACATCCAACGATAATGAGGCAGGTATCCGTGCCACTCCTTCTGCACCTCTCCCCCCATCAGCATCGCAAGGTGTAACTCGTCTACAAGCACAGAAAATCAAAGCCTTGCCTCCTTCTCCTAACCTTCAAACGCGATCGAAAAGGAAAGGAAATGGGGCAAGTCTGCCGTTACAAATTAGCTACCAAGAAAGGAAACGCATCGCCGACCTGATCGAAGATTTTGAAGATCATGATTTTCAACCTTGCTCTATTTTCGGCCGACATCGAGAAGAAATATTCAAGGGCTTCAAGTTTTGCAGAAACTGTTTCGATGCCGACGAGATGGAGACAACCAGACCCCAACACAAATTGAACCGAAAGGCGGAAAACGGACGTTATACATGCCGGGCCAAACACAAAGGCGTCGGATTTCCCACAACCAAAAGACCACCACCACCCAAAGTATATCGCAAGAAGCAGACTGTGAAGCAATCGAAGCCCAATAATTTACTCTCATCTCCATCTGACATTTCCCCCACTCCATTACCGACACTCGCACTCTACTGCTTTCCTACTCAAGAAACTGTCGATGCAACAGATGAATCAAAACATCATGATTCTCCACAAGATTATGATGCCGTTTTCGATGACTCAAGTGACAACGAGTCTTTCCAAACCTCACAACAAGACCTCTCCACAACAGATAGGGCAACGATCGTCTCTTCGTCATCGTCACGAGAACCATCTGACTACCCGTCGTCTAACACTGGAGACGACAGGACTATCGTCGTTGACAACTCCCAGTCACATCCACCAAGATCTCCACCATCCCAACGACGAAGTAATCCTGTACCCTCACCAGTCAATACCACTACCGTTTCCAATACACAACAACTTTCTCCATCCAGAGACACACAATCTCCGAACACTGACACTCAGCACATCGCTTCCCCACCTGGTACTCTTCGAGAAAGGAGCCCACTCTCTCTCCAAAGTCCAAATTGCGACAGTGCAACATCTATAGATCCCCCGCTTTCGCCACAAAACCAGATCTCACTTCTTCAAGCAAGGATTGACTTACTGAAAGAAGAACGCCGCGAATTACTTCGACAAAAAAAAGCTCAACAGATTCAACTCAAGAAAAATGACGACAAAATGAGAAAAATGAGTGAGAAATTGAAATCAATGGAAGCTTTACAACAAGCTTTCTGCAATGTACCAAGATCGTGCACCGATTACGTCAAGTCGGCACAGATTGTAGCGCACATAAAGATGGTGATTCTTAGAAGCGTGCAAAATCATGCCACTGACAGCCACAGAACAGAACTGTTCTTCAAACTGCTTGTGGAAATGATGCTATACGACGATATTCATGGGCTTCAGTTGAGAGACAAGATGATGGATACGTACCGACTCCACATGCGTCGGTATGTGTATTCTCCTTTCCGAATATTGAAGGAAATGGATCTCGCGGGAGGAGTCCTCAACTACGAGGGACTCGAGATCCTTCGACGATGCGAGAACAATGGAGAGAGACATAAGCGGACGCTTATCCCGAGTTCTGGCTCTGTCAAGAAGATTGCAGCAATGATGGAGAGATTCGGCGCCGAAAAGATCCCCTTTCGAATGATCCGAAACTCCAAAGACGGAACAGAGGGGTTCTATTTCCGAGTAGCAGACATGGTTCGGGAAGTGATTCTTGCAAGAAAGGCAGTTGCAGAAGGCATGCTGAGGAATCTGATGATGGCACAGACACTAGATGGTGCCACATTGACCAACTACACAAATCATACTCTTGCGGGGATTAAATTCAACGACAAATCCAACCCGCTGACGTCATCTCGGAACGACGTCACACCTTTGGTCTGCGTAATGGGCAGTGAAACCAAGGCAAACGTCCGAGGAATCTTTTCCGTCTTGTTTGCTGAAATCGCTGAGGCAGCGAACACCATCCTCCCACGATTACTTGGCATCCTCGCGTTATGGATCGTCACAAACTGTGACATGTCCTGCGAGTGGAAGCTTTGTGGTTGTGGGGGGGGCTGCCAAGAATGCCAACTACCCGTGCACGAAATGCCCCATTCATAGCAAAGACCTCCATCTACGTGCCACTGACAAACCTTCAAAGTGCGAGTGGTGTGAGAAAATGGGTCACTTGGACGATGATCCTAACTGGGAGTGTCGGCATCATAAAATGCTGACCAAGGAGCATCGCGCCGCGTTGCAACGAGAAGTGAAATCGTTCGAAGCTGGACTACCTAAACATACGAAACAATTGGAGACCATCTGGTCCAAATCCAAGATAACGCCACATCTCGACCCGAGACTCCAATCCACTCCGATGCAAAGAAAAGAGATTACGTCGATTCATTTCGATGTTTCGAAGGCCACTCGCAAGAGCCGTTCAACGTACACCCAGCATCTGACAAATGACCTAAAATTACGGGGACTGCCTTTAGATGGATTGATGATTGAGCGCCAAGAAAGGTTGAAGGTTCAATTGACGTCAGAGTGGGTTTATCGCGAATCGTCCGACGCTCTGAAGAAGTTTGGGAAAAACAATGCCAAGTCAGCATTGGTCGTCATGATGGACATGGTCCCTTGTATCTTGCATCTCGAGATACGAATGGGGATTAAAATCCTATCGATGTTGTTTAAGATTGGAATGACAAACTCCAAACAAGGTATCCTACCATGGATGACGACTCACGATAAGTATTCGGACAAGACGGCTGCTGAGGCCTACAGAGACAAGGTCCAAGATTTGGCAAATCGGGAGATTCTCGGAACGGAAAAAACGCACAGCAGTGGTTGTTCCCATATGATAAGGAGAAGCTACAGGTGGGGAAGGTGGTTCTCGATAATGGCCAAGTTCGGGACATGCTTCAATGCATCGTCAAGCTTGTAGTGGTCTCTATCGTGGATGGCGAACTCCAAGAAAAGTGGGTCCGCAGTGTGAGTCACTACTCGGAGGCGATCAGGCGTCTCAGATCCAAGGAAGATTTCACGGAAACACAGGTGTGGGAGTTCCAAAAACACGTGGATCTTTTTTTTAAGGAGTGGGTCGAGCTACATAACTCGGAAGGAGTGACCAATTATGGGCATATGCTTGGAGCGGGTCATATTGCCGAGTATTTACTTCATTGGAAGAACCTGGCAAGACATTCGCAACAAGGATGGGAGGGTAAGTTTATGTGAGAGCTTTGTGATCTTTACGAACCGGTTTCTCAAAACAATACAGCTTTCAACAGTCTTTTCAAGTCCTTCTACTTCAGTAGGACGCAAAGGGGAGGGGCAGTGAACAAGGGGAAAGGACAACAGACACGCTTATTACCTATGGCAAGATGGATCCAACGACGGACTCTGTTTCTTGGGGAGTATACGGAACAGTTCATGCGAGATTACCTACTGAACTTGACAGAGACCGAACAGGAATACAACAAGAATTGGGTTCGGAACTTGGGGGGGACCATCGTATTCGGCCAATTAATCTCTGATATGGTATCAGACGTTGCACAAGGCGAGGGGGAAGAACGAACAGACCTGGTATTCGATTGGCATCTTGGTAAAGAGGATCTGTATGGCCAAACTGTCGACCAAGTGGAGAACAATATCAAACAGACTGCGGAACTTCTACGACAAATGGACGAAGATTCTGATGATAGTGATGATGAGTAATCTAGAAAGATGATCGTATTGTAATGATACTATGTACGAGTACTTATTAGTTGTACTTCTCGATGTCATCCAAGATACGGTCGGAATGGGGACGAACCATGGTGATTTGGTGAGCGTCGTCAGCACCTTCCTTGTATAAAGGACCTGCGATTGGACGACAAACATAAAATGGTAGTCTGTTTGGAGGGAGGTAAATTTCCATGTCGATATAATGAGTCCTATCTTCCTCTCTGAGGTGTTCTCTGGGACACAATGTGGTGGTATACAATTCGCCCGACACGCGGTGTTGAAGCAAGAAACGAAGACTGGGGTATCCACTGATGATTTGGACAACCTCAATCACAGACTCGTCTTTCATGTACTGATCACCGACGTAAATGCTCTTACCCTTCACTGTTGCTTTTGCCCGGGAGTCTAGCGAAACCAATTCCAGACGGTCTTCTCTTCGGGGTTCGACAGTATTGTCATTGAGCCATTCTTCGTCACGGCTTGAATTGGTTTTGTTCGCTGGGCTCGGACTCATTGCCACGGGGGGGGGAGCTTGCACGGGGTGGTGTTGTCGTCGGAAAGGTTGGATGATGCATTCGATTCGCTGCTTCCATTCTTGGGATCCGCAATAGTTTCTCCAGCCCTTGTAACATAGTAAACTGTCTCGGGGTGTTCTCCGGAATCCGAACCAGTAAGGATTGCCTGTAGATGACGTGTAGGGGCGTCACGTTTGAGTTGGTCGCTAGTGCCAATGGTATCATAGGTGTACTTTTCAAAAGCAACGGTAACACGAACCTGGTTGGGAGAAAACATGAAGTCTACTCGCTGTTGTTTCGAGCGACGTTTGAATTCTTGAGGAGACTCTGCTTCTTCCTGGCCTCGGACAACGGTCAATGTATGCCCGCGTTTGAGAGACATTCCACGGTCTCCGTCAGATAAAGTTGGACGGGCTTCGGTTGAGCCATAGATGGCACTAATACCAAGAAAGGAACGGAGAAGATGAAGGTCGTCACACGAAATGAAACGGAGGAACCCACTTTCGTACTTGAATTTCAATTTACGGCGGGTCAATTTTTCGTCCAATACCAAATAAGCCTCTGTATTAGAAATAGAGTGACAAGTGAGAGTCTGTGCTGTAGAGTTTGCCAGAACGTGGATGTAGTTGAATACTTCCAAAGGAATGGCACCGATTGAAATGGATTGGGTGTGACGCTCTTCGAGAGCTCCACTTCGACGATTCATAATCTTCATGATTGCTTTCCGAAGCTGAAACAGGCCAGTCCAAATGTTCTTATGTAGGCATCGAGGACAGACGATTAGATCTTCGGGGTCTCGCTTTACATAGTCCGTAGGGAAACAACGGACTTCTTCATCCTTGATAGGAACTAAACGAACCACTCCGCCGATTTTCTTTTGCTTGTATCGAACAACGTATACATTCCGCATTCCTTCGGCCCAGGAGTTCTTGGGATCTTGCAAGTCATGGATGTTGAAGACGAAAGCAGGGTACATGATTTCAGTCTTGTAGGTGATTGGGTGGCTGCCGTCGATAAAGACAGATGCTTTGTAGAGTTCAATGCATTGAGAACCGGGGCCGTGTTCGATGGGAGTAAAGTCATGATCGGGGATTTCGGGGTGGCATTCGAGTTTTTTCTTGGGAAATAAGGGGAAAAACAAGGAAAGGGCAGGTGCTCCTGTTTCATCGTTGCGTTTGATGCGAGACACGGTTGTAATTACACTATGACGATACTTTCTTCTAAGTAGACTCGTGCTATTATTCTAGTAGTCGCCACTGGTCTCTAAGTAAAAATCGTCCAGTGTCATTATTCTAGTAATTTTTAGTCTTGATCACGTGTAATGGCACTGGAAGAATATGGTCAAGGCTAGATCTACTATCTAGGCACGCTTAACGTCGAAATTCTCAAAGAGGATAGACTGGACCAGAAGCGCTCTGCGAAGGACGAATGTAGGGGTTTCGCACCGGCGGCTGAGGACCGTGTCCACTGGGTTGTGGGATGGCATCTCCAGTCTTGGGAGCATTCGTAGCCAAGACCCCAGTGAGAGCAGAAGCACGATTCACCTCACTTGTACGATTCACACGGATGTAAGCTGCTTGAGATGTAAGGGACTTATGGCGTGCCGTGCGGGCAATTTCAGACGGATTCATCCCCGGAGTGTTGGCAAGCGTAGTCAATGCATAGTGTCGTAGCTGTCCGCGTAGGGTATTAGGTAGTCCACATCGCGCCAACAAGCTAGGGAATAGTTTCCCAACCATATTAATCCCCATTCGCTTCGTTTCAGAGAAGACAAAATCTGGGAACCCCATACTAGCCCAAGCAGCTTTCTCTCGTCGACCCAATTCATGGCAGTAGAGGTAGTTTTGGTTGGGAGGAGTTTTAGATCGCACTAGCTTGATGATATAGCCCAGATTAAAGAGCTCACCATCAATCACAGGGAAACGGTAGCCATCGTTGTGGAATCTAGAACGTGCATAGGCATTTCCTGTAGATAGAGAATAAAGAGTGTAGAAATGTTAGTACAATGTTACAACTGTAGTGATCACGCTGGAGGATTACAAATTACTTACCGAGAGTAATATTGTGCCCCTTGCTAAGTAGCGAAGGGAGTTCACATTGAACATACTCCATACCTGCCAATTCGTGTCCAGATTCATAAGTACCAAACCGAAAGTGGCTAAATTCAAGAGAATAGTGCTCCTCCCGAGCACGAAGAGCACAAGTGAAACCAAGAACAAAGTACAGAAGCTGACGGAGGTCCACTGGGTTGTGAATGTTGAAGCGATCCGATTTGATGTAGTTTTTGACAATCTCACAGTGCTCGTCCGTAAACTCCGTGCGTGTAGGGCATGTGCCATAGGTAGGATCACGTCTAGCCCAATTATTCATGGCTTCTTTGGTTACGGACTCAAATGATCCATCGAAGCCCTTGAAGTTGGAGGGGTAGTAGGGCAGTCCAAAGTGTCGTTTCATCGCTGAAAGTAGAGACCTGTAATAGGTAGCGATGGTCCCAGGCTGAGGGGGCTTTTCTTCATTCTTGATCAGTCCATGCCAGAACCAGTTCAGAAGGAGACGGTTCATAAACCCAATTGCTTTAGTATCAAAAGGGTTTCCACCCTTATTGATCAACTTAACAAAAAGAGGTTGGTCTGTCGGTGATGCAACGACAGATTTGTTAAGGTTGTCGTCCACAATCTCCATAAACTTCGCCAAAGAGGGGTTGTCCCGACCAGCTTGCAAGAACTCCTCAACACGACAACCTTGCGCACGAACGTAACCCCGAGAGTTTCCAGTAGCACTGTTAGAGATGGCGTTCTGGGCCTCGGATGCTCCCACATCAGCATGCATTGCCACGTCGAAAGCTTCACTTAGGGCAGCTGCATTGCGTTCCGCAGCTTCGTTCACCATAAAAAAGCCCCGCATGTCCCCATGAGTTGCACGGGCAATCTGGAACTCTTGGTCCAGATGAGTAGTGGTAGTCACAGTGGTGGTTGTGGTTGACAACGCTTCAGCAGCAGTTGCGACACTTGTGGGAAGAGTCATAGTGGCTGCGCAACACAAAAAAGCCAAGAAAGGTTAGTTCCAATGCAAACCATGCATCCAGCACTGACAAAACAATCAACCATATAAGAACTTACCAATAGGAGGTGCTTTGGGTGCCTGTTTGGGCACTGGCACCATCAAGGAAGCAGATGGGAGCTGTCCTTGGGGCCCAGCCATAGGAGGGGCCTTCTTGGGCACCTTTTTGGCCCTGTTGCTCCCTTTGGATGCCTTTTTGGCACCAAGGGGCTTCCCCACTTTGTTGGTGGAATCAGTCAAAGGATTCTGTCGCTCTGAAATGCGCTTGGAGCGCCTGGAATGGTTCTTGGGTGCCATGGTGAGTGTTTCCCTGCTGTTTGATTGTTTTGGCAGAAGAATGAGGGTGCAAATGTGGTCCGGAGGCAAATTCCAAGCTGGCGTGAGCGCAAGCCCTACTATAGAAAATAATGTTGGACTATACACCATAGTGTGGAAATTTGAATTGTGTCACGCGTCACGCATAGAATTTGATGCCAAGAAAAACTTGATGCCAAGGAATACTAGAGGAACATTAGAGGATTTCTACTGGGGATAGCAAATAGCGACTACTAGAATAATAGCACTCGGTCTACTTTGGAATAAAGTATCGACACTGTATAATTACATTTTTAACTGAGGCTAGGCTACGCTTAGGGCACTCGTGCCGTTACAGCTGTTGGCGCACTCGTGCGGCAGCTGAAGCTGCACGCACTCGTGCGCCAACAGCTGTAACGGCACTCGTGCCCTAAGCAGCCTACCCTCGTTATATATTGTGGTGAAATGGTCTTGCTTGGGGAGAAGAAGGTGAGCAAAGGTTTCCAATCTGAAGGAGTCTTCCATGTGCGGCACATAAAGCGGACGGTTGAAATCAGAATCAGAGGTAGTCGGCATCGTGCTTGTCTTGTTGTCTTCAAAGGATTGTTGTGAAGAAGAGAGTGGGTGGGTTGATTGTTGATCGTCTTTACGTTCTGGTACATTGGTTCCGTTCATGGATCAAGGTCCGAGATCGTCTGTGCATTGGAGGTAGGTTGGATGGAGGCAGTACCGGTAAAGAAAAAGTGAGAAGAAGTTCGTACCGTTGATAAAAAAA
Organism: Epithemia pelagica; assembly: GCA_946965045.2. NCBI lineage: Eukaryota > Bacillariophyta > Bacillariophyceae > Surirellales > Surirellaceae > Epithemia > Epithemia pelagica. Next base: position 2,109,965 of record OX337241.1, on the reverse strand, counting down.
AGGTTAAATGTTGTACGTGGTTTAAGTCACAGTTTCGGTGTCTAGAGTTGGTTGTTTAAGAAGAAATTTGCGCGCGGGCACGTAGAAAAGGTGCGCCGGTATGGTTGGGGGTACGTTTTGGCACGTGTAGGTGAGGGAAATTGGTACCGAAGTGCTCCTATTGTGCAGCAACAACCATCACAGCTTTGACTATTTCGAGAGTGTCCCGTATTCTTTGGGTCGCCACGGTTTTGGCGAACAGTAGGGTGACTGTCGCGGCGGCGTTCCAGAGTCATTCCAGCTGGACCGTGGCTCGGTCGCGGCGGCGTTCCAGAGTCATTCCAGCTGGACCGTGGCTCGGACGCAGTGTCCAAGACCCTCCTTGTTGTTGAGGCCGTGGTGGATTTTTCGATCCCCTATATCTGTGCGCCACTTTCATTCTGGGTCACTTCTTGTTCTTCTTTCTCATTGTCGTGGTTGTCGGATTGTCGAATGGAACGAGACGACACGGTGGGAACCATGACAAACCCGCCTACCGTACAAGAACTTCGACGATTGCGATTGGCCGCATTGTCTCATACGAATAGCAACAACAGTGACAACAAAGACGACGACGAGGACGAAACAACAAGGAATCTCCCTCGTCATGGGTCATCAAGTACCGTGTCGTCATCTCGCAAACGACAAGCTACAACAACCCAAACAGATGGAAGACCGGCACAAACTGTCATTGACCTGTGAAATGTCCAGAATATTCAGTCCATCTCGTTCGGAGTCCATTTTTGTATTTTTTGAGGAGAAAGATAAGCTCTGAGGTCCATTCCTTGGTGCTGTCATAAAATCTGCAAGTACCATGACGACTACACTGCAACAGCAAGCACAACAATCCGGGCTTTGCTTTCTGGAAATTGACAATAATAGTGAGGTGCCGCAATGGAATACTAATGACTGGCCTCCCCTTTTGGGAGGATGGCGTCGTTCGCATGCATCGGTTGTGCTCGACCATCCCGAACAGCATAACAATGCACAGACGGTTGTTGTTTGGGGAGGAGACAAACAAGGTCAAGGCTACACCAACTCAGTTCTGCTGATGAATCAGTTCTGCTGATGAATTTGGCAGAAGAAACTAAGCAATGGAGGGAAGGCCCTTCGTTGAACGACAAGAGAGAGTTTCATGCTGCGGTGGTTTGTCGCGGAGGAGTTCACGTGATCGGAGGAAACAATGGAAGTTCACGATTGGAAAAATTGAACGGATTGATGTTGCAAAGCTGTGTTCAGAATCAATGGAAAGCTCTACCAGCAACCAATGGACTACCCTGACTTGTCGATTGTCTACGAGAAGAAATGGATGTTCGGCTGTTGCCGTGCACAATCGCTATATTGTTGTGATTGGTGGATCCAAAGGAAAGACTTTGTCGTCGGTTGATATAATCGATACAGCTATCGCAAGCAACCACACCATGATTGTGGGACCATCCATGACAGTTCCTCGGTACTGTTGTGCTAGTGCTGTCATTGGCAATCGCATTTTTGTTGTTGGAGGCTAAAGTAATGGGACAGATCTCAACTCCATGGAGAATTTGGAGTTTCATTATCTATCCGGCAATGAGACAACGGACAAAACAAGTGCAGTGTTTCCATCCTCATGCCGTTGGACATGTCATGACCAAATCAATCCTTCCATCCGACGGAGTGATCATGCAGTTGTAGCTGTTGGATCATGTCTTATTGTTATGGGAGGTTCCTTAGCCGCGGACATTGTTGAAGTCTTCGGTACTCGCCGAAACACTGTGTGGACCTTTACCCGATCAACAGGGCCGTATTATATCTCCAGTGATGTGGTTCACTCGAGGGGAATTGCTGTGACTGGTGGAAGTGACAATGCTCCTTGTGCGACACTCTCCTTGGTTGACAAGAATACGTGGTGTTTTCGTCGACTCACTGAGCAGGTGCCAAGTATAATCTTTGGGTCAAGAACAGACTCACTGCGATCTACTCCAGGGCGTACTGCAGCATGGAAGCAGTCTCATGAGCGCCCTAAGAAGAAGTCATCTGGCAAAACTGAGACGAAGAAAGTGTCAATTGAACAGTATAAATAGTAGAAGTAAAACGCAGTCATGAGAATGAGGGTTCGAAGTGCTTGCTGTTCTTCCTTAGAACATGTGCGTGTAGAAACATAACGGGGGAAATGTATTTTGACTGGAATGCCCCATTTGCCGAACTCGACGCACTTTGGTCCTCGACGTCGTGTTCCAGATCCACGTCCCAGGAGCTGGAGTGTGTTGTGTATCTGGCATTCGACAACGACAAGACGAGAGAAAGGGAGACTCCAAGACATGCATTCTTCTTCATCATCCGAATCAAAGACAATGCATTTATCCGAATCAACGACAATGCATTCTTGATCGTCCTCATCATCCTCTATTTTACTGTGTATGTTCCTGTTTGGACGGTAAGGGGACGAAACAGACACTGCGGGAGAAATGGAATTCCAGAAATTTGTCATCCACAACGGCGTTCCCACAGAACATCAGTGGCAGCTGCAGCAGAATCCTTTCCGTGTCGAAAGGTAGTATTCGAATCGTTGTCCTTCTTGTGCATCTGGGCCGGAGACAACACCGTCACGGTCGTTTGTCTATCATACCTCATACAAACGTCACACTGGTGTCGCTCCAGTCACCAAGAAGGATGATGACGATAAGGACGACAACGATGACAATGAGGAGGAATAAGAATCCCACCGTTGATGGTTTCGAGTGATGGACGACGACAAGACGGTTGTACTGGTAGCACTGCGAGAACGATCGTTGATGTCATGAGATTGTCTTGTTTGGAGGGTCTACAGTTGAAGTGGTGGTGGTGGTTCTAGAGACCCGCTGGCAACTGCACCATCATCACCCCACTCTCACGTGACGCAGCTCATGGTCCGGATGTTGGTCATTGTCCTCTCGAACCGAATCCACAAGCTTACTTAGTGAAAGACCCAACTATCGGGGGCACAGAAGGGACGAACCGTGAAATATTCTTCTCCGCCTCAAGCTCCAACAAGGAATCACTTTCCGAGGAAGAAATAGACGACATTTCTTCATGATCGCTGTGCTGATGATTCTTCCCTTGTTCCATTGTAACTTCTAGACCTTCGACTCTCTTTTCCATTGCCATTCTCGATATCAATTCCAGCTGCATCCGATCTTGTTCGTAATCATAGTCATCCTGCGCGACGGCAGAGGCTCGCAAACGGAATTTATTGCGAACGGACCAAACCACAGTGGCGCGGGCTAACAGCAAGATTGGGTCTGGAGCGACATGCAGACCTGTTTGGAAGTTGTCTACATCATTGTTACTGAAACGAATCTTACAAACTGCTCGATGATTTTCAAGGGGTAGCGAAGTTTCAGAATCAGGGATAGGAATGAAAGGATGGCCAAGAGCAGAGACAGCCTCTCGAAGTTTCTTTCGGCGGGATAAGCGCAGAGCCGATGCCGATTCCATGAGCTTTTTCTCGGCCTTTGTTGCGCTTGAAGGCACGAAAGGGACATCGAAATTCATCAATGACTGGACCATTGCACACGTAAAAAAGTCAAGTAGGCAAAGGGCCTTTTTCACGTCTCCATCTGTCGCGTCCAAGACTGTGATGTTATCCACGTCAGTCATCCCGACCTCTTTAGTTGCCCATTTCTGGCTCTTCCCATCATTGTTTGCTCCAATCAAAACAATAGCTTCGTACTCTTCACCGTTCCAGTCTTTGCATTGCTGTATAGTCAAGATTGGCAGTATCAGTAATTGGGGGTCCTCCTTGTCCAGGAGTCTTTCTTGGCCATTGATTCTAGCCTTGTTCGCTACAAAATGTCTGAGACCACAGCCAAATACTCGTTTGTTGTCTTTTCCTTTTGTTCCGTGAAGCAAACGTAAAACTGTTGACCAGTCTATGTTCTCAGGATCTACTCCCATAGCCCAACATGCGACATCATACCATTCGACCGCATGGCCCGGGGCATCTGGAAGAAGATGGGCAACTTCGCTGTTCTTGCTTTCTTCCAATAATCGCGCAAAGATATCAACACACCAAATTTTCTTCTTAGTCTCGGACGAATGACCTTTGCTCTCTAATGAAGCAATCTTATCTTTACCATCCATGGTCTTTTTCGTCGTAAGGAATTCTCGCACTCCGTTTTGCCCGCCAGGTGCCAAGTAGTCTGGTTGTCGCGTGCGTTTGAATGCCCTAGCCCAGTCATTCCGCTTGGCGCCGTTTTCTAAAGTGATGCTGTCCAAAGTATACCATTTAATACGACTTTTGGGAATTATTTCTTCAAGTGAGTAAAAGTACTCTCCCTTTTCGATGAGAAACTCTCTGTATTCTTCCTCTGCCGTAGGATCTCCCGATCGTACCCTCTCCAGAAACGCCTCTTTTCTTCTTCTCAGCTTTTCCTCTGCGTTCGTCTTTTCTGGCAGAGGTGGGAGGCTCATTCTCCTGCCCTTCTTTGGTATACTCTTGGTTTACAATGATGAATGAAAGTAGAAGTAGTAAAGTGTGGAGGGATACAACAGCAGCCGTTGCTCCGGCTCTATGAGGCCGTTCCTTACGGCAAACCAATCTAATCCTGAATCACTACACGTCACCAAATTTCATCATCGTGACGTCATACATCCGGGTAGTCTGGGTTTTCAGGATTGGTCCTGATCATGCCATATAGAGTATGACCGCGCCCTATTTAAATAGAGCGCGCACACGAGCTGTGCTTGCTGAGAGCACGCTCGGGAGCAGGCCTCATCCATCGGTCGCGATTCTCCAGTCTGTCGAGATTCAGCCCAATGACAACCAATGGCAAACCGCGGTTTCAGCGTCTGGGAATGGGAAGCATTGTCAACGTCGGACAATTCATTTTTGCAGCAACAACCATCACAGCTTTGACTGTGTCGAGAGTGTCCCGTATTCTGTGGCTCGCTACGGTTTTGGCGAGCAGTAGGGTGACTGTCGCGGCGGCGTTCCAGAGTCATTCCAGCTGGACCGTGGCTCGGACGCAGTGTCCAAGACCCTCCTTGTTGTTGAGGCCGTGGTGGATTCTTCGATCCCCTTTATCTGTGCGCCACTTTCATTCTGGAGTCACTTCTGGTTCTTCTTTCTCGTTGCCGTTGTTGTCGGATTGTCGAATGGAACGAGACGACTCGGTTGGAACCATGACAAACCCGCCTACCGTACAAGAACTTCGACGATTGCGATTGGCCGCATTGTCTCATACGAAGAGCAACAGCAGTGACAACAAAGACGACGACGAGGACGAAACACCAAGGAATCTCCCTCGTCATGGGTCATCAAGTACCGTGTCGTCATCTCGCAAACGACAAGCTACAGCAACCCAAACGGATGGAAGACCGGCACAAACTGTCATTGACCTCTGCAGCAGTGACAAAGAGGAGGAGGACGAAACGAATGACGATGATAGTAGTGTATTTGACGTTACCATGGAACACCAATCCAAAAAGGCGCGATCGAACAAGATTGCGGCAGTGGCGACCAAAAGGAAACCCACCGCCTTGCCTCACAGTCCCACCACCCAAAAATGGTGGCAATCGGGAGGCTGTTTCAAACTGTGTACCTACAATGTCTGGTTTGGACCACATCAACGAGATGGTTCACCTGTCCCTGTGGAACGAATGACAGCCATTGTCGATTTGTTGCAGCAACAGCACGACGAGAAGACGTCCCCCCTTTGGTTTGTGGGCTTTCAGGAACTGGTCGATCCCCTTGTGCGTGTCTTGGATCCCTTGTTGCGACAAGCCAATTTTCGTATCATTCAACAACCCCTCTATGGTATTCTCCCCTATGGTGTCGCATTGGCCATTCGCCAACCACCCGAATCTACCAACGCCAACAACAATTACGACGACGACGGATGCGTCTATCCTCAGATTCTTCAACAGGGATGGGTCCCCTATACCAGGACGCGCATGGACCGTGGCTTTGTCTATGCACATTGTCAATACCCTGCCAACGATGGGACACACTCTGAGGAGGAATGTTTGGTTGCCACGACTCATTTGGAATCCTACCTGTCCCCCCAAGACAATGGTGCCTCCACACGCGCCTTGCAAATTCAAGAATTGCAAGAGTTTTGCCGTGACCAAATGCAACAACATGCCAAACTAAAGACAGCTGTGATCATGGGAGATTTGAATTGGGATGACGAAAGTCGCAAACCCAGTGATGACAAACTCTTGTCGGTGCTAGGATCGTCGTGGAAGGACGCCTGGCTGGAAACCAATACCGTGACGGCACAAAACAAGGGATATACCTACGATTCCAAGCTCAATCCCATGTTGGGTGGAAACTTGAGACGACGGTTTGATCGATGTTTGGTCTTGCGAAAACAAGGTGGCGACGGGAAGGGAACTACTAGCGCGAATATTCAAGGGACCGAGTTGATTGGACAAGAAGCCTTGGCCGATCTGACCTGGCCCAAACTCAACCCCTATACACAAACATCACGGGAAATGCCCGCAGCACCCAGTGATCATTTTGGATTGGTCACCACCCTCTCCTCCTCGGCAGCTTCCGCTTCTGGTCCGGGAGGACTCTAAAGAACCTCCGAACCTCAACAGCGACACAAGAAAACGTTGATACCCTCGAGAGTTCACCAAACCAAGGTTTTGGTCAAAAACCTGTTGGAAAATCTGTTGAACCACTCGACATCGTTCTTCGCGACAACGACACCGCCAATGAGTATTGTAGCTGCTGTGGCTCCCAAAAGACGTCGCGGAGAAAACACGAAGAATGTCTCTCTATGTCGTCTTATGAGAATGGCTTGTCCCCGGTATAGTGGATGATAACGCACTCCAAAGATATCGTGGACCTAAACTACCAACTCTTTTCTCTCTAGACTACTGTTCTCGCTACGAAAAGTACCCCTCGGGATGGTAGATTCGATTGGGTGGGTGCATTCATATTATGTTCTCGCTACGAAAAGTACCCCTCGGAATGGTAGATTCGATTGGGTGGGTGCATTCATATTATGTGCGACCGTATCGCACGCGGGCGGCATCGAACGGTCATTTTGCCCCCGTATCGTAACCAATGCAATAGCAGCAATACCTGCATGTTGTGCGCGCAGGGCGATTTGATTTTGTGCGAATACCGCATCAGAAAGGTAGTTTTTACTGTGGAATAATGTATGGGGCCAATCTTGTTAAATATAAGACCCTCATTTCACCTCAAAACGACTCACCATTTACAAGACTCTCCCATTTACCGATTTTTCAACGAATTTGTCAGCGGTTTGTTCCTTTGAATAAACCTGTTCCTTGAGAATTTTACGGAACTTACCGCTGACAGTTTCATTGAAAAACCATGAAACGACAAGCAGTCCAAACTCACCTCCTTGCCGATCATTGGATGTGCTGCCACAATTTGCTAAAAAAAAACCCGAGCGGTCCGTCACACTCCCTGATCATAAAATATATACAGGATTGAGCATAACATAAAAGAGCAGTCGCCTATCATTCTCACTTCCAACATCTCATCAAATAGCATGTTACACCTCCCTCCGACCATCTCCCTATTGCAATGTTACTGTCATTTGATCCATTGTCTCTATTTGTCTAAATTTTAGAAGTCATTATGCTGTTGATGCTTTTAAAGCGTAATAGACTTTGGAATGCCACGAAGAAAAGCCGCCAAGCGGTCGTCACAAGATGTCCAAATATCCCCATCTCGTCGTCCACCGAAGCGACAGTCTAAACGCATTTCGGATGCTCAGAAGAGACAGGAGTACGAAGAAGCGTACAAGGTTGCTGAAGAAAATCAGTCCTTGCTTCCATCACCCAACAAACAGACCCGGCAACGTCGTGAAGAATCCCAAGTTGGCACGGATTCAAACTCTGTCGAGAAGAAACGACTTGCAAAGATTCTTCTCTCGTGCTCGGAAAACGACAAAGTTCCCTGTTCTTTATACGGCCGTGACAGGCAAACGAAGTACCCTGGCTTTAAGTTTTGTTCCAAATGTTACGACGCCGACACAGCAGAACAAACCAGACCGAATTGTTTTATAAACCGAAAAGCAAAAGATGGGCGGTACACCTGCCAATCAAACCATACCAGTTTTGTTCGGCCGACCCATCGAGATCCCAAGTCGAAGTATTATCCGTCACCACCTCCCACCTCACTGTTTTGTATTCCACTCGAGCAACGTAAAACAACCAATCCTGACCCCCCTGACACAAAAGCAGCCGCCTCTGCGCCTCCCTCATCCCTCGAAGAAATCATGTTTGACAGAAATTGTGGTACGTCGAATGATTCTCCAGACTATCTTCAACAACAACTCCGCCAACTTGCGGAATCTATTAGCGAAGAAGAGATTCCCCAGTCATTCCAAACCCAAGAAGAGTCATCCAAATCCCTCGAGACCCCATCTACCACCAACAAGAACTCTCCTGATCCTCACGAACCCGAAGATTTTCCGGACGACAACAGCCTTGACGATTTACCTCCATGGGAATGCGAAGATGATATGGAGGAACAAGATGACTTACCCCCTTTCCCCAACCTCCACAAAGAAGCGCAAAGAACTTACGAATCTGACCCAAACTTAGAGCGATATGATAGCGCTGTAGACAGTACACATGATGAGAATGTTAGCCTCCTCCAACAGAAGATCATTGACCTCACCTTGGAATTAGAACAAACGAAGAAGGACCTTGATAAATGTCGTGCGAACCTCAAGCAACGCAACGATGATGTAGGATACTGGCGTAAAAAAGACAAAGATCGTAAGACAGCAGAACAAACAACAGAGAAACCAAGTGCTATGGACTGTCTCCCGAAGTCTTGTTATAAAGACGACAACCGTGCTACACTCGTAGAGCACATTAGACAAGTGCTGAAGAGGGCAACGTCAAACATGGAACCGACAAGTCGTGCAGCGGGCATGTTTTTTTGCGACGTGGCTTGTGTTTGTCTCGACAAACGTATCCACCACGGCTTGCTATTCGAATCCTCTTACCAGGTTTTCAGGCAATACGTGCGTAATTTTGTTTATACTCCCTATAACATCTTGAAGAAAATGGATCTCATGGGAGGAAGGTTGAACTTTGGAGGGATTGAGGTTCTACGCTCTGTAGAAACCAACGGAAAATCTCACCAGAGAACACTACTCCCGAGCACCTCTGCTCTACAGGATTGTGCAAACAAGGTAGAACAATATGGGTCTCGACTCTGTCCCTACAAGCTTATGCGGAATAAAACCACTGGTGCTGAAGGCTTTACGTTCCGGGCGTCTGATGTTATGTCTTGTATTCTCATTTCGGGACATTGCCTCTATGGAGATGCCAAATGGCGGCCAATTCGGCTGGCACAGAGCCTAGATGGAGCTCTTTCCACTAGAAACCTCAGTCACACTTTGGGCGGCCTCAAGTTCAATGACAGTTCGAATAGTCTTGCACAATCACGGAACAGTTGCTTCCCTATTGTGTGTGTCTGCCAACCAGAGAGCAAGGGCCTTGTTCGATCAATTTTCCGCAACATGTTCCAAGAAATTCGAGAGGGAGCGATGAAAATCCTCCCCAGACAGTTCGGTATCTGGCCACTTCAGATATGTACGAACTGTGATATGAGTTGTGAATGGAAGTTACTTGGGCGCGGTGGAGCGGCACAGCAAGTAACATTCCCCTGTTCGAAGTGTACCGTGCGTAGCGGCGAATTACATCTATCCAAGAACAGAGTCAGCGCATGTAAACTCTGTAAGCAGTTGAAGCATGTAGATAAACCTGGTTGGGTGTGTTATCACCATACAATGTGTACACCGGAACACATGGCCGATATGCATGGCGAAGTCAAGAGATTTACCGACGAGATGCCCGAGATCCAAAAGAAATTTACGAAGATATGGGCGGACAGTATGATATCAATTCCGAATGACCCAAGACTTACGCCTTCAGACAAGGAGTTGGGAGACATCCGAAGCATTCATTTCGATCTGACGAAGGCATCTGCCACTGAGAGACGTGAATATGCCCGCATCCTCACTAATGACCTTGTCGAGAGAAAGTTGGATGTCTCAGGTACACTAAAAGACCGTCAAGGACGATTGAAAACTTATCATATACGAGAGCGGGAGTATTACCAAGCTAGTCAAGTGATTGAGGATTACAAAGCATCCAGTCAATCTACAGCAATGGTGTATCTAATGGATACAGTGCCGTGCATTCTCCACATGGAAAATCGCATGGGCATAAAAATTCTTTCGATGGCTCTCAAATACGGACTTCAGAGTGCAATGAATGACGAACTAGCTTGGATTCCTGCCGACAAGAGAACAAACGAAGGAGATAGATGCACAGCTTTCATTCAGACAATCAATGACGTCATGTGTCGTTTCTGCCTTGGTACGGTCGAGCTACCAACTCACTGGAAAGCCCCGTACGACGAGAACAAGAAAGAACTGGGAGCAATAACTATGGACAATGTACGAATCCGTCGTCTGCTTCCTCATTTTGACAAGTTAGTCAAGCTTTGCATTCACAAGGAATCCGATGGCCGCGTTGAATGAGATCTTGATCTTGGATCTGCGAAGATTTTGGTCGAGATGGAAGAAAGATTCCGACAAATTAATGGGGTGAGTATCGATAGAGGAAAGATAATTTGCGACAACAATAATATAATGAATGGCCTCCATCGGTAGGCGTCCAATGGACAGGGACAAAACTTCTTTCTCTGAAGCTTGTCCAGACCTCTTGTTCAGGAGTTTGGACAAACCTTTCTGGAGCCCATAGAGTCCGTTCCAAATGCTTGTGTGAAGGCAGCGCCGGGGTACAATGGACGTCGTCGGTTTGATGTAGTCAGGGTGATCATTCGCAAATCCAAAATTGGCATTGTCAGGAAGGGGGCGAAGAATGCGCGTCTTGTAACCATTCTCGTACTTGTGGTCTTCCCAATAGCGGACAATGTAAACGTTGTAAAGCCCAGAAGCCCATGCATTTTTGGGTTGCGAAAGTTTGGAGATCGTGAAAACAAACGCAGGAAATAGGAAGGAGAGTTTGGCCGGGTTAGTTGTGTATGAGATCCAACATAAGTCTTGTGATTCGTAGAGTTCCACTTGATTCGCTCCAGGTCCATGGAGAAGGGAGGTAAAAGAATGGGAAGGGGGTTTGTATTTCGACGGATCATTAGGCTTCTTGAATAGAGGATGAAACAACCGAATGCGAATGTCCCATTTGTTTTCTTCTTCTTCGTCCCATTGACGACATTCCAAACGACCGACATAATCGATCCCTTTCTTCTTCAATACAACGAACGAACCAATTCGTAAGGCATCCTTGATGGAATTGTCAAAGTGGGCGATTTGGTTTGGGTAAACCGTTTGCTCATAAGGTTCCTCTGACATGTTCGATTAGCCTCGTTTGGGAAGAGGTATGGATGGAGAAGAATGGATGCAACAATGATCTCGTATTGTCATTTAGACTCGTTGCCTCGGATGGAGGTATGGATGAGGCGCCGAGGATGTGGGTACCAGTCAGGAAATTAAGACATGTATATGACATTTTAATTAACAAACATGACATGAACGGTGGAAACTGGGGAGAAGTTACTTAAGCGCGCCGGGTGAGTGAATTTCGCGCGAGGCAGTCCAAATGACTCGTGTTGCACCTGAAATCGGAAATTTTGGGTGCGACAAATGCTGCTATTGGCCTCTTTTCTGGACAGCGCACCGCGATGATTGAGATCGATTTCCCTCTCTCTCTTGTTTGAAAACCCAACTCCTCATACTCACAACAGACGATCGAATAGCAGTCTCAGAGGACGCATAAAATCCACAACGATGAAGACGCACATGTTTTCTAAAGCTGGGTCTTCCATGAGTACAATGATGATGTTAATGACTGTCATTGTTGGCGGCTGGTGGAGCTTGCCGGTAGCCAAGGCCTTTTATATTCCAGGTGTGGCGCCCTTGACCTTGAAGGAAGGAGACGCCGTGGAGTTGAAAATCAATACACTGACATCGATCAAGACTCAAATTCCTCGCAACTATTACAAGCTTCCCTTTTGTAAGCCGCCCGGTGGTCCCACCATGGCGACGGAAAATTTGGGGGAATTTTTGACGGGCAACAAGATCCAATCGTCTCCCTATACCATTAACATGTTGACGGAAATGTATTGTCACAAAGTTTGTCAAAACAAGTTGAGCAAGGTTCAGGCCGCCAAGTTAATTTTGCATATCAAGTACGGCTACCACAACAACTGGATCATTGACAATCTCCCCTCGGCCGCCATTGGCCTCGATGCCAACGGAAAGTTGCGCAAACGATATGCTGGAGGATTTCCGATTGGTTTCATGTCCACAGAAGATAAGAAAACCTACATTTACAATCACGTCAGTATTGAAATCGATTACCATCCCTACGAAGGAGGATACCGTGTCGTCGGATTTGCTGTAGAGCCATTGTCGGTCAAACATAAATTCCAAGGAGGTTATCAGTGGGATGGAGAATCGGCAGATGGTATGACCAAACCCTTGGAAACATGTTCCACGACCAAAAAATTGACACGAGAGGAGATCAAGGATAGTCAGGTGGTCAAACCGGACGAAACCATTTTGTATACGTACGACGTTACCTGGAAACAAAGCCCAGTGGAATGGTCCAGTCGCTGGGATATTTACCTCACGGAAGATCATTTGGTACCTGCCCAAGTGCATTGGTATTCCATCACCAATTCCATTTTGGTGGTGGTCTTTTTGAGTATGTTGCTCATTAGTGTCTTGGTCCGTAATTTACGTCGAGACATTGATGCCTATAATGCCCTGGCGGTCTTGGCCGATGAAGAAGAAGAAAAGGAGGAAGAGGAAGAAGAGCGAGGCTGGAAAATGTTGCATGCCGATGTCTTTCGACCACCCTCTAAGCATGTCATGTTCTTTTGCGTCTTTTGTGGTTCGGGTGCGCAATTGGCCCTCACCGCCCTATGTGCCATTTGCTTGAGTGCTATTGGATTCCTGAGTCCTGCTCGACGAGGATCTCTCATGGTGGCCATTCTCGTCTTTTACATGTTGACGGGTGTCGTTGCTGGATATGTCAGCTCCTACCTCTACAAGGCAATGAATGGAAAGCAATGGCAACTCTGTACCGTGGTGACGGCACTCTTTGTACCCGGTACAGTCTTTTTTGTCTTTGTCTTTTTCAATATCATTCTCTTTTTCCAAAAATACTCGGTCGGCGCACCCCTCTGGGATGTCTTGTTGGTGGTGGTCATGTGGTGTGGAGTCTCCATTCCTCTTGTCTTTAGCGGTGCCTTTGCTGCCTACAAGGCACCCGCCATGGAATTTCCCACTATTACGTCTACCATTGCTCGGGCCATTCCTCCTCCCGCCAACTTTGTCATGCATCCCACCTTTGCCATGTTGGTGGCGGGTATTATTCCCTTTGTGGCGGCCTTCGTGGAACTCTTTTTCGTCATGAGTTCGCTCTGGATGGATCAGTTCTACTATGTCTTTGGTTTCACCCTCTTGGTGTATATTATCATGATTGTCACCTCTGCTGAAGTGACCATTCTCATGGTGTATTATCAATTGTGTGCCGAAAATCATCGATGGTGGTAAGTCAAACCGAAGATGCATTCAGGGAATTGGTGGTGGATTCGGTGGTTGTTGTCTAATCACAAGATGTATCGTCTCAATGCTGTGCCGTTGTTTGCTGTTTCTTTGTTGTTTTCTTTTTCTCTGGTTGGTGTTACTCCTGATGTGATGCTTTGGAACCTGGTTCAATTAAATACAGGTGGTTCTCCTTTTGCACTTCGGGCAGTGCGGCCTTGTTTACCTTCATCTACAGTATTTTCTGGTTCAAACAATTGGAAGCATCTCGTTTGCTCATGACATACCTACTCTACTTTGGGTACATGTTTATCATTTGTGGTTGCATGTTCTTGGTGTTGGGATCTGCTGGGGCATTGACCGCGCTCTGGTTTATTCGTACCATCTTTAGTACCATCAAGGTGGATTAAGAAGAAGATGAGGATCATCTCATCAAAGGAGACCCGAGATGAACCACCCACGCACGCACACATCTTGAGGGAAGAGAAGGTGGGCTCATGAGGATTTGTGGTCAACCTTTTATAGTTTTACATACGTAGTATTGATATAATACTGGGCGATGCCTTTGTATCTGTATTCAGACAGCTATAACACACCAAAACAATTTTAATGGATACTCTTCTAGTGGCACATATGGTTCGTGCAAGAGCTTTGTGGTAAATAACCAACTTCGTGGATATTGTTTCACATGAGGCTGCTTCCGAAAGGCAAGCTTCCAAAGAACATGCTGCGAGCATCTTGCCCGAACTTTCCATTGAACGGCGGATTCTCAAAAGCTCTCAAGTTTCCATGGACAGACAAGACCACTCGTTGGTACCGTTGCGATAGTCTCTTTGTTCTCATGGTCCAAAACGTGCCATTCTGGGGCTGTGTGTCAAATTCAGACTCTCAAAAAGATGCAAATCAGTTTGTATTTTTTTGTGGCGATTGTTGTCGTTGATCCAATTGTTTTTGTTCTTCATTGGCTACCATACGGGATGCCATTCGTCGTGCTTGTTCAATATTGGATGGTAAGATGCGTCGAATCGTGGGAGTCGTGGTGGTGGTGGTGGTGGTGGGTGCCTCCAACGTTTCGGTGGTTGTACTGGAACTCTTTTTTTGTTCGGGAACAATTCCAAAGGTGAAATGAAAGAGATTGGACACGTGTGATTTGGCTTGTTCGGGTACCGTGACACTGGCCTCCACTTGGACATGCACCAAGGGTACAACATGGTCTTCTTGTTCCTCCGACAAGGATTCCGTCGCAGACTTGGTGGTGGTCGTCGTCGTCGGATCCTGGTCATTCGTGTGTTGGTAATAATCCCGCAACCGTCCACTGTCGGTATACAAGACGTGGCTACGAAAAATGAGCAAATCTCCCACATCGACCGGCAGGGTAAAGGAGACTTGGTCCACTTCTAGAAAAATGGGTCGTGCTCCCGCAAAACAATAGACAGTCGCAAAGGCCAATTCAAAGGCTCGTCGCATCAAAAAGCCACCAAAGATGCGATTGTGTAAATTTTGAACTTGTGGCTGAGCAATCATGGCATTTTGCATGGCGGTTTGATCCATGAGAATGTCATGTGGATTGGCAAGGGAGGGTAAATTCAACAAGGGGGAAGCATCGTTGAGCAATTCTTGTGCCATGGCTTCAATCCGTTCGTGACGGTCCACCACTTGACCCGGTGTCTCCTCTTGTTTGGTCTTGTTGTTGTTGTTGGTGATCATGCCCAGTTTTTTGCGATGTTGTTTCTTGAGTTGGGCTCGATGGTTTCCATTTTGAAATTCTTGTTTTTCCTCAGGTGTTTGTGGCACAATAGAAGGAATGGGCATGGGTTTTTTGGTCTTTGGATCCAAGGTGACAAATGTTACATAGGCTTCCAACCAATCATCCAATGGTGAAGGATGAGGAGATTCGGAACAACACATTTTGATTTCCATGGACGATCGTCCGGTCCAACTGATATGTTGTCGTAGTTGAGGTTGAATGGCAAAACAAAAAATATTAGAAACGAAAGAGCCGGCAATGTAAGATGGAATGTGAGTGATGGTCGTGTTGGTAGTTTTAATCACAAGACGCTCCACTCGCGGAGGCTCTCGTTACACGTACGTGACTTGACCGGTCAAGAATTGATCCGATCCCACCAGAGGCTGTCGTCGCAATCGAATACGATCCACCGAGGCAGTGACAATGACGGGAAAGGAGGTATCATTGTGGTGGTTGTCCAGTCTATTTCGTTGGACATGAAAAAAGGCAATGTTACCGGCCAAGGCATCCAAATCTTCCAACATTTTGCCAATGCGTATTTGACCCCATGGATTGCGATAGGTATCGTACAAGAGAGAATCGGTGGAAAAGGGATACGAGACTTGCAATTGACTGGACAAGGGATGATGATTTGTTGTGGATTCGGCGGATGATGAATCGTCATTGTTGTTGTTGTTGCCCATTTGTTGTTTGGCATGTTGTCGTTCGGACCACAATCGTTGTACAATGGGATTTTTGAACAAACTCATTTGCAAATCCACCTTGGTGTTGGTCGAGGCCGTGTTGTCGTTGTGGTTGCTCCTGCTGCTGTCATTGGTGTTGGTTTCCTTGGAAAACGCTCTTTGGGCGTAGCCCAAGTGTCCACCGCTGGCTATGGTTAATGATTGTGTCGACGGAACCGTCCTGGCAGTTGGTTGTGGTGGTGGAACCGCAAGAGGAGCAGTGCGGTGGAAGCCGGGCCAACCACACCACCACCGACCCGCCGTCCGATACGACGAGAGTGCCTTTCGAATCAAGACAGTAGTGCTCTGCATACGAGTAGAGGATGCACGGGTTAGAAGCAGTCGGCCCTTCTCCATTACTCCAGCGGATGATACGAGGGTTGCCATCCTAATTGTTGGTTGTCTTTTGGTTGGTTTGGTTGCGGATGGGTTGCTGGTTGCCTTGCGGTTTGCAACCTTCAACCTTCTTCAACACCCAAACTGAATATGCCAAGGACGCGACGTCTTCCTGACGAGTTTTCCGCGAATAAAAAGCGACGGATCTTTTCCATTCAGTCGTTTATGGGTCACTTTTAAAAGATCCAGAAAGCAGAAGTCGAGACCACTCATCCTGTTTATTCTCTGGGACACTGTCAATGCCCATCTCCAAACGACCAACAGCAGCAGCTCAACGACAACAACACCATCCAAAAAGGTCTCCGCGTATAGGCGGCGGTTGTGTGCGCGCAAGTGGTCCAATGACCAACATTCCATGAGAGCTGCTACAGCAAATGACACGGTTCCTATTGGTCGGAGCCTCACGAGGATCAGCGTCAGCCAGATGTTCCTTGCGGCAGCCAAGTCGTCGAATCCCATGGTATGGAGGTTGCTTCGGGACGACAGTTTGTAGAAAAAAGAATGGCACCGGAAGCGAATGGACTTCAAGTTGTTCTTCAAGGATGCCTTTGGTGTCTCGTCCGATGACCACCACCAGCTGCACCACCACCACCCCGTTGCAAGCAAGACCATCGTCGCCATTTTGTTCCTTCTCCCTCTCACCAAGGGCGCGACCATGCCGCCATGTTCAGTGCATGTCGACACTGCCAGGAAAAACTCCGCCCGTGCCCCGACGCCGGGGTGATGACGACACTTGTTTGAAATCGACAACTAGCACCACCTCCCAAAGAGACAACGAGAATGAATTTTTGGCACACTGGAAACGACTGCAACAAGATTTTGTGTCCCGACCATTGGGTTCCATGAACGCCTCTCATTGGAATCAAGGTGAAGCCTTGCTCAAGGACCTTCGCGTTCATACCAACAAAGGGATACTCAAGCCACAGGATCGAGTCCAAGCCGTCCACAATGGATTTGCCATTGTGGATCGCATGGTGGCCGAAGTGCAGCACTCTACAAGCACAACCACAACCACAACCCAACCACCGATCCAGTTGCCCTTGGAATACGAAACCTTGGCGGCGGTCTTGTTGATTTGGCGAGATGCCATGCGAACTACAAACCGCCCATCCTCCAGTCGTCGTTCTCCTCCTTTGCAACCACCCTCATGGACCCCACCACCCACCAATGACACACAGTCCCATTCAAATTCACAACAACAACAACCACCACAACCAGAAACGGACGTGTTCTCGGTCCCAGTTGTGTGGCAAAAGTTGCAAACTTATCACCATCACAATCTTTTTGAATTTACCGTGGCGGCCAACAATGTCTTGTTGCATGTCCTTACTCGACAATTGCAACAAGACCAAGAAGACGATGCGGCAACTCCTACTCCTGCCGCCACGACCACACATGGTCGTTCCAGAATGAATCCCACGACAGTCCTGGAGTGGGCCAAACAAACACTGGTTCCGTCCATGTTGGAACGAAGTCAACACAATCCGGTCCAGACACGGTTTCATCCCGATACACAAACCTTGTACTTTTTGGTGGAATTGTGCATTCTCACACACAATCCTCAAGCACACGTCCAAGCCGATGCCTATTTGCAACAATTGCAAGATTGCCAAAAACAACAACAAGACGGCAGCAACGATCACGTGTCGTCCAAATATGAGCCTTCGACCTATTTTTATTGTGCCGTCATGGAAGCTCATAGCAAATACAATCCCCATCCGACTGCCGCCTTGGAACGAATTTGGCACCTCTTTGAGCAAATGACGGGGGCCAATCCACGACACGCGGATGAATCAGTACCACCACCACGAGCAGACACATTCGTACTACAAGAGCAACAACTCGCGCTGGAGCAATTGGATGACATTGCCATGTCGCGCACTTGCATTGCACTCGCCAATGTCAAGCATCCACAACACAAGAATATACAAGCCGCCCGATTTATATTGGATGCCCACTGTCAGGCCGTGTTGAAACGACACCAAGACAAAGACCATTCCTCCTACTCAAGGACAACAATGAGTGGAACGACACCACCACCGAAACAGGTATCGACTCGCATGTTTGTGGCCGTCTTGGCCGCTTACAGTCGTGCTGGAATGGCCACACAAGCCCAACATCTTTTGGACTACATGGAACAATTGGCTACCACACTGGGCGATCCTCATTTGCGCCCGGACATGGCGTGTTACTCCTCCTTGCTTTGGGCTCATGCCAAGGTGGGCAACACGGAGGAATCCCAAGCCGTATTTCAACGCATGATACAAGCCATGGAAGAAGGGGGATCCTTGCTGGTAGATTCCTGGCATCCACAGGCATGGAGTCGAGTGTGGAATGGCATTCTCATGTCCTGGGTCGATTCCAAAGATTCCATCGATGTAATGAAGAGCATTCTAGAACGGATGGAGCAGTACAACAACAATTCCACTCAACAAAGCGGTCGTCCACGGTTGTTTTTTACGGTTCACACGTACAATCTATTACTCACGGCCTATGCTCGACCCACACAACCCAATCCCCAAAAGGCTGCTGTCGAGGCGGAACAACTTCTGGAATGGATGGAGACGCAACCACAACATGATGGGGCGGCAACCATTTTCCCCGACGGTTCCTCTTATTTCAATGTCATTCGAGCTTGGGCCAATGCCGGGGAACCGGAGCGATGCGAATTTCACATTCGCAAGCTCTACGAGAATATTGTGCAAGGCAAGATTGACACGACAGCCTTGCAAGCACAACATTTCAACGTGGTCATTGAGGCCTGGGCCAAGTCGTCCCATCGGTCGTCCACTTCTACCGCGACGATTCCACGAATCCAGTCCGTGTTGCAACGCATGAGACAAATGGGAGTGGCACCCGATGCCTTTACCTATACATCGTACTTGTGGGCCTTGGTAAACTCCATTCGAGAAAAGAATCGTCATTCGCAAAAGCACTATCGAAACCAAAAAGAGGTGGAAGCCAAACTTGTACTTGAGGTGTTTCAAGACATGAAGGACCAATGGGAAAAGGGCAATTCCTCTGTCAAACCCAGTGTTGTGACCTTTTCGGCCGTCCTTACCGCCCTTTCACTTTCCGAAGATTCAGCCGCCGTGGAAAAGGTCAAACAGCTCATGGAAGATATGCGTGAAATGGAACTATCTCTGACAATAGATGTTACCATTACCTGCATGACGGCCTTTATGAAACATTTTCGTGCAGAACGAGCCGAAGAACTCTATCAACATGTTCAAGAAATGTACAAGGCGGGCGATTCCTCCATGAAACCGACCGAATTCTTACACCGTACACGATTGCATTCGTGGTGTAAAGTAGGGAATCCCGAGCAGGCAGCTGCGGCACTGTGGGAATGGATTCAAGGCGCGGACGACGACATGACTAAACCACCCAGCACGGTAGACTTTACGTCGGTTCTCGTCGCATGGATAAAATCCGGTCGACCGGAAGGGTTGGAAAAGGCCGAACGAGGTCTGGACCGAATGATGGAATTGTCCAAGAACGGAACATACGATTGCTATCCCAATGCCGGGACCTTTCGAACCATCTTATCGGCCTATGCCAAATCTAATTTACCAAACTGCGGCGAAAAAGCGGCGGCAGTGTTTGAGCGACTGAAACGGCTGGAAGTAGAACAGCCACATGATAATGATACGTTGAAACCATCTCTCACCATGTACAATATGGTCATGCAAGCATGGGTCAAAGAGCATCAGCCACATAAGGCCGAGCAGGTATTTCAACAAGCCAAAGAGGATTTGGGATTGGGAGAATCTGGTGTGCACTGGACGCGTGTACAGGCATGGGTGCAAGCCGGTAATCCTGAAATGGCAACCAGGGCTCTGCACGAGTGGATGACTGAAGAAGAGGCACAGAAACCTTCTACGCGACAGTTCAATGCCGTACTCTCATGTTGGGCGCAATCGCGTCATCTTGACGCAACGAGGAGAGCGCATCAAATCTTTCAAGGCATGTACCAACTTGCCAGCCCGACCAATCGTAAAAATTTGACCCCAAAGACATGCGAAAGTGGACCAGACATGGTTTCGTATGAGACTCTTATTGTCATGTATTCACGAACCAACTCTCCCGATTCAGCGTCCCAGGCACTGTCGTTGTTGAACTCCATGAAGCAACAGGCACTGACCTGGAAACAGACCAACAATCAGCTAGACCAATCCAACTTGACCTGTTACGTTGAAACCATTGTAGCCATTGCTCAGTCCAATGATCCCAAACTGGAACAATCGGCTCGGTCACTCCTGGAGGAACTCCGCAAGAAACCAGCATCCTTTTGGGTGTCCAACAAGAATCACAATGGTACGGCCCTGCATAGAATAAAGACAGCTCTTTCCGATTGCTCCTATCCCAGCAAGGTTCAAATGATGGTTGAATTGTACAAGCTCAACCGAACCGTAGAGGCGGCAACGAGAAATATTCGGAGCAATTGAGTTTGGCTCGCTTTCTCTCTGTTCCATTCCACGCGATTGTTCCAGTGACAATCAAACTTTTGTACCTCAGCCCGGACAGCATGGAGTGTAATGTGGCATGTCTGCACAAACATTTGTGTAGTCGCGAATATGCACACTCATCATGAGACATTGACTTGATCCAATATGAATGACTCGAAACTGTATTCATAACGGCAATGACATTTTTGTGTATACATATGTGCCACAACACAAATCCGTCGTTTCTGTACCAATGAGTTTTCCACTGAGCAGGGACCATGTTCCTTTTTTAGCGTGGTTGGCATCGAAAGCATTGGCATGTCGGAGGGCCAGCCATTGTCTCTCTGGAAGAAGGAGTTTGTTGTTGTTTTGCGAGTTGTTTGTTCCATTCGTTTTCAATTTCTTCTTGGACCAGCATGGGATGAACATTGCGGTGCGTGATGGCTGCTCCCGTTTCGGGGTGGTAGAAAAAGTCCAAGACTTGCAAGGCGGAATGTTTCAAGGAAAAATGAATCAGGATAAAGAGGATTTGTGGATGAGCTTCCACAATGGGTTTCAAATTGGTCCAATGGGTATGCTTGGTTTCCTCGGCTCGTCCCACATCGGCCGTGGCCAAAAAGGAACATTCCGTGACAATGACCAAATGTTGTTGCAACACCTCAGGGTACCGTTCAAAGACACGATGCGTTGAATCCCCGATGTAGCACAAGACAGGTTCCTGTACGTAGTGAAACAAATCGTGTGGCGGTTGCGGTTGACGACGTAGTTTGGCAATTTCAGCACCTGGCAAATGGGCATAGTTTGGATGGAGACGTTTCCGTCGCCGAAAAATACTGTATCCATGACAAGGAATGCGATGGTCGGCCTCAATGGGAAGAATACTAAACTCATCACCACCTCGTTGTCGTATTTTGAATTCCTGATTGGGTGTTGTGGGATGCAATTTATAGGAGGAAGCTTGTCGGGTCTTGTCGCTTTTCTTCTTTTTTTGGGTGTCGGTTTCCTCTGGCTCTGTGTTCCAGTCTGTCATTTCCACAAGAGCATGATGCGCTTCGAAATATCGTTCCACAAAGGGGAGTGCCGGAGCGGGGAGGTAAATGGCCGTGGGCTGTAAATGTTTCGTGCTCTTGTGGTTATTGTCATTGGAACAAACGTGCGTCAAAAAGGTGACATGATCGGAATGTGTATGGGTCAAAAAAATGTGTGTGGGTGCACTGCCCTGCTGGGCCACCAAGGCACCACAATCAAACATCCATTTGAGTTCGGGAATTACAAAGGACGTCCCATCTCCGGCCCGACTACGACCCACCAATGACAACTGCGACGACGACGAATTATTATTCTTGTGATGTTGATCCACCAGAGAAACACGGGTGGAGCTGGTACGCATGGACATGGCCCGGGAAAAAGGAACGACCAAGACGAAGAGGGCAAGGATGATGAAACAGAAGGAGGATAGTCAATGGAATATGGGACAGTTATTCGACCAAATGCATGGACAAGAGCGGATTGCAAGAACAAGATCCGGAATCGGAGCAGGCAACCACCGATGCCAAACCTGTACATTAGCGTTTGATCACCACCATTGCGATCATGATTGGGAATTCTGCAGTCGCTGCAGATTTTCGCTGTCCCCCAAACGTGCTTGTGACGCATGCTCGCCAGTCCCGATCCTGAGTCACGAACATGGCGTGCGCGACCGAACCAACGAGATGCGCGCACGACTCGAATCTTCGCGTTTTTGACAGGAGTTCGCAGATTCCGAATTCCGAACCCATCGTGTCAATGGTCCATTGGGTGACAAGTGGGTGCGTCAGCTCACGAGACAGGAGGCCAAAAGGTGACGTCAATTCACACATGAAAGCTTAGCAGGTCTCTGTTTTCTAACGAACTAATGAGTATAGAGAGAGGACAGTTACTCTGAACTTGATAGTAATATCGGATATTTCTAAAACTTTTACTAGAAAATTCAAGCTAGATCAGTCTAATTCTAAAACTTTTCCTTAGCGCATTGGATGGAAAAACCAGAAAGTTGGCAACCTTGTCGATTGTTCCATAGAAGCGACCATTTGCACAAGAGCTTCGCAAGACTCAGATTTTATTAACACTACCCGACTCAACAGAAGGCATTCGGATCTGACGTGGGTAAACGAAGAATGTGTTGACATCTGTCTTGTTTGGATTCACCCAACCAGATTCGCCTAGGTACGTAAGCACTGACGTAATCAGATCACACCCCGAGCGGGCATCTTTCGGAGCATAGCTGAGATTTTGTATAGCATGCAAAGTACCATGAAAGTGTCATTGTCCAACCTTCATTCCTTGAGGAGTAATCTCCTAAGCACAAAGTACGAACTTACATGAGAAGAGCATTGGTCCCGTGTTAATCACACACACTTGAGTTTTTTTGACAATCTCGAGAGGACAACAACGACAAAAGAAAAAAATTCACGAGAAAACACCTCTATAGAACAGCACCACCATGACTCCAACCAATGTCTTGTCCAGCACGGCAGCAGCGGGAGGAGGGAAACCACATCAGACCATTGCTCTGGCCTTTGCTGTAGCGTCGCTTCAGAATCCGGGCCTTGTGGAAGGACTTCACTCATTGCCACAAGCCCTCTTGGACGCCGCGGTTGCATCATCGAATCAGACCTATGAAGCCCAACCACCCTTGCAACTCCAAAGTCCTAGCACAAGCCCCCACGTATCAGCAAACAACAACAACAACAAGGTCATGACGAGCTCCAAGCGCCAAAAGCTCAAACACAGTCACGTGGACGGTGAGAGTGGTGAGGACGAAATGGAAGAGGAGGAGGAGGAAGAAGAAGAAGAAGGAAATCACCAAGAACATCATCGTCAAGAGAGGGACAGAGAAGAGGATGAAGACGATAGTGAACGTCGCTTGGCTCGAAGTCGAGAACGGAATCGCGAGCATGCACGTCGGACACGTCTCCGGAAAAAGGCCCAATTGGAAGCCTTGCAAGCCAAAGTCAAGGGTTTGGAAGCCGAACGTCAAGTACTGGAACAAAAGGTGGAAGAATGTGGCATTGCCTCCATTCTCTTGGGCCTTTCTTCGGGCACCTCCATCAGTGCCATGGAGGATGCCGAGAATGGAGGAGGGGGAGAGGCAGTCGTCTCTACCAAGAAAAAGAATCACACGGAACGCCGTTCGGACATGGTGGCAGTCTTGTCGGGTACCAAACGGAAACGGTTCATTTCCGAAGCCATTGGCGAACAGTCTCAATTGCAGCAGCAGCAACAGCAACATCGTCTCACCATCAACATTGATGGCAAGGTTACCGAGATTGGAGCCGGAAAGTCTCACATCAACTGGAAGACGGGCTTGTACCGAGACAATGAGGGAGTACAGAAACAACTCACGACCGAACAACTCGAAGTCTTGAGGTACGTGTACCGACCGAGAAACTACTGCTCGTTCTTGGGGTGTTGGGCCATTTCTCACATATTATCCCTGTGGTATTCTCTTGTGGACAGACGGGAGCGGAATCGGATCCACGCCAAAATGACTCGATCGCGGAAAAAGTGTTTTATCGCCACCATTGAAAAGGCCATTGCCGAATTGGAGGCCGAGAATCATCGAATGAAGGAGATTCTCGACAAAACGTCGGGACCATCTTTGTTGGACATGTCGTCCTGGACTCTTCATCAAGCCACGAAACAAACCTTGGTGACTCCAGCCACGTCTCCCTCCTTGCCTCCCCGTGTGGGACCAGCCATTTTTCTCGAAGATGAGACACGACAAGCACAAGCTGTCTCGTCCCAACCACCAAAGTCGAAAGCCTCCAAGCACGAATCCGGTCACCCGGCTGCCTCTCATGGATTTTGTTTGGATGACTGATTCGAATTTGGAGGAACGAATATTTCCACCACCAATTACTTGACACTCATCATGAGCACACCAGATGGACAAGAAGAAGAATTACGGTTGCACTTGGTTTCCGAAAAATCTTGTTGTGGAAATCGCAATCTTGTTTGTTCCTTTTTGTGTCCGCATACTCCCACCGCGTCATAGTCTTTTTCCGCTTCTTGGTTGCGTCCGTTTCTTGTTTTGGGGATTTCATTTCGTTGGTACACATACACCCACATACACAACACTCGATGAAACCACCCTTGGGATTGACGCACCCAGTCACGCACCACTCATCATCATCACCAAGAGAAACACAAGACCCTATTCCCCATGGCACACGACGTGCACTCTCCCAAACAGATTGGAGCCATCACTACCTACCCAGTGTGTTGGGACACACGTTAGCTGGACGGGAACGATAGGCCTCTCCTCTTCTCTCGTGTCCGGTTTTCACATGCCCGCGCACTCTCACACACAAAACCCCTGCCACTGTCCGTAGCCCAATCACACCACATCACAACCAGTCCAAGACTCGTAGCCTCGGTTGTCCCTGTAGACAGAGACTTTTGACTTGTATCGCTTGGATCGGAGCCACACGGCATGGGCCAGCCCTTGTGCAATCGAGTAGCTCGTTTGTTCCGTCTGGAGTTTGTTGGTAGGCAAAAGTGACCTCTTGTAATACTTTTTCAACTACTACCTACCTAGACACTCGTTTTGGATGGGCAGCAAACCATCCAAATTGCAATTTTCTACTACTACGAATTGTTTCTAGCGTGTTAGTACGGGTGAGAGCCTCGTTTCACCGCACGCGCATCTTTCTAACCCTACAAATGATTGTGTTTTTGGTGGTGTGTGCACTGTGTGTGCGTCTCCACAAAGCCAGACCGCAAACCAACAAGGACAGAGCGTTTAGCGTGTTAAATTTCTCCCGCCGCCATGTCGGGTTCTCCCGAGGCGGCCGCCGCGTCTTCTTCTTCTTCTTCTTCCCCTGTTGCTTCTTCTTCGTCCGCAGCTGCTTCGGCCGCTTCTTGTTCGGATCCCAAACTGGCAATGACTTGGGCCGGTCGTACGACATTGCCTTCCAATTCCATTCCCAACCGTACCAGTTGCAAGACGGTTTGGGCCGGTTGTTGGTCATTGGTCTGCGATTCCACCACGGTCATGCGGAGCGGGTCAATGGGATCACCGACCGCCACCTCGTAGTCCACCACGCCCAAATCCATCATGGCTTGTTTCAAGGACGACAAGAGGGCATTGTATTGTTGGCCAAACTCATCCTCAGCGTATTGGACATTGAGTTGGTAGAGGGTGTCAAAAATGGGCAAAAATTCCGCCACTGTGGCCGCCTCCGACCCCGCCTTGTTGGACGAGGCCAACATCTGTGTACGTGGGTGTCCAAGAACATTCCACGAGACCGTCGAATGGAATGCAATGCAAGTGGTGGATATACATCAATCATTGGGAACCAGCAGCAGATTGAGTCGTTCGTAGGGGGATTTCACACGAGGATTTTTCCAAGAGAGGGAAGGATCCAGTCATGGTGAAAACACCATTTTGTGTGTGTGTGGTGCAACCATCCATCATCCAGACGCACAACAGGACGACCATAGTAGTTCGTTAGGGTTCCCATAAACCACGGCAACAACCATTGGTAGTAAAAACACCAACATCAAAAACACAATCCCAAAACACAACCCCCAGGACGCGAAGGACACAAGTAAACGAGTGAATATGAGTGAGTAAGAGGGTCTCACACCACAACAACAACCGAACCACACACAAACAAAACACACATGTGGTTCCGTAATGTCGAGATGATAGACGTGGACCTACCCTTCGTGCCCGTCGCATATTTTCCATTTCGGCCACCTTGCGAGCATATCCCGTGGTGGTATAATCTTCGGCAATGTCTTGCAACAAGGCCAAGGCTCGACGTTTTTCCTTGAGGGTGGCTTCCAAGGCTGCCGTTTCCTCCTGGAGTTGCTTGACTTCGGGATCCACATCTTCTTCTTGTTCTTCTGAAGTTTCCTCCTCCGTCACGGCGGCAGGTTCCTCCTCCGTGTCGTCGGCCGCGGGGGGTTCGGCAAAGAGTGTGCTACGGGTGGTTCTGGGTGTCGTCTGTTGTCGTGAGGCCACCAAGGACGAGGAGGAGGAGAATCCCACGGTAAACCCATGGCACGTGGAAGACGTCATGTACAACAAGCACGACAGAACCGTCACCAGTTTCATCCTCATCATCATCATCATGATCAGGATTGTGCAACTTGTTGTTGTTGCTGTCGTAGTAGGAGTGTGGCTGTGGTTGTTTTGTACGAATCGTGTCGTCGTCTCGATTGGTTTGTTGGGAATGGCACTGGTTGGAAACAACAACCCCCAAGAAGAGAAACTGAATACCCAAACGACCCTGTGTTTCTGAATACAGAAAGGATTATGATGATTGGATCCTGCGGAACAAAGCCAATGGACAACCAGGATTGTGTGATGACAGTCAATGATGATGAGAGAAAGATTGTGGGTGATGTTGATCCACGTGGCATCCATCAGGGGATCCAGATACTTAAACTCTAGGGTGTATTACAAAGCACTCAAACTATCTATGAAACGGTCGATAGACTCCCCAGCGTCATATTATGCCGACACACCATTTCCAAAAAAGATTTCCCCTCCGTATCTTTTGCTGGGTGTCACTACAGAGTCTCGAGGGTGTTGGCATATCCGTATATTTGAGAGGCCGCCAGTGAGTGCGCCGTTGTTGACCCTATCATGACGACGGCTGCTTCCAATCCCAATCCTGACGACAATCTCGAACAACAACAAGAACAACTGGAGCACTTGCAACTGTTGCAAGAGTATGCGGCTCATTATCCCGTGACGGTCACGTGGCCGCCCAAACTCCACAACGCCACCACCCCAACAACAACAACCACTGATCGTTTGAAAACCACACCCCAGTTTGTCCATCAACAATTGGCCCATGCCTTGGGTCAGTCGTCTCTCGCATCTTCTTCCTCACTCCCACACGACGCGTCATCGTCATCGTTGTCCACCGTTCCACCCCAATCCTTGCAGACCCTCATGGTACAATTGAATCACTTTGTTCAAGCCATGGAAGCCACCACGTGTTATCATTCGGTCCACGTCGAATTGGTTCCCGTCTCATCGTCCCCGACAATGACGGACCAACACCCATCACAAGCACAACCACAACAAAACCAAGAACAACAACAACAACAGGCCGTGGAAGTGCACATTTCTCTGCACGAAAAGAATTGGTACAAACTGTCGGCCGGAGCATCCTTGAATACCAATCGCAGCAGTAGTAGTAGTAGTAGTACGAATGGCATGGGGTCGTCGTGGATGAACTCGACGAGTGGTACGGGTACGAGTACGTCCACCAACCTGTGGGACGGGTTGGGACAGGCGGCCGAAGTCGAAGTCAGTGCCGGTGTGCGAAATATCGTGGGCGTAGGGGACACGTGCGAGTGGGCCTATACCCAACAAGCCAGTACGACGGCCGCCGCACCCTCGTGGACCGGTCGGTACCAACAACCACTCTTTTTGCCACTTCCACGCATTGGGTGGGGACTCTGGGACGACGACCACGACAATGATACTACGACAACCAGAATCATTCCCTGCCACTTTTCGACCAAGGCCTTTTTGACCATGGTGGATTTTCGCGATACCCGAAGTTATCAAGAATATCAACGAGGATGGCACGTTCAATTGGCTTCGTCGTCTTCCACCCCACTGACTTTGGTCACCGACGACGCGGACGACGACAACCATGACACCACGGCGGCCGCTGTCGTAGTACCACGACCACCGCTGCAATGGTCCTGTCTGTATCAAGTCTTGTTGCGGGATCTCATTCCACGGCTGGGACCCACCACGACACCCGGCATCCAATCCCTATCCGCCTCGTGGCCCATTTTGCAACAGGCCGCCTTGGGTCCCTCGTGGAAACAATCCCTCGTGTGGCAACTCCAACAACCACCACCCCCATTCCAACAAGAACACGCCCAACAACAAGAACAAGTACCCTATATGGATTGGACCTGGTCCACCGAAGTAGCCTTGCCCGACCTCTTGTTTGTCTTGGGTCATGCCCAGGATGCGTCGAACCATGCCAATGCCTTTTGGAAAACGCAATGGCATGCCGCTTGGCATTGGCCTCTCCTGTGGTCGTCCTCGACAACCAAAAACAAAACGACGACATGGTTGGGAACCTACCATTCCCTCTTTCAAGTCGGATACCTTCATTCCTTGGCATTGCGGCACACGCCAAACAACCACCACAAGGAATCGCCGCCCTTTTATGTCTCGGATCGTTTCTTTCTCGGGGGACCCTTGCCCTTTCGAGGATTTTTGCCCAGTGGCATTGGACCTCGTGGATACTCTTCCACGCCAAATGCCTCCTCCTCCCCACAACAAGAACCACAACAAGAGCAACCACCCGAACGTGGCGATGCCTTGGGTGGAGATGCCTATTATACCTGGACACACATGATTACCTTTCCCCTCCTATCGTCGTCGTCATCTCCCAACCACAATGACACATTTGTTCCCTTGCAAGCCTTTGTCTTTGGAACCGTCGGAACCTGTGTCGGAAGTTTGTCACATGTATGGAATCAACAACAACCACAACAGTCCTCCTCCTCCTCCAGCAGTCGTGGACCAGGTCCACAACCGTGGTTCCCCAGGATGATGAGCCAACACCCAAAGCAGCTTGTGGGAACAGCCCAAGCAGTCTTGCAGTCCTCCCGATGCAGTGTCGGATGTGGAATGGCCACCACAATTCTGGGCGGTGGGGTTCGACTCGAAGCGACCTATGCCGTACCCCTGCGGTATGGACCCCACGATTTGAGACGGACGGTGCAATGGGCCCTGTCCTTGAAATTGGATCAATAATCAATACTACTACTTCTACGAGAATGATGACAAGAACGACCAGACCACACGAAATGATGAGTTTTGCTCGTTCCCAACAAACCCACAACAAAATACTACTACTAGTAGGACAGCCCAAACTCTCTCTACACGCTGTAGGATGGTAGTCGCCAGTAGGGACCCGCGGTTGACGAAGATGGTCTGTAGAGCGTAACAGAAATTGGAGTGTAGTTTCTTCCCAAACAGTTTAGGTAAACTTAGATAATGAAATAGTTTAGGTAGTTTTGGCTACCAGTTCCATCATCTATGGTGACTTACGTTCACGTCATAATGGCACCGTTCAAATCATTGTCATCTTCCTCCAGAGCCTGTTCATTTGTTTGTTTGTGGCAAGTACTCTATATCTTACCTTCATCAAGTATCTCAGATTAAGGCCAACTCTCAAGCCTCAAGCAAACCTCAGCCTTGTCTTGCCCCGGACTGTTACGGAGGTTTCTCCGCACATTATTTTTCGAGGCTTTGCAACACGCTCAACCAAGATCGAACCAGTCAACCTGATCGACAGTAGTAGAGGTACTGACCATTGCAACGGTCATCTTTTTGTACTATTTTACGGTCTATAACAAATGGACTCCTAAGCGGTGGGTACGCAAAGGAGGGGTGTTTCGTCCGTGACATTGAGGAACTGTGCCAGAGGTGCGGGGGAGTAGATGGGAGTGACCGGAGCAAAACATGGTGTAGCCAGATTTTGCAACTGAGTGGTTCTCGTTTTTCGTGTTGTTTGGTGTTGTCGTATTGCGGCGATGTTGGTATTGGCATGAGTTGCCAGTGCCGAAACGATTGCATGGCCAAGGGAGGCTTTTGCATAGTGCCCGATTGAGTAGATATGGGCTTCTGGGTAAGAGAATTTTTTTGTTTTGCTGTTGGCGGCGGTAAAGAGGTTGCTTGGTGCGTCTGACGCTTCTTGAAAGAGTCTGTATGCCGCAGGATGTGCTTTGCTTCGTTTTTCGTCTTTTCCGAAGAAGGCGTTGGTCCAAGGTGGTGGTTGTGTCGTTGAGAACAAATGTGGTTGAGAAATTGATGGAAAAAGGAGACGGTCGGCAAATGAACCAAGTGCTCCAAGATGGTCTACCGTAAAAGGTAGAAGGTATATGCCATTGTGGAGAAGGTGTTTGGATGTCTCGGGGTCTCGGCAAAACTTGGCCCTTGCCGCTTCTTGATGCGTCCTAGATGCCAAAGTGGCGAGTGTGTTGTGGTCGGACGGGTCAAGAATGGTTTGGGGTTGCTGGGGAGGTGGGATAGTAATGTCAATCGCGACGTATTGAAACGGTGAGTTTTTGTGCGGCTTGGACAGGAGCATACCGACGTCTGCTGGTCTAATGTTTCTTTGGTGTTGTGGTGTCAAACCTGGGGGTTCGATGTGGACATCATGGGGAGTGTCGACGGCTTCAGCTGCTGGAGCGATTTGGCGGAGAATGTCATAGAGTGTGTCTCTGATGGCATTTGAAAGAGGTGTTTTGGAAGCAGAGGTGCAGGAGTACAGATGGTCACCCATTGGGTCGATCTCTTTTGTGGCTGAGCAGCGACATCGTTGGGGCCAGGATTGTGTGGGGTCTCGGACGAACAAAGGCAATCTTAATTTCCGTTTGATGGCGGTTCGGAAGACACTGTTTGGGAAACGGAATTTGGTTGCGGTTAGTGGAAGAGAGAGAGCCATACTCGTTAGGGGCGAAAGTAAGCCGGGCAAAAAGATTCGCTGCTTTGGGTCGGTCTCTGTGAATAGTTTTGGGATTGTGTGTTCTTGCGCAGTGTGGTTTAAAAGGCGATTGTGTGTTGTGTGATCATACCTCGTTGGTACGTATAAGCTCTCTTCTGCGTATTCGTTTGCGAAAAGTGACAGAGTCTTACGGAAGGTTGTCATATATTCGTTGGTACTTTCTTTCCAGTTCGACAGTTCTCGTTGGTGAACGAGTGGGATTGGAGTGTCGGTTGATGTTGCCAGAGCTATCGCCCGTGCTGTTTGTGTCAGCAGACGAGGATAGGCCGCCACCGCTGCCTGTTGGTATCCGAGTCCCCCTAGTCGTTGAGGGATCGTGGCGATGAGTGCTGAGGACGTGGAGATTTCATTTTCCGGTAGGGAGGTGAGTTTTGCCAGGAAATATGTGATCAGTTGTTCTGTCTGTGTTGTTGTTGGACTGGACCAGAGGGTCGTTCTTGGGTTGGTCTGCTTGTATGCTAGGTTGACATCGGTCGGTAGCAGGTGCAGGATTGCGGAGACCAGCGTAAATTTACAGAGATTGTGCTGTGTTTGGAGGTCGTCGAGTTGGAGAATGCAGTTCATTTTGTGTTGCATGCCTTGTAATTTGTTGTTGATGTACTGTCGTGCAAAGGCAGTAGATCCGATTGGTTGACCGAGGAATCTCACACCGCTTGTTATTTCTGCTTTTGAGGGGTCATCGGGCGACAGAAACGATAGTGCTTGATTGAGGCAGTGTGTTTGGTTGTCGTTCAGGTTGGACGGGGAGTGTCCGTTGGTGGAGGTGAGGATGGTCGTTTTTGATTTGTTTAAAACAATTCCTAGGGGATTGCCAAGCTCTTCGAAGCGTTGAAGAAACCATGGTATGTCACAGTGTGGCAGGCATACCGATGTATCATCCATGATGGATGCGGTGTGGCCGATGCCGCCCATTCCGTCGTCGTTGGGGTCGTTGTTGCGCAGTCTGAGTTGTGCTCTTTTTGCTTGTTCGTTGTTGAGTTTGTTCGTCAGCGCTAGTAATACCAGGCATGAGAAGAGAGGGCTGAGTGGGCAGCCTTGTGGAAACCCTTCAGTTTGTGTGAGGTAGTTGGCCGCTTTGTTGTCATCAAAGTACCATTGGTTACAGGTATGTTTGGTTAGTAGGTCGAAAAGGGGGACCAATTGTGTTGTCGCTTCGTTCTCTAACAAAATCTTTCTTGCTTCGGTTCGGCTGACATTGTTGAACATGTTTGCCAGGTCTAGCATGACGAGAGCCCGGCTTGGAGATGTGGTTGGCTGGTTGTTTTCTGTTGTGTTGTTTTCTGTTGTGTTGTTTTCCAGATCGTTTTCCAGATCATGAGTCTTGTCAATGTATTGTTTAACCGCCATTGCGGTTGTTTGGGCCACAAAATCAACCCCCCCGGGGACTTGTATCCCGTATTGGCCTCCTTTCAAGAGGAGGGGGCGAATGTCGTCGGTGAGATGCACCAGAGCGGCTTTGGCCGCTACTCTTCGTATGGCTGTGCCGATGCCGATCGGTCGCAGTCTTTCCAGGTTTGCCATGTCCTTGTGTAAGGCAAGGAAATAATTGCTTGCGAGGATTTGTTGTACAGAGGTTGGTATTTGTCCTGTCACCACGAGTTGGATCAGGGCTTTTATGTTGTGAAAGTATGGCCGTGTTGCGTCGGGTGCGCTTGTTGTTTTGTATATTGCCATAGACACGAGGATGTCTGTGCACGTGGCGAACGGTCCTGAGGCCGTGCCTGGTTTCATTTGTCGGAGTGCTGACTCAAACTGTTTATCTTGTAGTTTCAGGTATTGTGCTGCCGGTGGAGGCATATTTGTGTGACCGTGAGCTCTTGTCGCCGGCGGGGGCTGTCGTCTTTCAGGGAAGAGTTGTTTTTGGCATCTGTCGATTCGTGCCGTTGTCAAGGTTGCAGGTGGTGTGTTGGTTGTGAGTCTTTTCACTGCTGCTCGGTAGTTGCCTAAGTCTGCCAGTTGTTGCGCGGAGGCTAGCCGCCATGAAGGCAATGGGTCAGTCGGCTGGTGTTGTTGTTTGTTTTTTTGGTTTTGCCGCTTCTTTTTGTTGTTTGTTGTTCTTGTGTTTGGCAAAGGTGTTGGGTTCCATATCATGTTATGGAGTTCCTCAATCCTGCCTGCTTTCAGCAGCGAAAGTCTTGCTCGGAACGCGTTCGAATGGGTGAGGTGCACTGTGCCCTGTATAGGTGCAAGGAGCAACGGCTCTAGGAGGATGAGCAGTTTCCAGAATGGGGTGGCGTCGACGTTATAGGCGGGTGGCCGTTCGTCTTTCAGAATGGTTGGCGCAAGCGGCGATGTGGCTTCAAGTACCCAATTGGTCACGTTATTGTAGGTGGCATAAAATTCAGCCCTGAGCGGTGGCTTAAGCTTGTGCCAGAGGCTCCGACGGAAGGGCGGTGGGGATATTTGTAGTTTGTGGATATAAGCTAGGCTGTTTTTCCAGTTTGTCGTTGTTTCTGGTGTAGAATGTCGGTAGGTTTGTAGGACTAAGTCGATGTTCGTCTTTGACCTACTATGTTTTTTTGTTACGTGTTTTCTAAGGTGGCCTTCGGTGGCGAAGATGGCAGTGGGAGTGTCGCATGTCGGACATGGATGGAGGCCGTATTGGGTGCATAGGGTTGGGGTGAGGTAATCCGATGGATGGGTTTCATTGTGTTCGGTGATGAGGTGTTGTTTGAGTGATGCTTGGGGGTTGGTTGTCAATGGGGGCACTTTCCACGGGCAATCTGGCACGGGACAGTGTTTGGGTGGTTTTGTGGTTGGATTACTCATGTGGCCCTTTGGCCCTATCTTCATGCGGGACCACATGGCCGGTGCGCGAGTCGGCGATGTTGGGGTTGCCAGACTGTACCAAAGTCTGCGCAAACCTCCAAGCATCTTGCGCGTCTGTGTCATTCGTAAATGACTTTGTTCTTTCTAAAAATTGTCGCATTTCTTCGATGCGGGAAGGGTTGTTGTGTGCAACGTACTTGAAAATGAGTTCGATTTCTTGCATGGTCGTTGCAGAGAATTCGTTGTCGCCCTCTCCTGGGTCTAGGTTGTCGTCACTACCAATGAGTGCCCGCGAGTGGTCGTCTGATTCTTCAGTGTCCATCAGGTCGTCGTTGTTTTGTTCGTCTTCGGTTTGTTCCGCTAGTGCGGCGAATTGGTTCCGTTTGGCCGGAGGTTTCGAGTCGTCGTTTTGGGAAGTTTGGTCCGCGAAGTGGTTTTGGTTTGTTTGGGCTGCCACTGGTGTCCAATCGGTTCCGTCGTCGTAGGGGTCGCTTGCTTCTTCGTCGGTTGGTTGCATAGCGGAGGCGCTACGCTTGTTGGTCGGTGGGCTATTGGGATTCTTTGGTTTGGTTGTTGGTGTTGTGAGAACGTCGGTGTCAGTCTCATCCGTGTTGTCTTCCAAGTTGTTGTGTTTTCGGCGTAGCAGCCGGTTCGTGAAGGCCAGGAGTTTGTTTGTATGACTTGATGAGGAAGGAGTTGTCGGGTCTTGGTTGGTGGTTTGTTGTCTCGGAGGTGTCGCTGCTACTGCTGCCAGGGTGGGGAGCAAGATGTTTTCCGGGAAGTCGGGGTGTTGTCTAATCGTGTTGGTGGTGAGCAAATGAGTATCAGGCGTCTTCCGCAAATATAGCGTGTAATACTGCGTGTCTGGGTCCTCATTGTTGAATTCGGGAAAGACGGCCACGAATTCACGTAGGTGTCGTAGTCGCTTCCAGTCGCCGTCGGTAGCTTCTGGGTTTGTCGGTTTCAGTTTGATCCGAACGCAGGCCCCGAAAAATTGGTCGATATCCTTCAGTGCTTCCAATGTTGCCGTCCGAT
Source organism: Epithemia pelagica (assembly GCA_946965045.2). Lineage (NCBI taxonomy): Eukaryota > Bacillariophyta > Bacillariophyceae > Surirellales > Surirellaceae > Epithemia > Epithemia pelagica. The sequence continues at coordinate 2,074,754 of OX337241.1, read as the reverse complement.
TGGCTTGGCTTGTTGGCATCGGGATGATTTGGATGTTGTTGTGGTTCCACTTGAGTTCGGTGTTTCGATTTGCTGCCTGATAGGCGTTGTAGCTTCGAAGCAGGGCTTCGAAGTTGTTTCGCGACGAAGCCGTGATGTAAATGGCCGGGACTTGGCCACGTTGTTTGTTTTTCAGTTCCCCGCTGAACGTTCCTGTGCGGCATCCCACGTGGTTGAAGAAATCCAGGTAGTTCAGTTTGCGCGGTAGATGGGGGGTTAGGGTGTTCTGGATGTCGCCAGTCAGATCCAGGGCCGCCCGTCGATGTTTGATTGTTTGAGCTGGCACACCGACGACAATGCCGAAGGTGTCGCTCGTCCTGTTGTTGCATGCAGGTTGGTACACGTTGATTTGGTCCCAACGGGGGTTAATCGTAGGATTGGATTGTTTGGTGCCTGGCCGGAGAACGGTTTGTGAGTCGAACTCGTCGTACACAAAATCGTCGTTGTGGTGTTTGTGCCACATTTGGAGAACGAAACGTAGGCCTTGCTCGGTAAAAATCTCGGTGTCAAAGACGTCGTTTGCTGGAGCCGGGGAAAGGGTGACATGGAAGGTGGAGGTGTGTCCGCTTCCTTTGGTGGATCTCGTCTGGTTGTCCGACCTGAATTGGCGTGATCCAGATTGCTTGGTCTCGAGAAAGTCCACGGAGTGGACCTGGAGCCACATGGGCTCTTCCCGTTTGCTATGATGGAAAAAGACTTCGTTGAGATGCGTCTTTATGGCTTGTTCCGTAAGTCTAGGAAGGGTAGACTCAATTTGGGGGTTTTGGTGGTGGTTCACCGCCACATGGAGGTGAATCAGCGTCTTTGGTTCCGGCGACGGGGGACGTTTTGTTCCGGTTTTGGGTTGGAGGTATGGATTCTTGGCTGTTGGAGTGCCTGCTTCGCTGTTGGATCCTGGTTCGTTGTTGACGGTGGTGGTGGTATCGTCGTGGTTGGTTTTGTTCTTTGTTGTTGGCTGAGTCTCCTCTTCCGTGTGTCCGTACGTGTTTTGTTCGTTTCCGTCTTGGTTGTTGTTGGTGTTAGTTTTCTCCGTGGTTTTGTCGTTGTTGTTGTTGGTGTTGTTTTTGGTGTTTTTCTCGTTGGTGTCGTGGGTGGTGACTGTTGTTTTCTCGGTGTGGATGTCGGTGGTGGGTTCGTCGGTGGTTTTTTTGTTTGTTTTTTTGTTTTCTTTGTTGATGTTGCGGCGGTCGGGGGTGACGGCGGTGGTGCTGTGCTGTTTGGTGTCTACGAGGGGGAGCGGACTGAGGGCGGTCAAGTTGCTTTTGGAGCGGGTCTGGCGGCGGCCGGAGGAGGGCTTCGAATGGACTTGCATCTTCGGGTGTTGGTGGTAGTTTGGCTGGTCGGTTGGTGCTTCGGCTGAGAGCTTGGGGTGAAAAACTCGGTTTTCACTGGTTTTGTGGCCGAGTCCTTTTGGTTGGTTTGTTGGCCGGGTCATTTGTAACTGAGCAATGACTCGTTGAAGGGCTTGATCTAGTTGACCGGTCATTCTTGCCGGTGGTGGGCAGATGGGTGGGCAGATGGAGGGCTTGGTGTTTGGTGTCTTGCTGGCCATGTCGTCGATTTGTTTGGCGGTGGCCCTGGTTGTTGTTTCTTGGTTCGTCGTTGGTGGCGGGTGTGTGCCTGAGCGGGGGAGTGAAACGTTGACGGTGGAGTTGTCGACGTGCATTTGTCAAGCTACGTTCACTGTTCAACTGTGTCACATACTCATTTATGGTAGCATGCATAGTTTCTTGGAGAGGGTATACCTAAACTTTGGTGGGCACTTTGGGCATCGTGTAAGATAGGCAAAACTTCGGTGCCTACATTTTTAGGAGATGAAGTTTAGGAAATGAAACTTGAACGCTCTAGTCTGCTACACCACCACGATTGAAGCCAAGCATACGTATGAGAAATGCAGTTCCCCTTCCAACTCATTGGTGAGTCTCTTTTTTGTTTTTGTTAGGACTGTCCTTCATCTCTCATTATTTGTTTTGTTTCACAGACACATCTCATTGTCTCCCTTAGTTGGTTGTTCTCCAGATACCGGTAAGTTGCTGCATTTGTGAAAACCCTCCTACGGCCCAAGTAGATGAGTTGGACTCAGGTGGCAAAAGAGATTATAAGGTATCTTACTACCCCCCAGCGGGGGTGAGTCATGAGGTTTAGTGATTCGATTCTGGTGTGCAAAGTCTTTCTCACCCCCACGGCGCGTCCCTTGCGCTCTCGACTTTGACACAATCCTCGCAACCACTCCGCGCATTCACCACGGCACTGGAGGTGATGCGATCGTCCATGGCCCATCATCACTGCCCAAAGGCCACCATCATCCAAAACAAGGCGCATGTGGACTGTATGACTCGATGGTGGTGCGGAAAGGTTGACATTGGCTTACCAAGGTCCATGGTAGGCAGCAACAGAAGCATCGCCCAAAACAACCTTCTTCTCACCCATTATTCCTTTCTATCAGGCATCGACGATGTTCCCCCTCTTCCTTTCTCTCCTTCCTTCGTTGATTCCACCGGCCTATCTTTATCCCATGGAAAACAAGGCCCTCAGCACTCGACAACAACAACAACATTGGGGTCTTCGCTCTCCACACACAACAACACAAATTAAGCTCAAAGATACGAAGCACCAAGATCACACAGCAATCACCTCTCGTTTGTTGCATCTAGCTTCCCCAAAGACGAAGACAACAACACAACAATCAACCATAGTTTATGACATGGATGGTGATAAGCAAACAAATAGACAATCCCCAAGCACGAGTCGTCTTGCCGTTGTAATCGGTAAAAGCCTGGTTGATTGTGGTTTCGAGCGAATGCGAAGCTTCCATTTGGTCTGTGGAGGTGCAAGGGAGGCTTGCGGATGGTTGGATCAAAAGGAGAGCTTGCATGGATGGATGGAAAGGATGGCCATCTGTCTCGTTGGTGTGGTTGTTCTTGGTGGTGGTATGCAGACCATGGAGAGACTTGTTGCGGCGATTTTCGGAGGCAACCGCAGGTTCACGATGGTCCGGTGGGGTAAGGGAGACATGTTGGTCATCTTGGGTGAAGGATTGAACGTTCATGGGTGATGTTATGACACTCTCAAGATTGGCTCCGTGGTGAATGTGTGGTGTGTTTTGGTGGTTTGTGTCAAAGTCGAGAAATCGCCAATTTTGGACCCTCGCGCCGTGGGGGTGAATAAGACTATGCAAATCGAATTCACGACACATGTGCGACCCGACTATTCACCCCTGCTTGGGGGTAGGTATCTTACGAATCTAGGATGATTGGATCTTTCAGGGGTCGTGTGAACTTCCCCCAAAAATTGTATAGCGCATAAGTTGTGACCGTTGAGCACGCGAGGCAATATTGTCAATATTTTAACACTCCCTCTCGCGCACAATTGTTGTCGTCCACCCCATGACTTGTTTGCGCAATGGCTTGAGCATCGATTGGGACAGGGGCTTTGTCAAGTAGTCGCTCAATTGTTCCGTAGTTGGGATGGCGTGAATGGTAATGTCCCCGCGCTCCACGTAACTTCGGAAGTGAGGCAGTAGCAGAACTCTCATTGAGAATTCAGAAGGGTAATAGGTAGTTGGGTAAAAGGCTCGCTGAGCCGACAATCGATCACCAACCGATACAACAATCCTCCACGGGTCAGAGAAGAGTTGCAAGTCGAAGTCCGCCGTGGGTGGGGGCAGTCGGTCCACTGATAAGAGGTTAGTCTTCATATGAGTGTTAAAATGGTGATATTAATGATTGTGAGATGATTACTAACTAAGGTGTTTGATGAAGGTCGAGGTCCTGGCTCTTGTATACGGCCATGGATCTGGTGTGATAGGTCCTCAAATGGTTGGAGTAGACCTGCATTGTTGTATTGAAAGTATATGCAGTTGTATATCATATACCAATGCCAACAGCTCTTGCTTTGTTGTGATATAGGTAGTTTTCTTGGCGCGTTGTTGATTGCATTCTTGGAATTGTGGGAATGGAAATATGGTCTCGCGTGATCGTGATTCGTGCTTTGATTACTTAGGTCGTTGAGGTAAGTCGTGGAGGTGCTCACTCGGATCGTGATTGCGCGCGCTTGAGAATACTGGGCGCGCACGTGATGGGCCATAGTCAATATCCGAGCGGTCGCCGATAGCGCGTGCATTGCGAGCATGCCTTGGCCAAAATTAAAGGTCCGCGAGCATGCCGTCATTCTTTTCTCACTTTTACACAAATGTCATCGGATGCCATAAAATACTAGCATCAGTCGATGTGTTGTAGATTCCACCACCACCTAGTTAACGGTGAGAATCCTAACACTCCCCACAATTTGTCGAGTGAGGATTGTTATTTTCCTTGTCATGCTTCTGAACGTTTCCTCCCCAGAAGAATATGATCTTGAACATGGTCCATACTTTCGAGAATTTGCAATGCTTGTTGAGAATGTCTCCTGGATGTTCTCATAGTCATCATTCTTGAGTTGGTAGGTCTTGTCGATGCCCTTTGAGCTAAGCTCCCCAGGTGCCTTCTTCATCCAAACATTGGGATCTGCTTTAGTTGGTGACAAATCCATATCAATTGGGATGTCAAAGGAACAGTCACGCCAACATGCTCCTGAAGATTTTAATCCCTTTGAGGCCTTGTGCGTAATCAAGATGTGACCTGATTCCTTGAGTTCTTGCCTTGCAACTATCAACATCTTCTCTCCAGATAAAGCTTCCCAGTCGTGTGCAATTCCAAGTTTTGCTCCCCATATATCCATATCATTGAGAATCCCAAGACAGGTGGCTGTATGGAAGTTGTGAATGGATGTAGTACACAAAAAGATTGCCTCAACCGGTTCTTTGGTAAAATCCTCCTCTGTGATGAGAAGTGCTGGGCGACTATCATCATGTTTTACAAGATGGATTCGAATCTTGTTCTTGTGATACTCTTCTGGTGATGCATTTATCATTTCCCTTCTCTTGAACTGAGCTTGAACGCAATCCTTGACTTTTGTGAGGGATTGGATCGGTGAAGCCTGAAATAGCTCAACTTCAGTAGTGTTGTGCCACTTTCTTTTACCATGTTGCTTGTCTAACAAAACAACTAATTCTTCATTTGTCATTGAAACTTGATAACCAAACTTGTACTTGATGGAACGACAGACTTGCTTGATTCTTGACTGCTGTTTGGCAGCTTGAACAAGGCATTTACTGGTCTTGACAAAACGCTTGAGATGTTTCCATCCAAGTTCATTTAATAGGTCATGTTTCTTGGCATAGGCATCATTTACCATGAGTGACGGAGGCTCATAGATCATCTCCCCAGTCTCCCAATCAACAAGTATATTACAGTGACTTCTTTTGTAGTCAGGATTGTTGCTAATACTTGACGGTTCTTGATCTGCAACAACGTCCCTGAACTGAAAAACGTCATCTTCAGTTTCCTGTGCTTGGTTGTCCTGTTTGATGTATTCCATATGACGGTATGAAATTATCTTGTCAATGTCGGAAATGGATTTGCAGAAAGTGTACTTGATACAGTCTTCTTGCTTGAGAGCATCTTGTTCTAAATCAATGACGCATCTTATAAGACACGGTTGTGGTTGCTCCCCATTATACGGTTGTCGTTGCTCCCCATTTTCCTCTGGATCATAAACAAGGAAAGGTTGTCCAATAGTGTCATCATGTTTGATCATTGGAATTTGCGTGGATGGATCTTCACCTTTGCTAGAAATGAGAACAATGTCAGCTTGCTTGCCGTTGGGTTCACTTGGAAGCGATTCCTCCCCTGAAGAGGTATCCACACAAAGGTTGCTGGGTGGCGTGGGTGCATCATGAAGAATGGCAGAGTAACAAAGGGTTGGAGTGTCCAGAGACAAAGTATCACCAAGAGGAGGGGCAAAAACAAGCCAGTAGCCAAGTGTTGTGACAAAAGAGGGAGGGTAGGGACGGTAGGGACGGTGGGAGAGGGCATATGATTCGGTAAAGTAGGGGGCCTTGTCCCAGATAAGGAAGAAAAGAGGGTGGGTAATGCCGGGTGGGCGACCATTGAGGATCTCAAGAGGGATATGGCCCGAAACGGTCACGACGTATGTTGTCCTCTTAACGGTCTGATAACGGTTCTCAGCCATGTTCTGATCTTGGAGGTATGGTTTGGAACAGTATTCTCCAAGCAGGGGTGTGAAGAAGGAAGGCGTATCAGGTCCATGATCGTAAGGTAAATCCAAGAGAAGGTTGAGGTTACAGACAACACGATTGGTATACTTCCCAAAAGCATCATTCGGATTACCATCATTTTCAACAGTCCTCGAAGAAGGTGCCGTATCTTGCATGGGATCAAGATACCAATGATTATAGCCAGTCAATTGATTGTCACCGGAGAAAGTAGACATGCGAGAGAGCAGATGTCGAGATATCTCAACTTTCTGTTTACAGTTGTTGTTCTCGAGGCAATCATTAGGGATGGATGTTGCCTTGGTATTGGACACCAAATTAGCAAGATCAGATGTTGGATGATTGACATCAATATTGGTCACAACTTGTGGAACCAACCGGGTAATCAGATCAAAGAAATTATCTTGATGGTCTTGGGAATCATCTTGAATCATGTCGTCAATCCATGCACGACCAGGGTCGGGATCAGGTTCCGGATCAATGTCAAGAGTATGCGTCTGTTCCATGCATGCAGTTGTTGATGACGCATTCTGGGTAGACTTGTTGTACGCAATGATTACTTGACGACTATTGTCGTTGAGTTTACTCCATAGATTTCTTGGAAGACTGATCTTTGGACGAAGCGAAGATGATTCCTTGGTCTTCACGTTAGTTCTCTTAATCATGCGGTGTTTTTCTTTGGGTGATAGATCTTTGATATCAAAATCTTGATCATATTGAAAGTCGCATTGCTTGGTATGCTTAAGTCGGTTAGACTTTGGTGCTCGAGTTGCTTGGTCATGATCATATGCGACATCAAGGAGAAGACGGAAATATGATTGATAACAAAGTGTCTTTGCACCAGACAAGATGTTGACTTGTCGTAAATCAGGTACCTTTTCAACGGCTTTCATCAGGAAGGTCATCCTAGTGGAGTGGCCAGGAATGTGATCAAACATTGATCCCAGATTGTCGAGAAGATGGAATTGGTGTTGAAAGTGGAGAAGAAACTGATAGGTTGTGCCGTGCCATGAATCATCGAGACGAAGATTGGAGATGTAGTTGTTAAGACGTAGCACCTCTCTTTTTGCTAAACGAAATGACGAAATGCAACCTTGGTTCAGACGGAGCTTGGTGAAGTCTGCATTGATTCTCCAATGATCATAATTGGCCTTGGTGAGGTTCAACCAGGTAGAGCGAGGTAAATCAGACTGCTGCAGGGTTGAGGTTTGTTCTCGTGACCAATGTGCTAGGATCTTCAGTTGATGCCTTGTATATGTCTTCAGGTCCATGGTCTTGTTCCCATACTTGTATTGTCCAAGGTCCTTGATATTCTTTTCTGGATTGACTGCAAGATAGTCGATGACATTCAGAATGTGTTCGAAACCACTATGTTTTATCCATTGATGAAGGGCTTGTTCTTCATCACATTCAAATAGATGCTGGGTGATATGATTGAACACTTGTGTATCTGATATGTCAGGCGGTACTGAGTCGTCAGAAGGAAGAGAAGGTGTCTTGGGGTATGTTGGATCCATGGTAGTATATGGTTGGTTCGTTGTTTATTTAATGTGTGGTGTGATCTGAACCCGGATGTACCACGTGTGTGCCACGTATGTCAGTACCCGGATGTGTGTTGTGCTGGGAACCCGGATGTGCGGAACTCGGTTTTGTCTCTGGTTTGTTGTGCAAACTACTTAAAGATACTTATCCTTGGTCACTTCCGGACTCGTTGCGGTGATCGAGTTGAACCAGGGAGTCAGGAATAATGGTAGCTTCCTCGTCTTGCTCGTAGTCCTCAGCAAAGTACTGGTCAGGTGAGTATTGGGAAGGTAGTTGCACGAAGTCCTGGTCCAGCTTGAGGTCCTGGAATAGGAGAGGGTTGATGACCCTAGCCTTAGCCAGGCTGGCCCTGTTGTTGGGTTGGGTAGCTTTGTCCTCTAACTCTTGTTGGTTGGTGTAGCTCAATCTGTACTCAATGTAGATGGGTAAGTATGATCTCCAATGCGACTGCAGGGCAATGAGCGATGAGACTGTTAATCTAGCAGAACTCTCATTGAGAATTCAGAAGGGTAATAGGTAGTTGGGTAAAAGGCTCGCTGAGCCGACAATCGATCACCAACCGATACAACAATCCTCCACGGGTCAGAGAAGAGTTGCAAGTCAAAGTCCGCCGTGGGTGGGGGCAGTCGGTCCACTGATAAGAGGTTAGTCTTAATATGAGTGTTAAAATGGTGATATTAATGATTGTGAGATGATTACTAACTAAGGTGTTTGATGAAGGTCGAGGTCCTGGCTCTTGTATACGGCCATGGATCTGGTGTGATAGGTCCTCAAATGGTTGGAGTAGACCTGCATTGTTGTATTGAAAGTATATGCAGTTGTATATCATATACCAATGCCAACAGCTCTTGCTTTGTTGTGATATAGGTAGTTTTCTTGGCGCGTTGTTGATTGCATTCTTGGAATTGTGGGAATGGAAATATGGTCTCGCGTGATCGTGATTCGTGCTTTGATTACTTAGGTCGTTGAGGTAAGTCGTGGAGGTGCTCACTCGGATCGTGATTGCGCGCGCTTGAGAATACTGGGCGCGCACGTGATGGGCCATAGTCAATATCCGAGCGGTCGCCGATAGCGCGTGCATTGCGAGCATGCCTTGGCCAAAATTAAAGGTCCGCGAGCATGCCGTCATTCTTTTCTCACTTTTACACAAATGTCATCGGATGCCATAAAATACTAGCATCAGTCGATGTGTTGTAGATTCCACCACCACCTAGTTAACGGTGAGAATCCTAACAGGCAGCTTGACATTTAGATGCTTTGTCCTTGGACGGAATTTGTGGACACGTGCCGTCTCTAGGGCGCCACTATTGTCCTCAAACACTTTGCAATGTAGTTTTGTGTGTCCGCGATGTCGATGCCGTGTGCCTTTATCTCCTTCAATATTTCCATGAATGGTATAGCTTCACGCAATGCGTACGATAAGCCCGTGCATTCGCTCTCGGTTGAGCTCAGAGCGATCTCCGTTTGCAACTGTGATTTCCACTCTGGACACCCTTTGTACCAAATGATCTATCCATGGCGCGATCGTGCTGTATTGCGATCCATCTGGGACTTGGTGGTGTCCCAGTTTCCTGCGAAGTCGGTGTCTACGAAGACTTCCAATCCTGCATCCTGATTCGGTTTGAATGTCATCCTTCCCAGTAGTAAATCTAATTTAATAGCCAGGTTGGGACGAGGAGGAGCTAGGGTGTGAGGAGTGGCTTAACTCCGAGAAGGGCAATAGCGACGAGGAGTGGACTGCCCCTGTGAAAGCCACGAGGAGCGCCCTGCGACGAGGAGTCCCCCGGGGCTATTAAAGTATGTTAGCTTCCTTTGTCACGAGGAGTCGTGCGGGCGCACCCTAGGTAATTTTCGGTCTTCCTAAGTGATCGTTTATCTCTATCGATACTTAGTAATAGTTGGCCTATTTAGCTTTTTACATTCGCGCCGGTACAGTGTTAGTTAGGTATCTTGCTTGCGTGCTTGCGCACCTCATCCGATTGCTCGCGTTTCTCAATAAGCAACATACTGTCGTGCTTGCGCAACAAATCCGATGGCTCGCATCTATCAAATAGGTACATACGACAAGTCGTGTTGTTTACATAGGCGTGACACGTGACACAGGAATACATAGGTAATGTCTATATATTACTTAGATCCCCCACCCCCCAACGGACATTCCCACGATAATCTCTCACAGACGACACATTTTGTGCAACAACAATGCAACAACATGATGAGAAAAGGAAGACAACCGACCATGGTGACTCCTCCTCCTTCTGGTGGAGTTGCTCATGCTTCCAAACAGGTTGATTGTGGAGTCATAGACCTTTGCACCCCTCCTGATGTAATAGATCTTTGTAGTTCGTCTTCGTCGTCTAGTTGCTCATCAGACTCTTCGGGCGAAACTCTCGTCTTTGTCACCAAGGACAATGCAACAGACGAATGGGATGGCAATCTCTTTCGCCGCTCGGAACTCTACCACGACTGTACTGGGTCATCCGACGACTTCAGCACCTGTAGTTCCGACCCTTGGATCATGGAAATCCTACAGAGACGGTAAGTTTTCGCCGCGTTTCCCACCATTGTCGTGTGTTTTCGTTCCAGACGTCTTCCCAAAATTTCAAACCACCTGCCGTGCGCGCGCGCATGGTTGAGTCGCTGTTCTGTTTCCTACTGATTCCTACGTGTAACCTACGTGTCCGCACTTTCTCGCAAGTGTCACCGTCTTCACTTTCCTCACCCTCATTTTTCATTGTGCATCGTTTTTTCATCGTCGTTTCACAGCCTGACCATGGCGACTCGACAATCTCGCCGCCAACTGGAGCGGGCGGCCGCAAGAAACAATGTGGACGCCACAAACTCAACCAATAACGTGAACCCGTACCGAAATCCCGGCCGCCCACCCAACAACCGTGCCAATCGTCCGCCATTAACGGAAGTGAACCTTCCTCCTTCCCGAAATCCTCGTCGACAACCACAACAACAAGACAACATCCAAGCTACAGAGCAATCAAAGTAAGTGACAGTATGTTTTGTTTCTATTCTTATCTGTCTCATTCTAACCACCATGTTTCCTTTTTCCCTTCAGCAATGTTGCGAGGCCTGATCCTTCTTCCCGTCGTCACCAGATCGAAGGTCTCGATCTTCCCAATGGCGCCAACGACGCCCTTCTCAACGCCGCAACGGTTGTGGAATCTTGCAAAGTGGATACCAAGCTTGTATCCCAAGCTTTGGTCAAACGGAAGCATCTGACATGGGATGCCGAAAAGGGCTCCATGCGGATTGGTGAGGTCACCTTCAACCCGCCCACCATGAACTCTTCTCGTGCACGTTCGTTGGCCGCCTGGAGTCAATATTGTCGTCTGTCTCCAACCATATACGGCAACAACACCTTCACCATCCGTGACCTCACTGGATGCAAGGCGTCATACGACAAAGAAAAGGCCGCCTCCGTCAACAAATTTTTGGAGTGTCTTCAAAAGCATCACGAGATGCACTTTCTTCTTGAAATCGTCGAAGATATCGATGAACTGTCGGGTGGAGATACACCAACGCCGCTCCTCTTTCTTGCTCTCCGCGGAGTGAAGACTCCATCGAAATTGACATTGTTGAATAGTTGCATAATGGTTTTTCTCGTGAACCATCGAATGCGGGGTTTCAATATGGAAACGGATTCGGTGGAGGACCCCAAGTTTTTCTTCCAGCCCAACACAACAATGAAGATGCTGAACCATCTCTTTGCTCTTCTTAAAACACACGGGATCGTGATTGCTCAAAGTGATCTCAAACATGGGCTTGGCAATTACCATGCCTACCTTGCCGACATTTGGAACAAGGCAGCCCTCGTCCGACCCGAATTTGGCCGCCTACCCAATCGTGCACCAACGGCATTCGACGACGAAGAAAAGATGCGGACATGCGAGCCGGAGCTTCGGCCGTTCGAAGACGGCGAGTATTCCACGGCTTTGAGCATGGGAGTCTACAAGACTTCCCGAGACTTCGGTCTCCGCGGCCCAGAAGTAAGTTGTTGTTTGTTGTTGTTGTTGTATTTGTTGATTGTCGCCGTTGTTGTTGCTGCTGTTGTCTAACAGTTTGGTTCTTGCATGTTGTCTCCAGATAAGACTACTTAAAGTATCCGATTTAATTTTCAAGGCGTGTCTTGACAAATCGTACGGAATGTTGGCTGGGCTTCCCGCGATTATTCTCAAAGAATCTGTGCTTGAGAAATCGTCGCACCTCGCGACGAACAATCTCGCCTTTGATCGAGTCGCCAACGATACACAAGACTCGTCGCACATGATCATCGACAACCCAGATGATAAGTTTGCGACGTACAAGATCCTCTTGCACATCATGAAAGTGGCGCACCCGCCAGGATGGCAGGGTCTGCTGTTTCTAGAGCAGATACCCGCAAAACACCTCAAGGCCCGCAAGGATGGTGCGAAGCACCTCGGTTGGACTGAGCTCGTCCCCGAGACTTCACAGAATGACGCGGATGGATCTGGCTTCAAGTGTGCGGGTAGATTGGGCGTGAACTGGCCGTTGAGGAATGCCCGTCAACTTGCCATTCGTTGCAAGTTTGACAACGCCGAGAAGGTGACGTTCCGGACCGGCCGACGCACCGGAATCTCGAACGTTGCCAACTGTGGAGTACCACAGAAGTCGTCGAACTCCTTCGCCCGTCACAAGTCAAGTGAGGTCAACGTACTGTACCAGGACGTCTCGAAAGAAAATCATGTTCGGACCGTCACGGCCAACTGGTACCGTCCACCCGAAAAGAGCGACGAGGCCGACAAAGAAAACACGAAGAATTTTACGTAGACTCATTGCATGAATCACTCTTTATACTTTGTTACTAACTACTCTGCTATTATGTTTAGATGAGAAGAGATCCAAGAAGAAAGAGTCAAAAACCGCTTCATCCCCCTCGTCCTCGTCGTCGTCCTCCACCGACATTGAGGCCTTTATGAAAAAGGCCAAGAAGAAGATTCGCCGTCGCAAGGCGTTGCAGCAGCTCAAGGCTGCCAAGAAACAGAATGACGATTCGTCCATCGAAGACGAGGATTCATTGGCGCGAATCCTTCGTCTCTTGGACGACAAACCATCCAAGTCGTCCAAGTCGCAAACCCATGGTAAGTTGATTGTTGCTTTGTTGTTTTCTTGGTTGCATCGATCTCATTCCGTCTTCTCTTGACCACAGACACCAAATCCAAGAAAAAACGCAAGAAGAAGAAGAAGAAGAGTAAGTCGATCGCGGACTCATCATCATCGTCATCTTCATCGGATGGCATGCTTGAAGTTCTTTCCCGATGTCAAAAGAAAAAGAAAACTTCTCCGCCCTCTACCATCGTTGGTACGTAGATTGTTTTGTTTTGTTTTGTTTGATTGTTGCTTTATATGTTCTCACTGCCATTCCCTGTTTCATCACCTTCGTCCACTCCAGTGGCTTCTTCAAAGCCTCCTCCACCACCTCCAGTCGAGCATGAAGCGCCACAACCGCCACCACCAGTCGTTGTACCACCACCACCACCAACAACAACAACCACGGTGGCCGTGCAACCACCACCAGCTACGTCAACAATGGACCAACATGCACCACCTCCAAACAGTGCAACAGTCCAAGCACCAACAACAACCACCGTAACAGCCATGAAACAACCTCCACTGCCATCTACTGTTACGGCCACGCATCCACACCCAACAGCAACGACTGAGCAACAGCCACCACCACCACCACCACCACCACCAACCATTGCGACCACGGAACCAACGGTATCCGCTGCAGCTCCACCAGCCATTGCGACCACATCAACGTCGCAACCACCTCCACCACCACCAACCATTGCGACCACGGAACTGCCACCACCACCCACAAATGTGCCATCGTCAACGGCCCTTGTTCCGACGGAACACCACACCAGCCACCACAATCCCTCTCAGAATCATCACGGTGGATATCATCGCAATGACGGTAGTCGAGACCGCGGGGTTGATTGTCGTGTGGAGGAGCACCATCGTGTTGCTTATCATCGCAACAACTGGTACTCCCCACCTCCACCACCATCCGACTCGCCGCCATATCATCCTCATCATCATTCCCACCACCATTCTTCCCGAGGATACCACCACCGCCCGTACACTCCATCGCCACCACCCCCACCGTACTACCGTGACCACATCCACCACCGTGGTGGTGGATACACTCCACCACCTCCACATCATCATCACCATCATCGTGGTTCGCGTTACCATGGCGGTAGCCATGGATACGGCTACCACTATTGAAGTACCATAGTATTCGGTACGTTTGCTGTTGTTGTTGCATTCTTGTTGATTGCTGTATCATTGTTCTTACCCCTTTATTCACTCTTTTTGACAGATTGATGTTTGCTCTTTGCATGACTATTTGGGTGGTGGTCTCTAGCTTGACGTCTCGAAAGGTACGTGAGAATTAGATGATGACACTTGTTCCGCGTTCCACTCCACGTTACGTACCAGTTTCTCACACGTTCACGATTTTTGTAATTCTGTCTTGGCATGAAATTTCGTGGTGCATCTCTTTGCTACTGAATTTTCCGTGTCGTGTGAAAACTCGTCTGTGTCGTGTTTCAATTATTGCCTACATTTTGATTATTGTTTTTTGGTCTCTGTGTTTCCGTTGCTGTTGCTGGTGCTTGCTGCTTGATTCGTGTGGTGTTTGTTTGTTGTGCTCTTCTTTTTTCCGTTGGTGCACCTCTTGTTCGCTTTGTGCTCTTTCCCGTATTCTCTCCCTGTGGATTTCCTGGGTGTACTACTTTTCTGGGTGTACTACTTTCCTGGGTGTACTACTTTTTCATTTTGGGCTATTCTAATTTTATACACTAAAATAAAAATCCAAGTACAGTAATTTTTAGGGCTTATGTAGTGTGGGTAGCGTTTTGGGAAAGGTACGACGACGAGTGGTGAAGGTAGTAAATCTACTTTGATAGCTGAGGGTGGACGAGGAGGAGCTAGGGTGTGAAGAGTGGCTTAACAACGAGAAGGGCAATAGCGACGAGAAGCTATGGCCCGACGAGGAGTTAAGACGAGGAGCGCCCTGCGACGAGGAGTCCCCGGGGCAATTAAAGTATGTTAGTTTCCTTTGTCACGAGGAGTCGTGCCAGCGCACCCTAGGTAATTTTGGGCCTTCCTAAGTGATTGGTTCTCTCAATGGATACTTAGTAGTCGTAAGCCTAATTAGTGTTACACAATTAGGCTGGCCCATCTTTTGAGGTACTCTTTAATTGTTCGTAAATAACCATGTCACTTAAGTGATCACATCCGATTACATCGGATGATTAATAACGGTTTATGCCTAAGTAACATTCGTGTTACATTTATGGCATGTCAATCAAACTCCGAGGCGTGCTTGTTGCATAAATAAGACAACAGAATACTTAGAGTCAATGTATGTCCCCCACCGCACCCCCCACTCCTCTCCTCTACTTTCCCGTTCCCGACCCGACCACGACCACTCATTAAACGACACTACAACCATGGGAAAGCTGACCAAGGTGAGTCCTCCTCCTCCTCCGGGAGGATGCCATAATCCATACATACCTACAAAAGCTCTCCCAACTCACAATTTTCTTGTCCTCTGTGTCCGTTGATGGTGGATTGTTGCGAATTGCAAACCTCTGTCCATTGCCCATTCCTTGGTTCATTTTTTGTTTCAGTGTTTGGTGGGTGCTACTTTTTGTCGGTCCTACTTTTTCTTTTCCCAGGCTATTTTGCAGGACTACACTAGAATAAAAATTCAAGTACAGTAATTTGGGGGGGTTAGGCAGTGTGAGTGTGGGGAGTGACTTACTCCTCAGTGAGTCCTCAGTGAGTGAGGAAGGGCACGACGACGAGTGGTAAAGGTAGGTATCAACCCAGCCACTTGACTACATGGGCATGTTCCTTGCGTGGGTCCGAGCAGAAGCGTGCGCATTGGTGCGTTGCGTGTGCTATATTGCTTCATGACCCCGCTTCCAAATAATTCAGCATGCTGATGACTGATCGATAATTGAAGTGATTATCGAATTCAGGTGAGTCCGTGTGACGTTTAAGAATCTTTGATGATGCGGCTGGGACATCCTTTGAATCGACCGTCTTTCCATCCAATCGAAGTGCCGACAAAACTTTGTCTATCAAGTGTGGCTGTGTGAATTCAATGGTCCCATCCTTTTGATGTTCAATGTTGACTCCCAAGAAATCTTTGATTGTTCCTTCTACGGTGATGTTTAGTCTGGCTTCCTGGATTTCCTTGATAACTTGGTTGATCTCGTCCTGGTCTGGTCCAGTAATGATGGAGTCATCAGTGTATAAACATAGACAGTGTTCCCGTTGTATAAGACGCACTCGTCTATTCGTGACTTGGTGAATCCTACATCCTTGACCAGTCGCTTGGATAGGTATAGGTACCATACCCGACCGGCTTGCTTCTGCCCGTAGAGGTTTGCATGGAGCTTGAACGCATAGTCATGTTTGTCTTTTCCATCTAGACTTTAATTTCTTGCACGGCGACTTGGATTTCTTTGTAGGTAACAGCTTGGTTGGTGTGAGAGTCTGGCTTGGCAGAGACGGTGGACTGACTATGGTGGCATCTTGATGTGTCTTGACTTCTTGGGAACTCGGAGTGAGAGTAGACGGGGACTCGTAGATGGAGTCAGGGTTGGTCTCGGTCACGGGTCTGGAGTCAAACTTGACTGGTTTGTCGGGAGGAACATGAGACGGAACTTGCGTTTGAACTTGAGCACAGTGGGCACTAAGTTGGAGTGGTGAAGGATTCCTGGGGGACACGTGAGGGTCACTCGTGGGGAGTACTGGACCACCGTCAGCAAGTTTGCGTGCTAAATTGTGGACAAGAGACATACTATGATTCTGGTGGGGAGAACCTTCGGTCATTTCTTGGTCCACTATATAGAGCCACAGTTCTTTCACAGTCTTCCGTTTCCGTTGGACCCAAATGTCGTTGATTAGACCCAACAGTATTGTCTTGTCGGTTTCTTTTACGTATGCAGTGTAGAGATTGATGAGATGTTGAGCTGCACCCGTGATGATTTCGTCCATTCGCCAAGGATCCTTCCGTTGAAAAGAGACTGGTGGAGAGGCTTAAACTATTCATGCCCGCTTGCAGTTGCTCGATGAAATCCATGGGTGCAGAAGTCGGGACTCGATTGTGTCACTACTGCACGTGTCTTCAACATTCGCTTTTGGTTCAATGTCCATGTGTGCCCATAGTCAATGGACTGGGGTGTAGAAAGATTCGTCTCTCCATCCAAGTTTTTGCCCGTCTTTGAGGTGCCAGCAGACGTGAATTCTCCATTGGTCGGTTTGATTCATGAAGTCTTGCCTTGTGACTATTACTTGCTAAACCTTCTTCCGTAAGTGCGTGGATAAGGCCATTGTGTTTGTTTTCGCTTGTTTTGTGATTTGCTTACCCATAACTTGAATCCATTACAGTGATGGTTTCATTTTCTTCGTTGGAGGCATCTTCAAAAGTCAAATGGGTCGGCGGTTCACGAGCCTTGTCATCTTGTTCCTGTAAGGTGACAAGAGCTTGAAGGAAGTCATCGTCATCAACAACACCGGCAGTGACATCACCTGTGGAGGAGTCGTTGCCAGAGTCGTCGACTGGTGGGGACCGGCCAAAGCATAGACAACCTGTGGACCTGTCGGAAGTCGATGTCGTCAATGTTTCTTCATCAGCAGTGACATACCATTCGGGAAGAGTGGTCAGTTGGGTGACATGGTTTGTGGTGGTGATGGCACTGCTTCTTCTTCAGCTTCTCCCTATCCAAGTTGACATCGTCGTTGTCTTCGGGGGCATCATTGGAGGACGAACTGAAATGGTCCCAAAACGATGAGGGGACGCGTTGGGAGGCGACGGCGGACGGGGCGCAGTGGCAAATGGGACACAAAACTGGGAGGACGGAAGCTAGCAACGTTACAACAAGCAGCCCAGGCGGAGGCACGGTGGACCAATCCCAAGTTAGCATGAGGAGCAGACGGGGTCGACACTGAGCTCGGCGAAAACTCGAGGGGGAATCTTGCCATTGGCCAGAAGAAAGGATTCAAGGATGTTCAAGGTAAGTGTTTGTTCAAAGAACTCAGCAGCGACAAGATCATCACACGCCTCAAGGTGAGCTTGGGCCATTTTTTGCGCAGGGTAGAGGAAAGGAGTGCGGGCCTTTATTTCCTGTTTCTTGTCGACCGAGTCTGTCTGGACGACAGTAATGAGGATCATCCACACCTCAACAAACACCATGCCAGGCAGTGAGTATGTCATCATTGGCTGTTGTTCTTCTTGAAACCCGGATGTATATCTCATGTCGAAAACGAGATAGGATTGGACAAAGAACCTGGCAATGTTCAAAACAAGCCACAGATCCAGAATGTACCAATCCCGAGCACACTTCACCAATGCCATCTTTGATTGACATATGGCACAAGTTCTCCAAATCGGGTGACGTACGTGGAGTCGATGGTGCAACCTTGGAGTAGTATATGATTGGAGAATAGCAAGGACCCGGATTTGCAAATGTAGAAGTTTACACGAGAGTGCCCCAGTCCCAGTGTGTGTTTTGCTGGGAACTTTGTCTTTTGAGGGGCGCTTTAGGGAACAGTCGATCTACAACCCGGATGTGTATGAGGAAGGGGTAGTGACGACAAGGATAGGCATGGGTTAGTGGTATAGTTTGAGGGGCGCTTTAGGGAACAGTCGATCTACAACCCGGATGTGTATGAGGAAGGGGTAGTGACGACAAGGATAGGCATGGGTTAGTGGTATAGTTTGTGTAAGTAGAAAGAACCCGGATTTTGAGTTACCAGAAGCATAACAATCGTCCCAAGTGTTTGTAGTGGGACACACATGTTGTTGGGGTTGGGGAACGTCGTCGACTGATTGATTCCAGAAGCAATGCAATGTATGCATGCTACTCCAAATCCGTTTTGGACTTGGTTTTCATTTGAGTAGTGTAAGGTTGGGGGAGAGATTAGTGTAGCTGTGAGGCCTAGACTAGTAGGTCACAGACTATACACAAATCTCGGCACAAGGGTTGAACCTCAACAGATCGTAGCACAAAGGCTACTCTCATGCTTACAGTACCCCGTGCTAGCAAAGTCGTCTACAGAGGATTTAACTCGACCATCATTTTGTTTGTTGTGGAATGGAGTGCTAGTGTATCGGTACACCAACGGTGGTCAAGGTGGGTATCGTCGTTCCAGCAAGGATTCTGTCTTAGAGGCGTTCAGACATAATCCGACGGATGGTAGCTTTGCGGCATTGGCTGCTCAGCCAACCGCGTTACCAACTATCCGAACCAACGGTTCCTCTCGTACTAAGTTGGATTACTGTAGCGACGACCATCTCATCAGTAGGGTAAAACTAACCTGTCTCACGACGGTCTAAACCCAGCTCACGTTCCCTGTTAGTGGGTGAACAATCCTACACTTGGTGACTTCTGCGACACAATGATAGGAAGAGCCGACATCGAAGAATCAAAAAGCAACGTCGCTATGAACGCTTGGCTGCCACAAGCCAGTTATCCCTGTGGTAACTTTTCTGACACCTCTCACTTCAAATTCCAAAAACTGAAAGGATCGATAGGCCACAATTTCTTGGTTTGTATTCGTACTGAAAATCAAAATCAAGTCAGCTTTTACCCTTTCGTTCTACATGAGATTTCTGTTCTCATTGAGCTGCCCTTAGGACACCACGTATGACCCAACTGCTCCAGTCATTCCATGTCTGGTGTGCACGCCACCTTACACGTCTCTATATTCATCGCAAGGGGGACCCGGAAAATGAAGAATGGGTCTACCCATCCGCCAAAGAAACGCTAGCCAAGGCGGGGCTAAAACCTATCATGACCTATGTGCGACAGCGACGCGGACGGTTCCACCACTCATACCTTCGATCTGCACCGAGCTTCTCCGCTTCCAAGCGCACCGTATGTGCCGGACATGTACGAGACTTCCCCAGATTCCACCAACATTGTCAACGTGCTTTGTTTGGCAAAGTTTCAAAAGTAGATTGGAATTTCTGAGTACCGGATTCCGTTGGCAAACATGTCACACGGAGACTCTCGTACAAGCTCTACGGGAGTCGCACGTTGTATTGGAACTTTGAACATACGATGTGCTCATCATGGCAATCTCGAGGCCACCCTCAGGGGCCTCAAGGAGATGCATGTTGATATCGCTGTCCTGACCGAGACTCAGCTTACTTATGACAAACACACCACAAACCGCTTCGGCTACACGGTGTTCGGGAGTTTCGCCCAGTCTTCTTCAAAGGGCGGCGTTGCGTTGGCTTTTAAAGCTAACGATGGACGTTTCTGCATCGAGCAATTCAAACGATCTGTTTGGCAGTGTTGAGATCCGGGGAAAAGTCCTTTGGGCTTATTGGCACCTACATTAAGTCCAATGCTAGGGTCATTCGGGATTATGAAACAACTCTGGCGGAAATTCAAAATTCAGCGAGATCAATGACGGAACAAAATATGAAGTACATGATTCTGGGAGATTTGAACACGTCTCTTCATCGAGTGGCAGATACCAGATTTGATCTTCTGATGGGAACTACCTCTGCGGAGAACGCACGCAGAACGGCCATCACAGCTGCGTTGTCTTCTTTGGGTGTAGAAGACACCGGACGACGGTTTTTACAACGGCACCAAACCGGACTCTGGACCTGGTCACAAATTCGAAAAAACAAGCGGATTCGTTCCATTTGTGACTATATCTTGGTTGACCCACGACAAAGGATCCTACGACATAGGATCCGGTGGCAGCTGTGCAACACTGACCATCGGGTGTTGTACGTTGACCTTCCCAGCGGTAATCTACGTCACCACAAAAATATCTTACAACGCCTCCGACAATGGCCGCTACAAAAACCACCAATTAGCGAAGTGGACCACAAAATGGCCATATTAAAGGCAGAGATACCGGACACAAACCGGCGTAGACTCCCCGTGGAATGGATCAAACAAGATACTTGGGATGCGATTGGAAGAGACAAAGACTCCGAAATCATTTGAGACAACAAAAAAGAAGCCCAAACAATTCTCAAAATCGCCATGACACGGAGCCTGAGCGAAAACAACGATGTCAGGTGGCGAAGAGGGTCACAAAGGCCCTATTGAGATCGTCGATCACGATTGGAAATGCTCGAGACTGTGGAAAAGACTATGTCACACAATCCCAAACGAGCATGGCAGATCATGTCTGCTTTGAATTACCGCGGCTGCTGGCACCAGACTTGCCCTCCAATTGATCCTCGATAAGGGATTTAAATTGTTCTCGTTCCAATTGCCAGACCTAGATAGGCCCGGCATTGTTATTTATTGTCACTACCTCCTTGTTTCAAGATTGGGTAATTTACGCGCCTGCTGCCTTCCTTGGATGTGGTAGCCGTCTCTCAGGCTCCCTCTCCGGAATCGAACCCTAATTCCCCGTTACCCGTTAAAGCCACGGTAAGCCAATACCTTACCGTCCAAAGCTGATAGGGCAGAAACTTGAATGATCCGTCGCCGGCAAGCCGTGCGATCCGCAAACTTATTATGAATCACCACATCACCCCGAAGGGGTTGGTTTCCATCTAATAAATACCACCGAGCAGGTGTTGATGCATGTATTAGCTCTAGAATTACTACGGTTATCCAAGTAGTAGGGGATTATCAGATAAACTATAACTGATATAATGAGCCATTCGCAGTTTCAAAGTAAAAGATTTATACTTAGACGTGCATGGCTTAGTCTTTGAGACGAGCGTATGACTACCGGCAGAATCAACCAGGTTGCAACCATCCCCAAAAGCACACAACATCAATGCGTGTCGCAAAACACAAACATTGGTGTTGAACGCTTTTCGTACAAATTTCGAAAGAGTATTTGCACAAGTTCCCGCTCCAGTGAGCGCAAATTCACCAATTCCACAATAGGCGAAAGTCAGTCGAATTGGCTCATCTCGGATCAGGTTTATGTCGCGACCGATTTACTCACACGTCCACTACCTGCTCAATCCCAAACTAGCAACGCTCTGTAACACGTCTAACTAGATGGCACCGTCACAGGTAGGAACCAGACAACAGCAAAACCACCACACAAGACCAAAACTTGCACAGTTACTCCACATGTTGTTACAGCGTCGTGTACCCAGACCTACTACGGAAACCGCAGCAAATCAAATCAACCAATACCCATAGTCAGCTCTAGCTACCACTAGAGCCAACAAGCAACTACCCTAGTTGTTCATATGAACAGGTATCACCGTCCCGTGGACACTTGTCGTAGCGACAGACTGTCTCACTGAACAGATGGACCTTCTGTGTCTTCGTAGGACGCGAAAGCAACAGGTCTCCCTGAGTTGGCCTCCTTCTTTAAGGTGCCAGACCCGTTTCTTTTGTGCTATCCGGAGCAAGAATTCCCTCCGACACTTTGGCTGCACAATGTGATTCACGGTTCCACCCTGTTGAGTTCTTGGATGCAAATTCTCCCTCCACTCCCCATGGACCCGTGTCCATATTCCCCCAGCGCATTCCCTGTCATACAAAAATTCAGAGTAGTGAGCCAGGCCGGTCATCCCAAAAGGTTAATACCACATTCATTTGCCAACAGCATTTCCACACGAACTATCCACGCGTCCAAAATACAAATACTTACATGTTTGCGCGCAGGCATGTGAGGAAGATGAGCCTGCAACACACACACACCTCACCATAGCATCATCATCATCCCAAATCCGCCTGCTCCATGCTTACACGCCAAGATCATCATAGTCAATGAATGAACACAAGAAACGACTTGTACCGTCATCACAGAGTCATCAGAAACATCCAGTCATCGTAACGGTATAAATCAACACAACAAAATCATGTACTTGTCCCCTCACCTCTTTTGGACGACAAAGTAACGCTGCTCGACGGTAACCACTATCCCACTTTGCTCCTCATCATCAGCAGTCAGTACATGGTGACTCAACCATTCCAATCAAAACTCAGAGAAGACAGGGCCGTGCTGGACTGGCAAGAAATAACAAGGACGATGGACAGCATGTAACCACGACGGAAATTATGCCAACAAATGCAAACCATCCAAATCCAACACCACTGCGCTCTGCGCTGCGCTGGTCACTTTCTTCGCCCTCGACTCAGTCGATGACGTGGTGGTCGAAATCATGTGCCGTCCGAATCCAACAAAAGAATGAAGATGGAACAGCTGGTGCTGCTTTGACCGAACTCAAGCGTCGTCCATGATACCTGGAGCGACCAAAAGAATGAGATAAAGTTTGGCGGACAACAAGAAATCAATGCCTCTATCACCCCGTCATGTCCTTTCGCCCTTTCGCCTGTCATGTCCGAAACTTACCTCGTTTGGGCCCGCTGCTACTCAAGAATTACACCTCTATGCTAATACTCCAAGATTGGCGGAGTGACAAACCATCGTGTGGAACACATTCAGTGCAAGTGTCAGTGTCAAGAATTCATCTGTTGTGATTGCTGTCGTCTTCTTGGTTTTTTCAGTCTATCAAGTCGTCTCTTGTTGACCCGTTACCTTCTCAAGGTACAAAGACGATATTCAAACACCGTCCAGGCGGATGATAAGGCCATGACCGATATCCATCGTCCTCTTCTACAAGAATAACTAATGTTGGACAACAAAACCTACGCAGTTTTCGTCAATGGAGCAACATTTGTTTTCTCCAGTGCTCTGTAACGATGCAGCTGCTTTCCAGCATGATCGCTTCGCTCTTGCCCCTTTCTGGTCGTAGTGTGATTGACGCATCCACCGACATCGACCCTAAAGCTCTACGTTTCAGTTTCCAGCCAAGCACAGACCAAGAAAAAGACAGGCGCATGGACGAGAATGGTGACGAGACGAATAACGTGACTCTTTGCTAATTAATGAGTGTATGTAGAACGAGAAGGGTTCGGAGAATGCAGCTTCTTTGCTGCAAGATCGCATATCTCTTGCCCGTTTCTGTCAAGAAAATAAGAGGCTGAAAAAGATCGAAGCAGAAAACACACTTGAACATGCCGACCAGCATGATTTGGAGACGAATGTTTGCTACGATGACATGAATGGCAGGCAGGCAAGGTGGAACTGGTAGTCTTCCTGGTAACCGGGAGTGTCATCGTCATGCACGTTAGGCTCTTTGCAAATCATTGTAAGGATACGTTGGGGCGAGCAGATCGACAAGACTTCGGAGGGCAAATAATGGCGACGACCCTTACTCCATGAATGGTTTGTCTCTGTCACTGTTGGCGACCAAAATCTCTTTTTAGCATCACCCAAATCATACATCTGTGTTCGGTTCTGTCAAACAAAACCATGGTTGTAATGCGATCTGTGCAGCAAGATTGTGGGTGTTTGATTCAGCGGCACCAGAAATTTATGATCTCTGTGGGAACGTGTTGACGGGGAATACTATGAGAAAAGCGCTGTGATTGTCGGACGATTGTTGAAATGCCATTGGTATGACGGAAATGGTGGAGGAGGCAGTTGCTTCCTGCTGAAACGAGGACTACGGAACCAGTCCAACTTTCAATATGGATGTCTGTAGAACTTCAGAACTTGGACCAAACAGTACCAAACACAATACATCAGACGCGACTGCTTATCGACCAACTCTGTCAAAATACTCCACCAATTACTTTCTTCTACAAGATGGATTAGTGTTGGACAAGGAAATCTAACGCAGTTTTTGTCACATCGAAAGCCCGTGACCGTAGTGTGATTGTCTCATCCACCGAAATCGCTTCAAAAGCTCTACTTTTCACTTTCCAGTAAAACGCAGACCAAGAAAAGAAGACCAAAGCAAGGACGAGAATGGGGGAAGAGACAAATATCGTGACTCGTCGCTTCGAGATGAATTTATGTAGTACGGGAATTGTTCAAAGAATGCAGATTATTTCAAGCAAGATCGATTTTCTTTGCCCCTTCCCGGCTGTGAAACAGCGATCATAGGATCGGATCGCTGTTGTGGCTCCTGAAAGCCTGAAAGTATGCCCCGCCGCCGCTACAACCCAGTCAAGAACAGACCAGGCAGACACCAACATCAGAAACAAAGACTATACGAGACACGGAACAGATGCGTCGTATTGACCAAGTATGGTCACCATTGCGTTTTGAGGACGACTGTTGGGTCTATTCCTTAGAAATTGTTTGGAAATGTCATTGGCCG
The DNA here is from genome assembly GCA_946965045.2 of Epithemia pelagica. Taxonomy (NCBI): domain Eukaryota; phylum Bacillariophyta; class Bacillariophyceae; order Surirellales; family Surirellaceae; genus Epithemia; species Epithemia pelagica. The sequence goes on along the minus strand of OX337241.1, from coordinate 2,049,885 downwards.
GAGAATAGCATCAAGAAGCTACGAGATACGTGTTCATGGAGCTTCAGATCTGTCATCTTTGTTATTCTTGAGTTTCCACGGAGCTACTTCGGCTTCCGGGCTGTCCAGAGGAGGTTTTTCAATATATACACTGCGAAACTCAGTAAATACAGAATCTTCAATTTCAAGCCTTTCAAGACAACAAAAGACCGGTATCCGGGTGCGTTATCTCCATTCGCATTGGGCTTTTGCCATAATCACTCTCAGGACACCTTCGTCGACGACTGACAAGGGTTTGGAGGGCAAGTAAATGCCTAGGAATAGAGACCAACCTCAATCCAAGAATGGCCTGTCACTGTCATTGTTGGTATCCATACTGGCATATCTCTAGGAGCTTTGTCAAGACACAGTCTGTAAAACTCCTCCACCACCAATGCCTTGAAACAGTAACGAACCTCAATCCAAGAATGACCTGAGACTGTCAATGTTGCCGTCCATACTGGCATATCTCTAGGAGCTTTGTCAAGACGCATTCTGTAAAACTCCTCCACCACCAATGCCTTGAAACAATAACACGGCAGACGATAAGGCAGAGATCGATATCCATGACTCTCTTCTACAAGATGAATGAATGTTGGGCAAGGAAAGCTCACGTGATGAAACCACAACCCGTGACCGTAGTCGTAGTTCTATTGACGCATCCACCAAAATCGCCCTAAAAGCTTCGTTTTTCTGTTTCCAGCCAAGCTCAGGCCAAGAAGACTGGACCGTGGACGAAAATGGTGGAGACGAATAACGTGACTATTTGCTACTACATGAGTGTATGTAGAACAAGAAGGGTTCGTAGAATGCAGCTTCTTCGCTGCAAGATCGCATGTCTCTTGCCCGTTTTTGGCGGAGAAATAGCGACCATCGGATCCCAAATGCGGCTCTCGAAAGCATGCCCTGGTGCCGTCGCATCCCAGTCAAGAACAGAGGAGGCAAACAACAAGATCGATCTAGAAAACACACTTGAAAATGTCGACCAGAATGATTTGGAGGCAAGGTGAACTAGTAGTCTTCCTCGTAGCCGCGCGCGTCATCTTCGTACACGTTGGGGTGGTTACAAATCATTCAAAGGACACCTTCGCGGACGAAACGAAACGACTGCCGATGACAAGAAATGACTGTCATTGTTGGCGTCCAAAATCTCTCTACTCTCATACTTCCTCGGACATTTTCTTCATCTCTTGAAACAAACCGTCGACTTTCCCAGGCCTTCCAACACGAACCCCGATCTCCAATCAGCAGTTTATATCGGTCTTACTTTATATCGTGATTTTTTGGGGCTCCTTTTCTGGTATTGGCACACAATGCAACTCTATCGTCCTTCGACCGCCAAAGACCCGCCCAAACAGCGCGATACGGGACGTCATTGGGTTGGTATGCAGTCTTCTGGGGAACTTTTCGGCTACAAGTTTCAGTTCCAAATACAGTTTCCATATTCTCTACTTCTGTTCGATGCATTAGACTTCGAGAGAAGATTACTGCTGTATAGCTAGCTATACACATTGGTTGACAATCCGTCCGTCCATTGGACGAATAGAAAGGCATCTCTTGCAAAATATTTTCAATACTTCCGGATGCCTCTGGAAGATATAGGATAGTAACCAAGCTTACATAAGAGCATTAACGACATATGTTCCTGGTAGCCGTGAATCAACAAATAAGCCTTCCTCGGATGTAGATGTAAGCTCCAGGAGTGCCATGACAGTCATTTGCGGTTTTACCCGCGGTTGTCGGTGATTATATGAGGCGCAATCTTCCATTGCTAACTGCTCTACACGTTCAAAGATAGCTGTGGCTTTCATGGCCGCCTTGTTCGATTTCGAACTGGACCAGGCCACAATGACCACATTAAACTGTACTGTTGTGCCATGAGCACATTGCACTGCTGCTCTTACTAGAATTTTTCCAATTGTTGAATAATCTCGGCGACGGGTGGCATCTGGTTCCACTGAGCGAAGTCAGGACACCGGTCAAGTTTTCTGGTATAACAGCAGTTCACTTCCACTTCCATCTGCCACTATTGCGTCCATGGCTGCGACCATATGAAGAAAACTGGCTTCGGCGCCCGAGTGACATCTCCGGCTCTGGCCCAGACCCAGGTAAGGGCATGGAAGCAGACGACATTCGATGAACATTTGGATCTGCCGTACTTTCTGCAAAATCTTCCACAATGGTAAGGAGGCCTTCGGCTTCCTCCACCCGGGCCTCAACATGTCATCGAGAATGTGTCTCGCGTATCCAGTGCATGCAGATGATGACAGTTGGCAAAGGCAAGACAGACTCGAGTCAGGGCCTTAGAATCGAGCTCGCATGCACCACACTTGTCAATCATTTCCTCGAAGAGCTCTTGAATCCGATCAGGCCATCCGATACTGCGTGCATCAACTGTGCGTCTCCATCATGGCACAATAAAGGAATGAGGTGGGTGTGGGCCAATACTCGTGCGTCCGTTTCTCGTCGTACCGCAGCTGCAATTGATGGAGATAGTCTTCCACTCGATATGTCGCTTCGGGGAGCTTGCTTTTGGACCAAGTTCAACCAAATGTTGAAGTGTTTGTGCGGTAGGATCCAAGATGCAAATCCGACAACAAAGGACCAGTTTCAGTGGGATTCTTCCCCCTTTCTGCTGGAGCAAGATCCGTTTTCTCCAGCACTGTTTAACGATGAAACCACAACCCGTGACCATAGAGTGATTGTCTCGTCCACCGAAATCACCGCAAAAGCTCTACTTTTCAGTTTCCAGTAAAACGCAAACCAAGAAAAGAACACCAAAGCAAGACCGAGAATGGTGGAGGAGACAAATAGCGTGACTCGTCGCTACTAGATGAGTGTATGTAGGACGAGGATAGAGAAACGAGCAAACTGGGTTTCGACGGATGGCTTCCAGGCTGTCCAGAGGAGCTGTTCTTGACCAGAGACAATATATTATCACCTGTGTGGTTGGTGGTGACGATGTTGACGGTGATAAAACATCAGTTCCAAAGCAATCTGTGGGTGATGACGATTTTGATTCTTTTTCAAGTACTACGGCGATTGTCGTTGATGCGGTTGGTGGGTTCGTACTACTCGCATGCATCTTGCTGTCGTTCTTGCGGGTCGGCAGGTACGGGAGGAGAAGAGTCCAATTCAAGGTTGGAACGGTAGAATGAAGAATATCTCGTCGTCATTCACTCCAGTCATTTCTTCTGTACCCGATGATGCTGGCACGATGATTCACCGTGTGTTGACTTCTCGGCGGACGAGAGGAAACGCACCGTTCCTGCTATATAGAGAGTTAGGGGCACAGACCCGACGATTCGAGGTAACTTTCGTTCGAGCTCTCATGGCTAGCACGTATCGTCATTCGAGATTGGGAAAGAGCTATTCGTGCAGATACATCATGCTGATGTTCGCCTTCTTCTTCTGATTCGCCAACCCTATAAAGAACATTCAATGCGCGAACATCTCCATGTACATAGCCAGCTTCGTGAAGAAGGCGCAACATCTTTTTGACCTTGGCCACAACTTTGTCTCTAAGTGACGACCCCGCTACACCAACAGCAATTCTACATTCGCCACCAGTCGCCTCCATCTGTACCTTCTTCCACCCGGCGCAAACTTCTTTCACGACAAAGGTTGGTTGAAATCTTCTCCTCGTGGCTTCCCATTTGAGTGCCCTGATTTAATCATTTTGCCGAGAGCCTTTGTTGTCATTCCTGGACTCCCAGCTTTCGACCATCCCTCAAACGAATCGAATGAATGGCAGCGTCTGCTCATTCCGACCTTCCTAGGACAGCTTTTCCATCTCTTGAAACAAATCCTCAACTTTGCCAGGCCTTCCAACACGAATCCGATCTCCAAGCAGCATTTTATACCGGTTTTGGTTTCCATCGTGATTTTCTTTCAGCTCCTTCTCCAGTGGATTGGCACACAAGGCGGTCTTATCGTCCTTTGATCCAAAACAGCGCTATACGTGAGGTCGTTGGGTTGGTGTCTTCTAGGGATCCTCTCGACTAGACTTTTCAGTTCCAGACGAACTTCCCATCTTCTGCCTGCGGCACTGCTGTTCGGTGCATTGGACTTCGAGAGAAGATTGCTCCTGTACAGTTATACTGACAATCCGTCCGTCCATTGGACGTATAAAAAGTCATCTCTTGTCAAATCTTTCAATACTTGTGGATGCCTCTGGAAGATAGGAAAGTAACCAAGCTTACATAAAAGCACTAACCACATATATCCCTGGTAGCCGTGAATCAACAAATAAGCCTTCCTCGGATGTAGATGCAAGCTCAAGGGGTGCCATGACAGTCATTTGCGGATTTCCTGTGGCCGACTAGGCTTGTAAGCGAGTGATAAACGCTGCAAAAGGAGGCTTGAGGTTTTCATCCCCCAAATTGTATCTAAATTTCATTTCTTGATAGAGACCTGCGACACGGTCTGGCAGCGTTCTCCTGGACAAGAGTTTCATTGCTGTGTTGTAATACACATTGCTGGACGATACGCGTCGATCTCTCATTTGCTCAAACATAGAGGCCAAACGATTCTCAACAATCAAATCTTTCTGGTTGGTTCGTCTGTTGGTTCAATTGGGCCAAGAAACAGTTATGCGTGTGCTGGTCTGGTTGCACGGACGAACTCTCTTCTCTTGACTGACGTAGCATTTTGTCGAGTATGCTCTCCATTCGCTGATGGGCATCCTGCTCCACCGAGTTTTACCCGCTGTTAGCAACGAGTTGTTGGTGATTATATCTGGCGCAATATTCCACCGCGATACACGTTCAAAGATAGCCGCGGCTGTCTTGGTCGCCTTTTCGGATTTCGAACTGGACCAGGCCACACCCCCAGGAGCACATCGGAGCTCATCTCGCCCTGAGGAACGCATCAAGAGCGCATCGCAAATGCCCGTAAAGGCCGGGTTGTCCATATTGCACTGCTGGTCTTTCAAGAATTTTTCCAATTGTTGAATAATCTCGGCGACGGACGGCATCTGGTTCCCCTGAGCGAAGTCAGGACACCGGCCAAGTTTTCTGGTATAGCAGCAGTTCACTTCCACTTCCATCTGCCACTATTGCGTCCATGGCTGCGACCATATGAAGAAAAATGGCTTCGGCACCCGAGTGGCATCTCCGGCTCTGGCCCAGACCTAGATAAAGGCATGGAAGCAGACGGCATTCGATGAACATTTGGATCTGCCGTACTCTCTGCAAAATCTTCCATAATGGTAAGGAGACCTTCGGCTTCCTCCACCCGTTCCGCACGACCATAAGCTGACAGAACGGTTGAAAAGGTATGTCGCGTGGGTTTTCCGTACGCTAGTTGATGGGGCCTCAACATGTCATCGAGACTGCGTCTCGCGGCATCCAGTGCATGAAGATGATGACAGATGACAGTTGGCAAAGGCATGACAGACTCGGGTCAGGGCCTTAGAATCGAGCTCGGATGCATCATACTTGTCAATCATTTCCTTGACGAGCTCTTGAATCCGATCAAAGGCCCTCTGATACTTAGTGGACCGGTCCATCATGGCACAATAAAGGTGGGTGTGGGCCAATACTCGTGCGTCCGTTTCTCCTCGTACCCCTGTTGCAACTGACGGAGATAGTCTTCCACTCGATCCGACGCTTCGGAGAGTCGCGGTCAAGGGATTATAAACGATTGGCCTGCTCTTCCGTAAGACAAATCCCATGGAAAAAATTGTCTTTGCCGGGGAATGCCGCTAACTCCAATTCCCAAATTTCGTGCATGGCCGTGGAAAACTCCGTTAGATCCAGGGTCTCTTTCGGCTTAAGGAAGCGCCTTCAGGAAGTTCATGCGAGCCTGGTGTCGTAGAGCAGTATCTGCAGTGGCCATTCTCTGTATAGCGTTCATGTTGTGATGCTCATTGTGCCTTTCCGAATAATTGCCGAGATGCTCGCTTTTCATATACTTCCACGTGGAATCCATGGGACATGGATCTTTCGTCTCAAGGACGGACCATGTACATGGGCGGGCGCGGGTAGTGCGCGGGCTCCGTCCTCTTCTGATGAGCTGGGTCAACCAACCGGATACGCGTCTTCCAACTTCCAAATGCTAAGAGGCCGTATAGGGTTAAGGATTTATCATAGATTTTCAAATTTCGCGGTGATTGCCCTCACATTTTTTTTTTCTTTCGCAATGACCATGGCAGTCTTCCAATGTGGATTACGAGTCCCGTCGCCGAAAGCCCGTGCACAAAATACAATAGAGAGTAAGATCAGTCTCTAAAGAACCCATTTATGCCATTTTGTGCACGGGGATTTTTGAAATGAGCTCAAAAAGTGATGTTTCCGAAGCCATCACGAGATCCCTACGACGTAAACGAGGTCTTCCCCCTCTTCTTGGCCATTAGGTCTCTTCCAAAGCATGGCTTGAGTACCTCATTGCTCATGAAGAGTTGATGCCTGAAACAACAGAAGACACACTCATCAGAGTCTTCCGTAGAGATTTTTGCAACCATGAACGGGTCCTGGCACAACGGCACAATGTTGTGGTGAACCATGAAAAGATGGAGAGAAATGCAAGGCAATGGTTCTACTATGTATCCAAACCAATCTTCAATAAAGAATGGAAGGAGGAAGAGACTGAAAGGATGAAGGAGTATACTGGGGACCATTGGCAACACTTTTTTGACACTATCACAGGAATACGTCAAGAGACCGAACAGTCCCGACAAACCAATACAGCATCAAATATGCACTCAACCCACTCAGAAACAGCTTTATTTGTGTCTGGTCAACAGAATGATGCTGGTATCCTTTTGGAAGCTGCTTCTGGAGCTACTTTGACACCCCCATTTGTTTCACCTGATGTGGTGAGACGACAGCAGACTTCATCGACCATGGATAAGATGCGATCCACTTCTCCAGAAAAATCAGAATGGCCGGGTTTATCGACAATGTTGAGAACCATGGAGGCACCGTCCAAGGTCTGGTAGGGAACTCTTGTGACTTTGGATGTGATGGTAATTCCTCGCTCCTTTTCCAAATTGCCCTGAGTCCATGAGACGAAACAAGGCTTCGGCGGACGTTGGGTCATAACTTTGTTTGGCTGCCACCAACAATTTGTCTACCATGGTTGTCTTGCCATGATATACGTGGGCAATAATGGCCACATTGCGAATCCCCTGACGTCGAAAGGTTTCCAAATTTGTGTCCATCGGAGCTCCTTTGTCTTCGACCGTGGCACTTGTCGAAAAGGAATGTGGTGTAGCCCCATTCCACGCTGGCCGCGGGCAAAAGAAGATAACAAACGTTGTTGTTGTTGGGTACATCTGGAACCAGACCACTGCTGCCTTAGCTTTGATACTACACTTCGACGCATCATCATAGTCATGGTCGCTCTTTGTTATTACTGATCGACAACCACAACCAAACAAATAACGAAAGATGTGTCCCACTCCAAGTTACGTACGCCGCATGTAGGTATCGGTCGGCATTGTCGATTGTCGACCATTGACGACATGGACGACGGCAAGCGATTGTTGCGTTTGTTGTTTGGCTTCGTTTGAAAATAGATTGACTTAGACAGAAATACTTACGCATAGTATAAACAATGCAATGTAGGCTTACCTCTGCTCAACACTCTCCAAAATGGCCTTTGTTTCGTCGTTTGCTCGTTGATTGTTGTGTGCCTACGTGCCAAACAGAGCTGTTTTGGAGCAGCAAGCTATCTAAAGCTGCGCTTCCCCCTCCATACCCACCACCCCACATCGCTTCTAATACTACTGAAGAATAACAGGAAGCAGTATCAGGGTGTGAGAAAGTGAAATAGACAAATAACAACGGAAATGGTGCAGCACAAGCAAAATGGTAAAAAAACACAGAGCATCTCAGATGAACGACTTCATCTCTACCGCCCCTTCGATTTTTCGGACGAAACTCACACATCGTATCCATTGTATAGTTCTTTCAACACTCACGAAGCTAAGACCTCTATCCGAGTCTTGATCTGATGAACAGCGGCATCAAATGCGGAGCGTCATAGTGAGGTGGTGATTTTAAAATTTATAACCTTAACCCTAGTGAAAATTAAAACGTGCAGTCAAATCGATGACCCAGCCCTTACAACAGACAGTAGCACTTGTAAGTTATCGGGCGCACGGAGTGAGCATGGATATGG